>OY735207.1:22877272-23364772 GCA_963457665.1 Thysanoteuthis rhombus | reverse complement strand
TTCGGAACAGAAATTGATATCCTCGTAATCCATTGCAACATAATTGTACCTCTCTGATACGTCACTGAAAAGGCGAGTCTAAAGAGAAACGAACAGATGAATATCACGTGGGTATGAAATTTTTACAGCTTGTCTGGGAAGTTTTAAATCATTCTGCCATTTATTACATCATTTATAGAATTCTTTCTAATTTAATCGTAATATATTCAGGCTCGTTCCTCCAATACATAAGGTTTGTTCAAAAGGACACATCAGCGACATATGTGATTGAATGAAAGCAAAGCACGTAATCTTGTTCCATGGCATAAATACTCGTCAGGATTGTGTAGCTTTGACAAAGAAAACTTATTTAAAGCGATCTATTAGCCAGCCAAGATTGTTAGTCTGCGATAGGCAGTGTTAAAGCATTCATGCCTCTTTGTGCAATCGGCATTGGTCTGAAGAATTAGGATCCTTATTTGACTGATGAAGAAACTTCATCAACTGATTCAACTTCTCATTCTCTCTCCATTTAACATTCCGAATAATGGGAGAACTATTAATCATAACCGAACCGAATCGCATTGTATTTCATACTTCCTAGCACTGGACAGTCAAATATGTTTCAGTTTACCATTTCTTTTTCTATTCTTATATCTTATCTAAAATGAAGTTGAAACGAGAACGATTAGATTATTCAACTCTTAAAAAATGTCCACGTATAAATACACGACTTGAATGAAACTAAATATTTCCCTGTATATATGTAGCTTGAAATGTTCAGTTCTCTACCTCCATTGACGCAGCCTGTATGTGAGATACATACATACATGCATAAGTTTCTTCATATTTGTCTGGTTGGTTATGATGACAGTTTTGATGAGAGTTCTTAATATAATTCTTACAGCTTGTCTGACTAGTTCCAAATCAACCGCCGTATTCACCAAATATCGCATCTTCGGATTACTTTTTATAACACTTCATTGAATTCTCTTCATGAAAAGAATCCAGTTTCATTGAAGACTATAAAACGGACATAGAGAAGTCCTTTGTAGATAAAAAAAAAAGAAAGTTGATTGGAGATAGAATCATGAAGTTACTTAAAAGATGGCAGACGGTGTTGGGACCAAACGGTAAATATTTCATTTAGTTAATGTCAAATTTTTGAAAAAAATCTTTATTTTTTACTTAATTGACAAATGCATTTTTTAGTTACCCAATGTATGAAATGTTACGATTGTGGGTCGGTGATTCTTGAACATTCAACGCCACAGAAAGATGAACAGATAAATATAAACTCAACGAAAAAGACGCGGACTGAGTTGTAGACTATCAAGTACGATTTTATAGATTAAACGTTTGCAGATAGAAAATGGCTACTCACCCAGAAAATGTGCGCCTGCTCTCTCGCCCTCTCTATATATCTATCTCTATCTCTATCTTTCTATTCATGAATAGGTATCAATAATGACCATCTAATTCGGCATAAATAGGCGAGACATGACTACCTTTTTTTTCAAGTTGAATTCAATGTCAGACCAGACTGGATTAAGCTGAATAGGGCATGAGACACTGGTCAATTTGCACCCCTACCCTAAATTGAGAGTTATCGCAACAAATACGATTATCTGCTTACCTATCTTCTCTGGTGAGACTGTGGGCGTGTATGTGCAAATCTATCTATCTATCTATAGATAGATATGAACAGGCGATAGATAAATATCACTAGATCTCAACAAGCCGACAGATATTCACGAAGCTTAGAGTAATCTGACACAGGCAAGACACCCAGCGAGGGTCATTACACTAGAGTTCTGCATGGCTACCTTGTTAACTACCGCTTTATATCCGACGGTTTTGAGATAAATAGATAGATGTGAACAACTTGAAACAGATATAAATGCTTATACTTGGGGAAAAAAAGATAACTATCTTCAAGTTATCTGAATTTCTTAGATGGAGTATTTTCATTATTAATGTTTACCAATTCATCTTTCTTTTTATTTTATTTCTATGGCTTTTTTAAATCACAACTCAAAAGTCGTTTTACATTCTGCAATCGTCGATCAAGCAGCAGGGATCGGATATGAAGATGTGGCCTTCGACAATGTTTGAACCAACATCATAGATCATTGGGAGCCCGTCTGACATGGATGATGTCTCCACTGATTTGGCCACCGAGGTCAATCAGCAAAGCAAAGTCAAATCTACTTATATATCTACAGCCTTTTTTTTATCCACTTCTCCATATTGTTTGTTTACAATCTTGTAGAAGTAGACGTAATAGTCTTTAATTTGTCTGAAGTGTTTCGATGAAGCAATGCGATAAAAAGCGAGAAAAAAAAAAGATAAAGAAAAAAATTTAGTCCAACATTTTTATCATTGATATATATTCACGTCTAAATTCACGGGTGATCTTCGCACAATTCAAAAAGAACTATCCGTGGAGCTTCGGCTTTTTTCTTAATATATTTTCCCTTTCGTAGTATTTTGGGATCTCGATTTTATTCAATGTGCCAGTGAGGAAGAACTACTACTACTACTACTACTACTACTACTACTACTACTGCTGCTTTTCTATAGAATTAACATGTTTAGATGTATGGTAATTGTCACTAGGAGAGACTGGGAAGTCACCTCAAATATCCAACAGCTTTCCTCGGTATTCTTGTGGACAGCAGCATTGCTGAGATTTGCATTTCACACCAGTCGCCTGCTGGACATCATGGAAGGCCGAGTGACAGTAACAATCCTCAGATTTCCAGCCCCCTTCTTAGTGTCATCACATACTACTGCAACGCTGTGGTTTGTATTGTCTCAACCTTCCCCATCTCTACTTACTCATGCTTTTTTCATTCGAGCTGTTAGGCCATTGCTGACGACTGGTAGTCATGAGTTTCATATTTCCAATAATCTCCTCAATAGTGGAGCGGTCTGTATCGTCTCTATCTATCCACTTATCTCCAGCTACTCCAATTTTGTATTCTGTGTCTTTGGCACAGTTTTGAGTACGCATACTATCGTGGTATCATTTTCTTTTTCAGGTGAGTTCATTTATTGGATATATATTAAAAAGCTTACAGAGTTATATTTCCCGTCCCTGGGTGAGTATTATTCAAAATTATATTTCGTGTCTGGTTCCAAATGCATCTATCTGAAATACTTTTCCGTCAATGCTCAATTTGGGAAGAAGGGTGCATTTTACAGAGCCCTTTTCTCACTCATCTTGTACGGGCAGAAATTGAAAGACTTGCATTTATAGGATAGTAATCATCTATATTTGCTGTTGTGCGATTTTTCCTTTACTAAGTGATTTATTTAACGGATCAAGCCAACAGTTTTTTTATCGTGTACCATCAATACACCATCACGCCATCGGAACTTGTGTTAGCTGTGCAGTAATGTATGAGTTACAACTGTAATCGTCAAGTTTTTGACTCAGCAAAATGAAAACTACTTGAACAACAAGAAATCAGACATAGATTCAACAAACAACGAGACATCAAAGTTTACACATCGAATGTTCACTTAAACTGCCTCTAGTAGTGTCCTATCAAAACACGGAAGGAGATAGCGTTTGCTCAAACGCCTAACAAGAGTAAAATATGATTTAATGAGACAGAATTTGAATGTGCTTGATAGAACGGAACAAAAAAAAAGCAGTTTGTTTAATAGTTAAGAGAAAAACCGAACAAGAAGTCAAGTTGAGTCAAAGCTGAGTTTCAAAAAATCAATAATACTTCTGGAACATTATGACTCTTGTGTGGGTTGTCATCAACACTGTTTCTGACACTACAAAAGATTCTGCTACCAGTGAATAAATTATTTGACTAAGATTTGACCCCTTCTTTAGGGTTAGGACCATATTTCCCTCTAAGCTGTGCACGTCTGCGCACATGCACACATCTTAAAAGCAGCGCCCAAAGGAAATTAATGAGCGCAAAAAGATGTCAATTTCTGTAGATAGCTGTCGAATTCAAAAGAATGCACATACATTTGTCGCAGGAAAAATGCACAATGTAATATTTTTTGCGCGCAGTGACTACAAAAAATAGTGGTAACATTGGTCAAAATCATAGAGAAAGGACAAAAGCGTTACTGAAAGTGAGAATATTCTTGAATAGTAAGCGTGTGTGCATAGCCATGAAATCCATAGTCATCAGCCTCTGGATCACTGTGTCATGTTTTGTCATAGTATCGTGACTGTTGAGTTTCTGCCCGCTCCCCCTTGTCTGCTTTCTCACGTTAACCATTTCCTGATTTCCCTCTCCGATGGATTTCATTCCATTTAATTTGAAACTATAGTCACCAAATGAATCCCGGAAAGCTATGTTTGGCCTTGCCCCACCAACAACCAATCATATTTTCTCACAATGTCGCAGCTATTGGGCCTTCTCCTTGGCCGCTTTCTTGCGTGACCTCTTTCTTGTTTTTGTTTTTTCACCGCTGGTCGCTGTTTCAGCTTCTGCTATTGTAATTCACCAGAGAATGGAAAACTACTGCCATATTGAAAAGGTAGAAGCCGGGAATAATGATCTCTAGGCGAGTCTTTTGTAGGCACGAACCTGGCATTTTCAGAAGTTTGTTTTATTGAATCACGGTACAACATAATCGTCATCTGACGCTTATTAGATTAGTTTACCGAATAATCTTGAATGAAAGCTTACAACAAATGAATGATCGTATTACTTTAGCAAGTTACGATGATTGACGGGTAAAGAAGCGCGTGAGTGAATACACAGGCAAACCACTCCTCCATAATCACTTTACATACCTCGGAAGAGCAATAAAAAGCGATTACCTCTCAGTCAACATTGACAGGGTTAACTCAAGTTATAATATTGACTGAATGTTGAGTTATTTCTTAACCTGTTTTGCTAAATATGGTCGATAGATTGAGTGACTTGAATCAAATCTCTAAAGACTTGAATCATGAAATAGTTGAATAACAGTAGCATCTCGCCCGTAAAATATCGGTCAAGCCAGAGGCACATCTTTGCATGTGCTGTTTTCAGGCATATTGTTAATCATAGTCCTCAGTATTATACATTAAACTAATGAGACTAGTGCCATCGGCTTAATCGTTATAGTAACAACATTTCTGCAGGTGTACCTAACTTCCCCGGTGTGTCTGCCGTATTCGATGACCTTCCGAGAATATCGATCTGCTGAATGAGAATTATCTACTCCCGTAGATTAAATAAAGACTTTGGTTCAAATACCTTAGAATGTTCTCTGAAGGTTACCAAATAGAATAGACATCTGAAAGAGACTAGAGGGTACAACGGTTGAAACGTTGTGGCTATAACAACTAAAATGAAGACAATTGTCCGAATAGATCAATATATAATAATGATATGAATTCCCATCTCAGAGATTCAGACAAAAAGTGTCTCCAGTAATATGAATGGACTTCTTGCTTTTGTCTACCAATGACCCAAGGAACTGTGACCTACTTAGCATCTTACATTCATAGAATTTTCGAAATCTGCTTTGGGAAACTGGGTTGAAGTAGTAAAAGAATTGGTAAATGAACCCCACACCGTCTTAACAGCCCGGTTGATTTGGTCACCAATCAGTGGCGTTCAATTCGAACTGTATCTACCGGTTGGAGCACGCTGCTAGAATGGTTTGAACTGTGGGGTTCGTCAGTAAAGCATGAAAGCAATGGGTAGCTCTACGGTTGCAACTAGGACTATCGGTCATTTATTTCGAGGTTCCGTTGTATTTACCTGATTGAGCTGAACCAACTCTTTTTCTATCAAATTATCCACCCTTCCATAAGATTACATTGAAATCTATTGTGTATTCTCGGAGATATTTTGTGGAACGACAGACGGAAAAACAGATGCGACCTGAATACATATACCTTTCCAACTTCATAGTCAATGGTAATGATAACATCTCATTCCAAAATTTCATCGGAACAGAAGCGTAAATCTTGCGGGAATTTTTCCCATTACTCAACACGAACCAATATGATTTTGAGGTAAGATTTTGCCTATGTCTGCGATGGATTTTGAAATTGAATATTCGAACTGTAATCTATTTCTTACTGAAATAAAGTTTCGTTTAACAATATTGTGAATTATCAGCTAAAATCAATAACTTTGCATCTTTCTAATAATACCTTTTTCCATGCCTACCTATGCTATGCAAAACATTTCCAGTATCATTCAGCTCACTCAAAATATATTGACGTTACCATAACAAGTAAATCTGTGGATTGTCCGACATTTAAGAGTCTTATCCTATCTATCCAAACAACTCGTGGATTTATATTGATGTTTTTTTTTTTTAAAGAATACCAGATATAGCTTCCCCTTATACAAATCCTTACGATTCATTGATCCATTATTGTTTATATTAAGAAAAACTTCATTCCACTCAATACCACTGAATAAGACCCGAACAAAACTTTTGCTGAAATAATACATGCTCAACCAGTATTTAGCCGTACACAATTGTTCTTTTTTTTCTCCCTAGCCAATCCACTGCTGAATGTAAGAGTTACTGTTATAAAGTTGCCTAGAGAAGTACAGCAAAGCAGATGTTTTTGCACAAGGAATGCTATAGGCGATTTCAATTTGCAATGTAACTAAATTGATTCCTTAATTTATGTCCAGCAGCATTCACGGGCTTCTTTTTATTTTTTATTTTTTTTGAAAGTTCAGATTTTTCTTAATGAACACTGTTGTACAAAAGGCAAAAAAGTAACGTATTTATTGGTCACCTCTTTTTCCATTTTTTTTCAACTAATCACCCCTAATACGGCATGCTGCCATAAGACATTAGTCACGTAAACGTTTATATTGAGTGACTAACCAGACCTATGTTTATTTTATTGAAGTCCTTGTAAATGAACAAATATGTTGCTTTCTTTCCAAAGTTTTTCATTCACAAAAGAAGATGGTGTAACGCTTTGAATTCGGAAAGGTTCATTTTATCTTCGTTGCAAGGGATATCATAAACAATCTTCGGTCTGTCTGGTATCCCCGATATAAGCTATGTCTTTCTGGCGTACTCTTCCCTCCAAATTGGTTTGGTCTTTTCCTACTGGGTAACAGTCGATTAACCTTTGCTCCATCTGTTGTCATTTCTTCTTGATAAGTATCCGACCCATCTCCATTTTTGTCGCTCAATTATTTGCATATTATCCTTCACTCTGGCCTGCCCTAGGATCCATGTTGATTTTTATTCTATCTCTTGAAGATATCTATGGTATTCTTTCAATGGCTCATTAGGCAATTCTGGGTTGATCATTAGTTCGTTTTGTCTGTTCACATGTTTCCCATGTCATAGCTGGCATTACGCATTCAATTTAAGCGTATTGGCTAGGTGATTTTGAATTTGTCTTCATTCACGTCGAATGATATTCAGACAATTGTTATCCGTCGATTTATTTCGCTTTCATGATCTTCCTTTAACATTATCAGTTGATCCAGATAAATGTATTTCTAAACCTCTTCTAAAGTCCTCTATTCTTATGGTCTTTTCCGCGACTCTAACGCTGAACACGACTTTTGTCTTTATTCTCTCAATCTTTGACCTTACTTTTTTACTTTCTCAATTTATATCGCTCAACATGTTTTGTAGCTCATGTTCCTGACGTTATTGAAACTCTATTAGCAAAACTGAAATGATTCAAATATTCTCTGTCTATGTTCACTTCCATTCCGTTCCAGTCAGTTATTCAAAAACGCTTTCAAGCCAAACAAATCGTTTTTGTATTCTAATGCCTTTACGATCAATCTATTGTTTAGGTGGTATATAGGTGAATATCCATTACTGAAGCCTATCTGATTTCACAGAATTCTTAAAAACTTACTTGCAGGCATTCTAGACTCAATATTTATACATGTATCCATATGAGAATTGCAATTTCTCTGTAATTTTTAAATACTTAGCGTTTGCTGCGCGCACTATGATATTGTTTCCTTTGAAATTGCTACTTTGATAAAGCCAAAAGGCAAAACATGTTGGTAGAATAATTTCAATTTAAATACAACTATTTTCCTTATTGTCAACTTAATACACACACACACACACACACACACACACACATATATATATATATATATATATATATATATATATTGAGAGAGAGAGAGAGAGAGAGAGAGAGAAATATGAAAATAACGATTGGAAGGTGAAAAGAAAAAAATCAAGAGATAGGTCTTACATCTCAATTTTTTTATTATCCTGTAGGCCTAGTTTGATGCATTTCGACAGGGGCCTGGCCATCTTTTTCAGAGGAAAAATATTTTTGGCGGTTCACAGATATAAATTTGCTGTTTACATGTTCGATGCTGAAGAAGAGAATGTGAATATTTGTGTTTGAGTGTTTAGTGGAAGCGGGAGGGGTGTTTGTATTTTTTTGAATGAAGGTAACATTTGGTTTGAAACCTCGTCCTTTTTATCAACATTCTGTCGGATCACTTCACATCCACAATGCACACACACACACACACATATATATATATATATATAACTTTTCTTTCATTATGCTCTATTCTTCGCTTCTTTCCCTACTTTTAACTTATCGACTTCCCTCCTTCCTTTGTTCGTCAGTTCATTTTTCTACTGCCTGTCATTCTCATAACTACTCTCTTAACTCTCCCTTTTCTCTTTCTGTTTTTTCTTCTTCCTATTTCGTAGTATCTTTGTATACGTGGAAATATCTAACAGAACATGTGTATATCTATTGAGTATGGCAAGACTGTTCATGAGAATATGTTTGTGTTTGGATTCGTGGTTTTACATCTGCCCGTTTGTCTACGTAAACATAGATCTGATCGACACATTGCTTTATAAATGTTCCTTATTCAATTTTCTTTCTCTCTCGACACGTTTTTTCTCAGATTCTTTTCAATGAGCTCAAAACTGATATCAAACGGAAGCACCTCAAGCAGTGAGATTGAGGGATAATTATGGCAAAAATACGCAAACCATTTTAAAATTGGTCGAAAGTCAGTTAGCATCATTCAAAATAATGAAACTAATTTGCCGCTGGCCCATAGCCAGTTATTGAAAACAATCTCTGCAGAGCAAGTCGTTAAATATTCTTTTCAAAGTCAAGTCATTGTTTTCTGAGTGCGTAGTTTTCTTATCTCAATAAAGTCGATTTTACACTTTTCAAAGCCAGTTTTTAAAAAAATATATTTCCCTTCGATAATCCATATTCATGTAGTAACTCTATGTACTTCTTATTGATACCTTTGATACTCCTTTGATCCTAAGGACAACAGGAATAAACAGTTTTTACCTATATATGTTTATACTTGCTTATATTTATCAGTTGTTATAAAATGCACATTTCTCTTCCGTCTGTCTGAGGTGGATTTAGTCGTCGTGATCACATTGAGTTAAATTTTGAACAATGATCACTGTTGTCTAAGAAGAGATGTTTCAAACTCGATTTGCGTTATTTAACCAAATGAATAAATAAACAAAACCCAGATACGATACATTATCAATGAATACGTTATCGTTGTCACAGTCGATGACCATTGGTAGTCATGACCGTTCGCCATTGAACAATAAGACTTTGCACCTTTGAAAGGTTGAAAACGAAATGCTCTCCAGAAACCTAGACAAAATGTCTCATCACAGATATGCAACACTGGTCAGTTTAGTTTAGAGGGCGAGGGATCAAATCACGCTCCCATGACTACCTTACCTGCCTGGGAAGCAGCAATAAAAAGCTGTTACCTCTCGAGTCAACCAGGTTTCAATCACATTTTTAAAGCCTCTATGAGAGTTGGAAAAAAAAAGAAAAATCAATTCAAGAGGACTTTGAAAAGAGTAAATGAATTTAAATGATTTTAAGCGGGATATGAGATGTAATTGAATATCTGTTCTGAATAAAAGTTTGCCAATGCTTAATGTGCTTCTCGTTTTGACCAGCTGGCGTGTAAGTACGTGTTTGCAATACCTACTAGCCGGGAACATAAGTAGGATTTAGCTAGATTTCAATTCCACTTGAAGAAGTTTTTGTTCGGAAAAGAAGGGAAACAAGAAAAGTTAAATTCAACTGTCTACTTTTGTGTGTCACAGAGAGAAAAAAATGAATGTTAGTGTCACAGCCTGACACTCGTGTGTATTGATATATTTTGAGACAATTGTCTGATCACATACATACATAGAGGGATATAACTAAGAAAACAGAAATAGACTGACGTAGAGAGAAATAGATCGAGGAAGCCAGATACGAAGATGAAAAAAAAATAAAACAACCTAAAAAAAAATAAATCTAAAAAACCCAAACAGGCTGAGATAGATATAGTCTGATATTGACATTGCAAATTGATAGATAAAACAGGTTGAGATTTATCCATTTTGGTCTAGATATAAATGAATAGGTGGATAATAGACTGAGAAATATAGACAGAGATAAACAGAACGATGAAAGAGATCGATCCATCAATAAATTAATACATTGATAAAGTTACATTGAATTAATACGTTCCTTTTGAGGAAGTATAGACTAGGCACATCAATGCAAACTAGAAAATATGAAGATCTACAAAATCAATGTATGAGAAAAGCCAGAGGAACCGATATATATATATATATATATATATATATATATATATATATATATATAAATACTACTTATTAATGTCGGATGCCGAGGTTTTGCTGTCGACTTGGTCTCGGCGTATCTGATCGAATTCGGATAATCATCAACAGAGAATAGAAAATATATCAAGAGGTCCCAAGATCTGGAGGAGGTTGCTTCTGTATGGATCTGGCAGTTCTTCACTGTTATAGAGAACCAACGAAAACTTGGTGGTATCGTGATGTACTGCTAGGGAGCCCTGGGTTAGTGGTAATGATGCCTCGGTCCTGAAATCATGCCTGACTCCAGGGTAGTCATCCGATGAAGGTTTTGTGTGTGTGTGGGGGGGGTCACCTAAGGTGTTATTGCAGCAGTAGTCGTATAAATTTATTCTTTCATTTGAACATACTAAGATAGATATGAACAATCTAGTATTCAGACTTCGGTCGATAGATAAATAGATAGATAAATAGAATTAGACTTGTAATGCACCTGAATTTACATAAGAAAAGACTCGCTTCCATGTGAATAAAACTAACTAGCGTGTGAAAGCGACAACAAAACCAATAATCGTTCTTTTAAATGATCGTTCACATGACGTCATCACCCGGGTCAAACAGAATTGTCAGGACACGATAGAATACAATAGGCCGTGAGCACCATCACTGGTAGATCCCGGGTTGCTGTTGTTATTATTAGATGCATTGTTCACGAAAGAAAAATGTGAATGAGCCTCAAAATGGGACAGAACAGCACGACGTCAGTTCATTTCTGGACTAACTGACTTCATGATGAATAGCAACGGTCAAGTGGTTCAATGCATTCATCAGTAGCCGCTTTTGAGCAACGGTCAGTGTGCTTGTCTCGCAAGCAGTTTCAAGTGAGTTCGCTCCACATTCCGTGATCTATTAATCAGTCTTTAGTGGCCGATTCGAAATCTACTCTTATTATCTTATAGGCATACATCTGAAGTTTCATATTTTAGGCCATTTTTTTTCCCAGTCATTTTGAGCCGAAAACTTGACAGCCAGCAGGTTCAAACATTGTCGATGTTGAGATTCGATTGTGATTGTTTCATTTTCTCCCTTCTTACCACAAGTGTCTATATATATGTAATCATTAGAGTGAATGAATATTTTAGCATGTTTATTGAATAAATCTCTCTTCTTACACGAACAGCTTGTCATATAATCATTGTGAATTGAAAATGGAGATTGTAGACTGTGTTCAATATATTTGATCGTTAGAAATTCTTGCTGAAATTCCATTTTCTTTTTCTTTTCTTCCTCTATCTTCGAATCCTAAACTTTTGTCAACGCTGTTTTTCCTCCGTAACAAGAACAAAAACAATCCTCACCTAATATTAGGGAGTAAATTTTTCACTGTTTGTCTACCATGGCACAGTAAACTAAACCCATTTGTAAAATTAAAACTTCCCTACCTTAATTTGATATCATAACTATGCGATTACCAACTCAGCTAAACTGAAAAAAAAGTTTTGTATACCTACGAATTGAATTATTATATATCCAATGCGATAATTGCGGTGATCATCTCGAGTTGGAATAGAAGTTGGAGTGGAGTTTGACCCTGCAGCGACCAGGCTTGTTATTATATCGTTTCCATCTCCTATTTTGAAATGCGTTTTGTCATTTCCCTTTATTCCTTCTTCTATTGAACAACCAGAGCCATCACGGACGGCAAAGAAGGTCTATCCTATTATACTATCTAAGTGTGTTTGTGTGTTCCAGCGCTCCTGGCTATACCGTTTGGTCTACAAACGTGTGATTTGGTATCAGTACACCACTAATCCTATGCTAAAAATGTTTTTGATTTTTGGAAAAAAAGTTTTTTCGATCATTTTTTACCTTATTTTGACGGGTACAGTTTATCAATAACCTCTAGATTCTCTAGAATCGAGATGTGTTTTTCTTTACTCCATTTTAGATGTTTTTCTATGGAAAACACCAGCTATGCCATTAATAGAATTTATTCTAACCATATTTTTTTTCGATGGAAATTTTTTACGTGACTTCAAATTTTGACAGTGCGTCTGTTCAATTATTGACTGTGATTGCAAGTGGCTCTTATAGATTGTGGAGCACTCAGTAAGGGTCAAACTACAGTCTGAATGGTCTGCAAGACTAATTGGCTTAACAGTGCATCACAGTGAGGCACTTGATATTTACCAAGCTTAAGACAAGGTCACGTCGGCTTCCTAGGGGAGATCAAACTCTGTGCAATAGTAATGATCTGCAGGACCTGCTCGCCAACTACTTCTTCACATCAAAGGACGTCATATCCAGCATTATTGCTATTTGCTAAGCTTATCTGAGTCTGACTCAAGGCTGAAAGCATAGACATCAAGTGAGGATCAAACTCATTACTGTAGTAATGATTCATGAGATAACCTTGCTAACTAGTGTTCCTGTTTGACCACCCGATATAGTTATTTTATTCAGCTTAGTTTATTCTGGTTCAGAATTACTAGTGCGTCACACAGAGGGATGATCTAATTCACTATAGTGACAATGATGTGTCATACTAGGTTGTTATCATTACAAGTTCAAGATTGGTGAAGTTCGTCAGTATTTGTTGGACGTAGTTGAACTTCTATGTTTACATACACTAATAATATCAGTAGGGATATTATGTTGATCTTTTAAAATTTTGTTGCAACAGAGAACACCTGGAATAAAGGTAAAAGAAATATTAGTCGAGAAATTAAAAAGAATTTAGTGAATTTTGAAGATTTCATGAGGGATGTGCTCTCGTGTCGGGGCGTACGCTTGTGCGCAGGGTGGGGTGTTAATATTTGTTGGATTGAGCAGATTTTGGCACGAGGCTAGAATCAGATAGGAGCCATTTCACCCGTGCGCGTATTATTGGATTGATTTAACTTTGGTACGAGGGTAGATTCATGGCACACTCAGTGAGGAACAACCTCATTAGATTTTGTATGTGCTTACGTGCGTGCGAGCGTTTGATTCTATCTCAGTATGCCTGTGTGTGTGCGTGTTTCCATCAATCTGCACGTGTGAGTGCCTGCGTTTCTCTGCATATTGTACGAATTAGTGCGTGCATGTGTGCGAGTCTATCTCTCTATGTCTGCGCGTGTGCCTGTATGTTTGTTTTCCTAGCAAAAGTGTGTGTGCCTCTGTGTATGCATCCTTAACTTAGTATAGTTCATCACAAAACCAAAAGGTGGGAAATGGAATGGGAATGATTGTGTTACGCACATCTTCCAAGTGAGTAGAGACAGTCTGTGTAGAGAATTTGCATTTGAAATCCTGATTTATATCTGGTCTCGATCACCGGCGACTGACATCCATGGGAAATCGTGATTATCTCAGCCACGAGTCTACAATCTTATCTGAGAGTGGGAATTAAAACATATATTTATTTGCTATTATTTATTTAATTTAAATATATATAGCCCAGGTCTTTCTTCATAACATAGTTTCTTTTCTTACAATTGTTATGTAAACCCTTGATCATTTCTTTTTTAAAGTCCAAAATTAGCGCCAAGAATTCGAACAACTTGTTGAGCAACCGACTGACGAGCAACCCGTAAGACAACTACTTTTTCAGCTCCTTGTGTTTAATATGAGAACATCGCACGGTGATTTATGTAATGATGTTTGTTAAGATGTCATTAAGTACTCCAGCTTAATTACGCACTTGCGCGTTTGTCCGCTCGGGTAGCAGCAATTGGTTAGCACGTCCGTCTCACACCGGGTTCGATTCCCGATATGAGCGAAGCGTGTGGAAAACTCTTCGAAACGATGGATTTCCTTGTGCACTCTAATTGGGTACACTCTAAGCTGTGCGATGAGAGTGGAGATATTTCTTAAGTGGACTTGCAATCTTGCCAAGGCATGGTCATGAAAACTTGTAACTTGCAAGGATCAGTAAGTTGATGTATGCGGCAGAAACCAGGACTTCGTCACTGGCCTCCGTATTCCTTGAGGAGTACTCTTAAGAGATGGGTACGCTTTACTTTTTTACTTGTGCGTTTGACTCACAAGGAAGAACCAAAAGACGTGAACTCAAAGTTTCAATTGTAGAAGTCAGGCTTTTTTTTTCGGCAAGACATGAATAAATATCGAACAAGAAAATAATTCCCTGCGAAGACTCTCCCCCACCCCAAGATACGATTCTGATACTAGGAATCGGTAACTAAGGAATATTGTATTTCTCTCTGTTTCTTCCACCTGATCGTTTGATCATTTGATGAAACAGAAGAATTGTAATTCTCAGTCGGTTAGTATCCGCTTACCTGGCAGCATGGTGTCCACTGGGAGCGACAGGAAGGAAAAGGGGCCTTTCACAGGTCTTCTCACCTAGGACGAGGGGGTTCGAAAGTTGGAACCGTAGTAGTTGGAGAGATCACAAGACAGCACAATATATCAGGGAGAAAACAGGAGTCTGAAACATCATAGAATCCCTTAGAAAACTCAAATGGCAATGGGTTGGTCATGTTGCAAGAATAGCAGACAATTGATGGATATCACGACTCACAACATGGATCCCCAGAGATTACATGTGTAACTTAGGCCGACAGAATACAGGATGGGGACACGAACTGCACAAATTCAGAAAGTATTGGCTCTGCGATGCCCACGTTAGAGAGATGTGGCGAATCCTAAGGAAAGTCTGACGGACGTTAATAGACATGATGATGATGATGATGATGATGATAATAATTGTTTTATGTAAGCCCAACTTAGTTATTATCATTCACTAGCAAAAGGGTTGCCACTAAGATATCTTTCTAATATACTTTTTGTCCCCACCCCCTGGAAATATATCCTTTTTACCCCCGCCCTCCTAAAAAAGCAACGGAAGACGCCCATGTTTGGTAGGACACTGGAAAATGGAACTGTAAAATTGTTTCGAACTTGTTCTTGCGTCGCTTTACGTCTTAGTTATTCACTGTCTGAAGTTTCTTCTCTATCTTCTCTTTCCTCACTCTCTTGCACTTCTCCCCTCTCTTTCTAGTTTCTCACAGAAATCTGCTACTCACTATCACATTGTCTCTCTATCTTTTATATGCACACGCCGTTTACCTCTCCCTTTCACTCCAACTCTCATTTTTGTCCTCCTCTTCATCTCGCAATTTCCACTTTTTTCTCCCCCTCCTCGTTTCTCCTCACGTCTCTCGCACACGTGATTGTATTCTTAATCTTTCACTCCATGCGTTCTCTCTCCTTCTCCTATTTTCTCCCCTCGTTTCTTACTAACTCCTGGTGTCAGGGATGATTACTATCAAAAAACATCAACCAAAAATGGTACCAAAATTGTCAACATAGGTTTCTTCAGTTTTCAAGTTGGTTTGGGTGACTGGTTGGCTGGCTATGTATGTATTACGCGTAAAAACTGCACCAATGGAGCTACAGGGCTGTAAATTCAAACATTCATTTTTCATTATGAATACAAAAGAGGTTTTATTTGTTTTGTTTTGTTTTGAAAATCCTCTCCGTAACAGGTTTTTGGTTGGGGGATTCAGTTTGTAATGTAATCTTATGCTTAGTTTGTGTCCGGTATCATTCACACTTGATTTTTATTTCATTTTTTTTCTTTCAAATTCTCACCCTTTAAAGGTCAAAATACAAGAGAAGTAACTTATTCATTGATCACCACTTTTTCCATCTCTTTAATTGATCATCCCAAAGACGACATGCTGCCCAAAGAAGTTGGTCAAGTGATAGTTTCTATTGATTGACTAACCAGTCTTGTCTCTGTGTTTTTTTGTTTTATTTTCACGTCTTATTTTCTTTCTTACGCTCCCTGTCTCACAATCTTTCTCTCTCTTTCTTTTTTGTTGGCGTTTCTTTTAGACTCTTTACATTTTTGATGTCTTTCATTCACCAGTATTGTCTTTCTAGCTCGTTCTATTCCCTTTAAATGTTTTATAACGTTACTGAAGCTTTTCACTTATTCTTTGGCATTAAACATGGCCTCTGGAGTTTTACATTAACCGATTTGACGTTCAATTTTTGGATAGTTTGAATACAATTATTGAGGTCAGTTAATTTGATTCAATTTCAACTAACCTAGTTAGATTAATTTAGCACAACTAAAATAGTCAACAGTCAATAGATGATCTAATGAATTATGAAAAGACGAGTGATTCTCCACTATTGCCTGAGATTTTAAAAAGCTTTTGTTCTTCACAACTTCGAACAAAAATACAAATAGTTGTATTATGATGTGATATGTACGGAATAAATCTCTTTTAGGTGGTTGGAACAAGTTTGATCAGCAAACCATATCTGCTGTAACGAGTTGGTTCCTCATTGGATGTCCTGCATTTATAATCTTGTCCAAGACTAGGCTTAGTAAATAAGTTTATAAATACATCTTGGATGCTTTTACCATTGGGTAGTGGTTAACTGGCTAGTCTCGCAGTCAATTGCTACTGAACTGCGTTCGGTCCTGCCTTTGTGATCCACACTTGTGACCTTGTGTCAAACTAAGCTAAACCTGAAATGATTACCCTGTGACATTGCAGTGATATTAGATGACCTTTGCCTTTCCAACTGAGAAGACACTCTTTCTGTATAGTTTTCAGGCTAAAGAAACTGGACCTGGGTTCAAACAAATGACGATGAGAACTTTCAGTTCGACACAAAAGATTTAATTCTATTAGAATTGTCTGTAGAACAATAGTTCTTAAATTTAACTTGAAATAATATAGAAACTATGTAGCTGTAGGCAATGTCGCATAATTAGTCAAGGATTTCGAGAAATATTAACCTGCATTGCTGAATTAGAATATGTCCCCTGAGAGGTCTATGTTGAGAATTTTATGTTTGCGCTGAAAAGATTGAGAGGCACATTTGATTACTGTTGTCTTTTATCTCTTTTCCCAGTTCTCTAGAATATGATTTGCATCTAAGAACGTAAATATGTGAGAGAAAAAACTCCAATAACTGAATATCTCATAAAATGGTGTTCATGTTGCATTTACTGTGTTCTAAAATGTAAATAGATATAAACATTCAGGAATGAATGTAGTTTGATATAGATGGACTGGGACAAATAGATGTGAACCGACTTTAACTGATACGTATGGTCAAATTGTTTATTTATTTGTTTATCTATCTCAGTCTGTTCATGTCAAGCCTTACTCGCTTATATATATATATATATATATATATATATATATATATATATATATATATATATATATATATATACAGTGTCATCCACGGACAGCTGTTTCGATGTATTACATCTCTTCAGTGTGGCTATAGACATTCCATTATCCCATCCAGTACCGCGAGGCAGAATTGAAACCTTCACTTCAGACCCTCTGGACCCTCTGGACTACGGAATTGGACAGGCAGTAAGGCTGAATTTAAGTGTTATATTTTAAATTACACAGAAATCCCTCATCCACCAGAGGGCTCAATCCCTATGGAAGAACATTGCATAAGCTTACCTCTTATTACCTCACTTAAAGAGTACTTAACCCTGAATAGAGGAGCATTAATATTTATATATATATATATATATATATATATATATATATATGTATGTGTGTGTGTGTGTGTGTGTGTGTGTTATACAGTGATAGAAATAAAGAAGAAAGGATGTATATCGTACATCGACGACGCCCATACCAACTAATTAGACCGATTAGTTACCAACACTATTCAAAAGTGACATTCAAAATATGAGCACATGAATTTCTGGTTCAATTACTAGTTCCGCTTAGTTGGATATTTATTAATTTAAAAAAAAAATCTTTTTGATCTTGAAAATGCTTCGTTGGTTAGTTATAAATATTCCTTTAAAAATGTTTCTGTACTGTATATGACCCATGAACAGGATGAAATATGAGAATCGCTTAATTGGTTGATTGATTCCATGATCTACAAGTGGCATCTTCAATGATATCTTTGGGGCATCTGGGACATTGATAGCGAACCTTTTCAGCACGGTGAAATTCTATTTTTCCAAAAATAATCGTGTTATCGGAGTGTCACTTACATTCTTACATGTATTTTAGTTATAGGTAAATGCTCATAGAAAAACAGTCTACTTTTTAAATATATTTCCATAAAACCAAATTGAATATAACTTGAAATTTTGAAATATACAGATGAAATTAGGTCGATGAAATTAGATTTAAGAAGTCCATTTCGTGTCATCTAAGAATTTGACATTGCTGACACGCGTGTCATAGGTCTGCCATCGCTGATCAAGAGGTTGGAGTTATCAGATTTATAATACTGGATTACACAACACCAGCGGCTGCAGCAGAGAAAAAAACTCCTTAACCTGACTACTTCTTCCTCAACTATCGCGTTGTGCAAATGACGCTGCCAATGTCATGGCTTCCTTCTGACGCTAGGGCGTGGTTTGAACAATTTCTCACTTACCCTCTCTTCACACCGTCAACCATAATTGCGCGCTAGTGGTGAGATATTCCGTCTGGCGATGGGACACACCGTAAGGAAAAGTGGTTTCGTGCCTTTCTCGGGAGCATTTTTACAAAGTGAACCTAAACAGCCTCGAACTTGATTTGCCGATTCCGTTTTCTGCGCTGATGATCTCGCATTTTCGTTCTAGATTTGTAAACCACAAATGTGCTCCTATCTTCAAGAATTTTGACTAGAAATACAAGAGGAAATTTCATGTTTATTCTTTTTCTCCTTTGATATATTCTGCTTGTTCTATCGGTCTGACAATGCTGAACGTTGATTTCGGTTGTATTTGTCTTCGCAGTCCGCATACATTCCCTGTTGAAACATTCCTAACAGCAAGACAGTCATAATCCAAAAGTATCCTGTCGTCACAAAAACCATTGTTCAGCGTATGAGAACAAACGAAATATCAAGTTCAGTTGTTTTTGTTTTTGTTTTGTTCTGTTGTTAAAATCATAAAAAGGTATTTTTAAAAAAAAAATCCCTGGATGCTTGTGCATACACCACGTAATCCCAGGTAACAGTCTTTTATTCAAATACCGTCTCAACGGAAATGTTTTTGGTCTCTTTTCATTCATCGATGAATCATCGTTTGACCAATGAAATGAATATATTCTCTGCCTTTATTTCAACAGCGTTATGGACTTAGCTGAGAATAAAATATTGAATAACGGAAAGAAAGAAAGAGGTAAGGCAGAGAGACGAGTAGGATAAAGATGAAGGAATAATAAAGTCAGGCACAGGGGAATGGGGTTTGATTTGGGGCGGGGGGTTAACACAAGAGAAGAAGTTAAAAAACAACGAATAGAAATTATGCTGTTGAAAAGAAAAAAAAACGGAAGACGAAAGGAAGGAGGAAAAAAACAGTGAGAAGGACAGGGCACAGGAAAATAGGAGAAAATTGGAAACAGAAATATCTCAGAAAGGAAGACGAAAAGGTTGACGGGAACGAGAGACAAGGAAGGAAGGTGATTTGAGGAGAAAAACTAAATGGCTCTGGAAGGGGTAAAAGACATGATATGAAAAGCAGAATGGAGGGAGTGTAATAGAAAACAGAGAAGAAGGAATGGCCTCAGAAGGCTACGTCGACAGAACCATAAGATTAACTTCCCTTTTCCAGTATTAAACATTATTATAATTGTATATTAATTATTTACTTCATAAATTTAGATTCGATTTTTTCCAGTTGACCCCCAAAAACAATAAAAATTATATTATGCACATATCAATCCCCGCTACCCACAACACTGGTTTAGATGCTGTTGTTTAATTTGGGTTATTCATGTATTCTGACATTTATGTGTATTTACGTATCCATTTGGGTTTTGGTTATTCATGAATTCTGATATTTATGTATCGATACCGTTCATAGAAAAAACTTGAAATCTTGATTTACATACTCTAGAGTTACCCATTAGGAAATTCCTCGGTTGTTGTCCCGTAAAGTAAAACTAAACCGTAATATTATCTCATGCCTTTCTATTTCTCTCAACATGTGCCTGTTAATCACCGCTACCCACAAGAGTGTAGATATTGGGTTTAGATTATTCATATGTTCTGACATTCATATGTATTTATGTGTCTTTGTCTTTGTTTTGTTGTTAAAATCCCCCTTTAAACTGAAGTTCGAGAGGGGGGCGTCAATTTTCAATGTACGTTTATGCTAAATTGGCCCTTTCGTTTGTGCTCAACCTAGTTTTTTGAAAATTTGCATATTTTAGTACCCGACAAAGGGCAAGACAAATAACTAATTCATTAATCATCCCTTTTTCCAAATTTTTTTAATTGATTGCCCAACTCGACATGCTGCCAAAAGACATTGGTCTGAGGGAGGTTGAAAGAAACGCCATCTTGCATATATTCCATCTGTAATCTAACTGTTTTTATTGTAGCTGTTATTGATCACCACTACTGATCACCACTACCCATGGCAAATAGGTTTAAATACTTTTGCTGTGTTCAAGTTAGTCATGTGTTGTGACAATTATACTGCATATCTATCTATGAATCTAGACTCCGCCCAGCTCTAAGTGTTCAGAGTAAAAATTTTAAATTCTGCACGCACACGCACACGCTCACTCCTCGATGAGTTGTGGGACTGTTTTTCGGAAAAATCCCGCTAAGTTTCCAGGGGAGGATTCAATCTACAACATAAGTTTATACTAGATTAACGTGATGAAATGAGCATAATGAGCGGCGATTCATAATGTCCCTCGGAATGCTAGTTTTAATCGTATCTTTGAATTTTATAAAAGAATAATTTACATGTGATTACAAAAATTAAAAAAATATTACAAAATTCAATAATAATCAATGAGTTAAAATGCGTTAAAAAGAGTAATAAGTTGAAATGTTTTAGTGAAATTGAATTAATTGACGTTTTCACAGAATGAAATACAAGTGGGATAACCTTCAAAACTGAAAACGGGAATGCTAAGTCACATGATGTTCAGTGACAACAATGAATATGATTCAGTGCAAGTATTTTTGTCTATTGAAAGAAAATTCGAATTAAATCAAAATTCGTGAAAAAAAAAAAACGATTAAAATGCAGCCATAATAACGTTTAAAATAGAAAACGGGAAGTCGATGCTATGAAGTGAGGAGAACAGATACTACACTTTGCTCTTGATTTAAAGGCTGCAAAATCTTGGACCGTGAAACTAGGGTGATGTCTGGTTCGTTATGGTCAACTTTTTCGCCGCATTTATCAAACTTCGTTCGATAAATAAGGAGAAGGTTTGTTATGGGCCACATGTTCGTTAATGCCCATTCGTAATAGCAAAAGTTTTCTGTAATGTCTATGATAAGTTTGAAAGACAGCATTAAAACGTATAGATTTGGGCAATGATAAACGAGCCTTACTCTTTAGCAGAAATAGTGATGAACACAGAAATAAAAACGTCATTAATTCATTATTATATCATATTAAAAATTGACTTATAATGCACCATCAGTTGTTTCCGGCTGAGTTATCCCGGCTTAGCTGAGTTTTAGTTTTATTTGTTGAATCTTGGTTAGGTCACATCTGGTGATTGTCACAGTTGTTGAGCGCATCGAGAAATAACAATAAGATGTCGATGTAGTCAAGCGGTATGGGCGTTAATGCAAGGCTGTGAAGCCTTTCACTCCCAAGTCGAAACGTGGTCGTTGTCCCAATAGCTGAATGCCTCAGTGAATACGAACAAATTCCTATTGTTATCGTGTTGCGCAATCTGGGCGTCGATGTGTGAATTAAGCAACTTTCTCTCCGGGACTTGTTCTTACCACTAGATGAATAACTTACTTGGCTACAACCAGTAGTTGATGGCAACTGTGATAACTGAGCAGTTAAAGAGAAAAGCCCTTAAATTCGAAAGAGGAGTCTAGGGGTAGTTGTTCCTTGGCTTTATGATACAATGTAGGTTTCAATGAATAACAACAATTATAAATCAGAAGTTATTATACAAGAATGATACAAAGTTGTGCCATAAACAACTTTTATATATATATATATATATATATATATATATATATATATATATATATATATATATATATATATATATATAATCAAAATGGTGAAAGAGTGTTAGATTGATGTTTAATGATGCTATTGCAGCCTAATTGGTAAGGTGTTGTCTTGGCCCAAGAAGGTGACGGGATGCCAGTTCTAATCTCGTTTGAAGCTCGTTCTTTGTTTCCGATTGACGCTGCTTGCTAAATAATCGAAGAAGAAAATTAAAAACAAGTTAGGAATTGCGATAAAAGCAACGGAAACAGATGAAAGGAGAACTTATTATATGTTTGTGATTATCTACGTATAATCTTTAGGTGTATCTGGATACAAGTGAAAGTAAAATATTTTTTTTTTCTCTTTCAACTCAACAATAATCGAAAATATTTTGCATTTAAAGATGCAACCATTTTGCAAGGTTAAATGCAAGTTTTACAGTGAGTGCAAATATATCCGATACATTTCAAAACATTCAAAATTGACAAAAGATTTCTGAATTTTGTACATAACTTTCCAATGTTCAATCTTGTTTCAATATTTTTTTTTTTTTGGTTTTGGTATTTAAAAAAAAAATTCTTTGGTGCAAATTCTATCAATTTTGAAGGAATTGAAATGAGCTTTTTGCAATGTATTTCCAGCTTGGATTGTTAATAAAGCCGAATAGCTCATAGGCATTTACTACGCTTTGTTTAGTCTAAAGCAAGTCCATTAGTGTGGGCCACCCAGTCAGGATCAACCTCACTACAGTAATAATTGTTCAGCTCAGCAAACTTGCTAACAATTTATGGTAAAGCACCCTAAGGTAATATTGATATTTACTAATCTTTGTTGAGTGTGCCGAAAGACCAGGACACTCTTTGATGATAGAACTCGCTACTCTAGTAAAGGTCGGTGGGATTAACTTACCAGCTGTCTCGAGTTGCTACAATATATATATATATATATATATATATATACAAGAATAAAATCATACAAGAATAAATATATATTTCATAATTTCTTCATCTTTATGATGATCAATCCTTTTATGTAGAGCGATTAAATGAATATTACAAGAGATTTATCGATTCATGACAGTGCAGGCTACTCTGTTTTGCTCCACTGAGATTTTCACTTGGAAAATCTGAACTTGTTTGGTTTGCGTATGCTGTTCAAATTCATCGAATTTATTTATACAGTAAATCTCATAGGTATTTGAACAAACAGCCATTTTAGTTCTGATCAACATAACAAGGCATGTGGTTTCGATTGCTAAATTTCTTGAAAATATTTTTTTTCTTCTTATAGAACATTCTGTTAGAGTCAATTGTTAAATGGAAAAAGCAATTTTTTCCTATCCTTCTGAAATCTTGTTCAGAATTGATCCGGAAAATTTCAAAAAAGTGAACTCACATGGAAGAGTTGCCAAACTGCAGAGTTAATTTTTATTCACTCATCTCAAAAATCACGGTGGCCCATGTAGTCTGAGGAGATGAAATTGATTTTGTGCTTATTCAAATACTTATGAGAGATACTTTTTAAATTCCGATATAGCTCATAATTATTTGAATAATCATATATATATATGTGTGTGTGTGTGTGTGAGTGCGTGTTATAATTTTCTGCAAGGTAAACCATATATCAACTAAGCTCAGTTTAGACAGGCACAAGATGTGGGGCAGTCTAAAAGAATGCACCTCTCAACAGTATTTGCTTCTTATCTACAGCTCAATTCATTAAGCTCAGTTCAGTGTAGTACTGCAACCCAGTCGTCACTGAGTGTCCAACACTTGTGGCCTCGTGCCACACTAAACTGTGTTTAGTAAATACATAGTTGAAGTCGGTCCCTGGGACTCGATGGCTAGCGGCCAAAGTGCGAACTAGATTCGGTTTGCGCGCACTATTTTGCCAAAGTAAGGTTGTTCGGGATTGACTGAGTAGAAAAGACGGACATGTGGGGGTTAAATGGAATTGAACCACGGGAGAAAGTGGGAGAATAGGAGGAGAAAAGAAGCACCGAGGATGACAAATTAGAAAGGACCGCTTTTCCTCCGTGACTAAAAATTTCAATAACAAACATAGAGCAATTGTGCGGTCAACTCGAAAATAGTTCGGGATATTGTGAAAAGATTGAAAAAAAAAAAAAAAAAGAGAAAAGGAAATGCCATGAGAACTGCTGTAAATGGTAATAAAATGCTGAAAAAGAGAACGAGAGGAAAGAGTGTAATTTAGAGTCAAGGAAAAACAAATGAAAATATTTCACATTTTATTTTCTATTTTTTTAAGGATGAAACGAAAAGAATGAATTGGAAGGAAAACAGTGTTTTGAATCAATACACATTTGACACACACACACACACACACACGCCCCTTTTTTCTGGCCTGTTCTTCAGGATCAAAGTGTAGTATCTGTTCCCCAGCATAGACCGAGGATTCGGTGCTGACGCTAGCCTGTCGAATGGTCCGGAGAGGGTAGGTGTCAAAGACCGAGTGCGCCGGTGCAAGCGTTAGCCAATGAGGTTTAACTGAGGCTGCATGTGCTAAGCGCATTGGGGGAGCCTTTGGACTCGTCCTTAGGCTCTCCCATTATTAATCAGGCCCAGCTGCGGGGTCTCAGTTTCCCCGGGGCAGCACTGCTCCATTGCACTTGAAGCAGCAGGTCCCCTGGTGGACGCTTTCGCGGGTGACGTTGTCTAGCCATTACGATAGCTTTTCGACGGTAACTGCGTCGGCTGGAGCCATTTTTGGAAGGGATGCTCCTTTTTCTTCTCACGTTAACCCTGACCTTGTGTCACATATTGCTGTGGTGGGACAGTGAATAAATAGCGCCCTTTTTTCTTGCCTGTTCTTCAATGAGGTTTGACTGAGGCTACGAACTGCTGAGTGCATTGGGGGGCCTTTGGAATCGCCCTTCGGCTCTCCTGTTATTACTCGGCCCAGCTACAGGGGTCAGTTTCCCTGGAGCAGCACTGCTCCATTGCACTTAATGGAGCAGTGGCGGAGGTTGCTTTGGTTGCATTGCAAAACCGAAGCCGCGTCGGCTGGAGCCATTTTTGGAAGGGTGTCTCCTATTTTCCCCACGTTAAACTCGATCTTGTATCATATTTTGCTGTGGTGGGGCAGCGAATAAATAGAACACACACACACACACAAACATATATATATATATGTATATATATATATATATATATATCAAGCACAGCGTAACCTTAGTCACAGTTTCTATCGCGTACGTCAGCTTAGTGCTCCTTGCAAGTCTGGTCGAGACATGTTTGACAGGATACAAGTCCAGGATACATCTCCTGCGCTCTGTCTGTCCAGATAGATACAAGGGTGGATTTATGTTTACAACATGACAAAGTTGTTGGTTACATTGTGATCGGGGGTTTTCGCAGACGAATGTTTGATACATGTTATTAATAGAGAAGCGTTAGGTGGAGTGCTCAGACAAGGAAGGAGATTTTGTTGAAAAATAGAGATTTTTTGGTAAAAGAATGTTTTTTTACATTATTAGGCTTTGGACATATTTATGTTCCTACTCATATATATATATATATATATATATATATATATATATATAGTTATTTCGAAGAAAACAGTGGAAACCAGATTTGGAAAATAATCTTTCATTGACTTGACATGTTCGGAGGTTTTAGAGCCGTCTGTTATCAAAACGTGAGATGAGCAATTTTTTTTTATAACGGACAGGGGTAAAACCTCCGAAACATGTCAAGATTATCTCCCCAAATCTGGTTTGCTCTGTTGTTTTCTATATTATAATTGTCAGATAAACCCAATCGAAATATTCACACACACACACACACACACACACACATATATATATATATATATATATATATATATATATATATATATATATATAATGTCTTGTCGAGCATTTCACGCATGCTTTTTTACCAGGAAATATAGAACAATGTTTTAATTGTTTTTTTCCTCTTTGAGGTCTGAAGTAGCTCGAACTTTGTGGTAGCACTTCGAATATATTGAATTACTTGACTTGCCGGTCGAAGAGACCCAATTGTTTGGCATGCATGGGAATCGGACTCGTTACCCTAGTGAATGGCTACCTACACTAGCTTGTTAACATTACCTTTTGTAGAATGCGATGTTTCGACAGAAATATTAAAAGTCTTAGGGAAAAAGTAATAAATATTAGGTGCAGACGCCTACTCTAACGCAATAACGCAACCAGCTCGCCTCGCAGACAAATTCGTTACTTAGGTGAATTCTCACTTGGTGTCCCATTATGGTTGTCATGTGCAGGGCAAAGCTGAGTGCAGATAATCCCTTCGTAGCACGGTGCTTTGTAGCCCGTCTCACAATTTGGTCGTTTAACGTGTTCTGCTTCAGGAAACATCTCTAAGAATTAACTGATGGCATGCCTCCTGTCTGATTTTCAAGGCAAGTAGGCAGGCCCTCATTACTTGGAAAATTGTGCAACCTAATCGTATATCCCATTTCACGTCTTTAAACATCGTGCGGTACTTAGTTAAGTCTAATAAATAGGAAGGGGTAGGGAATGTTTTGCTTCGGGACTGAGATTGTTGCGTATTTCACACCAGTACCTGTTGTCGGTGTTCGAGGCCATGTAAAGTCCATGGTTTGGAATGCTGATTTTCGAGACAGACAGGCCTTCTCCATTCACAAGACTTGTACAACGTACCGTTCCTAACTTTATTTCTCCTGTTGGCCCCAAGTAGTCCGACTGGGTTGACTTTTAAACTGATAATTAAAGGCTGCAAAAGTTGTTGCACTGAAATAAGCGGCAAGCTGTCGCCGGCACTCTACCGGTAATCCTGTCCTTTTTATTTTCATAGTAATCATGTTTACAAGGACCAGCAATTGCTTGCGTATTTATTGATATACATAAGCGCATGCCGTAGAGCAGTGGTTGCTAAGGAAGGTACAAACGCCATTACTGGTGATTTCAGTCCTCACTGGATGCATTGGCCTTGTTGCCAGACTTAACCAAGCTTAATAAATATCTACATGGCCACCCAGGCCATTACTTCCATATCCTAACTTGAAAATCTGCATTCAAAATACTGGCTTTTAATTGAGCTTGAGCTCAAGCCGTTGTGAAATATACAATTACCTCAGCGAACTAGCTGACCTGAATTTTCACTGAGTGAATATGGGTCTAAGGGAAGCTACTGCAGTTTGTTGCATCCCTTGTTCTAACAAGTAGATGTGTAGGTTAGGCTATTGTAAGAGACACACGGATCAGATTAGAATGCACGACCGTTTCTCTTTCCTACCAGAAATCAGAGTGTAGTATTCACTTGAGTCCTGACCTTTCTGACCTAGAATCAGTTACAATCAGTTGTGACTACTAAACCTTCATCATAAAACGAGGAGGAGAAGGGGGAGATGGGTGTGAAAGAGGAAAGATTGGCGTTCAGAAAGATAGAGAAAACGAAAAGAAAACTTGATGAAAGGAAATAATACTAAAATCTGCATTTAATAATGTTGCATCTTAATGTATTTCTGTGTGTATGCACGTGTGTTCATTTTTATTTCATATCTTTCATTTTGATGTTCATATTTTAAAGATTATCATTCGGATATCCTTCTAACAATATCAGGAGTTTTTTTTCATAATGCAGGTTTTCCTTAACTCGGCAACGTCAAGATCAGTGTCGAGCCGACTTCTAGAATTTACTGACTTTCAGAAAGTATATATATAAAAAAAAAACATTCGTACAAAGCGTAGCTCACGAAACACATGATTTCAAAACAAAACATTGCAAGTGCCGCCAATACACAGTCTGTGGACTAAACCGACACAAACGCTGTTTGCCCCGAGCATCGGGGTTTTGCCGACTATCGGAAATCACTCAATACCTGCCGGGTTATGAAAGCTACAGCGTTTTGGACTGCTGAGTTTGGTAAATTTAACCTGCGTATAGTGTTTCAAAATATTTTGAAATATCTATGTTTGGGGCTATTGAGCTTTCTCTTGTTTGCGTTGTTAACATGACGTTTCGGTCAATCCATTCTGCGGCTTTCCTCAGGCGTACTATCCGAGTGTAATGGTTGTAAACAATCCCCTCCTCGAAAAACTATTCACAGTATTTTGTGTTTATGTTTTTGCTAATTTTGAAACGTTTGCTCCTTTAAAAAGGAAAGTTTCTCTACGGCAAATAAAATATGCGAAGTGCATACAAATGCGTTTGAATATTATTTTTTTTGATTATAGGGTAATAATGCATTTTGCATTGATATGACCTTTTCTAATTTAAAATAATTCTCACGTAGCACTTATTCAAATTAGTACAGTTTTGGGGAAAAGATATTTTCCCCAGAATATCAAAACGAAATTGTATGAATAGAAATTCATTTTAAGCCTTATTTTATTTGTGTTTATGTCTTCGCAAATTTTTTTGAGATAAAATAAAAGTATTTTCTTAATTGCTCAGAAGCAACATTTCTGATAGAGTCAACATCCCCGGGCCAAGAGTAGATTGACAGGAAGTTTCAAAGTAAAAATTTCCAAGAAAAGACATTTTCAAGGGTTTTAGAGGGGGATTCTATTCACCATGTAACTATATTTGTTAAACGGAACCCTTACTTTTCAGTCAATATCCATATATACCTTCTATCATCTATTTAGGAAAAACAACTCTTTGTTTCTGCCTGCCTTTAACATTGGGTAAACATTGACGCTGTTCAATTAAATTTAGCACAAATTTCGAATGCATACTCTATGTACTTAATGGAGAATTTTGACTATTTGTTGTTTTCTTATCAATGAACAGAAACATAACTTTCCATTCAAAATACATATAATAAGTTGGTCTTCAGCTAGTATTTCTATAACGTGTGTGTGTCTGTGTGTGGTTTGTGACGTGAGTTTAAGCTTGTATATACCGACAAGTCAATGTAAAAGACTGCTGATTTTACTTTTTCTCAGTTTTTCTTCCTTTACAAAGATGCACGCGAGTGTGTATTTAAATTGAGAGCAAGAACATGATCGGTTTGCTATAAAAACAAACTCATTCTCACGGAAATCAACTCTTTATTTAGACACGACCTCGAACATTTTCTCACTCTTGACATTTCTACTTCCATTGTTACCTTTGTCTAGTGATGTTGCTCTATTATAATATTATAATACCTTTTTTTGTTCTCTCTTCCAATTTCTTTTCATATATATATATATATATATATATATATATATATATATATATATATATATATATATATATATATATATATTCATAAAACATTACGTCCCTGAGCTTTTAAGGTTATATATAAATAGCGATAAATATACATAGAAGACTATAATTATAAAAGCGTTATTTTCATTAAAAACTCCATTTGAACCGACCTCCTGTTTTTTACATGGTGAATATGCCAGTCGGTCTAGACAGCATAAATAGAATAGACATTTAAAGAAATGGGCCGCTGCATGAATCGAACCTGTGTTCTGCTGCAGGCCATCTTGGTATTTCTATGTATGGATCCAAGCGTACAGTCGGCAACAAGAAAAATTGATAAAATATCAACAAGATATTCCCTGCCCATGGTTTTCAAACAATGTAATAATAAAGTTTACAATATATATATATATATATGAAAGATTTGTTGTCTTTAAAAATATAGTGCTCAATATTAATAAAATTGAGCTATATAATTGAATAAATAATTATGTGACATTTACCCAAAACTGATTTGTTTCTTACTTGTTATGTACTTCCCAATTGAGAAGTACATCAAAAAAAAAAAAAAAAAATATATATATATATATATATATATATATATATATATATATATATATAGAGAGAGAGAGAGAGAGAGAGAGAGAGAAACTAAGCATTGAAATCTGATTTACCACACTAGCAAATATTATGTGAGATGAGTTCTCTCTCACTTTCTACACACAAACATTCACCGCATATATGAACGTGTGTGTTTGTGCAGATATACATCTATACATACATTTCATCTAATTATATACACGGGAGAGAGATCTCTTTCCCCTTATGCTATAGATGTATAGGTATGTATGTGAGTGTGTCCAATTAGTTCTTTATCATTTGGCATATGTAAGAACCCAGCCATTTTCATTTATGACTCTTTAATAATTTCTCCGTTTTATTCCCTCTCATCTATTATTTCTTTGCTGATCCATTCATGTTTTCCTCTTTGATGTAGGCTTATCACGTAACGTCTCTATCCTTATTTATTTCGGTCTAGCTTTTCTATTACTAAACCTACCCTGTGTCTGTGTACCTGTGTGAACATAAGTGTAGCAAGTCCGATCCAGACTGGGACAGAAATGGAAATGGAGTGGGCCGCTGGGAAGATCGTATACCTATATCCATCTCTGGTCTGGTAGTGTCCATATTGTGGTTTTGTGCCAGACAAAGCTAAGCTTAATGGTTGACTATATCGTGCTCCCTGGCTGAAACAGTGTTCGGTGTTCGAGCCCACGTATAAAGAGTTTTGACTGTCGATTTTCCGGGCATTCTGGTAGACGTTTCAGACAACTGTCAAAGGTGCTGGAGATTTGTGTAGATTTGCAGTCATTTGGTTCCACGCAATGGTTACTGGATGATTCTGGGGTGAATATGAGTTTAGGAGGCTAGACTAAATCACAAAGAAGAGAAACTATGACAGATAGTGAAAGTGACCGTCCTAGTTAGTTGCATCTGAAGAGGACGAGAAGATAAACAAATCTAGCGACTTTGCTCAAGAACTGTAAAAGCCCCGGGACGTTAGAGTAAAGGCAGTACTCATAATCAGTGGCGCACACGGTTTGTTCTCGCAGACGCTTGCAGAATGGGCAAATGAGTTACTGATCCAAGGAATGGTTGAGAAAGTACCGGTTACAGCACTATCAAGACCTGCATTAATACAGAAAAAAGTGCTCAAGATTTGTTGAATTTTGCTCACTCGATTCCAAGGGATAGCTATCAATGATAATAATGATGATGATAAAGCAGGCCCGAAGTAAACTTGAAAGCAGACTCGATAGGGTAGGGACAGTGATACACTGGGAATTGTGCTATTGACTTGGGTTCGAGTATGTAAACAAATGGTATGGACACAGATAGAAACTGCCCGAGAAAACAAGAAAAATATGATACTCTGGGACTTTGAAATCCTGACAACCAACAATCCAAGCAAGTTGCTGTGAAGATGAAAAAGAAAGTTTACCTGACAGTGAACGTTCAAGCAGAATATACAATGAAGAAAAAAGAAACTTGGAAAAAACCCCCGAATGATAACGGATCCTGTCGGCGGAGCAATGGTTATCAAGCTAAACTCGAAAACCTTTACTAATGTAGTGACTTAGACCCTTTCTGGTTACCCTGCACTTGCTCCGTATTAAGATAAGCCTAGTATTCATCAATAACCTATGTCAAGCCTGAGCAAACAATATTAAGATAAACAAGATACAGCAAAATAGTTATAGTCGCCTGTGTCGAACCAGAAATGGAGCTGTCCTTTATATGATAAAACGAATGTAGTCAAATAGTTTAGAAGAAGTATAAAAAAGCTGACTGAGTGGGATTTGGAATCCACAGGGAACTGTGCAAACAACTGGGATTTACTCTTCAAGCCCGAAGACCAGATCTAGTCACCGTGAACAAGGAGAAGGTCCATTAGATTATCGATTTCGTTGTTCTATAGACCACAGAGTGAAATTAAGAGTGGAAAAGTTGGAAAAATAGCTGGACCTTGCTAGAGAACCAAAGAGATTGTGCAAAATGAATGTGATGATTGTACTTATCATTATCGGTGCACTTAGAACAGTCCCGAATAGTCAAGAAATTCAAGGAAAAATCAAAACCATCTGGATAAGAGCATTATTGAAACCAGCAAAAATACTGAGGAAGGAGTATCTCCAGTGAAAGCTACCATTCTGCTTCTATTAAATGAATACAAAAAAGTATCAATAATAATCTATAATATTATACTGTTGATTCCTACCCACGTTCGAATGTTACGCTTTCAGTGATAACAGAAAGGAAAGATTATGTAGATTAATAAGACGATAGGAAGAGAGATGTCGGAAAAAAAAAACTTGGTTGTTTTGTAAGAGGGTAGGGAAGGAGAGAGCAGAAAAGACGGTATTTTATCGACGGGTAGGAAGATTTTCGCCTATAAAACTAATCCATGTTTGTATAACACTTAGATACAAACGTTACCGGGCACAAAGATTGGGAGGGATAAGGAAGAGAATGTGAAGATACAGGCAAAGAGATAATACAGAATCTTGTCAACACCCATGGTATTTCTATGAACCCAGTTAATAATAATATTAATGATTGAAACGGTGCCCAAGACAATAGGGACAAGATTATATGAAAAAGAAATCTTAGGAAAAGTTAACACTGTTCTGACCACGACATTACCGGGGGCCCATGTGTACATTGAGTGGGAAACGTACTGGAGATTTGAGGAGACTTACTTTCACTGAGTCTCCTGCATTAACCACTAGACGTCTGGTGTGAACTTGCAAACTGACGAAACACCATTGACTATCCAACTGGTTTTGCATGTGCCACTGCATATACATGTAAGAGTAATGATATCTTGGTATCAACATTCGTGGTATTTTCACGAGACCAGCAAATAATAATAATAATAATTAATAATAACTGAGTGGGGGTAGAAGATGAAAAGAATAATTTAGGGCTGCAATAAGATTGCTTTGGGGAGGTCATGGCTTTAAATCCCTGTTTTACAGGTTCGACAGCACTCATAAAATTCGTATTCAAAATCCAAGTGTAAAAAAAAAAACGCTTTAGGGCAACGATAACGAGAGTTACAGCAACGGTGACAACAGCCGAAGTAAGGCTAGTGAAATTTTACCTCCTAACACAATCATTCATTCCAGTTCCTTCTTTCAGAATACACCTTTACATAAAGACCGGCTGGTAACATCGCCGTGTATAAGCTTACAGCTGGTGCTTCCTGGGCATTTTTTTATTTTATTATATTACACCTTTGTTGATCGTTAGAGATTTAAAAAGAAAAACAGTTGCCAAAGGAGCAAGTGTTCATTATCGTTCGTTGACAGTGGACGTTTTCAAGATCTTTATAAGACAATTCATCCTTACAAAAATTGTTTACCCGGAGGAAATTTATAGCTGATGTTTAAATACTAATTGGATTATATATTGGAACACGCGGAAAACCACTCAGAAAAAGTTACTTCTATCTTTTTTTTGTTGTTTATTTTCCTGCACAGACCTGATTTGAAATGCTGTCAATCCATTGTTCATCTAACTATATCATGAAAAGTGCGTTTTTTTCCTATTTGTTTCTCTGTCCGTAACGATGAACTCTTAAAGGTAACAATATTTGGATAAAAATATCTCCTACCTACCATTTGGTACAATAGACACTTCCACGTAAACCAGTTGTTTCTTTCCTTGAAAAAATCATCCAGACTAATAGAAATTCAAATATATCCGTGAATACTTTTCACTGAAAGTAACTCGTTAATTTTGTACATACATTTCGCCTATCATAAGAGAAGCACCAAGAAGCTAAATAAAAAACAAACCAGAGACCGACAACAAAACAAGGACAGGAAAGAGGGTGAGACACCCATTATGTTTACTGCTATAATGATCGTCACAACAGTAGCATGTCGACCGGCGCTTCCTATCACAAGACTTCAACTGTGACACCGTGGGATAGCCCCACGTCCGCAGATCCCTACGTCTTCACAATGAAATGGTCAGTCTCCCCCAGACTTCACTGGCCATCGACGAGACCCCGGCGTTCGCTGGTAATATACACACCTGTTGCTGCACAGGACGTGTTTGCGCAGTGCACCCTCAGACCACCATTAATTGTTGAAACTGCTCTGTTGTTGCTGCTGTTACAAACAACAGCGAACAAGTTATACGGAAAAGGGAATATACAGGACGAGTGGACACCCGTTGTATGAGGGAGAACAACATTTTCGTGGAAAAGTACACATCGTGCCAATGACAACATAGTTGCATCTTGTCTGTTAAGATCTATTTGTCTTTCTAGCTATGTGACTATCTATTCTATTCTCTCCATCTGTCTATCTATCTATCTATCTATCTATCTATGCTTTTTTTTCTGTCCATTTAGTTTTAGTAATTAACCAAACAACTTGCTTGGATTGTGTACATAGATCTTCTTACTTAGACTAGCAAATATTTCAGTGTATTTGTTTGCTGGCGTATCTATTTGATTAAAAATCAATTCATCAAATTCTCTCTCTCCCTCTTCCTGGCGATCTATCTATCTATCTATCTATCTATCTATCTATCTATCTATTAAGTAAGTTAACCAGCCAGCTGACCATGGCTGGCCACTTGTCAACTAGGTAAGAATGTTGTAGAAACATCTTTTAACATTTACTAGCACGCGATTTCAATCAAATATTTTGTAAACCCACTCATTTTTCTGTCAACTCATCAATCCATTTCCTTATTCAACCTTCTTTTTCTTTTTTACCTATCCGCCTTTTACTTTTCTATCTATTGTCGTTATTCATCTGACTGTCGATCTGTGCTTCGCTGTTTTTTCTTTTCTTTTTTTTTTGTTTTTGTTTATTCCATTTCATTCCATATGTTTATTTCCGTATTCGGGATTTTCCATTCGTCGAACAGTTTTAAAAAAACGAAAAAACATCCTAGTTTTTAATTTTCCCTACTTCTTCGTCTAAGAGAGTGATGGCAGACATATGACACGCGTGTCAGCTTTGACTGGCCGAAGGTTTTCAAATGACATGCAATGGACTTCGGGAAAAAAAACAAAACAACATTTCTCATTTCGTTTTACCGAGAAAGTCCCTAAGAGTTCTTTCGCTTCACCATCTCTCATCTCCACATACATGTAAACGAAGAGACAGTAAGTGAATACAGCAATGATGACTAGATTATTCCCTCCACCGATCCCAAAACTTTACCCTGGACATACGCCAGCAAGTGATCTCCAACCTAAAGAGGTAAGGCTTTTTAGAGACATAATACAAAACCGTATTGACTTACATAGCTTGTATGAATCAAATAATTCATATCTTAATTCATAGTCAAAATAATTTTATTCTATCAAACAATTCAATAGCAAACAATATCATATTATTTATATTCATATCTATATAATATCTATATCATATCATATATCATATAATATCCGAAATCAGATTGTCTCATGACCTCGTTGATCAACGGAATACAAAGTTGGATCCTTCCTGGCATTTATTAAGTTGTTGGCAATCACTTGGAGTTGCCCTTCTCCTCTCCTGGTAACATACAACAGGTTGTGATTGATCGTATTGCGCCAGCAGTAGAGAGTGATCCCGACTTGACCATATTTAGAATTATAATACATCATGCTATATTATATCATTCAATACTTATATAACATTGGTTCTAATGAAATATCGATCTAAATATTGATTCGATTATTTTAATTCATTTCTCTTATTTTGATAATCTTGCTGTAATGTGTGAAAATATGACCAGTTTGTGTGAATCAAAGCGCTTTCTGAAGACTACGTTGCCGGAAACTTATTCGAAAGCTATTTCATGGAAATACACGTTTGTCTCAAGAACGTGAAATTGTGATCATGGACAATATCCTGCTTTTGTTTTCTGCTCTTGTAAAGTCGTTATCATTACAGGCTTATTTGTATTATAAACACTCTCATCATATATTTTCCCCAGGCGGGAAAAAAGCCGGGGTGGGGAGCTATCATTTGCTATGGGCATCTATCGTTGTTGTCGACATCGTTTTCTCCTTTTTACTAATTGGATAACTTCGCTATTCCCTGATATATTTCAAGGAAGTCGTGTATGTAGACATGTGGTGAGATTCTACCCGGGGGTTGATTAGATATGGCCGATCCGATTGTTTGTTCACTTATTTATTGAAAATAAATAACGTTTTAAAGAATTTCATGGTTTGAATAAAGAGAAAATAGGATTTCTCGGATTTAACTGTCCTAATAAACTACAAATTGCTACTCTCTTTATATATTTCAACCGTTTTCTGCCGAGGACCTTTATACCTTCGAGATCTTTATTATTGATTTCATCATTTCTATTTCTGTAAATTTTACTTTACCACTATCATACACTTGGGGAGTGTAATGTTTGGTACATCTACTTCACTATGCAAAAGGTCCAGGGTTCGATTCCCAGTATGAGCGAAGAATGTGGAAAACTCTGCTCTCGGCAACTAATTGAGAACACTCTAAGTTGTCTGATTTAGGTGGAGGTTCCCTTTCAGTAGACATGTATCCTGCAAAGAGGGTGGTCATAAAAAAACTAGTTGGAATAAAATCCTGATCTTGACCAGACCTACAAGGATCATCGAACCGACTCAATCAGACTTGGTCACCGGCCTCCCTACTCCATTGAGAGTTGTCTCTTTACCCTTTTTTACAATCATTATTATTGTTACTTTTATTCTCCTCTTCATCATCATCATCATTGCTCTTCCAATATGTAACATCATTATCATATCATCATAATTATCTTCATATTATTATTATTATTATTATTATTATTATTATTATTTGCTGATATATCCTACCAATGGTGACATTCACTATAGATCAAGCGACATTGTTTCTACAATACGCCAGCACTCTCTCAAATATTTTTCCTGGTTTTTAGTAAATCTGACGTCCAAATGGATTCAATTCTTCCTCGAATTTCCAAATCTTCTACTATTTTGGAAAAATTTGTCTACTTCTCAAGGAAGCCATGTTTTGTACTTTTTCTATACCTTTTTCGGGTTCCTCTCCAGCCAGAGGTTCTTCTCAAAATCCTCGCCGACTTCAGTTTCATCATAATTTGAACACGCTGTGTTTATTTCCTGATTTGTTTCTACTCTTTTCTTGCATGCTTCCACTGACTGTCAAGATGAGTTTTTTTTTATGCATTTGTTCTGTACAATTTCAATATAATTTTGATCAGATCGCCCATCATGGGGAAGGGGTTAGCGATCAGTCCTCATCAGCCATTCTGAGTTGTATCGTCACTGGATGCTTCACTATTACGGTTTAGTAACTGAGTTAGCCTCATCCATTAAATATCCAGGTCTCTTTGGTGTACATTTCTTCGCGATTTTTAGCCCAACTTTCAAACACACTTCGTTATGTAACATCTTTTATTTAAAAAAAAGAAATTATTAATTTGACAATACTTTGGGAGGATATTCTGTACGGTCCATCTTTTGAGAACCCATACCCTTTGGTAGATTCTTGAAAATCTGAGAATGAATCATGGAGCTCTGAGCCTAATGTTTGTTTTTCATGATCAAATGTCACCTTGTTAGACTCCGTACTACATTCAATTCAGGTGCGATATTCAATGTACAGCAACTTCGCCAGGCGAGGTCCTGGAATTTTTCTTCTTTTTTTCTCTTTTCTTTTACTTTCCTCAGTAGTCCACTGGAATAACCAGATCTGCGATGAAGCAGAATTTCTCTCTCTTCTTCAGAACAACTGAATCCACTGATTTTCTTGCTTGAGTAGTCGGAGTGTATCTTAAAATCCAAGATTTATTTCATTCTATATTTCGTGACATTATAATCTTCATACAAAATCAACCGGAAGGCCTTTGCTTTCTCATAATGGATTTCAATATCTCGATAGACGCTTGGCTGCACTTGTCCTGCCAATTCTCATTGAGTTTTTACACCATTTGTATCTGGTAGCTTTTTCCTGGCGATCGAGTAACAACGAGTCTCTGCATTAATCCACCACTCTTTTCTGTATTCCAAAAGATTTTAATGATGCTGTTACTTGGACATTGTGAACCCTTTCTCGAGTTTCCAATTCTTCTAATCTGATTGTAGCGCCTTTGAGGACTATTCCAAGAGCTCCGTTAATGATTGATACAATTTTCTTTATATTTCTGTTTTTATTTTCCAGTTTTTTTCTAGGTTTCACGCAAGATCAAGCAATTTCCCCTCTTTTTCACTCTTTCAATTTCACTTTGTTGTCTGCTGGAATAGCGACATTCTTTTTCTGACTACTCTTCCCATTGTTCAAGATTATCAAATATCGTCTGGATTGTGATACGTTTGAATTCAAAATTACGTAGAACTTTACTGTTTCATCCACTGGGACAGCTTCTAGTTTATGCATATACCATTGGTATACATAGTCGAATCCTAGTCGTTTGCACAATTCCTAGTGTATCACCGTTCCTATCCAGTTATATCTCTCTACAACTATTGGGTTAATTTGCTGATTTCACCTTACTACCTGAAATATCCGCCCTGACGGGTGTGAATAAATTTACTGTAAAAAAGTGTAAGCCTATTGCGTAAAATCGCAATTCTAATTTATGTATGAATTTACTTCTGTTTTTCTTTCATCATGTCTCATTTCTTTCTATTTGTTCAGCTTTTTTTTAACACCCAGTGAGCATTGGTGTGAAACTTGACGATCTACAATCGGGATCACCTCCCTACACGTATAGAAATATGTTTTTTTTTAATAACTTCACGATCGTAAACTTTCACAGAACAAAAAAGTGATGATATTTTATTTGAGTTGAAATACTCAAACAGTTTTTCATACTTGGCGATTTGCTATTATCACTGTTTTATTTTTCTTCTAAATTGATCGTTTTTTTTATGACAAATACAGTAAACACGTCCCATCCTCTTTATTTACAGAATTTCAAAATACGGCGACTGTTTACCTGTTTATATCTGATAGAGAGGGGGAGAGTAAGAGCTGACGCCATCGAAGAAGAGGGGAATTAGAAAGAGAGAGAGAGAGAGGGGGGGTGGGGAGAGACTAGGACACAATCTTTTCTTTAAGAGTCATGGTAAGTTTCAATCATCGGCCAAGGCAGCAGCCACAAAAAATGTAACCATTTTGGATTGAGTTTGAATTGGAAATCGACCCTCCACCTCGAGCATATTTTAGCGATGATTTTCAAGAACTAACTTGCTGAAGGCCTGCATAGGGCTCCTGGATTACCCATAGAAAATTTGATGGGGTTATGTCAAGTGGTTTTTGCGGTAAGCTGTCACATATGGACAGACGGTCTACTACTACTACTACTATTATTATTATTATTATTATTATTATTATTATTATCATTGTTGTTGTTGTTGTTGTTGGCAACTGGTCATCATTACTGTGGATTAAATGATTGTGTGTTTTCTCATACCTCCAACACTTGACATTGCATTTTCATTGATTTCAACCGTCTTCACCGTCTCGATTTTTCTTTGGATTTCCGTTTCTTTCGGATTATTTCCTCTGGTCTTTGGGACAGTTTTTTTATTGTCTGAGTGATTATGAGCGCAATCATTGCCATTAGATCCCATATTTTCCCCCTATGCCTAAGGTCTTGATCTTTGTTTAGTTTTCCACTCTTTTTCAATTTCCCTTTGTTGTCTGATAAATATAGAAAAAGGTTGTTACGCCAATCTTCCAAGTGTCTGTATGTGTCCGAGGAAAAGTTGGATTTTTTTTATGAAATCGAACAGTGACCACTGGAACTACTTCAACCCCGAAGTAGGTACAACATTTTCCTTTAATTACTATTGATATTAATTCACAGCAGATCTTTGAGTGCCTATTTTAGGTCGAGTTAATATTCATAGTCCTATTCACTGTTTTCCAATGTTTCCCTATGTTTAGTCCCTTCTATTTTATCCTACATCCGGAGAACCATTTATTGAAATATCTGATAGACCCAATTCCTTTTCTATTGCGTCTTTATATTCGGTTGTCATAGAAGTAATAGCGTTTGTATTAGTTTAAAACGAAAGAAATGCATATGCTGGATATGTTTAATAAGGATTGGCTACATTTGATTGAACACTCTTTTACCAAAGTGTATCCAGGTCATCTATACTTGTTCTATAGAAGTCCACGTCCCTGGAGTCAATAAATTCCTAAAAATCTTAATATGTCATCGTAAAAAGATCGTATCTTTCGGGGTCTTTCATGATCTTAAAAAACTAATCTCCTTGTCGTAATCTCTGGAACCAACAATAAACTTTACGAACAATAAGCAATCTTTGGCCAAATGCTTCGTCAATGTCTTGTGCAGTTTTAGTAGCTTTTCATTCAAATTTCAGACGAAAGTCCCTTTTGTCAATGGGTCAATAACTCTAATCTATAAGAATTAGAAACTGACGACAAATTATAAATGAAGAGCCATTATCTAAAATGCTATGTAATGTATGATAATCGCATTTGTTTTCTTTCAGGATTAGTTTTTCTATATTTTTGTGAAAAGAAAACAATATTCACCCAATCAAAAATGATTCGTTGAAACTGGAAACTTTTTGTAAAATCTTTCAAAATGAATGAGCCTGTCATTTCCATTCAATATTGATAGGTTGTACTGTTTAGAAATTTTACTTCCTAAAATTTAAACTTAGGAATAGTCGTAATTCCAAGAAAAAGAAAAGTGTTCAAAGTGTTATTTGATATTGGTCCGTAACTTGTGTAAAGATAAAAATTTGTATAAGAGTTTTTTTTAACCAAAATACTTGGTACTTTTTGTACAAGTATGAAATAATCTAGAAATTTTGTTTACTTCTATCAAAGTAACTGCTACGTACAGTGGCATCACTCTAAAAAGGGCTGCTCCCATGAACCGCCGACCTGCGTACATGATAGTTTTTGCTAAGCTAGAACGACTTGAAATGTAAATTTTCTTCTCATGAAAGGACATTCTGCATTTACGGCCCGGCAGATACTTATTTATAACAGAAACCGTCATGTTTATCTCTTCTTAAGCAGCCGAAGAGACCCAAAGTTTCAGGGTTTACTTTGAAGTCATCTTTCTTATCCTTCATATCGTATGACGGATCCTTTTCAGCATAGATACGAAAGAATTTCACTGGAGCAAGCGGCTTTATTGCCTCTTCGTCACTCATCTTGCCATAAGCGATGAAGTCAATGCCTGGATAGCAGAACATCGTCTTAGTGACGTCTTCCTCAGCACTAGACAATGCACTGCCTTTGCATTCCGACGAGATCTTGTTCCCGAAGCAGATCACTGGCAGTTTTTCTACCAGGGCTATCAGGCCGGGAGACCACCTCCACTTCTGGCCCCAGTTCGATCTTAGGTAGATCTTCATCCTGAGGGGGCTGATCTGTTGAATGAAACTTGATTTTCATAGAAAGATCTTTGAACAAATGTACACCTTCCAGTTTCATGCTGTGTGGTATTGTGTTAAAGAGAAAGAACGCTTCTTTTATCCGAGGACGAATAAGAAAAAATCAGAATATCCTAATTACAAATAAGAGTTGAAGAAGGAAAGCTATTGATATTAAGTCTAAAAGGTAATACCATATTTATTCATATACAAAGCAAGAAATTCAAAAAGCTAAAATGTTGAGTTCTCATTTTACACAAATCTAAAGCCTGTTTAGTTTACTGGTATAAATGAAATAACTCTGTGAATGGATCCTCTCATAAATGGTAAGCCTGCATACATGGCTGTTTTAGCTTGCTGAGAATGACTTCAAATGTTAATTTACCTCTCGTAGGTAAGACAAAAAATCATATTATTGAAATTACAAAGATTGAATAAGAAAATCTTTTAATGTCCGTTCTAAAAAGTCTTGCACAGTGAGCACGATCCTCACTGGGCGTCCCACACCCGTGGCCTTAGTATATATCCGTATGAATACCTTTCGTGAGGCAGCAGTGAATAGTCTGGCCTCATAAATCCTGAAGTATTATCGCCATTCTCATTGAGTGATCCATGACGAAGACCCTGGGCCGAATTCAGACTTACCCAGTTAGATTAGATAATATCGGATGACTAGGGCTTCTTATTTTGCATTACTGACTCCACAGTTTCATGCAGGCTACTATCGCAACTCTATAAAATGGTAATTAATTTTTATTTGTCCACTTAATGTCGTTGTGAATAAGTCTGCGATTCGGTTTATTTCAATTAAAAATCCATTTAAATGCCAGGCCAACAATCCAATTTGGGCGCCTCCTCGTGGTGTAGTGGTTAGCAAGCTTGTCTTGCAGATTATTGGTAGTGAATTCGATCCGTTTTAAGGACCCCATTCTTAAGTTAAGCTTAGTAAATATCTATTCTTAAAGCATCTCATCGTAGATAACTGGTTAGCAAGAAGATATCGAAGACAATTGTATTACTGTTTGGTGAATTTGATTCACACTGCTCTGTCCTGTCTAAGTAAATGCCGCAGATCCAATGTGTATTACATTGTTATGTATAGTTTAGTTAATCTAGTTTTATGCATTTGTTGTTAAGGTCAGAGTTGCAAGATATTATTTCATCAGTGTTATTATGACAAGCCTGTGTTACAATAGACATTTTTTTTTTGTTTTTTTGCGAATACAACTCCTCCAGCCCTGTGACAGTTGATAGCACTGGCTAACCAGATACAAAAGTTACAAACAAAATTGCGCCTCAAGGGGGGAACCTGGACGATAAGCAAATCCTCTGGTTGCATACGTTGATGTCGTTGCTATGGATATTCAAGTCAGCAACTCATTCTCCACGTATAAAGGGGTCACTACTATTGATCGTGTCATGTAACGGCTGTATTTTGTTTCTCCCCCGCGAAAATAATTAACACCAACGTTCTTTTTGGTCACGTGGTTAGTTTCAAACAATGGACGATCCATCTTGCTGCGTTCCTTGTACTGATTTTTTTTGCTTTTTTTTTCTAGTAAGAACTTTTTCTCATGTGTGAAAAAATTTCTGAATTTTTTCAACCCCCAACAATTTCTATTATTCTTGGCCTCTAAATTGACATAAAATATCACTAATGGGAAGAAAACATAGAACCTATGGCCATTATTTTTCTTTTTCTTCTTCTCCTTATCATTATCATCAATACTCGCTCAAAGGCTGCCTTCGGTAGCCATTAAGCTCCATTTCAAGTCACTTCCATTGTATCGAATTGATACTATTATTATTCGCAACTAAATAAATAAAGGAAAGTACTTCATAAGTAGTATTTTTTTTCAATTAGAGAAAAATGTTTCTTCACTTTTGACCACTAAAAAAGGAAAAATGTTTATCCTCAATTTTTACCCCTGAAAGGGATAAGTTTTGCCTCAATTTTGGTGCCTGAAAGAGACCCCCCCCCCATTCTGACTCCCAAAAGGGGAACATTAGAATGAGGCCAGGTAAAAAAAAAATCATTGTAATAAAATCTTATCAGAATATGATAAATAAGAACAACTTTCCCCAAAAAGTGTTTTTGGAAGACGAGGTTTGGTAAAAAACTAACTTACAAAAATGTATTATCAGAATATTAGCTAAAAAAATTACCCCCCTTTAAAAGTATAATCAGAATATGAGCTCAGGTAAATTTGAAAAAAAATTCCCCTAAAAGTGTTATCAGAATATGAGCTTAGGTGAAAAACTTTAAAAAAAAATTGTTATCAGATTATTCTGATGATATGATGATTTCATAATAGAACTTCATACATTCTATGATGATGTCGAAATTCTCTGATTATTTCACTGCACCTGTACACAAAATAAGTGTCTAGTTCCATAATATAATTATATCATAAATTGACCCCCCCCCCTCCAAAAAAATATAACGTAGTAGTTGAAAATCATACAATTTCGTTTTATTGTTCAAGTTAGAGCATTTGGATGATGTAGTGCTAAAAAATCTGCCATACTATGTGTCATTTTTGCTGGGTTACAGTAATGAACATACAAAAAAAGCAACATTTTATTATATCAATTTGCGTCTCCGACAGAAAAAACAAACATAGTTCAAGTAGGTGATAATGTGGCACTTCCAGTTGGGGTGGGGGGCTGAAGTGGTTACCCTTTTAACACTTTATACTGTTCAATCTATGAGATTAATATTCAATCTCTGAATTGAGACGTTTACAAAGAACAACATTATCTTGAAACAAGTATTCAGTTTTCAAGATTATCTTTCTTGTCACTGCATTTAACCCAACATATCTCCATTGGTGACAGATAGAACATTAAAGAGTGAAAATTTCAGATTAAAATCCAGATAATTATTTCAATCCCCTATTTTCCCTGCGTAAAAGCCGACTGCAGCGAAAACGAGTCCTAAAGTGTTTCCAGCACAGTCCGTGCAAACAGCGTGATCCACTTGTCGTCTGTCTCTCTAGCTTGCTGTTAACAGGTAGCTTGATACTCGTGTAAAATTAGGAACTCCTGTAGGTGTTGTACAAAAGCAGCCAAGACAGAAGCCGTTGAAGTATGACAGCAACCGTGTTCTTGCGTCCTAATTTTTTTTTCACCCGAAATAGCTGAAAAAAAAAATTCGGCTCAACTTCGTGCATCCTCCCGATCTTACTGACTCACGTCACAGCAATTCTCACGCCCACCCACAGACATACCAATAGGAAATTTTCTGACGATGTAAATCTTAACATAGCAAGCGTATCATGGATTTTAAATGCCCAGAAACTGACAACTTCATTGCTTTAGTTTGGAGTTGAAATATTCCCATGAAGTATGTTTGTTTCTTAAAAGGATAAAAAAAATAAACAAGATATATCCGATACCTGGTCAGAAGAAAAGAGCCTATTACTCTGACTGCCAAGCTAAATCTATTAGTAGTAATATGTGCAAATAGCTAAGAGTTTTTACGGGTCTCTGTTCGATTAACTATTAGCTCAAGTCATACATCGTCTGCTTTCGTCTCTTGGTTTTGTTTACATTAACCAAACTATGAACAGTGGTCTCATTTCTATGCTAACCTTCTCCTAGACCACCAGGCTACGTCTACAACCTCTTTCGCTTGGCTGAACTACTCGTGATGTTAATTTATCTCCCATGAACGGCCACTTGGTGTACAACCGGCGGATATTTTTTCGTGGCCAAGGCCTTCATCTTTACTCGTTCTTAGCCGCCGAAGATATCAAAGCTTCGGGTAGAAAGATTTCTAACATGTGTCTGATAAGACAAGGACTAAGAAAAAAGATGAAAGATATATATATATATATATATATATATATATATATATATATATATATATATATATATATATATATATATATATATGAAATTGAATATTTTTATCGCCATTCATAAAGTGAATCACTCTTTACTGTAAAATATGTAATGTGTAGAATAAATACATGGATGAATTCATCTATCTTTTTTAATGAGTGCACAGATACTAAACTCTAATCCTAGGAAGGAGTGCCAGGGAACGAAAGATACATAGAGCACGTGCGTGTGCACACACAGACACACACACACACACACACACATATATATATATATATATATATATATATATATATATATATATATATATATATATATATATGATGTGTATGTGTATTGATACATTCTAGCATAGTATTGCAGCCGTAAAAGATGACGGGATTATTTTCGTATGTCTTGGCACTTTTGCCGAGGATCAGTGTATCTCTGCGCTCTGTGCATCTGTCGTTACTCGGCACTCCTTCCTAGGATCAGAGTTTAGTATCTGTGCACTCATTGAAAGGTGTACATACACCCACACACACATAGATAGATAGATAAATTTATCTACGCATTTATTTTACATAATCTTATGGATGGCGATAGAAATATATGCAACTTTTCAACTACAGAATGATTGTCTCATCTTAGACGTAAGTACAACAGTAAATCCGTAGTCTCCTCCATTGTCAATGCACTTGATTCAGTGGCAAATATGAATAACATAAATCAAACATTGTACAGTGGAAATTTTAGATCACTATTCAGCTGATAGCTATGTGTCAGACAACGGACATACTAAACCACCCCTGAATACGTCGGTTTATCAAGTTTGAGACATAATTATGAAAAAAAAAAAATTATTTAACACAAGAAATATTCATTTTTCAACATAATCTCCGTCCTTGTCCATGCACTTGATTCGTTGGTGAATATTATTCACATAGATTGAATTCATGCAGTAAAAGTTTCAGATCAAAATTCAGTCCAGAACTATGTGTTAAGCTTTTATCGTCCGTCGTTGGACATAGACTTTCCCCAGGATTCGCCACATTTCTCTATCATGGGCGTCGCGAAGCCACTATTTTCTGAATTTGTCTAGTTCATTTCTCTATCTTGTACTGTGTCGGCCTCAGTTTCGCATGTGATCTCTGGGGATCCATATTGTGAGTCGTGATGTCCATCGGTTGTCTGTCATTCTCGCAACATGACCAACCCATTGCCATTTGAGTTTGCTTATAGATTCTAAGATGTCTCGGACGCTCGTTTTCTTCCTGATATATTGTGCTGTCATTGAATTTACTGAATGACAAAATTGAAAGATTTGTTGAATTATCTAACTTGAATAGATATCTGGAAGCGAGCAAATACTTGTGGGTCATATACCCATGGTGGTGCGACTTGGTACTTGACAATCAATTCTAAGATAACGACGTGACATGATAATCTCTGAGTGTAAACAGTAAGACTGACACTTAAAGTTGATGGTCTTGGCCCGATCGAATCAAAAAGTACTTGAAAAAAATTGAAGCATGGGATCTCTCGCTCCTTTCTCTAGATGACTGTGAACGGCGAAGGGATAAATTTTGGTGTGGGTGCGTGGCTTATGCATTTGAGAAAGTGTGTGTGTTCGATCTACGTATATGATTTTATCTCTTCTGTTAGTGAAGAGGATCTAACACACATGGGTTATAGTTAAGGATCAAATATCCTGTCAGGAATCACTTAGAAGATCACTTCCGGGTTCGAAGTTGAGGGTCAGCGGAATTTGAGAACAGAGTGAGATTGATATAAACTTTCCTTGGCGCGTTGGTTAGCCTCTGAGAACTGATATGCTTGTTTAGTGACTAGTGAGTTAGTCCTCACACGTACCTACTGCTGTGGCCTTGTGTCAGATTAAACTGAGTTTTGTAAACCATTATTTTTTTTACCTATCTGAAATAATTACAGATTCAGCTCCAAAACCGTAGGTTGGTGTTCGAGCCCCGGTGAAATCCAGAAATTCCTATTTTGATCTTCAAAGAAAGCAAGTCTCACTGACTTTAAGATTGGCATAACAAAAAACTCTATTTCTCATGCGAGCCTGTGTATGACTAAGCTAAGTTTACTAATTATATTCTTTCTCTCCGTGGAGCCAAGGTTCCGCTTAGCCATAGTCTTTCTTTTGAAGATTAACCCCTGTTCTAGTCAAATACTTAGTTATTGTTGTACCTATATGATAAACAAATCCTGAATTACCGTGGCTATACATGGCTAATATTGGGATTCAGACTAACTTCAAACAAGATTAATAAAATACTCCTTGATTAGTTGTTCAATTCATGGCGTTCACTTCAAAAATAAGATTGAAATTTGATATTATTTACTTTATTTGTTGACATTTTGGTGATCTGGCTGTAATTTAAAAGATTCTGTCAAACTCTCCTTCAAAGATGCATCAGAATTTTATCCTTTAAAAAAATGGCTTTGACGTCTAACGTAGTTTTCTGGCTTTGATGTTTCTGTGCAATTAATTTTCTTCGTAAAATTAATCGTTTTTAAGTGATTCGCTCACTTTGACGTCTTCCATCAGGGAAATTCTTTATAGTTTTTGCGGCTGTTGTTGTTGAGGTTCGCAATAGAAATCGGAGCCAAAAGAAGTAAATTGTTGAATAACCGACAAGAAATAGAGGAGGAAAATGGGTGGTATGAGGAAGGAGAGGAAGAAAAGGATAGAAAGAGAGAGGGTGTAAACACTGTGAAGGAAAAAGAGATGGGACTATGAAATACAAAAAGAAATAGATAAAGAGAGTATGAAGAAAGAGAATGAATGAATGGAGAAAGAATGAATGAAGAAAGAATGAATGAATGAAGGGGAGATGTGTATATATGTATACATATATATATGATTATATGTATGTGTGTGTGTGTGTGTGTCTTTCTCTCTCTCTCTCTCTATATATATATATATATATATATGTATATATATGTGTGTGTTTGTGTACATGTAACTTGGTAAACAACTGATGATCCCACAAGAAAAATTCACATGTAGTACTGTAATATCTAATTCTGTGTAAAGCATGTGGATAGTTTTACATAAATTTCATTAACAGATATTTGGAAATAAGTGATTGAAATGACATAAATTTGAAAAAAAAATCTTATATCTTTTGTATTTAAAGCTGTAGAGCTCTCTAGACTTGACTTTCAAGAATATATGAGGTCCAACGTTTTTATGGAAACCGTGTGATGATATCACGTTCTAGTAGCGTTGTTTCTTTCTTGGATACTTCGAATTCTTTGTCTTCTAATACTTTTGTCACTCATCTTGTTTGTCTTCGATTTCTTCTTTACTTTTTATATCATTTCTGCTAATGTTGAAGATATGTACATTTTTCCGGGACGTTATTGGATCGCATTATATTCTGAAATTGGCGCTGATTCTATGACTAGTCGTCTTTTTTGTTTGGTTCTATCTTTATTATTATTGCACATTTCAGATTGACATTGTGGCCTCCCTTGTTTATGATAGAAGAAAACATTTATGAAGGAATAAATATACAAATAATCAATAAAGAAAGTTTCAAATTCATCAAATCTTTAAAAAGTGGATTAAAGACGACACATTATTACTCTGAACTTATTTACAATTCAGTAACAACGATAATCTACAAACAAGAAGGACCTCATGGACTTCTACTCTCGCCATAACAATAAAATCTGGCACAATAATTGGTTCCCATTTAAGAGCCCATATCAGTGATACTCAATGCTAAAAGAAAGGCCAGCAAAATACACAAACACCAATAATAAGAATAATAGCAACTATATAACCAGATGCCAAATACTTCTGACAAACCTCCACCACCAAAAAAATGCAAATGAATTTTTAAAAAACTTTAGAATCCAAATTATAGACAGTACACCCAAAACTATAAAACATTTACCACTAATAAGCAAATAATAAACCTACATCTGAAGCCGGTATATTTGAAATAACTTGTAAAAACTGCAATAAAGCATACATCGGCGAAACATCAAGAACTTCAAACAAAAGAATTCATGAATACAAAAGGGCTCTAAGAATAAATGATACACGAAACGTACTAATGGTCCATCGAAACAAGGTAGACACAACTGCAATCTGCAAATCCCCTAGATATAATAAAGGTAGAAACAAACAAAAAAGGCGACCGATCATTGAATTAATGCTAATTTCAGAATTTCTTGGAAAATGCACATATCTTGAGGTTTAGCAAAAATGATATCAAAATAAAATGAGATACCATTGAAGAAAGAAGAAAAGAGACAAAAAAAGAGGAGAAAAAAACACAAGAAGGGGGACACGATCCGAAGTTCAAAGTGATAGAGGCCAAAGAATTCGAAGTATCCAAGAGAGAACCGGATAACGACTCCGAAATGTGATATCATCACGTGGTCCCCCAAACAACGTTGAACCTCATAATTTTTTTTTAGATATTCAAATCTGATCTGATGACGCTACTGGTGCGAAATGCTTAATCGGAAATTAAAAAAATATGTGAAAAATTTATGCTTTAGTCGCTATATATATATATATATATATATATATATATATATATATATATATATATATATATATATATATATATATAAGGTAGGTAAAGACACAAATTTTAAGAATGAAAAATTCAAAAATATAAATAGGTCAAATTTGAATTAGATTAACGTTAAATAAATCAAATTTACTCTATGTTGTGACTTCTGAGATTGCCTATCCAATATGATAAATATTTTATGTGATGATTATAGAACATTAATATGCATTACAGATCTTAACAAAGACAATTCATGATATGAATAAGAACGTTTCCAACCAAATGTAATTAATTGAACAAGTACACGTATCAAATAGCACTCATTGACAGAATCTTTTCAAAAAAATGAAGGAGAAAAAGAAAAAAAGACCCACGCCTTTCTTATCAGATGTATTGATGGGAAATAAACCTTACAAATATAAAAGATTTCTGTATAAACGCATGTATAATTAACTGTTATTCATTAAAAAAATGTCTGTAATCGCTTTTAATGTCTCAACTGCTTTCACAACTCTGGTAAGTCATAAAATTGTGGAGATTTTATGATTTGTAACACTTAACGAATGTTTTGGTTCTACTTCGACTATGTTGATGTAAATCTAACACTAACGTTTTGAAAACTGTTTAAGTTTAAGAATGAAGAGCAATACAACTTTGTGTCGTAGTCTATGACTGAATGGAATTCTTTCTATTCTCACGATATAAATTTAAATAGTTATGTTTCAGAGTGGCATTGCAGATGCATTTACTGAGAAATATTTGTCCAAGTCTATGCATCAGTATGCAGAGGGCATTTACCATCATACTTTGTTTAGCAAAATAGTCCCACAGATCCTTACTCGGCTATCACTTAATGCCAGACTAAGCTAAGCTTAAGGTCACTTGAAAAGAATACTGCATTTCTCAGCCTTCAAGACGCATGATTTACTAAGGCATCTTGAGAGTGTTACACACCGAAAGTCATACCCCACCTTCTGTAGAAATAGATCCGTCAGTGTTCAGTCTATCATCTATTATGCCGGCACGTTGGACACAGTGTAACTGAAAATCAATTATGTTATGAATGAAAAAATGTTATGATGTTCTTGAGTTAAACTTTAGTCAACAAATCGACGAACTTCAATAAAAGAAAAAAACTGTCATAAACTGATTTAATGCTTCTCACACAAAATGTAAGTACAAATGTTGTGACTGGGTCAGTTATCTTCTACGGACGTAGGATGGAAAACGAAAGCGAGGTCAACCAAGGGACAAGGTTACTTTATTCAAAATTCCCCTGACCACTTCCACGAGAGAGGGCTAAAACCATCCTGAAAAGTGAAATTTCGCCTATAGGTTAATCGTAATAGCCAATGTGAAGTTGCCCGCGTAGGTTTTGAGGTCACTAGATGTCATTCTCAGTCAATTTTCAAATCTGTGGGCCCCAATGTTGAACCAAGGGTGCTGAAATTGAGCATATAGGTTCATCTTCTCTCATCGAAGGTAACAGACTAAACAAGTTTGACCTTGGAGGCCATTCAAGGTCACCAGTGGACATTTCTGGTCATTCCTACGCGATTTCGGAGTTTTTTGAAATAATTTCGCACCTACAGAAATAAAATTTAGCATAGGGGTAATCTTCTTTTGGCGAAGATGGTAGGTAATGGGAGATTGACCTTAAAAATCATTTAAGGTCACTGGAGATCATTTATGATCATTTCTAGTTATTATTACACCTTGTTACTGAAATTTGACCTAGATGTAAATTCTTTCGCGGTCGAAGTATTTTGTAGTGTGATTTCAGATTTTTTTCTCTTTTATTCATAAAAAGGTGTGTAACACTGGGAAACCCTTTCGGACAAAATTTCTAAAATCGGGATAAGGTACAAGGACAATTTTCCAAGATCGTTTTTCACCTGATTTATCCATGCTTTTTCTCATGGATAGCTCTATATTAGTCGTTCCAAGGTTGGATCCCCAGTCGACCTTTTCATACTGGCCTTAATGGGAGAAACATTTATGTAGTGTATCCATAAGCTCTATCAAACTAAATGACGACATGATTTGTTCTTTTTTTCATTCATATATATATATATATATATATATATATATATATATATATATATATATATATATGTATGCATTTTTTTGCCTATTCCATATGACCAATAGGCGACTGTTACTTAGTCTCGTGATACCTTGATGCGTTGTGCCTTCCTTTAATCACACCATGTCATCGACTATAAGAGAAGTTCTTTGATCACACCGGTCATTACTCTCTTTGGTCAGATCACATTGCTGAATATAATACACTGCTTGCTACATCAAAGGGTGATTGATACTTGAAATAAAATGCTGCCCTATAGAGAAGACTTGTTGTCCCTTGATATCCGAGGAAAGCCACCACTTACTTCAGATGTGAAAATCAGTGAGTACACATAATAGTTCATCTTCTAAGTCATTGGCAATGTCATATTTTTTGTGAAGACAGGCATTAGTTTCCTTTGAGTTTCAAACAAAAGACGTTGATATATAAAAAGTACAATGACATTTTCATTCTCAATACGTATAAAGCTAGTCTGAAATGACACACACAGTTTTTTTATGGACCTGTATATACGAAAAAACTAATGTGTTGCTCATCCACATGTACAGAGATTTGTGGCTTGGACGTTAATTGGTTTAAATGTGCTGGTTATTAATCAAATTTCATATCAGCAGGAAGCCATTCCAGGAAGCGAACTACCCTGAAGGTTTTTAATGTTTATTGGATGTGGTTTACATAGGCCTGACACTAATAAACAAAATGTGAAAGCCCAATAAAAACGATCACAGGACAGGCAGAAAAACAAAACAAAAAACAACATAGATCATGAAAATAAGCCGGAAGAACATGTTTGTAGCTGTTCAAAAACATGGAACCTAACCAAGAGACAGACCCGCAAATTGAGAACCATGCAATGTGCACATGAAAGAATAATGCTGGGCTTCACATGAAGAGAGCACAGTACATCCGAGAAAAGACAAGACTTAGGGACATCATAGAATCCATTAAAAATCTCAAATGGCGGTGGGCTGGCCATGTTGCAAGAATGGCAGACAATCGATGGACATCACGACTCACAACATGGATCCCCCGGGACCACATGCGAAACCGAGGCCGGCAAAATGTTAGATGGAGAGACGAGCTAGACAAGTTCAGGAAGTACTGGCTCCGTGACGCCCATGATAGGGAAGTGTGGCAAATCCTGGGGAAGGTCTATGTCCAACAACGGACGCTAAAAGACTGATCATGATGATGATGATGATGAAATCTAGTTCGAATGAATCTTTGGATTGTAATAATATTTCGTCTCAAAAATCCAGGTACAAAATGGCTTCCAGGTAATCAACAAGCAAAATACGTAACCGATTTTGTAAATTTTTTGGTGTTTACCTATGTCAACCTCAAAATACTATGACTGTTCTATCGCTAGATAGGTAAAATATCCTGTCACTAACATGTCACGATGGTTGTCGAAGAAAAAAGTGTGTTAGCACCGAGGCAAACTGTGATGCCATTACTACCTTTCCATGCAGCTAAAAGCTCTTCAAAACCTTGCAATAAAAAATTGTTTACTGCTTGACTGGAGGTAAAGAATTTTTTGCTGACAATGTCCTGTGTGCTAAAAAAGATCAACATAGAATCGACGTTGTTGTAAATTCGGCCTGTTATGTTTTGCTTTTGCTGCGGAGGTTTAGTTGACTTCCACTGTGACAACTACTACTTTGTCTCAGGCTAATGACTGTAAACCCATGGTTTCTCCCTGGTTAAAATCTTTGTGATGCAGTTTGGGACATCGGTTGTTAAAGCTTTGATTTCTCTGCCGACAGCAACGTAAATGTTGTTTCTTGATGTCGCCCAGCAGTCTCAGTTCATATTAAGCAGCGATGTGTTTCATGTTTTATTTGTCGTACGATCACAAAAACATCATTAATGGTAATTTTAGGGAGGAGAGACTCAATTAATAAGTCAGAAATAGATTGATACTTATATTATATGATTATTTTAGATTTTAAAACGAGGATATTATGTTATTATTTTGACTACTTTTTTTTACCTTCATCTTGATTTTCAATTGCTTTCCGCTTTCTGCCACTGAACACGCTAGAGATACATATCATTCTGTAATTAACGATGGAAAGGTATATGAGTATATATGAACAGACTGGGGTAGAAGAGAAGTGAAAAGAAATGATAGACAGGAAAGGAAAAGAAGAAGAAAATGATAACAAAAATTAATGCAAAATGATCGTTGAACAATAAAAGTTTGAGGACTGAAACGCTCGAAGAAAATGCTCAATTGTGTTTGTACATTCAGGCATGTCTGGTCGAGAAAAGATTCACACAAAGAAGCACTCAAACGGAGAATAAGCAACCAAATTAAAGACTTAGAATAGGTCTGGTTAGTCACTTAATAGAAAACATCAAATGGCATACGTCTTTTGGCAGCAAGACGTGTTAGGGATGTCTAATTTTTTTAAATCAGAAAAAGGGGGGGGGGGTTGTAGGGCACACCACTAAAAAAAAGTCTGAATTTTCAAAAAACAAATGTGAATGCTGCCGGACACTAAGAGACTAATTTAGAATAAACTTACATTGCAAATTGAACCTCTACTTCCCAAAAGGTTTTTTGAGACATAAGGAGTAAAGTATTTAAAATTTCAGTCCTCTAGCTCCATTTGTACGGCTCTATGCGTAATTCATACATAGCCAACCAGTCCGTCCAACTTGAGAACTGAAGAAACTTATGTTGACAGTTTTAGAGACAGTTTCTAATGAACAGAAAAATAGGAGAGAGAGAGAGAGAGAGAGAGAGAGAGAGAGAGAGAGAGAGAGAGAGAGAGAGAGAGAGAGAGAGAGAAAACAACCCAAAAGTGCTGAACGTTCTCTCTCGTTTTCCTTCTCCTTCAGGTTTATTTCTATCCGAATCAACTTTCCAATTGTTAAGCGACCGTTTCGGTCCGGTCTGGCTTTTCGTAATTGATGGAATAAGCTGACTTGTCCAGTGCGCCTCTGGTCCGTATACGAATAGGAAAGGGACGGAATCAGTCTCGTATACGATCGTTTCCTTCCGCCTTTATTCTCACGCACCTGGCCTTTTGTAATTAATGGGTGTGTGGCCATCAGCCGATGGCACATAAAAATAACAAGATATTAAACTATGTTGTGAGGAGGTCAATGGCAGAGTGATTAGTATTTTATTAAGAGAGCAAAAGAAAGCAAAAAAGGAAATATAATTGTTTTTTTACAATCTAATAGTTTTAGCGTATTTATAAACATTAGAGAGAATATATGTTGAGTAGCTACTGTTCAGACTCAAACCGACAATCAGATTATATAGCTTAGCCACTTTTAGCAGCATTGTCTTTTGACTAGGTCAGATTTTACTTACCTGATAGATAGATTGATAGATAGATAGATAGAAGTATATTCGACTACACGTATACTAAGAAGATATGGTACTTTTTACAAGTTTAGGAATGTATTGAGTTCTAGGTAGGTAGGGTGATTAGGCAACGATTTTCCTTGTCGGGGGTGCATGTTTGGTTTTCAAATCAGCATTTGAAATTCTAGCTTTCCCTAGAACCGAAGAGTGACCGAAGGCAAAGTTGCAATAATCTCAGCTAAAAAATAAAAAAAAACAAAACAAAGATTCAGAGTTCTGGTCTCGTGAACCAGAATTCGTGAGATCGATTCTCATCAGAGGCATGATCTATCCCTTTTTCGTAATTTCAGAGATTATCCAAACATCTAATTAGTTTTTCAATCTTTTGAATCTTCGTTGAATTAAAAGATGACGTGGCCATTCAGTGGGTTTTTGCCCCCACGATTTGCTTGCATGTGCACACGTAAAACAGACTCTCTCTATCTTCCTCTCTCTTACACACACATTCACACACACACATACGTGTGACAGTGTGCATGTAACCTTGTCTGTGTTTGTGTGTGCGTACGTAACTCTGTACATACGTGTAGATGTAAGACTGTAACTCAGTGGGTATGTGTAGTTAAGTGCATGAGTGTGACTCAGTGTGTGCGTATGTATGTCTGTTCATGACTGATTGTCACAACGTGTGTATTCACGTACAACGCATTTAGCTCCATTATGGTATAGATATACGTTCTGGTGGTATGCCGGGGGCGACAGCCAACTTCGATGGGAAAATCGTGAGTCTGACACGACAAGCGGAAACGGGGACTCGAACTACAGGTAATCTTATTTGATGATCTATGCGGAAAACTTGTGTTTAGGAAGGGGAAGCCCAGTTGTAAAATGATCAAGTTCAGTGGTCCCACACAAAGACACACCTTGCCATTTGTATAGACACGGTGGAAGCGCTTAAGTACATATTGACCATGGCGCGTGCGCGTTGGGGTTTCTGTATGTTCACCGTTGGTGCCTTTGCGGAAAAGGGCGTTTATACATTTTTTTTTTTTTTCAGTTCATGATTTGTCGTGCAAGTTTTGGTGAATGGAAAGAAAAGCATGGTGAGGACTGGGGCGTAGGAGAGAGACAGATCAAAGAAGAAAGATAGACAGGGAGGAATAAAAAAAATCTGGGTTCTACAAAGGGAAAAAAAAAAGAAAGGGGAGAGCTAGGTTGAAATTGGTTTAGTCACGTGGCAAATGTAACCTACTTTAAATTTTAAAAGTTGAATTTTACTTACCGTTTAACGTTTCATGCCATGACTCAGTTTGATTTTATTGAAAGTCCAACAGTTTAAAGGCTTTAAAGACAAAGTGTGTTGTTTTTCTTGATCATTGGTTGGCCGCCATTTTGAACCTAACTACGCGCGCATCATTCGATGTTCTGAGAAAAATGCAATATTCGTTGACTGTGGTTAGGTGTTATGATTAAAATTATGTTTTCTTTATACTTTGTTATTATTTTTTAAAAATTACTTATTTAATATCCCAAAAAGATTTATGCAATGTTTGAAACGTTTCGAATTAATTTTAAAAAGATTATATTTGCAACGTAAAACTTTGAATTTGAACGAAGGAGTTCATGTTAAATAAGGAAAAGATATAGAGGTGGGACAAATTTAGCGAGAGGCGGGAGGGAAGGTTTGAATGAATTGAATTCATTGAGGAAAAAGGTTGGATGATACCAGGAAGAAAGGAAAACAGGTCTAATTGTCATTCAATAGAAACCGTCACATAACCAACGTCATTTAACAGCATGCTGAATTGGGGGTGATCAACTGAAGAATAGGAAGAAAGGGTTGATGAATGGATAAGTTACTTCTGGTGACAAAAAAAGGAAGAAGAAAACAAAGGGTGAGAAGAGGGGAAAAAAGAGAAAAATGCGAAAAGAAAGAAAGAGAAGGATAAAAGTGAAAAGAAGAAAGGAACGAGATAATACGTGAATCAAAAAGATGAAGGAGGAGAAGAGTGAAGAGAAGGAAATAAAGTAAACGAGGGAAATATGTGAGAGGAAAGAAAGAAAGAAGAGAGGGGAAGAAGAAAAAACTGAAAAGAAAGGAATAAAGTGAACGAGAGAGAGAGAAAGAAAGTAAGGGAGAAAGAAGGAAAGAGGTGAAGGAAAGATGGTAGATGAACATGAAAAGAAAGGAAGAAAAACATGAAAAGAAAAAGGTATGGAAAAGAAAGGCAGAAACCAAAGGAGAAAGATGGGAAGAAAATAGAGGGGGACAGGAAAAACTTGAAAACAAAAAAAGAGAGAAAAGGGAAGGGAAACTGAGTAGAATGAAAAAAGAAAGACCATCAAGAATGAAAAGAGAAATAAGGTTAAAAAGAATATGACCTCATAAAGAATCGGACTCGCTGCTAATTGGTGCATCCATCAAACTGGTCCACAGCTCCTTCCGTTACAATTAACACGTGACATTATAAAGAAAATGGCGGGAATAGACTTATGGCCTCCTGACGTAATGCACTCTTAACAGTGACGAGACAATGCCAGTAGCGACTAACAGAAGCCCACGCCGTACGTTTACTCGGCCTTGCCAGTCGCCTGATCGACACTTGCGAGAACAGACACGGTGAAACAGTCTCATTTCCCGGCATGCCACTTTGTGAAGGAATCTTTAGTTCCTCTGATGTCTCGTAGGAACTTGACTGATAAAATCTCAGGAACAATTGTAAGTGGATATAAGTATATTTTGATCTATTGGCATTAACTGAGGATGTATGCAGGTAAATCAATAAGTCTGTAGCCTCATGACGGAAAAACACATTTTATATAACGATTATTTTTCAACATAATCTCCTTCCTTTCAGTGCACTTTTCAATGGTGAATCTTAATCGCATAATTGAACATTATACATTGAGAATTTCAAATCAAAATTGAGGTTACTGAGTTATTGACCCATCCTCGTAATTTACAATCATAGCATTAGCTTACAGATTCCATTCTATAGTAATCAACATACGTTGAATTGTCTTTTACTGCATTGTATAAGTATGTGTGTATAAGTGTGTGATTGTGTGTATGTGTGTGTACATGCATGCATATGCATGCCTTTGTCTAAAACTAAGAAACATAAAATAAGGTTTTTGTGTATACGCATGTGTGTGTGTGTGTGTGTGCGTGTGTGTGCGCGCGTGCAGGAGTGAGAGAGAGGGCGAGATGGATCATTCACCTATTATAATAACTGTTGACGAAAGTTACGATTTACGCCTCCTCTTGGTTAGCAAACTAATCTTGAAGACCTTTACTGCTGTTGTGCGTTTGAACTTCGCAGGATGCTCAAGACTTCTTGTGTCAGACTTTGCTGAGCCTAGTAAATATCTATATAACAGCCAATCTGTGTTTATGAATATACTGTCTTCTGATTATTATTGTTCAGTTGGACCAGAGAAAATTAAAAATGTTGTTATAAACTATGTTTACTGGAAAAATTTTAAAATAACGCAGAAAATTTCAGATTTAAATGTCAAAATAACATTTTTATACGAGAGACAATCCGATTAAAGCAGACGATGGATTGAAAATGGTTAAAACCAACATCCGAATATGAAAAAATCACTACTGTCAATCTAAAATTAATAATGTTATTTTTATGGAATGATCTGATAAAGATTGATTAAAAACGCTATCAGTAATTCTATGAACTCTGTTGGAAATGTTTCATCTTTTTAATTGGTGCCCACTGAATTTGCCACACATTGTGAAGGAGTGCTTGCTGTTATCAAAGCAGAACATTGCTAGTGTTGCAAGTTTGACCCCCCTTTTGGTGCTACGCTGTTGTGATCATGTGCCAGAGTTAGCTAAACTTTGTAAATATCTACTTTTTTTGTTGCCTGTTTGCTGTTCTATTATTTGCACAGTACCTGAAAAATCATTTCCTCCTACTTTAAATGGCTTTATATTTGGTGATTTAAATGTTAAATCAAGAAAAAGACTCAAGCGGAACGAAACAAGCCCAAACAGGCCGTAATTTTAATCGACTCATTTAATCTAACCATGCTCTTACATCCTGTGCTCATTTGCAGCCCATTGATTGCCATTCTTTAGTCACGCCCAAAGACTTGACTCCGAATGCCACTTTTTCCACCTGCCTCTTCTGGTGATTAGTAAGCGTAATTAAATGCCAACTGCAGATAAAGGTAAAAATGCGTTCCGATCAAACGAGCACCACCCGAAGTGGTTAAATTTTATCATGAAGTATTGAGAGGTTTTGATTAATCGGGGTATTATAGAGAATGGATAACACCGGGTCTTGATCTGAATTTGAAGTAAAATACTATGTTTTAAACAGCAGAAAAAATTATTTTTTTAATGGAAATGCGTTCAAGTTTTTTTTTCATTACCTTTCAGTAATTGGGTCTTTGTAGTTGTGAATAAGCAGAAATAGCCACTGTTCAAAGCGAGGCAGTTTCTGATTTTCTGTTAATTCATGTGGAATCCATTAGTCTGTTTTTTTTTCACCTTTCCTTAGTCAGATAACTAAAAACGGTCACAAGAGAAACTCAAAGGTTTGCTGAAAGAACTCGTATCTTTGTTCTAGAATCATCCAGCATAGTTTTTCTTGAGTGGCCGTCGTCTTGATGACGTTCAGGGGTCTACCTCGACGCTCATTTTCAATATTCATATTTCTGGGTGAAATATTTGTAGCCATTGATGCATTGTTTGAATGTTAGCAGTGCTTTCTCTTAATTCCAATTTTCCCCTTGTTTCAGTTGAATTGTATCAAAATAAACCAAGAATCAAAGTAGATATTTACATGCAGTGAATATTGATAGTTTTTACAAGAAACTTGATGTGTGTTTGACTACGACCAACAACTCTCAGTATAGGAGACAGAATCTGAGGTCTATTGTACCCCCCTCTTTTTGCTAACCAACACGCTATTATCTGCTTTCAACTCGTAAAAGATCAAGGTTAAATCCATTTTGGTATTGTGCCTCATTTCTTATCAGATTGTTATTTTTATTATTTTGTTTCTCTCCATTTGTTGAGTGGGTGTTAGCCGGTAATGGTTTATGACAATGGGAGTCGGTTTCGCACAGCCGAAATGACAGCCTATCAACAGAAGCAGCCGTGACCCTGTACCCTGAGTGTCAAAGCCTTCACCCTATGGCACCGTTGTTTCAGTTTTCGAGGAGCTGCAAAATCGTGGGACTCAACTATTTACGACAGATCGAGTTATTTCATGTATCAAACCAACTCTACCTATCCATGGCGAGGCAGCTCTGAGTGGCACAAAGCTATGAGTGTGGAGCACTCTGTGCATCTCGAGCTCACTAAACAGGATTGTGTCTAGCTCTCTAAATGACAATGGCGTTTACTTGTCAGCTATTATACGTAGGGACATCAATTAGCGCATGGCCTAGTTGCGAAAAAGCAATTATTTTATACATCAAATATCCATTCTTCAACGTAATCGTCTTCCTTATCAATGCACTGAACCTTACTTTTCAACATTAATCACATAGATCAAAGATTATACAGTGAAAATTTCAGATCCAAATTCAGCTAATAACAGACTTACTGCGCCGCTTTCGTGTCTCGAAGGATAGGCTCAGATGAAGTTGAATCTGCCACAAAGCATTTGAGAAATTGATGCAATGACAATTGCACTTTGAATACTGTGACTATTCGAATGCGTTTTTTAAAAATGTTTCCTATATGAGATCAATATGAACATTTATCATTTCAAATCACGGTAGAGGAATGATAATTTTACCCCTATAAATTTGTTGAGGATTGTTCTTGTTGTTCTTATTACAGTGAAAAAAAATCAATTCAAGGTTTGGACTGAAGTTTGTAATTTATATAAAGCTTTATGATTTTAGAGTAAGGCTATGAAATAATATTCTTGATAATTGATATAAACTTTCTGTCATTCAAGTTCATTAATCATAATGGGTTTATTCAGAACGTATCCTTGAAAAATAAATCTATGTCCCAAAAAGCTAATCTTTATAACAGAAATATAAAATTTGATGATATCAGCCCACGAATGATTTTGCTGACACAAAATTTTAATTTTGATTATTCAGGTCATTACATTCAGCTATGAGTTAGCTTAAATTCCAAAGATATCTGTTAGAGAAATGCGTACCTGTACAAAGTGTTAATATAATTGTAAAATCACCGGACAAGAATTTTTAAACATAAAATAGACGAAACGGTATTAATGCAGTGGTACAAATCAGCTGCTTATAGTGGTGTGAACCCACACTTTGTGAAATGAGATTATTTAATTTTGCCACAGTAAACATATCTGGACAAGTCACCCTTCTCAATGAACAAAAAACGATTCACAAGAACGCTCAGTCGTGCAGTTTTGGTATCATTTTACGTCCAACCAAATGAATCCAGAAAAAAAAGGAAACATTCAGGTTTCTGAAGTGAAAATTTCTGAAAATTCAGTTTAAAAAACCTGACCCGAAAAAAATCTCCAGCAATTTTACTCCTAATGATCAAAATCAGTTTTTGAGCACTCACCTCACCAGTCTGTAGCACGTACGCACCAGATTTCCGGTGCAAGAATGCAGGTGATCACGTAGCTGCCATGTCACCAATTTAACTGAAAACCCCATTGGCTTCAAATTAAAGTCTATGTTGCGACTTATCCGTGGAGCAACTATATTTACATAAACACACACACTTGTGTGTGAGAGAGAGAGGGGAAGAAGAAAGAGTTTTTCTACCCCAGAAGATTCCAAACTTGGGCATTTGTGTTCGAACTCGTTTCCTCAAAGATTTTAGTCTGACCGTTGGGCAGTATTCGCAAACAGCACCCGTCAGCAAGTGAAGTACTTAGTTGGACGAGCAAGAGAAGATGACCGAACGTGAACAATGGGCAAAAACTTTTCCGATTCGGAGCGAGATAATCTGTTTCATTATAAAACTGTTTGTGGTAAGCGAACAAAGAACTTTTTGTCATCTCCTCTGAGATTTTCCATGCACACTTTTTTTTTTGCTCTGCTAATCTTTGGCCTCTCATTACAACTTCAAAGGCTCCCATCCCTTCATTCAACTATTCTTTGTTCTTTCTCGATGCATGTAAATATGCACTCTCACTCGTCTAATCTATTTCTTTCTCTTGGGCGTGTACGTGTGTGTGCGTAGATGTGCGTGTTTATGAAAGAGAATGAATATACAAGTTGGTGAAAGTATGCATGTATGTGTATGAGTTAGAGAGAATGAGGAGATACGAGTGAGTGGTGTGTGTATGTACATGTGAGAGAGGGAGGTCAGGAGTAAGTGAATTCATGTGTCTGTGTGAGAGAGATAGGGGAATATATGTTAATAAATGTGTGTGTGTGCGTGTGTGCATTTTCCTTGGCAACAACTTTTAAACTATAATGTCAATTCAATTTTATCCATTGACTTATAGGCATAATTATCAAATTCTTATGAATTTTCGTCTCCGTATTATCTGGCAACTCTTGGTAGTAACATCAATACTCACACACTCTTCTCAGTGTTCTTGATAATTCTAATAATATTGTTATCCAAGTTGTTTCAATTCTTCTTCAGATTTCCAAATTTTCTGTTCCATGTCTTTAAAAAAAAGTCCTCTTGCGATTCCCTGGATGTATTTATACAAGCTAATTTTTCGTACCAGTGTCTGTAGCTATGAATCAAGTGACTGCAAGTTTCCCCAAAACTCCTGTACTCTGCTCATTATTATCGCCGATATCTATAATATTGTCATCTAAATGTTTCCAGTTCTTCTGCAGATTTTCAGTTCTTTTTACAAAGATCTTCGGAGCTGTTTTCAGCGTCCCAATAATTATGGATACAGTTGTTACTTTGTATTCCACAATTTCTGTATTTCCTGGAAAAAATCTTGATATTTATCCAGTTTTTTTCAGTTTTCACTCTTTTTCCGTTTTAGAAATCAAATTGAGAAGAAACGCTTTTCCCTTTTGGGGGCCAAGAGTTAGGGAAATTAGCGAAAAGTTCTAATTATAGAGAAGTTTCCCTTATTTCTTTTATTGCTGATAATTGTAATGTAAATCCGATACAAATGAAATGACTTGACGTCTAGCTTAATGACCGGCGTAGGTGGCCTTTCGGTGAATAAATATAATCATTATGATCATATCTACTTATCATTTAGAAATTTTAATATTTTCAAATTATTATTGGTAATTCAGTAGTAATTTGGTATCATTAAATGGTATTGGTTATTATTATGTTTTCCAGACAAGCTAGTCTTAAAAATTCAGATTAATTGTTCTTTAAGGAGACTATAATGGTCTTATTTAATGTAGTTATTTACTAAGCTTATTCTGGCACACAGGCCTCAGGTGGTCCGTTGTTTCTACGTGGTCACCCATGTAAGTACTAAGCGGTGTTACTGCTGCTTAACTTTGGGGATCAGGCGGGAAATGGTGCTATCAAGGTGACTTGACTATAAGCCCAGATCGTACCTGTTGTAAGGAAAAAAGAAACAGATTTTACACTTTGATTACTGTATCTGATATTTCCTTTAGATAAGAACTTCATACTCTCAGATTTCATTACATCTTTCTCATTTCATCTCATTTGTTGGTGTGTGGGTTAAATTATCAAGTTAAATTTCAGTTTATTAAGAACAAAATTATACAAATATCAATGATGATAATGTCTTTATGCATTATTGAGCACTAATAAGTCCATCACAATATATATATATATATATATATATATATATATATATATATATATCATACCTAATCGAGTATGATAAACATACACAAATTAGTAATTTACTACAAAAAATCAAAAATATAATCTTATCATTTGTAATAATTCCTTCCGTCAAGAATCAACATTAAACTATACTAATACCATCTATGAATTTTCTTGTCCTTAAGGAGATTGTATACTCCATGTTACAGATGCACCTAACTCACACGTCGGCCATACGACCACTATCTTATCCTGTAGATTAACTCGCCACTTGTGCAGCCGAAGAGTGATCCGTACTTATATTGACGAACACTGACTGCTTAGTACTGGTGTTTCATTGACTAGTATAAGCCAGATACTTGTTAATAATGTGCCTATACTCTACAATGTTAACTCCAAAAAAGGCTTCCGATTCTTGAAGCTGTTATTAAAGAACCCAAAGCAGATAAACATCTTTTCAATCAAGGTTTTGTAATTTTGAATGTATTTAGCAACTGATTGATGCTCTTTTTTTTTGCGTGTTTCGTGGGGACATCATAAGGCAACGATGCTATAATGCCGATATCTAAAAACTGAATTTAAAAAACAAACAAGGTAATGTCTGTGATCTCAGTTTTTCTTCCGACCGTTAAGGACTTGGTTGTTGATAATGACTTAGCAAATATCCGGAAGCACTCGATCAAAGATTTCTGGACAATTTTCATATGCACTAACCGCTGTTGTACATTCACTCAGATATATACAAGAAAGGTTTAGTGATTATTTTTCTAATCCCTGTCTCTAGCCTTTGATCATACGCACTCACTCGTATAGATATGTTATATTATATTGAAACTCATTTGAAATGATCTTCTGTCGTTACACTGTTAATATATCACTCAATTTGGAGATTGTAAATAGAATAAACAAATAAAGAAAATGGGGCTGCTGCAGGAATCGAACCTACTATCGATAGGGTAGCCGCTTCTAATGGTGGCAGGTTCGAATTCTGCAGTAACTCCATTTTCTCTAATTGATTATTCTATTTACGTTGCCTAAATTGAATGATACATTAATCGAATAACGACGGGAAAATCATTTCAAATAAGTTTCCTTATGGTATAACGCAATTCATGATTCATTTATACATGTGTGTGTGTGCATGTATTTGTGAATTTGACGTCATCATTTTTCTTATCCTATCATATTACCTGATTATTCAACAAAATAGCTAATTATGTAACCCATGATAACACATGTAGGATTTAGTAAACAAATATGTAAAAAGAACTTTCATTCACCCTAACAATCAAACTTATAGTGACACAGCAAATTCGTAAATGCTATATTGAGAAAGAAAGAGGAAATTTTGCGAAATGAAGCACCAACCTACATCTTTAGCCACGGTTGTACGTATTTATTCGAATAGAAATAGGTGAACGTTTACTGTATTGAATATTTCTACACAAGCCATTGTTACTCTCTGGGATTGGCGTGACGCTAAAGGGGAATTGGTGGCCCTTGGAATTGCGCATGTGCAGTCGATAGTGATTAACCTCTTTTTGATGTGTTATTTCCTCTTATGTTGTCTGTTCAAATCTCACATGACAGATTATTCACGCCTGTGACGAATTACAAAGTATATCATAAATTGTCAAGACTAAAGGAACTTTTAAGTCAACTTTTCATAATCCGTCGGATTGAACATTATCTCTTTGGTTTCAGTAGATATGTTGGTACAAAACTATGCTCACTGAACTTAAGTTAGCAATGAATATACAAACAATGACTTCTACTTGTCGATAATACACATATAAGACTAAAGGAACTTCTAAGTCGACTTTTCATAATTCAAGATAAGTACATTAAGCGCCGTTCTAAGGAAGTGGTTTTGTAATGTTTGTGTTTATGCGCACGCACACACACAGGAGTATCCATATATATATAGTATGCCTTGCAAACACACGCAAAAACGTAAAACGTTGAGGAAGTCGGATCAAAGGTTTTCTGCTTGAGCCATAAATACTGTAAATATACTTAGCACCGCCATTCTCTCGGTCGTAAAATCTTTCTCATTATACTGACCTTAAGCAAAAATCAATCTTAACATTTTCTCTCTTTTATTTCATCTGAGTTCTCCAAACCGTTGAATGCCAAGCCATGATACCAACTTTATCTAAAGTCATTTTGCAAATACTTCTTTTCGATGGGAGTACATATTTTATTAGCCCTAGACATTATGAAGGTTTCACACGACCAAATAATGATTTTTGTTGAAAGAAGTATCGATTTTACTTATCTAAATAATTCTATAAATATTTTTGCTCATTAATCTTATATTGGTCACTAACAGTATTCGGTGATAATGTAAAACAAGCAACACTTACAAAAATGTAGATGAATAAATAATGTTGTCCCAATATTCTTTATTTATGTACAGAAAGAAAAACCAATCTCATTCGGAATAATTGCATTAAATGTGAGTAGAACGACACACTTTAAATACTGTCGTCTGTCAGTGTGTCAGACATTATAGCTCTAATAATTCATGACAAACAAAAGCGTATGGTACCGTGTAACGTATACTGTATAAGATTGTCCGTTCATCATAAACTATGAAAATTGTATTGCGATAAATCAATTTCTAGATAGCTGTCACGTTGAGCAGAATGCTCGGTGGAAATTTAAAAAAAAATATCATCACGTATCAGAGATTTTTTCCCGAATGTTCGAATTGCAAAAGCAGAATAGTAGATACACCTTACCACGAGTGACTCGTGAGAGAGAGAGAGAGAGAGAGAGAGAGAGAGAGAGAGAGAGAGAGAGAGAGAGAGAGAGAGAGAGAGAGAGAGAGAGAGAGAGAGCATGACCTACTCGAACACGGTCATCATTTTATTGCTTCAAAAGCCAGATGGAAGAATGACTTCTCAAAAACATTTTCAGGCGATGGAAAATTGGAGACCTTGACCTGTTTAGATAACAGGATCGCATTTCTCTTAAAGAAATTTATAACCAAAGTTTAGGATTTCCACATCATAACCTTCTTTTCAACGCTACACCACTTACATTTGACTTCAAGACATGGAACAATCTTATATTTGATATTTCTGCTTTCTGTTACGTTTGAGTAGTTGGTGAATGTAATTGGTTTTCTGTTAAGAATTAGTTCACGCGTCATATTTTGAAGCCTATGTTTCCGAAATAGCGGCAGTTTTGACTATCGTAAACTCCAATTCGATTTCTGATCAAAAAATCAATAGGTTGGAACGACTACTACGATTTCCTTCTATTCATACTTGAGACAGATTCGTTTATATATGAATACGCATCCATGAGTGTTCACTTTAAAGAATACAAATGTTTCTATAATCCACTGAGTTTCACCGATTTAATGTAAGTGCAGTTCACGTGAATAGATATTTTCCCATTACAATAGCTTATTCATTCTTGATTCGTAGTGCGAACATTAGTCACCACGCTTCGTGAGATCGTTGTGTGCATTCTGAAGAAAACTACTTCGAGGGAGACGGTGGAAACTTGGTATCGCCTGACAGTTCATTCATTTCTCGAATTCATTTCATTAGATAATAAAGAACCTCGGTTTCTCTCTATCCCTTTTTTCCTTTGAGAAAGCCATTTTGTGTTTCAATCTGCCCGAATACATATACATGAGAGAGATAAAGGGAGAAGAAATAAGAATGCTTAGATCAACAATGCGGTCATACAACGTCAAATATTGACATATTCATTACATAAATCGGTTGAGTCATGTGGTACATAAAAGTATGTTTGCTAATGTATATATATATATATATATATATATATATATATATATATATTTGTATATATGTATAGATTTAAAGTACACGTGCATTCCTTTACATACGTAAGTATATGCACACTCCAGTGGGTGCACGTGTGTGTGTTTGCGCAGGGCGCATCTTTGGCAATCAATCCGATATAGAAACAGGATTATAACTAAAAGCTGCGCTTCAACTTTCATTATTACCAAGAATCATCTGGAGGATTATTTTTCCCGCTTTTCTTATGCCTCGTTTCCAAAACAGGCTTTCGTGGCTCCGAGATGACCTTACTTCTCTTTTCTCTCTCTCTCTCTCTCTCTCTCTCTCTCTCTCTATATATATATATATATATATATATATATTTCTCCCTAATCCACTATTTTCCATCCGCTCTCTGCTCGGTCAGATATATGCCTACGGTAAAATCACGCAGACAGCACTAGTTTCCGTATGATCGTTGAAGTTAAGCAACGTTGAACTTGGTCAGTGTTTGGATGGCTGACCGTCAAGTATTGTAAGCAATTATTGACATTGAGCAAGATTATGCAAAGCTTGATAGATGAATTTCCTGGTCGGATATGTCATGTCATAGCTTGGATTCGCAAACAAAGATTTAGGGTGTTTTGTTTTTTTTACGTACGTTGCAGGTGCTGTGGTGACCAGCGAGACACGTAGGAAAGGTAGGCTTCCTGCAACAGCCACTGGGAAAGGTCTGGCAACTCAGTAAAGATGCCACTTTTCTGCTCTTCTTCTGCGGTTCCTTTCGGAAAGAGAGGTTGCCTGATCAACCTAATGGTCACAATGTCACCCTGTTGGCAACCTCTATTGCGTACTAACGGTAGTTGATTCTACAGGAAATGAGGGTCCCTTTTCAAGGAATCTTAGTATCTCTTCCGTGGTGCCCTTCATCTTTCAGAGACCAGTTTGCCAAACTGAAGGGTCTTTAAAAAATCACAATATTCGCGAAAGTTCTGTGACCATCTCTCCTTCGATCTTTTGTTTTTGCCTCCTTCGAAAGAAATTTATTTTGTTATCATGAATTTTACTATTTATGATATTTGAATGTAAGGAAATGGTACTTTTCTGCTCATTTTTTATTTTCATTATCGGTGAAAATGGACATCAACGTTTGAAAGCGATTGACAGTGATATTGATTATTACTACTGAATTTGGATGGGCTACACACACTCTCTCTCTCTCTCTCTCTCGCTTACACACACACACACATACATATATATTTATACATAAAGAAATGGATGTATAACAAGACAGAAATAATTATAAATTGCATTGTTATTTTGAAACTGTACATCGGTTGCTTGCTGGATCTTTGCAGCTGCCCCATTATTTTTTAAAATCGTTTATTCTATTTACATTTTTTAGGCCAAATGATATATTCACTGCGTAATAACGAGAGATCATTTCAAATGATATAACGCAATCCATAATTATCTCATCCGTTATACATCCATAAAATGGTGGAAATATTTTGTGTTTTTTTCCGCTCTAATGCCTAATAGGCCAGGGCAGATGTTACTCCCTGCTTTTGTTTGTATGTAGCCCAGTACAAGTTGTCACACGTTATGTCGATAGGAGATTGGCATGGAGGACCCAGCATTCTACCCTAACAATCTACTAAGTCATTGGATGATTTGTTTTTGAATGTGTTCTCAAGTGTTTCTTGAACGGCAGGTATTTTACTGCTGACACAATATTGGTTGTCGTCTGTATGAATCCAGCGACAGTCCTGAATTCTTCGTCGACCTATTCGCATTAAACATAGGCCTGGCTTTAATTGCTACCTGGAAAATTTTTCAACAGAGATTGAAGCAATCACTACACTTTTATGACTTCAGCCTAGGTCGAAAGATATATATATATATATATATATATATATATATATATATATTTATGTCTGTGTGTGTGAGGAGGAGGAGGAGGAGGAGGAGGAGGAGGAGAAGGAGAGAGAGAGAGAGAGAGAGAGAGAGAGAGAGAGAGAGAGAGAGAGAGAGAGAGAGAGAGAGAGAGAGAGAACCATTACCATTCGAATTACCAGATGTAATACTTTGGATTTTCTCTGAAAAAAAAATTCTTACCATTTTCAGTGATCTTCTCGTCTTAGTAGAAAGACGCGTAACATTGATTCGTTTTTTGTTTTTTTTGTTTTTTGTTTTCTATAAAAGAGTTCCTTTTATTTAGAGTAGATGGGGGATGAATCATAAAGAGAGAAAGAGATTTTGAACAAGGGGCAAAATTTTTTTTTGTTGACATTTCGTCTAATCATTTTGACGGCACGGAGAGGCGACCTGGGTGACACCGCTTCCTCTTCGGCTGCGCTTCTTGGGATATTTGTCTTCTTTACTAATCTGCTCTCCACTTTGCCTTCATGTTAGCTTCTCGCTGATCCTGCGCTTTGGGTTTGTCCTCGTGTATCGTCTTCATTCGATCAGACGTTGTCAAATCACGTGATATCAATTCAACCATGTCACTCAACTCGAAAGAACTCTTTCAAGTAAAAATCAATACCCTGTTCTGTTCTGTTCGATGTTTACTTAAAAAGGTGTCCGAATACATACAAACGCAACTCTAGGCATCGATGTTTTTAAAAGAGATTCGTTGTGGCATGATTTGACCCTAGTTGAAAAAGGAGCTACCTCATCCTAAACCTTGGTGTAGGTTATTTTTACATCTGAGGACTGTAAATTCAACTGTATAGTTAATTTGACGAGAGAATGAAAATTGGATTGTTGGAGCTGAACCCTGAAGACTCTGGAGGTTGGCGCTGGTGAATCTATGAACAAGTATGCTATTTTTTGGCCAAACTACAAAAAGGGAGACCTTTCAACGCAGCTCTGCATAAAACGTAGGTGATCTAATTGTAAGCATCGACGTATCACATAGAGTTTATTCATTTCTGAAAAATATCATTGGAAGTGCCGGTGGTGCCCCTCGTTGTACATACACAATCCCAAAGATTCGCCACACCTCTATATCATGGGCGTCGCAGATCAAATACTTTCTGAACTTGTCTAATTCGTTACACCATCTTATTTGTCAGCAATAGATGTGCGTATGATCACTGGGGATCCACATTGTGAGTCGTGATCTCCAACGATTGTCTGACATATTTTGCTACATGACCAGCCGATTGCCATTCGAGTTTCCTAATGGATTCTGATATCTTCTGTTTTTTCTCTAATATACTGTGCTGTCTTTTAATATCTACAAGTGATATTGAGCACGTTGCATGGTTCTCAGTTTGAGGGTAGAAATAAATGGCGCGATTGCTATTGAAAGAAACTGTTGATAAAATTGGATTCAATTACAGGAGTAATGTGGAGAACATTAAAAAAGTTTTTTTCACAGAAAATTAAACGGAAATGAAAGAATAGAATCTTATTTTAGACCTTATATTTAATTATATAAGTGTATTTTGGGAACATTGGTCACTAATCTTTTTCGGTAATACCCTATGTGAGATCACTGCACAAATGCCCAAGAGGACTACTTTGATGGAGTTAGTAGAAACTAATATATATACATACATATATATATATATATATATATATATATATATATATATATATATATATATATATATATATATATACTAAACTAAGGCTGTTTAGGTGCCTCGCTGAGAAGTAATATTAAACGAGCTTAACATTGCTATCGTGTAATAAGTAACTTGATGCCCCAAACTTGACTTTGTGCCTGACTATACTGATCTTGGTAAATAAATTACCGAACGCCTCACTGTAGGGGGTAATGGTTATCAACTCCTAACCCGACTGAAAATAATTACTGCGCCTCTTGTACGTATAAAAATCCAATACATACATTAGATAAATTTATTTATTCATTAGAATAAAATAAGCCCATGCGTATCTGTGAGATAAATCTTAGTTAAATACCTAAGACTTGTCAATTTAGCTCAGTCAGAAAGAAAGCCTCTTGGTCATCAGATTGTTGCGAATTCAAATCACTGTGAGGGAATGTAGATTTTACATACCTGTTTACCCCCCCCCCGTATGTTGGTGAGGACTGTTCTTGTTGTTACGGTAGGAGAGCAAAGTCAACTGCAGACTTCGTACTGGAGATTAACAAAAAAAAATGCACATCTGATGTTATTTTCTAGTATAGGACGCGGAAGATAGATTACCTAAGGATTACTCCCAAAACTAAAACTTTTAAAAAAGCTACTAGAAACCGGATATATCAGTACTCGTTGAAGTTACTTTGAAAAAACAAATAAACATTGCAATATAATCAATATGAGTGTGGCATGCGGTTCCGACCCAGGGGCCATGGGAAATACTTAAACAGGTTGACTATAAAAGGGAATATTTCCATTAAAAGCTGTCACTTGGTTATTAATCAATTGGCGTCGAGGAAAAGAAAAACGTGAACATTTGACAAGTCTGACGCGGCGCCGATTTATTCTTGAGGCAGTTATACTTTGCTTAATACATGAGCTTGGGTGGGTCAACATTGCCTTTGAGCTCTTAAGAAAATAGTGATGAGTAGATGATAGATAGACAGATATTGTGATTACACTGAAAATAGGTGGAATCAAGTCCTTTTTTTTTGTATTGTACTTAATATCATCTGCTATCACCCCCGATTGATTCCCCAGTGGAGAATTTCAGGTCACGTGAATTTTTGCACTTATGAAACTGAAATTGGGCCTAGTGGTACATCTTTCCAAAGCGAAGATCTTATGCAATGGGGAGTTGGCCCCTGAGGTAATTTCTGGTCATTTCTTGACAATTTTCAGAGTCGTAGGCCACAATTTTGCACCCAAAATGCTGAAATTTAGCATATGGGGGTACATTTCATATCTAAGGTAAAAGGCCCAGCGCAGTCGACCTTAGAGGTCATTCAAGGTCACCAGATGTCATTTCTGGTCATTTCTACTTCATTTTCCAAGTTTGGGGCCATAATTTCGCACCTATAAGAAAGAAGTTTTTGTTTTTTCTTTGAACTTTATTTAAGATTTATTCCGATGGAAAATGCCAGTTATGTCATGAAGAGAATTTATTCTGACCATATTTATTCTGCTGTTAATTTATTTTTACATGACTTCAAATTTTGGCGCTACGATTGTTCATCTTTTGACTTTGATGGCAAGTGTTATTTACTTTTACTCTGCCATGTCTGACACCAGATCTCGAGTTTGGAGCCCAAAGTCAGTTTTAAGCTCACTGACAAAGGCTTTCGTTTCCCCTTCACTACAAACAATGTCCCCTCAATCGCCCGCCAAAATTAAATAATGGCCACTAATCATACCATTCATTTTATCCCTGGTATCGTTGGGTCACCTTGCCATTGTACGATAACGTTTGTTCAGCAGGGTCACTTGAAACAGACATAAAAAAGCACCCCATGATTTACTTTCTTCTGTTTTCATGTCAATGCTTAATCTCTGTTGAAAGTCTAATCTGTACACCCCAATAGTCCGCTAGATGTTTTGTTACATGTAAAGGGATTATCCCTTGTGAAGTCCCATGACCGGAAATTCCTCCATCGCCAAGTGACGAATAATCCCTAAATGTTGTTGGGATTTAAGAATTACTGATAGCCAAAACTCACTGACACTTAGGCATTAGATTTTGATGGCGTTCTCGAAAACCTTGAAGAGTTGTGACTCCTTATCCTTCTCTAATGTGGATTGTAACCGGAGCTAGGGGTTACTTTGTTTTTAAGGTCTTGTGTGGGTTTTTCCAACTTTCATTTCTAACTTCGAGTGGTACCAGTTTGAAAAGAAAACTACAACATATATATATATATATATATATATATATATATATATATATATATATATATATATATATATATATATATATACACACATACATTGGATGAAGTGTTGTAAAAACAATGTCTTTTAAGTTTTAGTTTTACTTGCAGCTAAATTTTTAGTTCCTTTTTTATCACATCTCAAACTGCTATTCTCCGACAACGAGTCGGAATCAAAAATGAAGAGTCAGCTTTCGATGAGGCTTACTCTTTATTTTCAATCCCAGTGTCTACTTACTGTCGTAGAATGACGATCCTGAGTCAAAGTTGAGATCAAAAAGCCACTAAAAATTAAAATAAGGCAAAAACTAGTCAAAATTAATGATAAAAGATTTGTACTTTCTACTTATTCCAGTATAATGTTGATACATAGAATAAGATACTACACTAATTTTTTTCACTAGTTTTTACTTCATCTTATTTTGTGGCCTGTTAAAGCACATTTCATTTCATTTTGTGACATGTTCTACGAACGTCAAATCAACAGCATTGATCAGAAAAAGATAATAAGCTCCCGATGACGTTTTTATCATTTATCAATTCTGATCTATGCTGCATATTCAATAGTCGTAGAATTTATTTACAGTTTGGGCGTTGCGATAAAAGGAAACAACATAAGATAAAGGAAAAACTAGTAAAAATTCAACGATAATGATATCATTTCACGTAAGAGATTCGCACAAAACTAATATCTATGGAGTACACATCTCACCAGCTGCAAACCTATATAAAACAATACATGGAATGAAAGTGCCTCCTGTTGATAGATTTGACATTTCGACCTGGTTTTAACATTTATTTACTTTTGATTTTCAGATGCACGTTAGATGCAGCCAAGTATCGGAGAGTGAAAGTAAACCCAGCACTTTCAAGGGTTCGGCCTTGGTGTCAGCTTTACTTGAGATCGACCGGGAGCGTTTCCAGAGCCGCGCAGTCGCATTACACTTCGCACGTCGCCTTTTTCGCCTTGGCCTCGTCCGCAGTATTTTCGGTGCCAGCAACTTTGAAGATTCCGTTCAAGTCTACTGCTGGCACAATGGCAACGACGAAGAAACCCACAACATCGAGCACCGGTGCAATAGCAGCTCTAACATCGCCCAGCGGTCTTCTTGGATGACTAATGTCGAATCCAACTCCCCACTGTCAAACAACAGCACTAATAGCTTTTATAGCAGTATCTATAGCAAGCATTTGCACTCTAGTCCTCATCATACAGACCAAAATCAGCCGTCTACAAAGAACTGGCCACATGTGGACAGTCAGTTTGTGGATATCGTGAGAACTAAATTACTTAGTATCGGCGAGCCTGCCGCCCTTGATTCGTATCTATATTCAGACTCCTTGGAAAGTAATCAAAACAAATTACAGACAGGTAAGAATAGTTTTCTGTGAATACTATAAAGCATAAAACAAAACTGTCGATATTCAAAATTGATTTCTTCGAACTAACGGCTCCATCTTAGTTGTTATAGGCACAACGTTTTGACACTTTAATTGCCGTTCCATCCATCGGATATGATAGAGTCTCTCTCTAAAGAGAGCATGTCCCATTCTTTCCGTCATCGCTCATGTCCTTCTGAGCATTGATGGATGTTTGGACGCTTATATCAGATGAAATCAGCCAGCTTCAGATCTCTAGATCTATAAAGTAATTTTTGATGGTCTGACATTCTCACCAGTTGTCGTGGGGTTTCTTTTATCGTCTCCATTCATTTATCACGTTGATTTCATACCATTCTAATAATTTCTGTTTGAATTTTTGGGATGAGGAATAAGTGTCATTGAAACACCGATTTATTCAGACTAGTGTCTTCATCTTGTTTGTTATCGTCAGGACGTTCCGAATTATAACAACCAAGATGAGGTAATGTATAATAATGGTAATTCCTCATTCCATAAATTCAGACAAAACCTCCGTTCTTCATAATCCATGTAGCCAGGATCAAGGGCGTTTAAGAAGAGATCAATTCTGATTGCACTAGACATATGAGTCTAGTCTGTACACTAGCAAAAAAAAACCCAAACAAAACAGTGTGAAAAATTGATTACTCTCATTATTGTAAAAGACATCCAGCTCTAAGGGGGCGCTGGGTTTCATGAAGATGCGATTCATCCCAATGCAATTACAGCAAAGAGAAAAAGAGTTTGTATTGCGAAGATGGTTATATACAACCAACACAATTCCAATTCATATTGCATATGTCTATAATATTCGATCAAAAGTGAACCAGAAAAAATATTAAAAAGCAAAAACATTGATCATAAACTATTTGATCTTGAGAGCCTCATTTTATCTTATCTAGCTTATAATTATTTGCTGGACTTCACCTTGGCCGATACTTCTTTGCTATTTGCACTATGTAAAACATTACAACTTATCCCATGCAGCTTAAAGAAGTGATAGCCTTCGCCAAGTAACACCTTTGCTGTAGAGGTGTCTTGAAGGGCCGAGCATTGTCACCTCGATGATATAGTTTGTTGTCACCGATTGAGAATCAAACTCATAAACAATCGCTTAATAGACTAACTCGTCATTTATCACCTCACGTTAGATATCCCCTTGCTAGTGTGCGTATATTTTGTCATCATTTTCCATTGTGTTATTCAAGTTTCTTATGTTGATATATTGTCGTTTATGAAAAGTAACGCTTCATTGTTTTTGTTTTTCTTATTTTCTTCCTATTCGACTGCAGACCAGGATCCGAGTCGGATTCGAAAGAGCTGCAAGACATTCCCACCTCAGACCATCACCACTCCTGACAGCTTGAAGAAGAAAGCAGTCACCATTTCTTCATCCCGCTTGCACCAAGATCGTGTTGTCAGCACGAGACTCAAGAACAACGGTAATCCCAAGATGGAAGATGTAGCCACAGCAAAATATCTAAACGAGAAGGATATATTTGCTTTAGATTACGACACATCTTCCAAAACGGTTGAGAACCAGGTATTGTATCGTTTCTATCCATCCTTATTTATTTAATCACCCTTACAGAATGAAATCTTACTGGATATCGTATTTAGAAAGTAACCAGTACGATTGTCTTATCTTCTCACATTTCTCAATTCGCTACTAGATGCCTCTTTATTATGGCCTTGTGTCAGCCTAAGCTCAGTTTTCTTCCAAGAAACCAATCGTGACACAACATTTAACTAGCTTTTCCCACAGACATTTGCTGTATTAGTAACACCAATCTTCACTATGTAATCCACTATTATGGTCTTGTGCCCTTCTAGTCTGAGCTTATCTAATATTTCGGGGAGTCAACTGTTGGTGTGTAATAGTTATCAAACTAGTCGTATGAAGCAAGTTAATAGTATGCTGAGTTAAATCCTCGCCGGATACACTACTATTGTGGTCTTGTGCTGGTCTAAACCATAACTTGGTTAATATTTTAGGTGTACAATGTGTTCAGCAAAGTAGTCTTGCAGACCCATTCGCAAGTGTAGTGAGATTAATCCTTACCGTGTAAACCAATACTGTGGCATAATGTCATATCTACGCTAACTATATAACTGAATTGGACGCCTTGCTGTAGAGTAATGGTTAACGAATTCGTCCAGCAGAAAATTACTAATTAATCCGTGGCTGAACCCCTCATTCTCTTTTCAACCAAAATTTCAAAAAAAAAAAAAGAAGAAATTAAAACTCATCAATAAAAACTAAAGATATCTATGGTTCTACCACAAATACGACGATTACCAATGAAGCACTACATCACACTGATATGCTGTCAAATTAATAGTGTTACAATTACTACCGTGGCCTTTTTTTTTCAGTCTGTAACTAATTAACAGTTAGTCACTGTAGTAATATATCTAATACTATAAAGACAACAAGTGTTTGTCTCTTTGTTCGTCTCTTTTTGTTCAACAGACTCCTCTCTAAGCAGCTCGACCCAGAGAGCTGCAAATTTATGTACATGGGTAACTTGACTTGATCAACAAGATAGGTGACGCTGACATCCGGTAACCTCTAAAGATCCTCTGAGATATTTTATAGCAGATATCTTCGGCCCTCGGAATTTAAAACTGATTATGCAATCATTATTCAATAAAATGGAACAAGAAAATTGGTTTTTATACATTTTTTTTCTTCGTATTTTGTTGAAAATGCGTCCATGTCTAGGAAGTATCCGGCCAACCAGCAGTTTGGCAAAATAGGTCGTATGTAGTAGTTGTGTATGTATGTATGTATGTATGTATTTTAGTTTACATGTACAATATATAATTGAATATAAACATGACTTGCTCTTATTTTCAGGTGTTTCAAATGTGTCGAGAAGACTGTGAAATTACCTCGTTACGAATGAGTGGAGGCAGCAGCACGGGTTCTAATTCAGGCAACGGTATTGGTGTCGGTAGCCGGAGCGTCTGGAGCAGCGGTGGGGTAGTTGATGGTGTCGGGGGAGGTTGCAGTCTTAATAACGGTGCAGGGAGCAGTACTGCGGGCGGGGTAGGAAGTGGGGGATGCAGCAATAGCGTCGGTGGAGGGAGTTGTAGTAGTAATGGTAGTAATAATGGGATCGTCGGTGGTGGAGGCGGCGGCCGTGCCAGTGGCGGCGGCGGCGGTGGCGGCGGTTGCAGTGAACCTTGCAGTTCGTATTCCGACAATGAGAAACAACTGATTGAAGAGATAAACCGGATCAAAAGGGAACACGAGACTGTGTTGCGGACGTACGAGGATAGAATCAGTCGAATGACGGCCAAGATGCACGAACTCCGGAACATAGCCGAAATGCTGGAGAACTCGAGCAACAAGTCCCTACCTTATGGCGTGATTCCGGGCAAGAGCGGTCAGACGTCACTGAACGGCGGTCAGCCCAGCCACCACCACCAAAATCATCATAATCATAACAATCATAATAATCAGCACCATCTACATCATCAACAGCAGCAGCAGCAGCAGAATGGAAACTCTCCGTCGGTCACGTGCCATGGGTCAGGTTGGTATCTTTCATTGTGGAAGAATTTTTTATCGAAACGAGAGAGAGAGGGGGGGGGGATGAAAGAAAAGGGGCCGTGAGAGGACAAAAAGAGAATTGAGAAAGACAGAGTTTGAAAATGAATGAGAATCAGAGAGAATGACAAAGTAAGTGAGAGAATGAAAGGAAACTGAACAAGAGTGAGAGAAAGAGAAAGAAAGGGAGAGGAAAAGAAAAAAAGAGATTGAGAAAAGCCGAAAGGAAAAGAAATAGGGTTAAAGAAAGAACACGAGAAAGAAAGAGAGAAAGGGAAAAGGAAAGAAAAAAAGAGAAAATGAAAGAGAAAGAAAGAACGGAAGTAGAAAAAATAAAAGAAAGTGAATTTGTGGGTGAGTTGGCTAACGAGAAAAGAAAAATGAATCTTTCTTTCATATCAGATTTGTAAAAGTATACATTTAAACCACTTTCGATTTGGAGGAAAATTTACTTTTGATTTCTATAATTTATCCTTATATGAACCTCCTATATTTCGAAAATTGAACGTACTTTATCTATTATGAAATGACAACCGATATCAAGAAGTCAAGAAGTCCTTTTCGTGATATTATGAGAGTAGATCAGAATAGTTTTACGTCACCTTAACCTTCTCGGCCATGGAAGCGCTGATGATTAAGCTGAGTACAATCTGTAGTCATTGTGACCGAGATGGCTGAGGCGACATTCATAAAAGACGAGTTCCTGAGGTGTGAGATGCGAGCTTAAGTTTCGTCGGAAGTTACTTCATCATTTTTGATACACTTCGGTTGGAGAGTTTATCGACAAAAAAAAATTCCATCTATGGTCTGAATAAATTCAACTTACGACATCACCGGTATCTTCTACCGAAACATCTGAATTAGAGTAAAAAGAAACATTTATATTCTAGAGAATCTATGTATTATTAATAAACTATGAATAAAACCCTTAAATGGTCAAAAAAGCCCTTTTCTTTGAAAATACAAAAAAATAAAAAATAAAGATAAGATTTTTTCAGAAGGGGTCTAATACTTATGCCAATTTTAAAATCTGTTGACAAAACAGCATGACCAGGATTATTTGAACACACAAACGTATAAACACACAAATACATAAACACACGCACATATAAAGAAGGATAGAATCCTTCGCCACCTTTGGTGGCTATTGTTGTTCAACTCGCCACCATAGTAAATAACTGAACAACCCTCGCGTCAAAATTCGAAGTCATGTAAAAAAAAATCTAGAAATATCTAGTTTCTGGAGAATGTAGATTTTATTTATAAACTTATCGAAATAAGGGCCTAAAAGGTCAAAGAAGCTTTTTCCCAAAGGAGAATATTTTGGAATGAGGCTCGAGGAGCATTGATGCCAGTTTTCAAGTCTATTGACAAAACCGTGTCGCCAAGAGCGTTGGGATACCAAAACACATGTGCATATAAAAAAAGGGGGATAGAACCCTTCGTTACTCTTAGTGGTTGCAGTTGTTCAACAATACGGTAATATAATGGAAAATATTAATTGCAGTAATTCTTCACTAATGACAATCAGTTTTTAGTGCTACCAAGACAATAGAGGAAGGGTCTTCATTTTCTGGTGTCTTAATTTCGAGATAAATGTAAAGTGTCTAGTGAAACATGGAAAACGATGGGTAACCTGACTGATGAACAGATTGATCAGTTTATATTCTTCGAACTTTTAGGGAACGCGTCGTATTAGACCTATACTGTTTTGTAACATGATTCTTATATTTGAATGGAATATTGGGTAGAAAATTGAACACATGTCTTTTTTTCATTGTTGTTTTTTTCCTTTGTTTAATGATGACATTGATATTTTCTTTTTGAAAGGTCATTGCGTTGACCCGGAAGCAAAATCCTCAAACCAAAATACAGACAAGATCGTGCCGCCTCCACTTCCTCCTAGAAACGACCGGGGTACAGCTAAAGTATACCCGAACAAACCTTTAATTCATAGTAAGGTGAAATTGTCACAAGTGCCTTGGACAAGGATAATCACTAACCCTGGTATGCATTCTCTCTCTCTCTCTCTCTCTCTCTCTCTCTCTCTCTCTCTCTCTCTCTCTCATACTAAGAAGAAATAACAGTATTAACTACTGATTAACCTCGATGTGCATTCTGTCTATCTCTCTTCCTTTATCATCCATGAGAAATAACTCTTAACTCTATTTACTGTTGATTATTACTAACCCTGATATGCATTTCTTTCTGTTTCTCTTCTCTCTCTTTAATACTCAGAAGAAATAACACTTTACCATTGAATCTGTTGGACAATTGATATTCACTAACCCTGGTCTGAACTCTGTCTCTCGTTTTTTTCTAATCTAAAATTTATTGGCATAATCCTAATCCATACATGCGGCATGTGTAACCGACATTGAATCAAACTTATTGAATTGTACATAACTTATAAGTATCCGAGAGTTCTTACACACCTGAGATAAGATCTAATCTATTAAAGAGAGAAATGAAGTATCGTTTCGTGATTTTTAATAAAACATCATTTTTATGTCTACGTGTTTCGGTTTTTTTAGCTGCAGATTAGGATTATGTTTGTCTTTGATTTTTTCTTTTAAATTCAACTAAATATTTTGAATAAAATCATACTATGTAATATCTCAACCTCTCGTAGACCATCTGTCTTTATAGAGGCTAACCGTCACAGGAGAACTACTGAGTCACCCCTTGTGGCTATGAAAGGAGCATCTGCCGATTATGTCACTGAAATCTTTTATTTGAACCTCATGTTTATTGGTTATACTTTGGTTAAACATACGTGCGGTGTACTGAGACAATATCAAATCTATATTTTTATTTCCTTTGATCCTGGCTCAAGGGTTGAATGATTGTCGTTGTGATTATTATTTGATGAAAAAAAATCACACAATCTCAATTCAAAATGATCCAATATACAGAATCGCACATGGGATAATTTTGAATTATCTCCAAACAAGCCTTTCACCAATAAGCATCATACGATGTATTTAACTTCTTTCAAGAAATTCTGACCCTAAGAAAAGATAGAACAGTTGTCTCTTTACACTTGTATAACTTATTAACGAAAATAAATGTGTGCAAATTTAGTACAAAAAGCTTTTCTTGTACATTCATTCATTTTTCTCTGTTTTTTTTTTTCTTTGTTTTTCCTGTAGATGATGAAAATATGAAGGGTACGATATGGAACACTCTCGGTGAAACAGATATCGATACTCAAGAGATTGAACGGTACCTATTTGATTTATTACATATCTTTCACTTGTTGATTTCTCTTCTTTAATTTTTCCTATTTCAAAGGAACTTCTTATATGTACATATTCCTTTTGTTTCCTATCCAGTCTTGTTCACTAATGGAAAATATGAATCCTGAGTCTGTAAAAGGATCGAACGCTTTAGGGATAAAGACTCTGGGTCTGCTCGCTACCAATTAACGGTGCTCCCGGTGTTCGTGAGTTCGAACTCTAGACTGGCTCGTAATTTGTTGATACTTAAAGTGTCCTGTTCTGTAATACTTGACTCTAAAAGCAGATCAAGCAGTTTCGTCTTTACATTTTAGTTGCTTATAAATGAGGGAAATGCATGCCGTCGGATAAGCCGAGACAGAATTTGAGTTTAAATAATTTTTAAAAATCGATGTGATGCTTTTACTAGTTTTAAAAAAATTGAAATATAATAAAATTGAGACGCCACGTTGTTGTGAAAAGTTTAGTAAGCTGGTCACGCATTTAGTTAAAAAAGGAGCAAAATAAAGGAGTTGATGGAGGCTTTCTTATTTCAAATCGTCTGACTCTAACAAGGGAAAAGGCTTCCTTGTTTGAAACTACCTGACATCTTCCTACTGTGTGGTTTGCAGTCACGCTAAGCAGTCGACGAACAGGGAAGGTGGAATAATTTGGTGCTTAGCTATGCATTTTTAATTTCTTACCGCAGGTTTTTTGAAGAATCTCCAACAAAATCGACTGTTTTTATTCAGAGCCTTTACGACGACGTATCGCTGCGATGTGGTTCGGTGAAGCCACAGGTAAGTTAAACTCTCTTCTTTGTGCAAATCAGAGAACTTTCCCCTGGAAATATTCGACAGATTTTTTATTTGAGATAAACAAATCCCAAATTGTCACACTTGAAAGATGGAGATCGGTTTTAAGATATCTGTGTTTTTCAGTTAATAATCTATTTGTCTGGATTGATTAATTGAAAAGAAAAAGTTGAAAATACCTTTTACAGATAACGATAAATGTAAGGCAATCGTTGGTAACGGTGATGAAGATGATGTATCAGTTGATCCCAGCGATTGCTGCAGTAGTTCGGTTAATTGAGATTGTGGGATACTGTTTCAAACAGGAGCACGTGATCCGGCTTGATTCAGTCAAAATAAATAAATAAATAAATAAGGTACACCAGCTGCGTTCCCTTTGGGGAAAGGACCTCCCAATATCACCTGATCTCTCTATACTGGGTAGTAGTAATCCAGAATCTTTCTTAGTTTAAGATTTTTTCATCCTGATGGAAACCTATTCTCGCTTAAGGCACTCAGCTTCACCTGGGCACATCAGTTTTATGATAAAAAAAAATCCTTTATTTTTCACAACGAATATTTATTTTTCAATATAACTCCCCTTCCTTACCAACTAATTCTGTGACTAGTATTGATCACCTAGATAGAAGATCATACTGAGAAAATTCCAGTTCAAAATTCAGCTAACTACATGTCAGACAACGTACTTATTGATCCACGTTCGTATTTATCTGCTAATTGTGCTTGTCTTCTGGATGTGGTGCGAGAAGATATTTATGAGTCCATTACATGCTAAATGATAACAAAAGTCAGGGTCACGGCCAAGTTTTGAAAATGTCTTCCTTTTTTCAGCCAGACTGATACAGTTCACTGATCAATGCAAAATACTTGTAATATCATCAGTATCGATAGTCTAATATAATAAGAACCACAAGAAAAAAATATTAAGATTTTTTATCAAAATAAACTCCCGTTGGGAAGGAGCGGACTTAACGGAGCAACCTGCCATGATAGTCATGTGAAATGGTTTTCCGTCTGTTGTACGAAACGAGGGCTTTGAAGTATTTCAATTAATTCAATTCAGTGTTACCAATTTAGATATCTTATATCTAAATTTGGATTTATGGTTCTTGATAAAAGATGTATCATTTGTAATTTTTCATTCATTTTCATTAGATTTCTCGAGAACAGCTGATCCCCAAAACTTCGAACTTGACTCTGCAATGCCTTTGTGTGTTTGACCAATGTATCTGGCGAATGTTAACATCGTACAATGGCCAGTTGCCGAATAATCACCGCGTGTGCGCACACACATACACACACACACACACACGCGCGCGCACACACACACACAAATGCAAATATCATGAATAGTTAGAGTGTAGTTAGATTTGTGAATTTGCGTCTTACTAAAATGAAAAGTTTAGTATTTTTACAGACCTTCCTCATAGGAAATGGTTACTTTGTCACGTATAACAAACTTATACCTACGCCTATTTTCTATCAACGCAGAGCCAAATGGAATGCGAAATTGGAAGATTGTGTTGCAGCCAATCTTCCGAGTGAGCAGGGTCTGACTGCCCAGAAAATTCGCATTCAAAACCCTGGCTTTTCACGTTCAGGGGTATATGCCTATCTTAGCTTAGTCTGGTACAATGATGGGTTGCTAAGCTAGACACCCACTTGTGCACTTTTGTCAGCGGAACTATTATGACGTGCCCCAGCATAAATTCATTTGACAAAGACTATCTTCTCGATATAAATAGTTTTGTTCATCTAAAGCAGACACACAATAGCCTATTGAATTACGTAAATAATAAATATCTGAATTTCCCAAGAGATATTCATGGTAAACGCATGGATTTGTAAGGCAGATTTTTGTGATATCTCCAGTGAATTCGTATTGCTTTTATTGGCTGGAATGTTTTTTTAAATTTTGCAAGTCAAATATTGATTTTAATACCTCGTGTGAATCTATGAAAAAAATCACTGGAAGATGGCTTATAGTCTGATGCTATCCACACAACGTTTGTACAGTGGGTTATTACGGCAAAAGAAACCACTTAGAGAGTTTAACCTTCGTTAAGTTTGAAGCCTTGTGTCAGACGGTTAAAGGCTTAATAAATATTAAGAATCAATGTAGTGAGTCCAGCTGGTGGCTAGTTTTCGATCCTAACTGAATCCAATTATCGAATGCTGATTTCTAAGGCAGATAGGATTTCCTCACTTATAGGATTGGTACAACTCAATTTTCGCTCCTCGTTTGGTTTTGTGCCGTACTAAGCTAAGCTTAGTAAAAAAAAAAAAAAAAATTAGCTACATATTGAATAGACGAGTAATTCATTTTTAGATTTGTGAAAAAATGTTTTTATATCTTACAAAGCAACGTTTGCAAAACGTAATTATTAAACGATTGTTAGAGATTAGCTGAATTGGTGATTGAAACTCGAAGACTGATTTCTATTTTATACTGACTTCTTTTAACAGCCAATCAGCATCATTGATTCGACCAAGTGTCAACAGATGACGCAGCAAATGAAACAAGTCCGATGCACTTTTAGCGATGTGGTACATGCTTTGCTGACTTTATCTATAGAAACTCTTCGTTTTGCCAATGCTGACAGGTGAGATAAGAAGATCATTCCCCTCTCTTCATTGTCTTCTTTGAAGCTTTCTCTAGTTTTCTTTTTCTGTCTTTCTTTTTCACGCTTTCTCTCCTCGCTTGTTCTCTCTTTCCTTTGTTTGTTTTCTCCCTCTCTCTGTTTCTTACTTTGTTTTTTATTTCTTCTTTCGTTATTTTTTTTTTGCTCTTTTTCTCTTTCCTCTTCATTTTTTCTTTTTTTTTTTCGCTTCAATTCCCTTTCCGTTGTCCTTCTTTTTCCTCACTATCTGTTTTTCCTTTTCTCTCTTTGTTCCTTTTTTTTCTCTTTCCCCGTCTTTGTTTTTCTCCTCTTCCAAGCATTTTTTCTCTTTTCTTTTTCTCTTTTCTTTTTCTCTTTCTTTCTTTACCCTTTTTGGTTCATTCTTTCTCTTCTTTTCTCAATACCTTTGTCTCTTCCTTTTTATACATTCTTTCTCAAATTTTGTACATTCGGATGTTTTCTGAATATACCTATGCAAATTTCCATAGGAAAATTAAAGATTCCAAAATTTGGAGAGGGCGGAATGAAGATTGCTTTGGTCAGCATGATTTCAATATTTACCTGCTAAGTGGGGAAAATTCAATCATAAACCCTTCAGTCATCGGCCCCGTACGCAAAGGGAGCTGACTATTATATAAGTCAGCTATTTTTGAGTAGCAGCAGAGAGGCTGCAGAGAAACCACCTGGACACTGCAGAGAATTCCTTGTCACCACGAATGATCCCGACCCCAGAAGATTATATCTTTGTTGAAGCTGTACAGATAGATGTACATCATGTAGATCCTCCGAAAGACTCATAATATCGACCTGAGAACTTTGTTGAAGCTGTACAAATAGACATACCAAGAGACATCAAGTACACCGCGCGAAAGTCGGACCGGTTGTCATTCTATAGTGTCCTTATCTGCATCAGCGTATATTCTAACCAATCACCTCGTAATAATACTGACATAAATCTTGCTGCATCTTATACACCCAGTGTCAATTGTTCCTTTTCAATTCGTGGCACTTCCGGTGGTCTTTCTTCCAGCACCGCAGAGTCTTCTCGGCTGCACCCCATCAGGCCTGGTCACAACGTGGGCGAGTTTGGGGCAACTTGAGGCAGAGATGCAGCAACCAGTCAACTACGGCCTGACCAGCGTCACACCCCACCAACCGGCGAAGGGTTGTAGAGACTAGCTCGAGGTGCCGTCACAATGCTAGTTTTGTCGGCAATCGCTTGGAGGTCGTATAATGCGCATGTCTCTCTAGTTTTACCGTTTTTATATATATCAGGATATGGAATACTGAACGTGTTTGGAAGATGATGTAGGCGGTAGTAGTCGTTAGGTGATCATCCAAGAATCCAACAAATATGCTCAGCAATTGGCGGCTTATAAGATATATAAACCTCTGGGAACCGTTTTTGTGTAACCTCATATCGGCGAAATATCTCGTCAGCCGCACAAGAAAAGTCATTTCTTTGACAGCCTCCATTGCCATCTACGAATCGTCATACATCTCTATTTAATTCATTGCCAGTGTGAAAAGACCTGGGACAGAGAAATGTCGTCCCAGAACAACCATTGCTTCGACTATCGTCGTCACTATTGACAAATTGAAATGAATCACTACCGAATCACTAACGAATTCACTGCCAGAAATTTCTTGCGAGATATCTTGTCAGTCGCTCCCAAATTTCAATGTCGCTAAATTTCCTTCCGTAATATATAATTCTTACTTTTATATCTTGCAGCTCTGCATTAGACGCTATTTGAAACAATGTAGTAGATTATTCAGTCTGTTGTTTTACTTCAGGTATTCGTTTATTCGTTAGTTTGGAATTTTTTTCTCTTTACAGTCTATCAGAGTTGTTCCAACTGATGTCTTCTGGTAATGATATTGAAATCATAGCACAACAAGACAGACGTATTTCCAATGGTAAGTGACAATTCAAAAACTTTTTTTTTATGCATTAGAAAATCAATCAGTTTGCTGCCTATGGTTTTTATTGAGCTTTGATTTTACTGATCGTAGCTTAAATACAATGCATATAGTTTGGAAAGGCCGAGGAATAAGTCAAATGAAATGTTGAGATAAAAACAGCTAAAATAAGGATACTTATTCGAATAATTTGTTGAAAGATTCGTCTCGAATTTTAAAACCAAATGCTTGGTAAAAAAAAAATCGTAATAATGATGGTAATAATAGATACACCTATAACGACTGGTTCCTGTCAAGGTTGATAATGATTGTTACATTTCTTTATTATTACTACTACCTAGGCAGCAAAGTAATTACTGCAGAGTTGTTGGCCGATTTCGTTTCCTGTGTTGATAACCGTTACGCTGCGTCGTTGTCTTATCATAATTAATGGTACTTGTTTCATTTTGTTTCTCTACTGCCAGAACTAGCTGTGTCATTATATATCTAATCATTAGAGTGAATGAAAGTTTGGCGCAATTAACGGGTTACAATAATAATAATAATAATAATAATAGAGTTGGCTGTCAGTTATTACGGTCTGTTAAAATACGCGATGTTCGTCTGCTTTGATCGCTAGATTTTCCAAATAAAGATCTCTTATAATTCATTTCTCAATAGTGCAAATGGATTGTCCGGAGTACTTCTTGTACGAATTATCTGGAATGGAAATGTTACGTGAAAGATTGGACTTTCTTCGATTCAAACTCCGTTTTCTTACCGATTTATTTGAGACAGGTGCGTATAAACCCTTTCTATTTTGATATAAAAAAACATCAATTTTCTTTTTCTAAGAAGTCAATTCTTTGAAATTTTCATGCCATAAAACTTTCTGTTTTGTTGATGAGTCGCTAATTTGACCCATTTGTATCACTTGACTTAGGCATAATTTTCCTGATCTCGCTAGCCTTAGAGACATCAACGTATAAAAGCTGGTTAGTGTACTAACTGAGCGTTAGGTATGACTTCCTGTCAATAAAACCGTTTGGTTGGGATACAGGAAGTGGCTGTTGAGATACAAAATGACAGTCCCCACGTCTACATGAAAATGAATATTTCAAGTGGAAGAAGCTATAGGTTTATTCAGACGAAAGTGCTGAGAATTCTGTTGATACGTAGTCTTCCTCAGATAGCAATTATGAAGACAGATCATCAGGAGAAAGTGTAGCGAGGAAAATGTTGATAATGATGTTGATGGGTCATGAAGGGATTAAATTTGTAATAATGGCGTTGATACTATCAACTATCTAATTTTTGCTAAAATTATTGTTAGCTTGATTAGACGTTATGCTTTTTATCGAGAGGGTCAAGTGGTTAAATATGAATTACGTTGAAAATCATAATCGATGTTTTAAAGATTGCAATCGACGTTCAAAAATAACTTCAAATTTCAGAGAAAAAACATATGCAGTCTCGCCCATAAATGAGTACACCCCATAACACATTTTTATACGAAGTTTATTTTTAAACAAAAACATGACAGGATTTTATCATTTCTTGTGGACCATTGTACAAACACAATCAAAGTTGTCCAGGTCAACTGCCATTCCGATTTGGCCAAGGAGACCTACCGGATACAGAGGCTTAAATATAACCACATAACTTTAATTCTTAATTTTCTCTGAACGCCTGATATTATTTTGTTAAAAAAAAACACAAAAATAATTTGAAAAATACCTGTAGAAAAAAAAAAAAACTGACGATGCTTCATCTAATAAATTCAAATAATATTTCGGATGATTCCTCGAGCCCGTCTGTAATATGGTGATAACTCTTGTTAGCCTCAAAATCAACCAAAGATTATCTCCCCTTTTTCAACAACAACAGAAAAAAAGCAAGAAAATACTTGCTCACTCGATCTTAAAAACAGTGCTTAAATAAAATTAATAAGAATCACTGGATTTCCATACAAACCTTGAATTTTTCACTCGCTCACGCACTCGATGTTGAAAACGACTTGCGTTAGATTGAAGGAAAAGTAACAACTTTATTTCCATTCTGAATTTTAACGTCTCACACACTCGCCCACTCGGTGCATAAATAAAAACTAATTAAACAATCAGAATTCATGAACAGTCAGTTCTGTTTTTTTTTTTGTTTTTTTTTTTTTCAAGGGAGAGTTAATCGAACAATTGAATGCTAAGTTTCTCTCCATTGTACAAAGGGATTCTAGGAATCTATCGGTATTGCGATTATTACAATAAGTGCATGTAAACAAATGTGGTGGGTAAAAAGTATTAGGAGAAAATGAACGGAAAAAAGAAAAGTTTTAATAGCTAAATGGTTAGATTAGAGCTTTCTGAGCTTCCTGAGCTTGCTGGAGGCTTATTCTTTATTTCCGATCTGTGCTGCCTACTTACTACCACAGAATGACGATTTGTGTTGCACTAAAAAGCAACAGAAATAAGATGAAAGAAATACTACTAATGATAATACATATATGTATATAATTAATAATAGTAATTAACAAGCATATCTGTACTAATTCAACTACCGACCTATGTCACCTTGTAATGCTCCATACACTTTTACCAGACACATGTCTTCTTTCGTCATAAAACAATATTCCCATATGTTCATTATTACTTCTGTTATCCGAGGATGGAAAATCGTATGTATGACGTTCGATGAGAATAAATAAAACAAAAAGACGCTCTTTATTGTCAACTTTTTTCTGAGATTCTAAGTATTTTCTTCTTCTTTCATCAGATCAAAGATTACGAGCTGTGAATGCAGCTTGTGATGAATTATACAACAGGTGAGGTTCCTTTTAACATTTTCAATTCATCACATCTGAGCAGTAATGCACGTGTAGGAATATATATATATATATATATATATATATATATATATATATATATATATATATATATATATATATATGGTGGCCGCACATAACTGGTTGAAGCACCATTTTTGAAAGGTTGATATTTTTGTTATTTTATCTTAAGGTCTCATTTTTTTTATTTTGAAGTTTGAGCACTTCTAATGTATGATAACTGTTTCGATTTTGATCGCAAATCATAAGGAAGATTAAATTAGTTAAATGGTGCGTTTAGCAATTAATATTCGCAGCCATATATATATTGTGATAATGCATCGGCCCAAATATCTTTTAAATCCAAATTCTCATTTTGTTTATTCACGATCTATGTATATTTTAACGCGGACAATTGTGTCACTAAGAAATAAATACATGATCCGACAGAATGATTTTAAAATGCGTCATATATATATATATATATATATATATATATATATATATATATATATATATATATATATATATATATATATATATATATATATATTTAAATTGATTTCTAGTTTTCACGCGGTGAAAGTATCATTTGGCCTTTACATCATAAATAGAATAAGCAAATAGAAAAAATGGGGCTGTTGCAGGAATCAAACCTGTGTCCGATAAGGTGGACGCTTCCAGGTCACTTTGCATTTACCATTGAGCTAAACATCCTCTGGTAAGGTCATTTAAATGCCCCAAGTAACTGTTTCAACTCCAAATTCACATTCTGTTTGTTCATAGTCTATATCTGCTCTATTTGTTTATTTCAATGTGGACAATTATGTTATTAAGAAATGGATATATGATCCGACAGAATGATTATAAATCACGTTATATTGAAACTCTATTTGAAATGATTTCCCATTTCAAATAGTTTCAATATGATAAAACACAATTTATAATCATATATATATATATATATATACATATATATATATATACAAACACACACACACACACACACACACACACATATATATATATATATATCCATTCATGAATCGATTATTTAACAAATAAAATCTCCGTATATTTCACCTCTTAATCTGTCTCATTACTTATTGCTCACTCATACACACACACATAAATATATATATATATATATATATATATATATATATATATATATATATATATATATATGTGTGTGTGTGTGTGTGTGTGTGTGTGTGTGTGTGTGTGTGTGTGCTAAGCTCTGTTTGGTCCGACGCAAATCTATTTGTACTCTTGACCAGGCTTTTATTCCTAAAAGCACGACATAACTTCCTGAACAACATGATTGTTATTCAACTAGGTGTTTTCTCATGGTTTCTTCGTCTTTTCGATATTTTTCAAATATTTATCCCTATCATTTTCAGTCTACCCTTGAAAAATCTCTTAGAGGTGATGGTGTGTGTTGGTAACTACATGAATGGTGGAACACCCTCAGGCCAAGCTGATGGCTTCCAGTTGGACATTCTTCCAAAACTAAAAGATGTTTTAGCCAAAGTGAGTTACATTCAACGTTTTTTGGATGCTAAAATCTTGTGCTTTACTGATAATCACAGTTTAAGACAGATAAACAGTCCCCTCTATTGAATACGATATGCAATAAAAACAATAAAAAAACCCTCTGAAATGTCTATTGCATTTATTGTTTTCTTTGTCTTCAATGAAATATTCGTGTTTAAAACCTTTGGTAGTTATACGCTAGTAATTGATCTAATGCATACAGACATTTCGTTATGTTATGAGTATTAATTTTTCGCAATTTCGATTAATAAAAATATTGAAAATCGATGTTGTTTTTCTATTGAGTAATCCATTTATACATATATACAATATATGCATACTTTCCCCCTTTGCTTCTATAGTGTAAGGATGCAACATAGAAATATCCCTTTATCCTGTTTTACGGATATGTATTGACCCCCAAATATATTCAGAGCTACTATACAACAACTTAGAATATATAATGTGAAAACACCGATATATATTTTATTAAAAGTAATAGATTCTGTTGATACAATCGTCAGTACATAAATAATTACGTGTCATGACGAAATTTTCATAACCATTGGCACGAATAGTTTGATGATATATAATAATGAATTGTTAGTTACAAAACTACATTTTCTCAATCAAATAATAAGCTTTTTTCCTTTCAGAACAACAAATCAAATTTTCTGGAGTACGTTATAACCGTTTACTGTCAGAAATTTGAAAATGAACCAGGCTTACAAACAAATAGAACCTTTCGACTTCCAAACGCCTTAGTTGTGCGTTATGCTTCCCAAGTAAGAATGACAATTTTTCTCATCTATACTAATGGGTCTTCAAGAAATAAATGTCGTTTGAAACCAACAAAAAGTAAAAAGTAAAAAAGAGTTCTGTAAAACACAATATTTAATCAAACATACACAGTATCAACCAATGTACATATGTTCTGCTCTAAATATCAGAATTTTTATGGTCAGTCAATTTACTGAACTCAGCTGATGAAACTGCTTATATATATATATATATATATATATATATATATATATATATATATATATATATATATATATATATATATATATATATATAATCTGATTACCTCAGCTATTTGATTGTATTATCCATCTTTCTATTCGTTTTTCTATAACATCGCTTTTGAAAACTTTTTGCATCGGCGACAATCAGAATTTTTTTTTTTGCGAAGCTAAAGTCAATTTTGGTTCGTCAAGTCAAATGTATAATGTCATCCTTGCAATTCAACTGACTCAGGAAAATTAACTTTTGAAAGATATACGGAATTATACCTAATGTTGCGACACACCTGGAGATTATCAGCTACGCACAAAAATTTGGCGATTTACAACGTGTAAAGCTCTACTCTATAAAATAAATGGTAATCGTGCGTGACTAATTTGTTTTATGAGAATCGTTGACTGTAATGATAATATTGTCATGGTTGATAAATCCAACCATCGGGTAGACGTGGCCATGTATTTCAAAATTCCCTCATATAATCTCCTAAAAGCTGTTATAGCCTCACAACATAATACTTAGTTGGGTAAGAGTCTAGAGCATACGATGAATGATGCGAAATCTCACTTCTCTTACATTGAAGACTTTAGATAAGGAAGACTTTAGAATTGATGATTAGGAGGGACCTTCGAAGAGATATGCAACATGAAGAACTGGAAGATGAACCAGACAACTAGTTTGAATTTAAACAAGACCTTTTTTCGGGTTGTTAATTCGTCACAGCAAAGATTCATAGAGGTAAATGGGAAGTTTATCCACCTACGACGAATTTTCCATACCTGTCAATTTCTGATTATTATTTGCTTCGCTCCATACAGCAGTCCTAGTTAGGTCCACATTTAGAACGATTCACGTCATCGAAAATTCATCAAATAAAACTTGAATGAGTTTTTTTAAGATGGAAACACGATTTACCAAAAAGATAGCTTAATGTCATAGAAAAAAGAACAAAAATTCTTTGATGACTGAATAATGATGCTATGAATCTAAATGAAAAGAATATTCTATTGAAAACATGCTGGAAATTTTTGCACCGGACGAATATTTATCCATTTAACCAGCGTTACTGAGATTCCTAATTCTCCTTCCACTTTTCGGTGAGTGATTGACGCTTTCATTCTCTATCTTCGATATCAGACTATGAAATCTTTTTTGGAGGGGTGTATTCGAAAGAGCTTCAATACATACAAAACTCTGTTTTGATTCCGTATGACCATTGTGTAGAAGCTGATGTACGATAAAACCATAAAAGAACATTTTTTCAATTTCATGTCTTACATTTTTTGTTACAGATTTCTTTCGATGAGATGCAGAAGAATCTCCAGGGCTGGAAGAATGAGCTGATTAACACACGAAACAAAGTAAGACTTAATAGATGATTTGATTTGTCAGATGTAATATTGAAATCATTCATTAGTTAGTCCTGTAACTGGAACTTGTTGGGGTGCTACGTCGAACTGTGACCGGAAATTGTTGGGGTGCTATATTGAACTGGACTTTCAGGGTCTGGAAATCCTATACTTCAGAGCTGATTTCGTCTTCTGAGGTGACAACCAACCTGTATGTTATTTATCACAGAAATTGTGGCTTACAAATTACAAATTCCAACAGATTAAGCACATTATTAATGAGGATTCTCCACCTACAAGAAGTCTTATCTCATTCAATTAATATGTATTTTTCTCCTGAATACTCTTATTGAATCCATTTAGGGGCATTTAATTTGAATGTTATTCAATTAAAATGCCAACTTTTATTTCTAATTTTTTTTCATAAGCTATGTCATTATATCAATCTTTGAGAAAAATGTAAACTTTCGGGTTGGACGTATCGAAATTAGGCACAAGGTCGTATTCTTTGAGCACTTCGTGAGGATTGAAGTCAATTTTGATGGTTTTGTGTGACCAGCTTGCTACCGTCTGAGCAAACCCGAGTGCTGAGATTTTGAATGGTGATTTTTGAGGCAGGCAGGCCATCCTCACTTGGAAAGTTCATACAGCATCCCGTCTAAGATTTTATTTAACCTTTTGCTTTGCCAAGCTTAGTAAATATGTTAAGTAAAATGTATCACTGTATTTTCTTTTTGTTCTTCAGATCCATTCAAATTTAGTTATGAGTACCAGCAGACAAGTCGAAGGCTTTCGAAATGCAGTCGACTATTTCCTCAATGCAGGTATGTTTTACTAAGATTTGTTCGAAATGTTGTCTTACAAAATGAAGTAACAAGTCAGAAAATACGCCGACCACTGAAAATAATTCTCTCCACGTGGATATAAAAATCTTTCTTTTTTCTTTCTTGCAGGTATGGAGACAATGGAGGAGCAGAAGAAGTTCTTGTACGATACGAAAGATTATTGCATAAAACTTCTTTCATATTTTTCCTTCGAGATGAACGGCCAGGTAATTTTTATCTTTCTTTCTTCTTTTTTTTTGATACCAATTTCTTGTCTGATCACGTGGTTCAAACAGATTTGAATTATAAAAGAATTCCTCAGATAATACATCAAATCAAAGCTGGAATCGATCTTTTGTGATGAAATACACAATTTAGCTGAAAAGTGGTAATGGTCATTAAGCCATTGAAAATACTTTGAATGAGGATGATATGAATTTATATGAATAAAAGTTGTTGGTGAAAGTATGTTGGAAACTTTTCCATCAAACCTAATATTTATTTATCTAATCAGCGTAAAAATGATTCCTACGTCTTATTCCCCTTGCACGATTTGTAGTCATTTTAGGACAAGTCATAGAAGCTGTCAACCTCTTTCTTGGATATAAGTCCATCAAAATTAGTTTGGGTTTTCAAAAGATAGGAAGACCTGGGTATTTTTGAATTTTTTCTTCATAGGACCAGTGAATAGGAGCTAACGTTCCATAAGACCATAAAACTTTTTTTTTTCTAAGAACATCTATTTTATTGTTTAAATTCTTTAATTTTATTGCGAACAGCTTCGGCTTATGCAGAAATGTTCGAAAACCTCTCTAAACAGAATAGAAAAGATAAAACATTACTGATTGAATCACATAAATAAACCACAACTGCGTCATTTTCTTTTGTTAATGTTTTCTTTGAGTTTTACTTAGCTGATTATTCTGACAAGTATTTTCATCATTGCTGTTTTTGTCCCATAATTTCGAGCGTTGTTCTTCGGCCTTCATCGTGTATTCGTTATATCGGTAACCCTTGATTGTGGTCCTGCTCTAGCAATTTATTTTCACTTCCTCCAGAGAAACAACATAGTTCGCAGATCCTAGGGTGAAATTTAAAAAAAAAGGTACTATCAGCATTCAAGGACAATAAAATGCAAAATTCATTTGATGAAAGGAAGAATATATTGACCGAAACGTTATTATAAAAACAACAAAATTTAGTTTCTAGTCTGAAAATCCGCATAATGATGAAATACTTCAGAACAGCACTCGTTTGTTCGTTTAAATCAACGATAAAAACTAATGAAACTTTTATTTCGTGTTTTTTTTTAAAATTATTATTGCAGGGGTCGGTCCAGCAATTCTTTCTGATGTGGTCCCAGTTTCTCCACGAGTGCAAACATTATTGGAAAATCTCTCACCAACGTTTGGCTGAGGAGCGTTTTCGGAAAGGATTGAACCAGAAAATCAAAATGGTGAGTGATTCTTCTGAATTTCGATACTATCCGTTTCTCACGACAAAGTTCTTAAATCGATATCGAACGCATGTCTACGATCAAGTGTGCAGTGGTTTTTGAAGGGAAGAACGTGCGCCTTATATGACAGTAAATAGATTTTTTGTATAATTCATTTTCTCACTGTCAAGTCCACGAATATGACCTTGTACCAGAGTAGATTTTGTCCAACAAATATCATCCATTGATGAATCCAGCAGAGCATTACTTATTATTTCTTTTCTTATAGTGTAATCCTCTGGTATAGTTTTAAGTCTTCCTATATTTTCTAGTACGTAATGCACATGATATACTTGACTCAGCGGTTGCCCTGTAGGATTCTAAGCGAACTAGAATTAACTTGTATGTACAAGCCTGGCTGCTGAAGGGTTGAACTCCACTCGTGCATCTATTCCAATTATTGGACATGAAAATTTAAGGGAAGCAACTCGTCATCGATCACATTCCCAATGATAAATGCAATCAGTAAAGAGTTACTTCCCCTAAATTTTGTGACGCTTGTTCTTGTGGAAAACCAAGTCAACTCCAGCTCTCAATTCAAGCTGGAGTATGACAATTAATACAATCCACTTTCGCCTCTCGAGTCGTTTGGCAATATTGATTCTCTACGAGCCCTGTAAATTTGATGCTTCTCTCTGCTTGTAATATACGTGAATATTGTTCACAAACATCCACACAACATAAATGTTTGGATAGATATAGATATTTGCTAAATATTGTCCGGCGCAAGACCTACAGTATTGTAATACAGAGAGACGATCGCGATCACTACATGTACGAAAGATTATTAGCTCTTTAAGCATCACCACATGGTTATATGTAAATGTACGCTATTAATTTTTCTCTTCAGATGAATATTACCAACATGGACAAATTTACCATTCCTTCTGGCTGTCCAGAGCTTCCACCGAGAACTCGTAAGCAGAAGTCCTCGAACGAAAAGCCCCATCCACCACCCCCTATCAATATACCACTCAAGAAATGGGAAGACGACAGTTGCGAAGACCTGCGCTTCCACCACCATCACAATGGATGTAATAATGGCGATGGCAGTAGTCATTTCCACCATCACCACCCGTCATCAAACACGCTGCCTGCGTCAAGTCAATTCAACGCCAATAATCATCACGGCCACCATATTAAACCCTACAAGAGCAGAGAGGATCTGCACGATTTCCAAGCTCAGCCATCACCGAAACCACTCACCTCCCGGCCACCGAACACATCGGATATCCACAAGCCGAAACCGCTTAACCCTATGCCAGCCAGTCATGAAGGCAGTCCATTGCTCGGGCTGTGCCACAAGATGTCTAACAACATTGCTTCCCACAACTACATGAATCAAAGCCCGCTTGCCATTCGACCGACCAGCTCTCCGGTAGTCGCGAACTCGGGGACGACCACCAACCCCATGGAAGTCGCCGAGGTCGCGCCTAAACGGCCACCACCACATCACCTCCATCATCATCAGGCGAATACTCTACCGTCACGTGAGACCGCCGGTGTTGCTGTTCCTTCATCCACATCAACACCGATGGTACCTAGTGTCAGCAATAGCAATAGCAGCAGCAGCCACCATCACCATCATTCTTCTTCGACGGCAGCAAGTCTTAGCAGTAGCGGCGGGAGCAACAAAAACGGTACTACTACTAATAATAACAATAATAATAATAATAATAACAACAATAACAACACATCGAGCAACAATCACATTGAGTCGACTGCGCAGAAAAAATCTACCCATCAACTTTTCAAGTCTTGGTTAAAGCGGGAACAAACGAAGACAAGCAGCGGCGAGCAAGGCTCTTCAATCTCCAAAATATCATCCAACGATAAGTCGAAGGTTACCGCCTTCAAGCCGGTTAGTCATGGATCAGAAGAGCCGGTAAGAGCACCGAAGATCTATACAAGAGCGAAGACCGGCTCGCAGACATCGACCTTAGAAAGTCGGGATGGACACCAGAGTTCCCACGATCTAACATCGTCTGGAAATAGCTCCAAAAACGGATTGACTTCCCACGGCCAAGAACACGGGAATACAGAGCCGAAACAATTTCAGTCTTCTTCGAATTCTTTGAATAACAAAATCGGATCGAAAGACCAACTCTTCTCACCTCGCTACGAACAAAGTCCGATGTCAAGCAATGAAAAGCTCACACTGGCAAGCGAGAAAAAATCTGCGAAGGGAGAAGAAAAATCACAGCACCAGACAGCAAGGAACCACTACCAACACTTCAGCGGACCCCCGTCTCCACAGAAGAGCAATTCAGATCCTGGTTCCTGGAACAACGGACATTTACCTCCCACCACTTCTATAACGTCATCTGCATCCTCCCACCGAAACTACCAAAATGATGTGGAGCTTATAACAGGCGCTTCATCAACTCCGAAATCTTACTCTTCGAATAATCACATATCACAGCAATACCATTACATCAACAATAACAACACGAACAATAAACCGAGGGATCGTGCACCAATAGCTTTGGGTAGTAATATAGGCATCTCGGACATGCACCAGTCTGAACTCCTGTCAAAGACTGAGGTCATCGAATCGATCGATTCTGATCAGACGATCGAGAAAGTTTCCAATCAGCCTGTATCCACTGGCCATAGCCATTCAAAGAGCAACAATACCACAGCATCGAGTATGGGAAGTTACGCCCATGAGATTCAAACTAAAAGTCGAAAATATTTCACGACGAACGCAGCCCAGCAATCGACGATAAATAACATGAGTGGAGTTCTTGGATGCAGAAGCCAGAGCAGCCAAATTCTGAAGAATTTGTCCGGGATTCCGTCTGATCTGCGCGGAAGCGGTACACAAGGAAGTGCGCTTGTTAGCAGTGGTAACGGCAACGTTAACAATAGCAGCGGCCAACACCGAAGTTCCAGCGCGTACAGCTACTCCCAGAAAATGGCCCGAGAAGAGGCAGCAGCGGCCGCTACCCCGCGAGCAGGTTACCACACCGAAGGACGGTCTTCGAAGCTTGCTGCAGGGAACAGTGACCGGATACCAACTAGCGCTCCTTCAATCAGTTCATTGATTGAACGCTTCGAGAAAGTTCAGCACGTAGGCGACTCCTCGGTCAAGCACGCGTCGTCAAAATCAAACGAAGCCAACAACTGTGACCTGAAACATGTGGCCTTAGCCTCCACCCCAGTCTCCTCCCGGAAAAGACTCTTCGGCGAGCCAAACGCTTCCACCTCAACGTCAGCGACCCAAGCCAGTACACATAAATCAAAAAGCAATGCGGAACATGGAAACAGCTCCGAGGACGAATATGCAGTTCAACTTGACCGGGCTGTAAGTCCCCAACAAAACCCTGACCCAGAAGAACCCAGCAGAAGACAAAGATATCAGTCGAGGGACATAACCAATGGAAGAAAAACAGCTCAAAATGATTACACACCTGTCAATGGCGAGAAGTCAAGTTCGCTCCTTCGTACCTCTTACCACTCGGATAATTTCGACCTGTCCAATGACTACACTCACCAACTGAGAGAAACATCTAAAAACAGTAATATTTTACAAGAAAGATATCCGAATATTCAACAAACACCAGAACGACCGCCTCCTTTGGTCACATCATCAGCTGCCGTGGCATTAGCCAATCAGAAAGGACATAACAAAAGAGTCATTCGAGCGCATGAAAATATGGCTTATATGGCTGTTTGAATTGAACTACTGGGAAATTGGAGATCAAAACGAATCTTTAACACGCATGGACAAATATTTTATAAATAAATATATAAACATAAAGATAAATTTGAACAGTTTTTAAACGTTTTTACGATAAAGAAAAATAAGAACTTATATTTTATATATTTCCAAACTGCTGCAAAAACTTGAGTCCTTTTAAATAAAAATAACCAAAAGCTTCGGAAAAATATTTTAAAACTGTGTTGAGTTTGTTTTTTAAAAATATCTTTTCTTAAAATATGTGAAAATTACCTTATATTATTCAACATCTTTTTTGATATCTTTGTTCTACAGCTTTGTGGGAAACCAAAGGGCCAGCAAGTTACAGAAGAGGAATTGCTCTAATTAAATTAGCTTCAACTCCCTCAGATAGTGATAAAAATAATATTTTAGCTATCAAAGGCAGTATTAAACTACTTAATATATAAATCATTCGGACCAGTATCCTTATCTTCACTGTTCTGATCTCCATCTTTAACATACTTCCTCGGCCGTCCGTGGATGTACATAACATCCAGGAATTTTACCCCCCCCCCCTTTAAAAAAATTTCTTTACAACTTATTAATATTTACTAAGCTTAACTTAGTACAAAAATGGCAGATTAGGGACAAGAAGACTGTGTTACGTCAATCTTTCAAATGGGGTGGATCTGCGTGCCGGCGTTACAATTTGAAATCCTGGCTTTTACCATGATTCGAATGATAACCCTTAATACAAATGGGAAATAAGTAACTGTTGATATTTATTAAGCTTGGTACGGCACAAAGGCAATGTAGGGAAAGAAAGAGTGCGCTGCTATAAGCGTCAAAGTGGAGAAGGCCTGCCTGCTTTAATAATGAGCAAAGTCTTTTTTAGATGGTCACTAACTCCGGTGGCAAGAAAGCAACTATCTAACTATGTAGACTCTTGAAATGCTATTTACTGTCTAGGTTTAGTCTAGCAGAAGGTCACAGTAGTAGAACACCCAGTGAGAATAGAACTCCCTACACTAGCAGATTGAAATGTGAGACGAACTAGCTCACCGTCGCGGTTCTGTAGGTGCCCTGATCACTCAATTTAAAGACCAATTAGAATTCAGAGCTTACAATGTTCCTCAAACATTACTAAGCAGTTATTACACTCGTTTTCTATCTATTTTTACTCGGCAAGAAATAGGGGAAATAAAAATAAATGTTCAAGACAGATAAATAGTAGCGTGCAAAAACGTACTCAGCTTAGACTTTCACAAAGGCAAGGAAGATTGTAGTGAACCAACCTTCTAAATGAGAAGGGTCTACTTGCTACAAAAAACATTCTTGAAAATCCTGTCTTTCATCCTGATGAACATGACGCCGATGAGAAATGCACAGCCACATCCTTATGGGAACTTTGATTAGAAGAGACGAAGTTCCTGATTTGCCCGACAAGCGTCCTTCATGTGATATTTTGAGATTGTAGTGGACAGGAATACGCTATCTTTAGTTCGAGTACATATTTTGTGCAAAAGTAAGAGCATAGTCCTTAAGAATTTTAATTTCATCCGTTATCTTTTATAATAAAGCGAATAGTAAATAAATCTTTTCAAGTATTCAAAAAAGAGGGGAACGTTGTTGTCTCATCAACAAGCAGTTCACCCAAAGGTCCTTTAATGTCTAAGAAGTAATTAGGATTTCGTTCCATATTCAGTAACCAGTTGATTATCTTTCGAGCTTACAGTGCATATATTTAAGGCTACCCCCTCGTTTTTGCATCTTTCACTTTCGATGTTAATAAATTTCTGATGAAATAAATATCCGATTCAAGACTGTTAATCAACTTTTCCGCGCATATTTGTATGCCGGGGATCATGTGATTTTGCTATTGACCTGTTTTGACTTGGTCAAATGTTTTTGATGGACATTGCTAGATGCACGAATTTCACTGACTTAGTGGGTTGTGAAATTAATGCAAACCTCATGTAGCTTGGTAATTAAAAAAATTAAAACATCCAGTTGTTTATCAAAGTCTTCAAAGAAACATTCTTTTTTTCCGTAGCATCTCATATGTTAGGGGGAATAACTCCTATAAAACAATTTTACCAAAGTTGTGATTGCCTCCCTTGGACACGGTCAGATCATTGAATTATGCGTGTCGCATCAAAACAAAGGTATGTATAAGATGACCTTTCACAGCAAAAATAGTACCGTTAATATCCAAGGAAATAAAACTAATTTATCTATGTTTCCAATGGGTCTAGGAGCTTCATTGCTTACTTGCAGTCACAATCATCATCAGTCTTAAAACGTCCGTCGTTGGACATTGACCTTCCCCAGGATTTGCCACACTTCTCTATCGTGGGCTTCGTCTACTTCGTCTCTCCATGGAGTATTCTACCGGCCTCGGTCGCACATGTGATTTTCTGGGGATCCACGTTGTATTATAAAAAGTTATCCCCCTCAACGGCTGAAAATGGCTAGATTTTGTGATTTTTCTTCATCTCCAGTTAACCTTATTGCTAAAAATGTTAAGTACGCTCCAACAACCCATACAAAAAGTTCCAAAAAGTATAATTATACAGTGTTTTGATCAGGTATTAACACAGTAACGAAAATAAAAGCCATTCATTTGTTTTTACAGCGAGAAACCAAAAGCCTTGTACGGAAACAAACCGTAGGTGGACATATTAAGAAAATTTTACATTTTATATGAGCAGTGAAATTATGCAATATCATGATGTAAAATGATATATTTATCAAAATATGATCTAAACATTAATGAACAAGGTACTTCATATTTCAGGAGCTTTCATGTGAATTCTCGAGCGAAATTAGAGTTAGCTGGAAATGAAAAAAAAAACTGAATAAAAAAACAAGCCGTGATTAACTATCAAGAGAAATAACTATTCTATTTTAGTACCGAAAAAGCAAATTTTTTACACACATTGATGTTGTACCGGCCATCTCTGCTCATTGACAGTCAAACAAGAAGCTTTATCGTTTTTACCAAACAATACAGATCAAAGGAACACTTTCAAGCCGCATGGATAATGAAATATACATGAATGTCATTCCGTCCAATCAAATGCACTTTTGAGGATTTGTGTACTCTTCTCTGGAGCTTATTCAAGAGATATCGTATAAAAGGATTCACAGACAGATAAATCAGAAGATTTTTTTCACATACAGATTTTTACACATGTATACCTTCATGTCATGAACTTTATATTTCAACCCAATACTTCAACAAAATAATCCTGAAACTCGTATGCTCATAGAACTATAACATGTTACATTTTTATTTTAATTATTCTTCGTAAAGACTTAACAACAAAGAACTTGATTTGCTATAAGACCATTCTTTGAAAAACTAAACTCTGTACAAAATGATATATTCAACCGTTTGTAGTTGATGAAAATATACTCCATATTGTTGTAAATGTTATAATCTTTTCTATAATATTATTTCCAATGTCAAATTGCTGACTTTCGGCTCAACTGCCCTTTAAAAATAAATGGAAAAATCGTGTTTTTTGTAAGTCGCTTTTTAAGAAAAAAATTATTTTGACTACGATTTTGCACAGTTTATAAGAATAGGATAGCAGGTTTATACAGAATCAAAAATAATAATGCATTTTAGTCATTTTATCGATTTTTGTTCTTTTTTTCTCTCGGAACCTTCGAGCAAACGCCAACAGACTATGGAGACAACAAAGCAACATTAGCCAATAAAATGCACGAAACCAGAAAACCATGATAATTTTATTGAAGTAATTTTTGTATTATCAATAAAAAGAAAGATTGCAGAAAAATCTCGTCTAGAAATTATTTACCTGGACAATCACTCGGGCATATGAGCTCGAATACCTGTATGTTTAGATTTTTTAAAACTGGTCTAACGTGATTAAATAAGCGTATTTAGCCCAGGAAATAGAAACATCAGATTTTTACCATAAATTTTTTAAATGAGCCGATATCAATTAAAATTTCTCTGTTCATTTTTTAATGATTTAGTCATGAAAATGGTATCGCACTGACTTTCAGTCTGTCACAATATAGCATTTGGTTGGCAAACTCAATGGATCTAGAGAAGGTTTTAAAGTGATTAATTTTTATAAATCTTTCAAAAGGATTGGGGGGGGGCTTCTATTTGCACTGTAATCATAAAGTAATCATTAACTTTCCCCCTCCAAGAGGTCAAAAGTGGCGAGAAATCTTTTCCCCTTTGAAGGGGCAAAAAATGAAGGGACGCTTTTCCCCCTTCAAGGATTCAAAAGTGAAGGAAAACTTTTTGTACGATAACTGAAGGCAAGTAACGTCGAGTCTGGACTGAGAATACCAGGTGCCGTAACAAATTGGAGAGGCAACCCTTATAGTCATGCTAATTTCCAACCGTATTGAGCACCTGTTCCCTTTAGAAACTTTCATCATGATCAAGAAAGGGGAAGTGGGACTTAGGCACATTTCCCTTATACTGAGTGCTCAGGCATAGCAGCTAAAAACTGTCCACCCATGGTCAACCTTGGTCAATAGGGTCTCAGCAAAAAGAAAGATTTACTTATGCGAATAAATGAGTACCACAGCACTACACAATATATACACATATATGTGTGTGTATGTGTTTGTGCGTGTTAGTGTGTTTTCCCTCTGCCGACAATATGAGGCATCAGTAGATGGACAATTACTTTATAAATATCACATTCTGACGGATATAAATCAATTAATTTAAAAGATATGAGCTGCTCGATCAAGCAAAATGATGAGTTCTGCTAAAAATATCTTTACAATTATCATATGCAGTCGGGTATAAATTCTGCTGGGTTGTCTATCTCCTGATATTTCATATGTACGTATATATATATATATATATATATATATATATATATATATATATATATGTATGTATATATGTATATATATGTGTGTGTGTGTGTGTGTGTGTGTGTGTGTGTGTGTGTATGTTAATGATAATGTCATTCACAGTCAGCTGTTTTGTCGTATTACGACTCTTAAGTGTGGCTATAGTCTCGATATCCACTCATGTATCACTTGGTGGGATTGAAACCTTCGCCCCAGGCTCAGGAGTCCGGTATTTGACCCCTACGGAGAACTGGACGGCCAATAGGACCGAATTAAGCGATATGTTTATTTACACATAATCCACCATCTACCAGAGTGCTCAATTCAAGTGTTAGAAAGGCGTTGCATAATCGCCTTTTGCAGATGGGTGCCCTACCTAAGATTGCTCAACCCTAAGGGGAGGGGGTGTTAATAATAATTGATAAAAGTGTCATCCTCAGATATGTGCATAAAGCAAAATCGATGTTTTTAACCTACACATGAGGGTCGACCATTGCTTTAACAACTGATTTATGAACTATTTGAAAATCCCAGTCAATAAATATTTATCAGATTTAGAATTATGAAAGTTTGAACTTGAAATTATAGATGCTCGGCCCACCTGACAATAGTGTTGAATATTTTCTCTCGGGGAAAATAATCGTCAGTTAGAATTCAGGTAACTTCGAATGAAAAAACGAAAGAAAACAGGTCTTGTTTGTTACTCGATATAAATCGTCATGCAACCAATGTCTATTTGCTGCATGCTATGATGGGGATGATCAATTAAAAATTTGGAATATGAATAAATCACTCCATTCGCCTCTTTTGAGGGCTGTGATTAGTAAAAGAAAGTCTAGATTTAAAAAAAAAAATTTTTTTCTAGACAAGCAGCGATGCTGGCAGACACGGACTATGCCTTTAATTTAGCATTAACTTTCGTTGCAAAAACTACTTGGGTGATTTTCAATAAACAAAAAACTTTTTTTCAAGACATAATAAGGATTAAACATTGGAACTTTCAGCCTTCTAGCTCCATTGGTGCAGCTTGTAGGCGTATACATAGATATCCAGCAAGACTGGCCAACATGAAAAGTGATTACACCCATGTTGACAGTCTTGGTTGACAGTTTCTAATACTCCATTTTAGAATTCTCGTAACTTGAAACTAATACAAGGTGATGTTATCTTGAATTCCACCATTAGGTGATGCGTTGTCAGTTATAAACTAGTTCATTCCCGTGGAAAAAAATCACGGATATGTTTGAATTTCTATGAAACCATTTTTTACGAAAAAAATAGTAGTATTGTTCTGATTGAATAGTCCCTAATTTCAAATAGAGGGTTGGGGACATTTTTATTTCTATTATTATTCGGACCATCCTCATCTTTGTTGTTTTTCATACAACGTTTCGGCCGTTGTACTCTACGGCCTTCATCAGGTATCATCTGGTAGGTGTGGGGAAGTAACGAACCGAACCCTTTATTTAACCGACGCGGGTATATTCACCGCACTCCCTTCTTAGCATTAGTAGTATTATTATTGTCAGTATTATTATTTCTATCAGAAAATTTTAAGCCCCCACCCCAGTGAAAGAACTTGGTGTGACGAAAAAAACCCAGAAGGTTGCATTCCTCATTACATAATTATATCAACTTAACATTGGTAGGTATCATATAATCTATACAATACAGTGATTTATTAAGGGAGTTCCCACACTTGTAAATTGTAATCCATAATGTGCCTACTCATTGGATCCGTGTCAGACAAAGCAGAACGAAGGAAACGCCCATAAAACCTCAATCCAGGGGATCATTGAGAGTTTTACTCGTAAAATGTTTTTAAAAAAGGTTGAAACCACAGCCCCCAATGAGGATCGAACTCACGACCCCTGGTTTACAAGACCAGTGCTCTAACCACTGAGCTATGGAGGCAGCTGACCACAAAGTCATAAAAGTCTATTGATCAAGCTTTTACTGCAAGTTGAAACTTGAAAATATCGACAGCTGTTTTACTCATAAATAATGCTGGGACGAGTGTCATGACTCTTTGTTTCTATTTCAAGTGTCTATCGCATATCAGTTAACAATTTATGGATTCGTTGTTAATACATTCCCACCTCTGCACCCACGAAAAGATTATTAGCAAATCTTTGACATCTCATGTAGTAGGTAGACATTCGTGTGCTTGCAAAATATTTGATAACATTGTCATGAATATCTACTTAGAACAGATCCATCATCTAATTTTGCGGCAGCATTTGTTTTAGATCATTGGTCAAACCTGTGGAGGTGATGTAATGATGATTCAATAACACAACCCTGTCCCATTAAATATGCACGTCTCATATCTTTGAAGCATTAGGACGATTAGTAATTTGAATAAATAATAAATATGAATAAAACTGTTTAATGCAATACAATAATATTGATATCTAGTCGGAAAAGAGCACCCCTAGAGTTTTTTCGACGCCTCTTTTTTCTTATTATTATTCCTTCAGTATTTATTGTATGATTCTGTCTGTCCCCAGGTTGAATAATGTACAATTGGGTTCATTTTTAACCCTATACAACCCCAAATGCAAAGCTGAACTCGGACATAGAGAAGATAGAGATATCTGGAGTGAACAATATACAGAGACAAAAGGAAAGCTCTTCCACGAAATTCTGACACAAGAAATTCAGAAAACATGGCTATTATCAACTGATTCAAACACATCTTGATTCTATTTCAGAACAAAAATAGCAAAAGAAGGTTTTTTTTAAGTTGCGAAATCTGATGATATGTTTTCGTATAAAAACGAGATATCAGTTGTCAGTTCGAAGTGTTTATTTCATGATTTTGTCTGTTAACAAGATGAAATGGTGTCAGATGAGATTCATTTGAAACCTATATTACATCTATTGCAAACCCAAGCGAGGACACCAATGAAAAATAGAAAATTTTTGGAATAAGTGACAAACTCATACAGATACAAATAAACACATTTTCCAAATAGTTCTGGCCCCCAAAAAGGGATTATTATTGAGATTCAAACACATTTTGATTCTATTTCCAAACAAACAAAAAAAAGCAAAAAATGTTGAGAGATCTCATATATCCTCTAGATATCAACTGTTTGTCCTGTTATCTATTTTCTCTTCAATTTTTCAAGTATCTGTCAGGTAATAGGCTGAAATAATGTCTGACGGGGTCCATTTTAACCCTATATTGCCATACATCAGCTAACCTACCTTTTTCTTGCGCTGATATAGACGCGTTGGTGTTTCACACCACACTGACACCTGCACTTCTGCTTTGGATTCATTACTAAGCAAATTAGACTAGGGACTTTACAACATTGGCAGAACAACAAGAATAACAACAACCACAACAACGACAATGAAGATGATGGTTATTATAATAATAATAATGATGATAATAATAGTAATAATAATAATAATAATAATAATGATAATAACAACAATAATAATAATAATAATAATAATAAAGTTATAATTTCACACAATTGAAAGGGGTACCTGGCCATCAGTTGCTGGAAAATAGTTGGTGTATTTATATTTGAAATTTAATGATCTTTATTTCACAAGCAATTCCCTGAACATGTCATGATATGCACAGAGTCCAGTCTCTTCCAAACATGCTCCTCTGGTACGGACACGGCCCTAGTTATAATACATGACTGGCAATTATAAAAAACAAAACAAAAGGTTGCATGTATAACAATCACATCAGTGGAAAAGTTGTTCAGATATTTTCCTTTTCCACATTAGAGCTGTTATGTACACAATTGTGCTAGTTATTTTTTTTCTCTCTGATTAACTGTTTGAGTTCTAACCCGCATAAAGAACTGGACGATTATTTACTTCTTTATTCCCAGATACCGGGACATCTAACAAATTAATGCTACCCCCACCCCCACATTCATTGTAGATTTGATCGCTTCATTGCTCCCCAGATATGCACCTACTTATCTATCACTTCGTACATACTTGACAAGCTTGAAAGATAATTCGGGAAATTCACGTACTTACCTTTCCATATCCTATTTCTTCTGTCATATTGTATTACTGATTTGTGCTTTGCTATGAGCACTCTTTAAGTGAGGTAACCCATCCATTGTAAGCTTATGCAATGCTCTTCTACAGGAACAAAGCAATCTGGTGGACGGGGAATTTCTGTTTGAATAAATATATCGCTTAAATTCAGCCTTACTGACTGTCCATTTCCGTAGCCCACAGGTAGGGTATCCTTCTCCGGGTCTGAAGCGAAGGTGTCAATCCTGCCTCGCGGTACAGGGTGGGATAATGGAAAGTCTATAGCCACACTGAAGAGATGTAATACATCGAAGCAGCTGTCTGTGGATACATATTATGAATAGCAAAGTATAAATCTGTAATACAATGTGTGATTCAAGATTTAACATCGGGTGAAATTAGAATAAAGCTTACGTCATATTTTATTTCACTCTCTCTCTCTCTCTCTCTCTCTCTCTCTCTATATATATATATATATATATATATATATATATATATATACACATATATATATGCATATATATATACACATATATATATATATACACATATATATATATACACATATATACATATATATATATATATACACACACACATATATAGTTCGGGGTAACCGTTCTGCTCTGGTAAAGTACAATCAACCTTGTTTGGTTATTTTAGTTTTTACTTTCAGATTTTTCTACTTGAGCCTTCATTTACGTATTATCATACAATGAGCAAGGTACTAAAATGGCCGATGCCAACCATCAGTGTTCAAGGATAGATTTGATCATTAAAAAAATGAATTGTGATAATCCGTTCATAAGTTGAACGAACGAATGAATTATTAATTTTATTGCCAAAACTATGTTGTTGATCATTGGTTTCAAAGGATTTTGAGAGTTTTTTGCATATTTGTTCTTCTACACATTGACGTATCAGTAATGTCAAAACGTGTTCAGATGTTATTTTCGTATCCATACTGAGAACACTATCCTACAGGCCATGTTTGTGGGCGATTCGACCTTCCTAAAAACTCTACGGAACACCCACGAATGCTTTGCATTGGTTGAAATTGCGACATAACAACACTTGAAACCAAATGAGATTTTATAGAGATTTCATGAAGTTGAACAAATGGGTGAGGAGATTGATCAGTGAAATTCTAAAACCGAATAAAAAAAGAATTTCCAGAATAAATCGTTCGTGCTTTCCATCAAATAGACACTCGTTTCCTATGTGAAAGTGTCATTTCAAGTTTTATGGTTATTTGTTATATCAACGATGTAACAATAATGCCGACCCTATTTTCCGTCAGTCGTTTATTATTTCCGTCAGTCGTTTATTAAAAAGAAAATAACTATGAATTTAAGGGAACATAACTTAGTAAAGTGTTGTAAACATACTATGCTTTTATGGTTTACGAAACAGTACAGTATTGCTTTGAAGTACCACACTTACTTCCGCTGGGAAGCAAATAATTTTCCTGGGGGAGGGGGAGAGGAATAGTCATTAGTAATTATGTTCAGATAGCGCATCATATTTTTGAAAAAAATAAATGAATTGAATGGTCGTACAACGGACGAAAAGTAATGGTCCACTCTAGCATTATAGCTACATCGTTAATAGATCGTCCATCAGGGAGCCGAACCTTTTTTCACTCCGAACAGACACTTTGCCAAAGGTCATGGAGGTCTGATTGAAAGAAGGAAAAATTCATTCGAAAAAAAAAAATTTAATGCGTTTTTATTTTCACTGCTTAAACGAACTTTAAGCTAAGAGAGCAACTAGATGATACAGGTCTGGTTATTCATTTAAAAAGAAATTGTCACATGACCAATGTCTTCTGGCAGCATGCCGTGCTGGGGTGATCAATTTTACATTGGAAGAAGAGCTGATCAATAAATAGGTTACCAATCTCGCCTTTCGTTGGGCAGTAGTCACTAAAAAGTCTGTATTTTCAAATACCCCCCCCCCTCAAAAGCGGGCATAAACTAAGGACCAAAACTAACATAAAATTACATTGCAAACTAACCTCTCCACAGAAAACTTATTAGGGGGATTTAAGAAAAAAAAAAAAGTTTTTGTTGACATAATAAAGGGTAAATGTTGAAATTTCCTGTCCTCCATTGGTGTGACCTGCATGCATGATACATACATAGCCAGCAAAACCAACCTGAAAACTGAGAGAAACTCATGTTGACAGTTTTGGCTGAACATAAATGGTATTTAGAGAGAGAGAGAGAGAGAGAGAGAGGGGTAGATAGAGAGATAGAATACCTGTACTTTAACTTTTGAAATGTCTTTTATTAAAAAGAAAATAACTATGAATTTAAGGGAACATAACTTAGTAAAGTGTTGTAAACATACTATGCTTTTATGGTTTACGAAACAGTACAGTATTGTTATTAGTCCACGTTTTTACAGCGAATTTTTTTGAAAAGGCATTCAACTATTAATGACAAATCACGAATCATGAAATCTATACAGAGACCAGTGAGATAGAAGGGCTGACTGTAAATTACTCTTTATTGTATTTCTTTAATGACCTGATTTATTCGGCTAGCATGTTTGGAGGAAGGAGAGGGAAGGACTCATAGAATTTGATAACAGCTGTCTTACTATTATTTACACTGTAGATGATTCTGTGAAAATGAGGGAAAACTGCCGAAAACTGGACTTCTGGTGACCTCGAATTACCTCCAAGGTTATCCTGGGAAAGAAGTCGATTGCCAAATATTTGGTCAATAGGCCTTGTAGTTTTTGCGAAGAAGAGACACGGACAAAGCAACAGAGGGTTGAAATATTAGTATAAACTCGCCATCACGGTCAATAACTGAACAACCGTAGCTTTAAGATTTAAAGTCATCTGAAAAAATCCATTGAAGAATGAATAAGGCCAGAATAAATTCTATTTATGACATTACTGGCATTTTACTCAGCAGAACATTTAAAATTGAATAAAAAAAAATCTAGAAATATCTACATTCTAGATGTTATAATTAAACCTGTCAAAATAAGGCCCCATAAAAGTGAAAAACAGCCTTTTTTTTCAAAAATGGAAGATGAAAATATGCCGTATGTCAAAACAAAGGAAATGACTAAGCTACCCTTTAATATGGGGCACATATAAAATCACCCGTGACGACTGCTCTGACTAAGTTATGTGGCTAAAGCCGGATTGATACAAGATACTCTTCAACAGAAACGAAAGCGAGACACTTCTGTTGAATTATTTTAAGAGCTGTTTTTTAAATGAAGTTTTGAAAACCGCCTCGTCGGAAAAATAGAAAAGTAGTGAAAACTCACCTTCAAAGTCAATAATTGAACAGCCGCAGCGTTAAAATTAGAAGTTATGTAAAAAGAAATTCACCGAAAAATAAATATGACCAGAATAATTTCTATTTATAACCTCACTGGCATTTTCCACTGGGAAACATCTAAAATAGAATACAAAACCACATAGAAACATCCAAAACAAGAGAAGCTGTAATACTTAGGGACACTTTAAAATCTACTACGGCTGGTCGTGCTTGGATGGAGTCGGGTATACATTGACCTTTACTCGCCCTTGTACTCTCTGTCACAACTGCATCAAATATTATACCCAAAGTTCTTGGACATGTTTTATTCCAGTGCAGCTCATTCTAAGGGCCTTATTAATAATTCTCCAGAATCTAGATGTTTCTAGATGTATTTTGAATTGAATAAAGCATTGCTTATGAGTTTGTGTATCCTAGCGTTCCTGGCCGTACCGTCTTGTCTACAAACTTGAAAATTGACATCAGTATTTTACTAGTTCTTCTCATTATGGTGGCGTAATGTTAAACAATTTATTTAAAAAATCAAATTATCCCATGGCCTACTAGATCATTGAGATATCATGTTGGGTCCTCCATGGCATTTCTTGGGGCAGTGGGGGTTACTTGGCAATGCCCATCTCCACTCCAAGTAACACGCAACAAGTATTGAGTTACATGCGGGGAGTAATCTGACATATTGGGGAAAGGTGGATTCATGCTTTTCTAATGAACATCAGTGAAAAATAAACACAAACTACCTCAGCTAGAATTTAAATTCAGTTCGCCGATTCAATTTTCCGTGCTGTTAGCTGTTAGGCCAACTCTACACCTCCAGACAATCCAATGAATGCCATTTAATGTCAGCCTCGTAATAGTCTGAAGAGCAATTTCAATGTGTTACTGCAGAGCATACAATGAGGCAGGCTTGTAGATAATTCCTAAGCTTAGCTTAGTCTGGCACAAGGGCATTCAACATTAGCGAACTGGTCTGCAACATCAGCTTTCTGGCCTTTGCTCTATGACAAGCACCTTATTCTATTGAGCTTAGTTCGGTTTTGCAAAAAGCCTGTGGTGTTGCACCCAGTGAGGATTGACGTCTCCAGCAATAGCAGATAAAACTTTCTCACTAACCACTGCTTTACTAAACTTTATCCCGTCTGATACAGAGAGGATCGAAACCACTTACCATGTCTCTGTCGTATTCATTCCACTTACTGAGGTTAACGTAGTCTAAGAAATGATCGATCTTTATCAGGTGCAACTCTACAATGGTGTTGTGCTAGACTAAACAAAGCAAAAAGAGCTAACGAGATTTTGACTGCTGGTTTTCGAAACGAACACCCACTCCTTGGAAGATTGGCACAATATAATGTTTCTACCCCTATTAGGCTTCGTATCGTATTACAATAATGATTTTGATTTATTTTCTTAAGATCCTGATAAAGAGTGTGGTTTTATGGCTCGACGACTCTTGTATAATAGTCATGCAGAGTCAAAAATGTATTTAGTAGATTTTATCTTTGATAAGATACTTGACACTTTTTCTGAATCTACTATTTGAATTGTTATATTACCTTAACGTGTATAGCGACTTACAATACACATTCACTGAATTCGATACATATGTTGCCTTGTGCCAGACTGAACTAAGCTAAGTTGTTTCGAGTTTATTTTTGGCTTATTTCCAATTATACACGTAACAACTCGATTCTGTCAGTAACGTTTGCATCAATTATTGACCAATGACAACCCCTTCCGAATTTCAACACATTTCATTAATATCATTAGCAATGTACATATGTTAGCCCAGTTCTGTCAATAACGCTTTCATTAATTCATGACCCATGAAAATCCCTTTTCCAATGTCCTCATCAAATTTCCCCTCTCAACCAAAAGTGTTGCCGGCGTAGAAAATGACTAAAGGTAAGTGATGGTATATTGGAGTAGCGATAAAGTCAGTGAGTGGCGATGAGAAAAGCCGAAACCTTATCTACCCATACCGCTTTATTTCATTTATTTACTTTAAAATATTGAATCAAACCTAATTGCTGCTACAGCCTGATCGGCTTGTATGAGTATGATATTCGTTATAGTTGAACTATGATGTCTGTTTCTGCGTTCCAAATGTTATTTGCTGTTCAACAATTCAATTAAAAAAAACGCTCTTACCAAGAACGCTGTAACTTAGGGTGTATCCTAAGCAAGAAATATTAGCGTGATACTCAAGGCAGTAGAACCACGTGATTTACCCACAGATGGTGCATTTAACTGGTTGCATACATCTTATCACTGATACTTACGTTCCCAAGCAATCAGGTGCAAAACTCTCTTGAGGGCCAAAACGTCCGCCATGGTATTTTGTTGGGGTTTTTTTTGTTTTGTTTTTTTTTCCTTACGAAAGAAAATGTAACCAGGTATAAAAAGTTGTTGGCTCGAAAGAAATGCTATAATATGCTGTTTTTGTTGATTTTTTCTGATAGTTTTTTTTCCCTTCGAAAGTATCCCACAAAGAAAGGAGCGTTTACTTTCTGGTTCACCAGACGAATGCCAAGCTGATGTGGTATGGGCGTCCGCGGTAACTTTTGTCGGGATAGAAGGCAAAGGCATATATTTCTAGGGTGGGGCCAAGAGAGTACATTCGAGATCTTGGTGGCAGCCCTATTACATGATAGGCACCCCACCATTAGTTTAAGCTCTACATATTATCCAGATGTAAGATGGTGCACTCTACTGTTAACGGAGACGCATGACTTGATCTCACACTATCATGATATAGCAAGCACCAGAGAAGGATAATGCAGTCTTTTTTTATTATTATTAGAGCATTACGTTGGGGTTGCATAAAACAATTTTACTGCACCATTATCATTTACTGACAGAAAGAATTCCTACACGTTGACCCTCACTAGTTTACCTGCTAATCCAGACATAATTAACTGCAAGCATCGTTTCCAATTTCCTGGGTTATCACACCAACATGGCACTGCAAGCAGCATAAGCTATTAGTTTGAAGTAGAAAGTGAGCCATTTCTTATCTGGATTGTGTTAGACGAGGTGTTTTAATTTTCTTATCAGATTGATTCGGACTAATTTTCTCGTCTTCTTTTTTTTTCTCATCTTTTCGACCGTGTACCCTCGATCATTCCCTGGGTGTCTGTTGTGTGCTGGAATGTCATTGAATCTTGATCTCGGAGAGCACGCACTTCCCCTCTCAGGCACGCCACGCTCGGGGTTCGTGTCTGTATGTTGTTGGGATAGTTTCCTCCCGACCTCTGCATTGAGCTCATGATGTACCGGAAGTTCATCGTTCTGTCCTGATCAATTGCTCACCTAAGTTATTTATGTCTATACTCGCTGTAAAATAGATAAATATTGAAACAGACGATGAAATTAGTCAGAACCAATCACATACAATGAATAATTTTCTATTCCAGCTGGGTATCAATGTAGTTTTTGTTTTGGTGGGGAGGATCTTCAGTTAACATGAGAATACACGTCGACAAATAGTGGATTCGAAATGCCGAAGCTCGTCTAAACGAATCAAAGTACGCATTCCTTAAATAAAGGGAATTAAGTTTTCTTTGGAAGTTCCTAAGGATGATTTGATAATCTGGGTAACGCACTTGAGTCACTGCATCAACCATGAATTTGTCTTTATTTGAATGCATGCGTCTTTCTCTGCCTCTCTTTCTTTCTATTCCCTTCTTCCTCTACAGTGAATTTCATCTCTCTATACACACACACACACACACACACACACACACACACACACACACACACACACACACATACATATATATATTTATACATATATATATATATGCAATGCTCTTCCATAGGAATAGAGCACTCTGGTGGATGAGGAATTTCTGCGTGAATGAATATATCGCTTAAATTCAACCTTACTGACCATCCAGTACCGTAGTCCAGAGGTAAGATATCGGCCTCCGGGTCCGATGTGAGGATTCAATTCTGCCTTGCGGTACTGGGTGGGATAAAGTCTATAGCCACACTGAAGAGATGTAATACATCGAAATAACTGTCTGTAGATGACACAATAATATATATAAATATATATATATATATATATATATATATATATATATATATATGGGATTCATTAATCGAATTAATACACAAACTTTCAAATTCTCAGTCCCCCTTTCTTTCGTAAGTTTCTATCATTCTTTCCTTCTTCAGCTTATGTTTTTCTCTCCCCCTTTCTCTCTATTTCCTCAGATTCTCTCTTTCTCCCATTCAGTTATTCTACCCCCTCTCACTCTCTTTCTTTATCCCATTATTCAATAAGCTTAGTAGGATTGATGAAAATGGGGGACACGAAATTGTGTTACACCAATCTTTCAAATGCAGGGAGTGGGGGCTGTCCACCTACCAGGAAAATCAGCGTTTGAGATCTTGGCTTTTCACCTAGACTTACACATCAACCTTTAGTACCAATGGTAGATGCGTAACAATCTCAGACATGAGACTGGCCGTATCAACTTAGTCTAAAATGCCACAAGTGTCCGGCACTCAGTGTGAGGCACCCAGTGAGGACTGAATTCACTATCAATGGTCTTTGAGAGTAGTTTGCTATTGCTCCACAGTGAGGCACCCCTTTCTCTATCTATTTCTATCTAGTTTTATTTTTTTCCTCTTCTTTCTTCACAATGCATATTGACCTTCCCCCTTTCTCTTATCTTTTACGCAGCTTCTGTTTGTCTAAATATAAAGAATTTCCACGTTTGATTATTCACTATCTATCCATCTATCTATCTATCTATCTATCTATCTATATATATATATATATATATATATATATATATATATATATATATATATATATCGATCAATCTGTTTTTCTTGACTCTTTTCTGACTCTTCGGCTCCGATCAATGTCACCTTCAGTTACACATCGCATCACATGGAACCGTCTTTATAATTGCCCAAATCAAAATAGTCGAACTTCTGGGTATAATAATAGCATCTTTGTCCTTGGCCCATATCAGTAACAACGATGATTACAATAACGCCTACTGTGGGGGCATGGTTAACAATACCCTGGTTATCGTCTGCTTACTGGATTTGCCACAACGATGTCCTTGTTCAACAGTAAGATGACCTTAGTAATTGCACATTTTTAAGAAAGCTTCACGTCTCCACCGATGACCAGCAGACATCTGGTGTGACCATGCAGACGCATGAAGAAGAAGAAGAAGAAGAAGAAGAAGAAGAAGAAGAAGAAGAAGAAGAAGAAGAAGAAGAAGAAGAAGAAGAAGAATGATGATCATCATAATCAATAGCCATGCATTTCAGTTATATATATAATAATAATATTCTGTCAGTAATATTGGCCTTCATTCCTGACCACTGACAATCCCTTTTCCTCCTTTTTCCAATGTATTCCTATAGTAAAACTATTAGCAATGTGTTTACATTCTATTATAAGAAACAACTGGCTCTGTTTGTCACTGCGTGGCCCCTTGAACATTGGCGCAGCTCAGCTAGATTTTGCGCGCATACTCAATGGCCCTAGGGGAATATTTTAGAGGAAAAGGTTTCGAGAATTTCTCAAAGAGTTTTATCAACTATAGGCCCTTACTTTCTTTTCAATATACAATGCAACTTCTCATTTACAATTTACAAAATACAAATTGAGTGTCGAACCAGATCTTAACTTTACTGCACACTTTAAAACTTTTATTCGGTACGATTAGTCTCTAAACTAACTTATTCTCTCTCTCTCTCTCTCTCTCTCTCTCTCTCTCTAAGCCTCTCACCCTTTCAAGACATGACCCAAGCACCTCCCCTCTCTTTGACTCTATCAGGAAAAGCTATCAGTCAGATAACGGGCAATGTAAATTGATGTTTAGAAAAAAGAATTTATAAGATAGAAAGATAGAATGATAGGAATCAGATAGTTTTTAAATTAAGAAGAATAATTACTGATTATTTATTTGCTAAAATTTTGTTTTACTTTAATCGATGGAGATAAAGAGTGAGTTTAGATTAGAGGATCGTGAGACCGATTCTTAACAGAAACTTATTCTTTTCTCTGACCCACGCAGTTTATTTATTTACTCACTGCTGAAGAGTACCCAGCCTGAGTTTAGTAACGATAAAAAACAACAGCAATAAAAACGAAAGTAATTAACACGAAAGATAATAATAATAATAATAATAATAATAATAATAATAATAATAATAATAATAATAACAATAATAATAATAATAATAATAACAATAATAATAATAATAATAATAATAATAATAATAGCCGTATATTTTAAATTGATGTATTTCTTCTTTTTTTCCTTGTGATTCTGATTAACATGAAATTAAATGCTCTATCTATCGATCTTCTTATTTCATGAGATTTTTTTTTTTTTTGGATTCCCGTTTCTAATATTTTTGTATGCTATCAATGTAAATACTTCTTTTCTTGAAGAAAGGGTCTTATTTAAAGCAGAAGTCACCATTAGAAGCTATTTAAAGCGAAAGAAAAATGAAGTAACACAGCTTCTACATTGAGGGGTGAGAGTAACAGCCAGAGTTCTTAGAGAGGAAGCAGTAAAAAAAAATTCCTGATGTTCTGAGGGAGAGAGAGGGAGAGAGAGAGAGTCTCTAAACTAACTTATTGTCTCTCTCTCTCTCTCTCTCTCTCTCTCTCTCTTAGCCTCTCACCCTTTCAAGACACGATCCAAGCACCTCCCCTCTCTTTGACTCAATCTGGAAAAGCTATCAGTCAGTCGAATCTATTGTGCCTAAAGCACAAAAATAGATTTATATAGATCTATTGTGAATCGATTAACGCCCCCGGAAAACATTTGGTGTGATTTTTAAAACTTGACTAGATAAGAGCCAGCCCAAGGCTCATTTGAATGCTCACAGAAAGTTTCATGGGGTTATATTGAATAATTTTTACTGTAGGCCGTCACATACTGACGCTCATACGGACAGGCGGATGCATTAAACTAGAGATGAAGGAAAAAAGATTTTTCGCTGAATAAAGGTTGAACATCTATCTCCATTCATTGAAGACTGCCGGTAATAAATGTCATACTTCGATAAGTGGATACACCGTAATTGCATAAGAAAGTTGTTTTATTTGTATGTAGCTGCCACAAACTTTTGGTAACCCTGGCTTGCATATCAATTTCAAGAAGACGTTACTTTGAGATCTTGTGATAAAATGCTGAAACACATTTTGGATTCCACCTTCAGAAAGTTCTCAGACTGAGGTGCCTAATGTCTATAGTCAGTAATTCAAACTCCACTTATCACTAATAAAGATATCTGGACACCAGAGAGGCGTCACCTTTCTCCTTGTTCTCACTGGATTAATATCTCTTTAAATATACGACAATCAGGTTACTCGGTCGGTTTCAGGTAGACTCATGGTATGTTGAAAAATACAGAAAATAAAATGATAAATAAAACAAGATGCTTTCATAGTATGAGTTTCTAACAATGAAAAGGCTTTATGTCACGTTGATGCAAATGGGGTGACGAATAAATACATACACTCCGGGCATAACGTTATAGTAAAAGTAGTTTTTAGTCATCCATTTGAAATCGTTAGAAGAAGCAATTTTTCACTCCATTTGATTATTGTTACTTGTTGAATGAAGCATTCTTACTATTAGTATTCTATTGCTAGTTTTACTCTTTATCACAGCTCCCTGGGTCAGTTTCAGTCGAGACTGGAAGCAAATAATCATTAATTGAAGCCTAGTTATCGGGGATTCGTCTCCATGGACGTATAGGATCTGTTTGGTTAAGCTGGGCAGAGGACTTGATTAGCCCGAAATTTCAATGGTTTTACATGAATTACACTGACTTGCCTAAAGTTTTACATTGGGGTGGGCAGCTGCCCCTTGTCCCTTACCCGTACGCTTATTTTCGTCTTCTATGACAGCATCTCCCTTTTGTGTAATTATAGTGAATCTTATAATAATGGAGATATGCTTAACATCCCTGAACATTTTACCTTAAGGAAAATGGCTGTAGGTTTTAGATAATTCACTCTAGTTTGTTTTAGACAATAATTTCCCAAGAGCTCTGTGATTTTGGAAGCCAAAAAATGTATTTTTTTATGACCTTATCAAAAAGTAACGTTTAGAATTTTTTTTCAAGTACGGAATGATAAAACGGTTATATGGTTATTGCAAGTTTTTTGTTTACATAACTAAAACGAAGCGAGTTGAAATTATATTTTTTCTACATTGACTGCATTTATTTCGATAGGTGTTAAATTTTATTTTATAATATCACATGAAAACCTTATTGAAAATGTCCTTTTCCACAAAACAGTGGTTGTACGCATGACCAATTATTTATCAAAACACACTGTATTAATTTCAACTACTATTTCCCTTCATGGAAGTACTTATTCGCTATACAGATATTACCATGTCTATCATTAGATAATTGACGAACACAAAAACAAGTTCAAACGAAATCTTGTTTATTACTTATTCTAAGAAACAAAAGAAAACAAACTCCACGTTTAATTCGAGGCAACTGTAAGCATAAACTCAAAACTGAAGTTATTGTCATAACAATTATGATTTTTAGTCAGATTTAGACATCTTTTCATCTTATCTGCAGTAAATGAAACTTGAAACGATGGGTTTCACTGGAACTAGCCGAGAATACCCAACATCAGGGCAGATCGACCGTGAAACATTAAATCATCACTTCACTAGATGTTTTACGACTGTAGGCTGCATATTACTGGGGTCATCCACCCGAAGGACCGGTATATCCAGCTAGTACTCAATAAAGATAGTTTTGTTTTGCTATACAGCCAAATTCAATAGTATATATCGAAGTGCCTGTGCTTTGTATATAGTGAGAAGTTGCATCACCTAATCTTTCTTATGAATCCTGGTAAAAAAATAATGCAACTAATACACTTGTAATTACGGTAGATATGCAGTCTTATGCATGCTTGAACTGGATCCAGTTATGAGCATATCAAAACAAACAAAAGAAGAATGTACGTCTTCAGTACACACCCAGATTTCGCCACAGTGGTATTCTGAGAAATATGGTGGGATGGATTACAGATTCAAGTAAGTGTCGATATGATGCATACACAAGGACCAGGCATTAAGTTCTACCATCTCAACTGAGAAAGAAAGAAAAAAGATTATTCGCTCTCTCTGGGAAGGAAGAATCATGCAGGTCCAGAGAATGAAAGATGGCGACATAATTGGTGCATAGCCTGTATCGGATTTGTTTATCGTTATTTTTGATACACTTTTTTGGCAGTCTCTCTTGCTGACAGCGTGGCAATTCTATAAACGTCAGGGCGCTATTTTTGATTCATAGACACAAAGGAAATACTGCCAAGTTCGTTCATGGAGGCATGTCATATTGAATTTTCAAGGAGAACTGGATCGTCCTCTCTAGACAATAACATAAAAGTATGTTTGTTTTTAGCCCGTCAAAACGATCAAAATGAATTGCTATCTTATATTTGCTCTGATATTTTTGTTCTTTTTCTTTCTTTGTCTCTCTGTGATGACTCTGACTTTATGTTGGTTGAAACAGGCATATAGATAAGAAATCACGCCCAAGTTCTTTCTTTTTACGGATCATGATTATGGTTCAATTTGGGATTCGTTCGATTTTTCCATGCTTTAATCTCACCGTCATCAAGCGCAAAATTAAGGCCATGCACCTAGACATTCGCTGTTCCTCTGATAGTGACTAAAAATGAACGTTTGGGAATTATTTTCTGGTCTGAGTGTGTGAGAGAGACAGAGATAGAGTACATCTATCTTTAGATAGAGAGATGGATATTTCTAACCTTAGTTTAGTCTGTCAAAGAGACAAATGGATGGTTAAGAAGATTATGTTGCGCCAATCTTCCGAATAGTGAAGTTCTATAAACCTGAAAAATCAGCATTTCACAATAACTCGAGCACCAGAGGGGAATATTCCTCAGCCGCTGAGCAGGCTCTAAATATAGATGTATAAGTAAAAGCCATTGATATATAGGTAAAAGCCATACAACTACTCGGACTGAGGTCATTCGAGTTGCCAGAGATAATTTCTAGTCATTTATAGCTAATTGGGGCCATGTATAATATTGAGTTCGCTATTAAGTACAAAAATGTTTTTTGTGTCTGACTGATACTGTAAGAAAAGGCTTCTGGTAACTTGAACCATAATGTCTTCAGTTGTGTATCACTCACTTTAACTTGACACACCAAATTGTCTACTCTTGACGTCCTTCAACTACCTACTATTTATACATCCTGACCCTCACTCGAATGGCAGACAAGTTTTTTTTGTTCTTCTAGTTTGTTCGGAAATTTGGGGATACTGTTCAGGCAACTCTGCGTGTGCAAATAATTGAGGCAATCACAAGAAATCCGACCTTTGTCTGTCAGCACAAACTGGTGTTACTCCGAGGAATTTACAATATATACTCCACCAAAATCTGCACTAGTGATCCAAGAAGTTCCATATAATGCAATGGTTGAAGGATAGTGACTTTTGAAGGTGACTAGATTTCTGTCTTTTGTGTTCTTTTCGTCGAATGACCTATCGCCGATATACAGTCTGCCGACGGCACTTTCAATTTGCAGTCGATACGCAGATGACCTTTTTGACGAAGTGGTATTTTGTCAACTTGGCTCTTCGCCGACTATCGTTTCAACAATTTTTTTTTGTACCATTTAGAGGGACTGTGTGTCGGCGATACGTCATTCGACGGAAAGACCTGATTTCTGTCAGTTGTTTTTTTTTTTGTCAAGTGCAATGACGATGCCAATTTCACGAACAAGGTCATCATGACAAATGAGGCACGCTATGATTTGACTGGGAATGTGAATAAGCAAAATTGTAGGTTTTGGGTCACGAGAAAATTCCAAGACACCGCACCAGAGAGGACTACATCCAGTAGAAGTGACAGTGCAGTATAGTGTTTCTTGTGGTTTCAGTATCGGTTCATATTTCTTTGACTATAAACATGGAACGTTACCCCCACAAGTTGCAGCACACTTCCATTCCTGAAATGAAACAGAAGAACCTTGACTGAAAGCATGTGGTTCCAGCAAGATGGAGTAAGGATTGTTATGAACTTTCTGCAACAATGGTTTGCAGATAGACTAATTTCTCCGGTCACCACACGCTCCAGGTTTAACGCCTCCCGATTTCTTCCTGCAAGAATTCCTGAAGGGCAAAGTTTTCAAGAGATTCCCAACATTTATCGATGAATTGAAGACAAACGCCACTGCAGCCATTTGCTCTTTTGCGAAACATTCCATGACGTAATGAACAATATGTCAATCTGTGGCCGCGAAAGCACGAATTCAAACACGGCCCATTTGTCTAGTGACATTTTTAAGAAATGAAAAAAAAATTAAGAATTGGAGCATTTGTCTCACAGTAAAATCTCTGATTTGTATGGTTTCCACTCATGTATATATGTAATCTATTTTACAAACATTTTATTTCTCTTATGCACTGCATATAATATGTTATCTATTTTGATAACATTTTATGTCTCTCATGCATTGAGTCTAATATAGATGTCCACCCCAATGGCTTGGCTTCGCAGACGAAGATTTTGGGAGGGCAGTCATCGATTATTGGGTCCTTGGATGACGGGTGCCATTGAACGTGAAATACCCTTCCAGTTGGTCGGTAGAAGTTTCAATATATATATATATATATATATATATATATATATGTGTGTGTGTGTGTGTGTGTGTGTGTGTGTGTGCATGAATTATTATTATCATTATTATTATTATCATTATTAACAACATTCTGCCCTCATGTTTGACCTTTGTGCAATACTTCAACATAGTTTTTCTCACGTTGTTGAAAAGTCAGAGTTGGTGAAAATGTTTTTTAAATGTTCATATCACTTCTCTGGGTCTTCTTCACGCTCTCTTTGTCTATTTTACTCTCTTCTCTTTATTCCTTTTTCTCTTAACCCCTCCCATCTGTCAACTACACTTTGCTCTCTCTCTCTCTCTCTCTCTCTCTCTCTCTCTCAGTCTTTCTCTCTCTATGTCTCTATCTCTCCCTATGTATGCTCCTCTCTGTTTGCCTACTGCAACAGTTGTGTCTATCCTACATGTGCCATAGGTAGGTGTTCGAACTCAGATAAAAGCTGATTTACTCGGTTCCACACACTCTTTCTATTCCCATTCCTCTCTTGTCGTACTCTGTTCATCTCTCTCTCTCTCTCTCTCTCTCTCTCTCTCTCTATCTATCTATCTCTATCTCTCTCTCTCTCTCTCTCTCTCTTGTAACTATTTATCTCTTTCTCTCCCTCTAATTCTTTTCCTCTTTCAATTTCGTCTTCTCTGTCTTTTTGTCACTGCTCCTTTAATGACCATCAGTCTACAGCAATGGCTAACAGCTGGAATGAAAAAGGTATTAATGTTAGAAAAAGGGGGGAAGTATAAATCACAGCGCTGTATGAGGATGCAGAAACGAAATGACAAAATTTCCATACTAGGGAGTGAAATTCTAAAATTGATAGACAGACTGGCGCATTGCAAAGACTATTTATTCATTTATCTTCTACTTGTTGATAATTCCCAGTATTTACGGAATGATAAGTATTGTGGTTTCAGTTTTGCAATAACTTAACACACACAAGAGTTTCTAAAAAAACCACTATACACTTTCATTTTGATTTTTACTTTTCTGATTTCTACCCAAACTCAGTAAAATTGATATCAATCGACAGCTCAGAGTCTTTTGGACGCGTGAAGGGTACATCTATCTCCATTATGTTACGGCGATGATACTAACGTTAGGACTAAAGAGCAAAATAGCATCCTGGTAAGCAGGGGTTTAGGTCAGCGATTTTTTTGAGGGGCTACATCAAGAGAAAAGTCTAAGCAACAAGATCCTTTATGAACTAAGACTAAGAACAGGTCTTCATGAATTCAAGCTAAGAATCAGACATTGCTGTGAGAACATCCCAAACCGAAATACTTGCTGATGTCGGAACCGCGTGAGTCAATCTTTGGCTCAACTGAAATGCTACGAAAAAAGTTGGCTCACCAGTGAAGTATCTAATTCTTATTTGAACTTTGGAAATTTGAATCACATAATTCTAAAATATTCTAGTTTATGTGTAGCCAATTTTCAAAAGTTTTCATCTGCTTGTTTTGAAAAAAAGGTATAGGGACTTTTGAGACATGTGTGTGCGTGGATGTATATTTATTCGCACGGACACACATACACACACGCATTAACTGAGTAGCAAATCGAACGGACGACCGCGTAGACAGATAAAGAAATGAGTGTCGTGCAGAACTCGAAACTGCGTCCACCCGGAAGCAGTCCTAACGTGACTGAGCTAACAGCACTCTCGGAAAGCAGGAGCTCGTGATGTCGCATTAAAACTACTCATTTCTCTACTCAGCATAAGCATAAATTTTTGCACTTGTGTGCTCCCATTTTGCCGACAGGATATCATTAGATTAGCTCATGTCCGACAGTTAATTATTGAGACATAATATAAGGAGATTTTCAGATGAACGTGGGTTCGAGTCCCGCACGGTGTTCATTACTTTATTAATTTACAGTCTATCCTCACGATATCCCCGAAAGTTTTCAATGTATTTAAATGACATTGTGTGGAAGGGCGAACAATAGGCCATGGAAGAAGTGATTAGATTTTTACGCAGATCAATTCACGATTATTTCCCCGACTACGGCGTTGGCTGGGGTATGCCTACTCTGCGTGGTCGTCACTGGAGATTGGGTAACAGAAAGTTTCCTCGGGTCTCCGGCCCTCCTCTCAATATTCTCAGATTCCGCAGCAGTGCTATGGTTTGCAGATTCTCAACAGTTGTCTGGTGGTCATCGCTGAAGGATAAGTGATAGTAAGTCCCTTCAGATCTTCAACCCTCCTGTCAGCGTCCTCGTAGATCACAGCTGCGCTGTGGTTTGAAGTATCCCAACACTCGCCCACTTTTCTAACATTTATGCCTGGTTCATTTCACTTGTTTGGCTATTGCTGATGCCTATTGCGTTGTTAATCTCTGATTTCCATTTCTCGCTTCAGTTTCCTGCGCTGGGGTCTACAAAGTCTCGGTTCTTCCTCTTATCCTTGACTCGTTCAATCTTTTCTTCAGTGTCTTTGGTACGTTTCCTTGTGCGCCCACTATTATTAACACCATCTGCGTATTCATGTCCCGTATTGTCCTTAGTTCTCGGCCAAATCCTGGTACTTTTTCGGCTTTTCACTATCTTTAGCATTGACTCTGTGAATCTATGACGTGGCTGGTTGCGTCTGCATGTTCACGCCAGATGTCTGGTGGATATTGTCACCTCAAGTCACCTGACTTCCTATCAGCATTCCCACAGTTCACACCGGTGCCGTGGGTTGCACGTGGGTTGCACTTTCTCGATAAATATCTGGTGGTCATCGCTGAAAGCTGTGACGGTGAGCCTCCTCAAGATCTTTAGCCTCCGTTTCTGCGTCCTCATACAGCGCTGTGATTTATACTTCCCCCCTTTTTCTAACATTAATACCTTTTTCATTCCAGCTGTTAGCCATTGCTGTAGACTGATGGTCATTATTCTCGTATTTCCATGTCCTCTCCAGTGCTACTGCAGATCCCAGTAGTACTGTGGTCTGTATCGTCTCAATCTCCCCTCTTATCGCCAACATTCTTCATAGATTTGTATGTTCACACCACTTTTCTAATATTTATTATTGCAGTTATTGTTGGGGATCGAGTGACAACAAGTCACCTCACATGTCCAGCTCTTTTCTCAGTGGATTTACAGACCCAAGCACTGCCGTTGTCTGAGTAGTCTCAACCTTTTACTGAATTCCCAATTTCTCCAGTTTCACTTTTGTGTTTTCGGGGTGGTTCCAGGTGCTCTAGCTACCCTGTTCCTCGCGTTACGCTGACCCTAATCTTCATTCCCCGAACGAGATCCTAGATTTTTTTATATCTTGTTTTCCGCTATCTCTTATCCTCACTCTGTGGTCTATTGGTTAGTCGCGTCGACGATATGGCAGGCTTTTTTCATCAGCATTATTATTTTATTTTGCTACTTCACATGATGTAGAGCTGAGACAAATTATACTTTTAGGAGAGATACGTTAGCAGTGAGAAGAGTGCAAAAGCACTGAGAATTCTGAGACTTGACACCCGGAAATACCCACCAGATAATATTTCGAAAGGCTCCGTCTCTGTGGAGAAAGGCTCCGCTTCTGTGGAGAAAAAAAAGACAGTTTAAAATCTAAAACATCATCATAAATGAATTAAGCAAGCTGGCTCAAAAGGAATACAAAAACTGACATGGTAGTGTGGAAACAGTCATACGCTGTGAACTGTGCAAACGACTTAAGTTTGATTATGCAAACAAATGCTATCAACACAGGACTGTATGGAAAAAACGAAAAAAAAAAAGATACTCAGGTATTTTATCCCGACTGACCCGGTGAAAAGACTGGATATGATAAACAAAAAGAGGGGATATGGCAATGTCAGCGAACCGCTGCGTGTAGGGCGTGAAGATTTTGGTTGTGCCAACAATAGTTAATGCACTTGTAACAGTGCCTAAAACTCTACACGTAAGATTGGATGAATTAGGAACTTGAGGAAGAGTCGAGACTATCAAAAGATAGCTTGGGAAAGCTATGACTTATTCAATAACGCTGCAAATGGAAATGTCAATTATCATCTTCGTTGTACTGTTTTTATTGATAATCAAGAGGCTCCCAGAATAATTTCTGTAAAGAAAACGAGGAATACTTTGATATGATTTGCCTTCGAGCCATTACAAAGACGCTCGAGTCTCTTTTGCCTCTCTCTCTGTCTCTCTGTCTCTGTCTCTATCTCTGTCTCTCTGTCTCTGTCTCTGTCTCTGTCTGTCTGTCTGTCTCTCTCTCTCAATTTCAATTTTATATTTGCCGTTTTTCATTCAATCAGCGAGGAAGGATTGTATCCGTTAAGTAATAAAGAAGAAAAAATGATGATATTTTACGGATAACGCTGCTTTAAATTTTTTTAAAAACGTTGCTATCTATTTGTGAATGTTAATATATCCTTATAAAAAAAATGAAGGGTGCAAGCCTCCTTATGACTTAGCCCCAAGTTCTTTGTGAGATATATTTTCTCGTCGTTTCTCTTTTAAGCTCAAGTGCAAATTTAGTTCTACGGTTAACAACACAGGAAATAGAATCTGCGAATTGAGTTCAAATTCCTCATGAGGAAGTTTGTGAATACTTCGCACTAATGCCTTTGAGGGATTCTGGAACATTCATTTATTGTCTGATTTGTTTTCACCCCACCACGTAGGCAGTTATCAGCACAAATAACGGAATCGGCAAACTGAGTTCGAATTCCGACCGGGGTTGTCTATGCTTATTAGGTAATGCTTATTTGGAAAAGCGTGAATACACTTCTCTCTGTGCTTTGTTCCATAGTCAGATACACTGACAAAAATATCACGTTTCTAGCATGCCTAGATGATTAACGAAGAAACTGAGTAAATAAGCGCTTGGGTGAACTACTCTCCCAAAACTAACTTGCCATCCACACAGTAAAATTCAGTTGCACCCATTGTTAACCTCGACAGGGCCTATTCAGTTACATGATAGTTATAATCATTCATTTATGCATTGTATTAAATTGTTTGATTATAGCTTGATATCTGTTTGATAATCAGGGTGGGTGATAATCAACTCCCTACCAGAAATTATGGACAACTTCTGTAATCATTGATCTGTTCCCGTGATTCTTCCTGTAGGGAGTGGGCAAAGGAGGAGGTGTACTGCACCAAACCACAAACCCTGGATCAACTGTCGGAGCACATTCGACATGTTATGGCCAACATACTGTCCGACTTTCTGCGGAGGTGTACGGAAGCCATACCAAAAGGCTTACAGAAATTGGTGGACAAAACTGAATTTCAACACAACAGACAGGTTCTACCACTGTATGGTTCAAAGCAAAGCTAGTTTGACTACAATTAATCAATAAATAATGAAGTCATTACCGATTTTCAATAGTAAGTTGTTTTTTTTATCCACTCTGAATATCTATGTGTGTGAGTGTGTGGGTGTGCACGCGTATGTGTCACTGTAAAGATGAAAGTTATAGAAAATGATAGAGAAACGTGAAGTGTGGGTGATTCTGTCAATATTTCTATGTTTATTCATATGATCTTATTTAATTTACATATGTATAACATTCATTGTATGTATAAGGACGTTGCTCAAGGCTCAGAGGAGGCTCAGCTTTTTGAGAAGCCCCCTCCAACACCGGGTGAGATTTGATATTATTTAATGTTAGTAGAGATGCAGTAGGTGAACTACTTCTCATAAAGCTCTTGGGCCATCCTCCTTCGGGAGACCAAGGCGATTTTGAACCGCCCCCCACCCCTCCCCTGCAACACTCCTGTGTATGTAATTATGTTGATAAGAGACGAAGGCCTTTCAAAATGTTACGAGGGTCGTACTTCATGTCTTAAATTTTCCCGTGGACAATGTTTACAGTACGTGTCCTTGAATTAGAAAGGGGATATAAACGAAGAAGCAATGAAAGAGAATTGAGATAAAAATGATTTCCCGCCTTCCAATCGTTGGCTCTTCTAAATTAACTATCAATAATGAAGGAAACAATTTAGAACGTGTGAATAAACAGTCCTTAATCCCTAATCTAATGTTCTTTCTACTCTTCTGGGTATCCGTTCATATGTCATTTCGACCGGTTTGAATGAACGCAATCTACTTTTTTCTTCGAGAATTCGGGGTCAGCATAACTGACAGGCGAATGCACAAAGACCGAGAATCTAACATAGAATTTAACATGGAATTAAACGTATACGCAGAAGACATCTGCTCGCTCGTGTCAATTAGACTATTTACTCTTTGGGGCGTAAGAAAGAAATTATATAAATAGAAGAGGAAAAGCTCGAGTCAGGATGACCGTAGCCATTTTTTTCTTATATACGACCTAATCGCACTGTACCGGTTTCCCGAACTTGCTATAAAAACGACAGGAGAAAAAAAAGAAAAGGAACGATAAACACACGCACACACGCACACACACACAGACACACACTCACACACACACACACACACACTCACACACAGAACTAGCCACACTTGCTGCTGCTGATGCAATTTAGTGTGAGTGTGTTTCGAGTGTGTGAGTGTGCGTGTGTATGTGTGTGTGTGTGTGTGTGTGTTAGAGTGTGCGTGCGTGCGTGCGTGCGTGAGTGTATGTGCGCGCGTCCGTGCCAGTGTGTCCGTGTGCGTGCGTGCGTGTCTGCGTGTGTGTGTATTTGTGTGTGTGTGTGTGTGTGTGTGTGAAATCCCGTCAGACTGAGCGAGGCCCGTTTCACACACTACCCGGCTGACATACTGTGCAGCACGCGGCACACCCTGGAATAACAAAACAAAGACTGAAGGAAGAGCAACAAAATAAAAACAAAAACAAAAACACGATAAGTTACAAGATATTAAAAAAAAAAAAAAAAAGCTGTCGTTGATCGACCATTGACCTTAAACTGAGAAAGTACCAGTGACAGGGAGGTGACACTCGATGACAAAAAAAGAAACACTCGTTTTGAATCCGGAAATAACAATAACAACAACAACAACAAAAAAAGAATATCAGGAACTCGGATCGGCGAATGAAGAAAGAGAGAGAAAGGAAGGAGATTTGTGAGTGACATCGCCTGCTTGCTTTATTCAAAAGCTCTTTATTCATATTGTAGGTATCAGTGCATGCCTGCAAAATCACGAACACACACATACATACCTCTACTTCGAAAATGAAACCGTCCAGGTGTTGGTGATAAGTTTCAGACGGCTTGAACCTTACGTATTACATTGAATTGATTGGTATATCTCTTCAACAGCCACGGATTATCAGAGTGGATACCATTACCTTACATTCTAATAAGATTGATAGACAGCGTAGTTATCTAACAAAGCAACGTATCAGTGATTTAAAACAAAACGAGAACCGGTAATAACAACTATTAGAGAATTGCTCTTTCCTTGGTTATTAACAACACTCCGAAGATATTCAGTTTTATTGAACTTGAGAAATGGAGAATTCAAAATTGTAAACGAGGACATTGGAAAAACATGAATTTTATAGAAGACGAAAAAATATTGAAAGACTTTCTTTTCTAACCATTTCACTCCAGTAGTTAGTTGGCGGATTGGAAAATAAAACCGATAAATAAATGAATGACTCGGAAAGTGAATATGAAACTTACACCTCGGGAACTTGGAAAACTAACAGGTATTAATTTTTGATGATTAACATATATAACACAACCTTACAATAATTAAAAAAAAAAGACCGACGCTCTTACACACATATATTTATACGTATATTTCATTTAGGAAGCGTAAAACATTCATTTAATTTTCCAGAATGATACCAAGTACGACTTCTTCCACACCTGGAAAAACAAGCTCTTCCTTCAGCGATAACAACCGCGGAAAGAGTAGCTCTAGTAGTCTGAATAATGTAAATGATAATTCCTCAGCAGCTGCCGTTTCTACTACGATATTTCCAGTCTCAAAATGCAAACCGGACTGCCCGAATAGATTGGACACCTTCAAACCACTACCCGCATGGCTGCGCTTCTATGTGTACGGACTTCACGGAGTATTCGATGAAGTCGTCTTCACGGCTCTCTACGATGTGTACTTCGCTAACAAAGGCAATCGTCAACTCCTCGGGTATTCCACCTTGTTTTCCTTTATCATTTATGCCAGTTGCAGCTACTTTGTCGAACGACTCTACATTCGACTTCACTATAAGTATGGTATACCTGTCTACAAGAGGATTCCGATTTATCTTGTGGTGTTGTACACCTGGGAACTGACAAGCGGTTTACTCCTGCGACAGTTAGGGGTCTGTTCGTGGGATTATTCACATTATGATTATAACTTCATGGGACTTATCACATTGGAATATGCACCAGCCTGGTGTGTACTTTGTATATTACAAGATATTATTTCTGATTTTTTGCTTACGCTTCGATCTGTGAACACAAAAACTAAAATGGAATGAAAGAAGGTTTTTCTTTCTTTTCTTCTTTGAAAATGAACACGAAACCCACAAATGTTTTAACGATTTTTTTCCCCTAAATATGTTTGAATTTAATTGAAATTTGTTTTACCTATTTATAAAGATCTAAGTATTTTGTCTCTGTTCATTTCATTTATTAAATTTCTAAGTCGTCTGATTTTTTTTATTGAGTTCTGCGGGAGAATCTAGGATGAGCCGTGTAAAATAGACCAGAAATTCTCCGATCTCCATTATGTGACGAAAGTTTCAATACGATATATCTATGATACAAATATCTGACGTTTTGACTGATCTACCCATCCAATTGTTCAAACTTCTATATCAAAATGAATTTTGAGTCTTCTTCTTCTTCTTGTGGCTTCCACAAGAGATCAAGTGACAGCAAGTACCCTCAATATGCCTTGACTCTTTTTTCTAGCAGATTTTAGAATTACTGTCTTCATGATGGTCTCGGTTCTTCCCAGGGTTTCCAGTTCTCAAGACTTCTAACTGGGACCTTCGGACTGATACCAGGGATCAGACCCCAATTTATATTATTGTTGTTATTATTATTTTCAATCTCACACCAGTTGCCTGGTGGTTACCGCTGGAGTTTGAGTGACAGCAAGTCTCCTCAAGTCTCCAGCCCTCCTCTCCTAGTTCTCATAGGTCACAGTAATACTGTGGTTTACAGTTACACACCGGTTGCCCAGTGGTCATTGCTCAAGGCTGAGTGACAATAAGTCTCCTCGGGTCTTCAGCCAACATTATTATTATTATTATTATTATTATTATTATTATTATTATTATTATTATTATTATTCGTTTAGTTTAAACACCATTGGTACCTGTTAGGTTTCAGCGGAGATCAAGTGACAACCATCTCTTCAGTATCTTATGCTGTCGTCGGGGTGGTTTTTAATCCTTCCTCGGATTTTCAACTCTTCCAGCCAGTTTGAAAGACTCCGAGCGCGCCAATAATTATGAGTACAATAGTCACCTTTCTGGCAAAGCCAGGCACAGATATTGAGTTTTTTTTAACTCTCTTTTAATTTTACTCTTCTCATTGTTTTCAATCATTAAAGTCGATCCCCAGGCTTGCAACGGGCAATCCATTTGAATTTCGGAATCTCATAGAATTGCACTTTATTTATGGCTTTATATCAGAAGTTACCGGTGGCCAGCGCGCAGGACGAAGTGCCAACAAAATACACTAAGTCCTCAACACTCGTCTAGTATTCTCACCTACCTAAGCAGTGCTATGGTTCGAAAAATCACATTTTTTTCATTGAATATCTAATTCTTCTAATCTCTCTGTTGGGGTATTTGAAACTGTTCTCAGAACTTCTTTGCGTGCCATATTTGTTGAGATCAAGCCATAGCAAATGATCATCGTTAATCTTATGTAAAAATAATATTGCTTTAAAATCTGTACAGATGTCTCTTCGTGAATCTATGTGACTGATTGCTGACTGCTGACGCTTTGTGTCTCTTTGTGCGCGCGTGTACTAGCGGGGTTCTTCAAAGTACAGGTCCTGATCCATTCCTGGGTTGCAAGCTGGGTCGCAGGTTAACAGTAAATAAAATGAATGAATAAAGAGTGAGAAAAATATTGATGACGATGAAATAATCCAGGTTTGAAATATGAATATGCTCAATAAAGTTATGATTACTTTTGCCGTCAATAACTCATGTGTTAGACTATTAAATCATAATTGCCTTTGCATGGTTGAAAGACGACGATAGAGGTTTAATGAGAAAGGGAAGGAAGGAGATGGGGAGATGGGGATGATAGGAAAGATACTGTTCAAACGCTTATAGTACGACGAGCACGTTCCACGCTTCTACGCTTTTGAAATGAACACGAGTTTAATTGCTACATTTGATTAAGTCATTTTCGCGTCGTCTTTGAAGTCGGAATGCACCTGTGAACAATTTATGTACGTATGTTTTTTTACATCCAACTGAAAACGTTTTTAGACTGACGACTTCTTGGTCACAATTTAATATCATTCAAATTTATTTTTCATTGTTTTAAATAAGCTGAAAGCATCATTTTTATTTTTAGTATAAGTGACCATTAGAAAATATAACGATTAGAAAAAACTCTTCTTTTATGCGCAATTTAATTTAATCTTGATAAACAAATAAATACATTTATACTTAAATATGTGTATTTGTATTATTTATTCACACATGTCATAAAAAATACCGTCATTTTTGATGGGTACTATGCTAGTATTATTATAATTCTTTTCTTTTCTTCTTCCGACCCATCCCATTCTGTTACATCACCAGCATCATCATCATCATTTCGTCATCGTCCTTCCCCCTCCCGTCTCCTCTCCTTCCTCCTCTTCTTTTATTTCTCTTCTCGCGTCCGATATTATCATCGTTATTAGCCTTTTTCTCTCCTATCATTAATATTGATATCTTATTACTGTTATTTTTAGTAGTAGTAGTAGTAGTAGTAGTAGTAGTAGTAGTAGTAGTAGTAGTAGTAAAATTGTTATCATTAGAAACATTCAATCAAAACTGTCAACATGCGTTTCATCAATTCTGTCTGGCTATGTACGTACGTACTGTGCGGACAGGGGGCACCAATGGAGCTAGAGGGCTGAAAATATAAACGTTAATTCCTTATTGTGTTTTGAAAAACCTTTCTTTTTTTTCGAAATTCTTCCAAAAATAAATGTGCAATTTACAATGTGAGTTTATGCTTAATTGGTCCCTTAGTCTGTGTCCGATTGTGTCCACGGTTCTTTTTTTGAGTCACCCAACAAAAGGTGAGAGGAGTAACGTTTACAAACTTTATTTGCTCCCGCAACACGGCATGCTGTCAAAAAACGTTGGTCAGGTGACAGTTTCTATTGGGAGACTAACCAGACCTGTTCTCCTCATTTTTCTCCCGCATCATCATCATCATCATCATCATTATTATTATTATTATTATTATTATTATTATTATTATTATTATTATTATTATTATTATTATTATTACTTGTTTAGTTTTCTGGTGACTTTCATTAGAGATCAAGGGACAGTTAGTCTTTACAATACTCCAGAACTCTCCTCGGTATTCGTGTTGATTTTAAGAAACATGCATCCCCGCATGATTTCAATTCTTCTTCCAATTTTAAACCCTTCCAACCTCTTCGCAGGGTTCGCCAGGACTGTTGAAAGGGCGCCATATATAATTGTCACCTTCGCGTTTCACGCGCAGCAAATTAGCTGAGGAGAACAACAAAAGACATAACTGGATGGTGCGCAAAACAAAAGCTGTCCTAGAAAATGAAAAAAAAAGTAAAATTCTGTGAGACCTTGTAATTCAAACTCAAGGCTAGAAGACCAGATGTTGTTATCGCAAACAAGGAGAAACTTTATCAGATAGTGAATGTTGTTGCGCACCCCCAGCAGACCAGAGAATGAAATCAGAAGACAGGGAAAGAATGGAATATACAAGAGAATTGAATTTATTATTATTATTATTATTTCATGCACTTGCGTGTTCATACTGTGTGGTGGTAATCGCTAAAGGTTGAGTGACAGCAAGTCTCTTCACATCCCCGATACACTCACGTCATGATCCGATTGTACTGCTACGTCTGTGATTTGGTAGTTTTTTTTTCCCTATTCCACAACTATCACATCCGGTCTTGTTGGTTGGTTGGTCGGTCTGGATATCGAAATCCCAGAGTATTTTATGATTTTCATTTCTAAGAAAAAATTCTGGGTTGTGCAGGTATCATTTGTCTACATGACTGAACACAATTTATTTGCATAATTCCCATTGTATGAGTGTCTCTACTCTGCAGTGCCTATTTTTGTACTCTCTCTCTCTCTCTCTCTCTCTCTCTCTCTCTCTCTCTCTCTCTCTCTCTGTAGAGCAGGTTGCTACATTTATTGACGGTGGTTTATCGTCTCATCTCTTCCTACGCAGATTTTAATTGTACAGATGCATTAGTTCTGGGCAGCAATGATGGGGATACCGTTTCTCTCTTCAGGTGTCCTATGCGTAGCCATGTTCGTGATTATTCGTCTGCGATATTTTCTATCTGCCTTTTAGATTTCACCGTGGTGTGTTCCTTTTCCATTTTTCTGTCTTTGTTGCATTCTAGAATATTCCCTCGTTCACTAATTATTATTTTTCGTTGCACTGTTTCGAGGCTTTTCATGATATTTCCATCGCACCGTTGCATGCATTTTCTCAATTTTATTTTCAACATTTGAAATTCGATGATGATGAGTCCTCTGTCGCCTTCTTTCTTCTTCACAAATAATCTGTCTGTGTAATAAAAAATAATCTGTGCAGAGCTCTGTTTATGGTCATAAGTTCCCTAGTTCGTTGGTCCTTTGATTTGAATTCCTGTTTTTGTCCAGCTGAGGAAGGGTCCAGTGTATCTCACTATCGATGCTTCCTAAGTGTCCCTCCCTTTTATCAAGCTTCTATTATTTAGTTTAGTTTCAAGTATTGTTCACATCCTCCTAAGATATTCCTCTTCCCGTTATTTTCTTTCATTTTCTCCTGTTTCACATTCAAGTACTCAGAGGAGGGAAAAACAAACAAAAAACTCCCAGTCCTTTGCAGGTATCACAGCGATTGTCTAGTATATCCAGTGTATCGATTCCATCCGTTGTCAAGAATTCCTCTTGTGCATTACTAATAGTGCGTATTTCTCAATTCCTAAATCTATTCCGACGTCATAGTTGTATCGTTAACATTTTGAGATCTTCCATGTCCTTCACAAATAAATTTGTATCATCAATGTACATAAGATGGTTGACTTTTCCTCTTGTGTTAGAGAATTGGCATCCTTTGCAATTTTCAAGATTCAATTCAGTTGAATTATCGCCGTGACAAATAATAATGGAGATACAGGCTCCTCCTCAAAATTCCTTTTGTTGATAATTGCATCCGTTGGGGATTTTCCTTTGACGGTCAAATCCACTTTCCAATTTTGAATGGAGTTATCTACAGATCATATCACTTAGTCGTTAATCTTGAATAGCTTTAGACTTTCAAGTAACCAGCTATAACTGATCGTGTAGTATTCATTTCTGTACCAATTGGTCTGTGTAGAAAAGGCCATTCGGTCCTTTGGTTCTGTGTCCTTTCTGTTCTGGTAGGAATCCTTTGCTTTCCATAAAGTCCAAAGGACACAAACTAATTAGGCATACAAAATTTGTTCGGGTTACGCGAATGTTTAACCAATGTTTAAGGAAGGGGACAGAAATACAAACATTATCTGTTGTTTTATTTTAATATATATATATAGTCCAGAAAGCTTTACAGCTTTAAACACTAAACATTAAAAAAACATTTTCACAGTATTTTTTGTGTCACTTCGATCACTTATTTCCCAATAACTGTTACTGCAATTTATGTAATTTTCTTCAGTGTTTTTCTTCTGTTATACGTATACGCTGTTATCATAGTATTATACGTAAATTTTCTCTTGTTAGGATCATCAGTTGTTTACAATGTAACCATTTCGGGGATTTTTAAAAAACGAAACAGTTATATCGACATGATTCCCCAGCACTGTTGATCAAACACCACCGCCTTTCACCTATGATTTTAATATATTGCTCATGCCATAAATGTTGTTTGTTATTTCATATAGGAAATCATCATAATATATATCTATATATATATATGTGTGTGTGTATATATACCACATACATACAAAACACACTCATACATACAAACACACGTATATAGATATACATACATATATAGATATACATATTCACACACACACACACACACACACACACACACACATATATATATATATATATATATATATATATATATATATATATATATATATATATATATATATATATATATAGTGAATGCTATTTACAAGTGAATGAACATTAAAAGATGTCAAGCTGTTGCAAAATTATAATACTTGCATGTTTGTAGATACTATCCAAGCTAAGATCGATAATAGAATCTTCAAAAATCCAGATTTAGCCAAGTTTAAGCATATTTTCTCTTGAAAGTGACCTTAAAGTTCTAAATAATATCCAAATGTTGGTAATGTTCATATTTAAGAAATATGTCTCCATGTTTTTTTTTCATCATTCACTTAAGCCAGTCAGCTGCAAAATGTGAATGTGGATAAAATTAATACATTAGATATTTTTCGATCGGTTTAAAATAAAAGATAAAAGTAATCTTCAGATGAGGCTAGTGCATGAAATCACTAACCACATTACACTTAAAAATCATTAACCACGTTATACTAAGAAATTATCAACCTTGTTACACGTAGGAATTACCAACCACGTTACACTTGGTAATCACCAACCATGTTACACTTAGGAATCCCTGATCACGTTACACTTGGAAAACCCAAACCACGTTACAAGTAGAAATCACCAAACACATTATACTTAGAAATCATCAACCGCATCACAATAAGGAATCCCCGACCACGTTATGCTTAGAAATCCCTGACCACGTTAAACAAAGAAATTGGGGGAAAAAAAGCCGTTGATATTCATGGATCAATATAAACGATTTTAACGTAATCTCAATCCGACTTTTTACTGGCAGTATTGATCATTATCATGGAGATATAAACAGAAGATATTTTTGGCCCATCTGGTCGATTCACTGAATGCAACAGAATGCAACAGTACTGTTCACAATAAGACAATTTGTCGCATCCTTAGTATTCCTTATACTACATACATTTGCATGTCCTCGCCAGATGGAAGGTGGTTATCGCTAGAGATTAAGGGATTCTCCTCCAATCTCCAGCCCCAGCTCCATCGGGGTCAAGAGAGGTCACAATTCACTGTGATCTATGTATACTTCATGCATTCACACTGGAGATTCAGTAAGAGCCAGTTTCCAAGAATTCCTTGCAACTTTCCCAGCACCCTAACACATCCCAGAACAAGCATAGCTGAGAGAATCGTAGATTATTATTATTATTATTATTATTATTATTATTGATAGGTCATATACTTGCATATTTGCACCAGATTTCATGGGGTTTAACACTGGATGTTGAGTAACAGCACGTCTCTTCAAATCTCTAGCACCTTTCTCGATGTCTGCCTATATCCCCTCACCAACGAGGTATGGATAATCTCAACTCATTCATCTTTATTTATATTTCATCCATACGTTTATTCACACCAGACGTGTCATGGTTATCGCTGGAGATTAAGAGACAACAAGTCAACTCGAATTATCTCTGTATCCTCCCAGAACCCCATAATCGAAACTTTCAAGTTTTTCCTGGTTCGTCCGATCTCAGTCCCAGTGTTTTTGGCACGGTCCAAGTACGCCAATTATCATTTGTATGAACTTTACTAACACGTTTCATGCCTTCCTCGGCTCCTAGGCAGAGTCCTGATAATTTTTGGTTTTATTTCTATCTTTTTTTTTTTTTTTTTCTTCTTTCTTCCATCTTCACTCTAAAGCCTATTTTGAAATCGGGAAGATCATTTTCCCTTGTTTACGATAATTAGATCCGGACTTCTTGCTTGGACCGAGGGGTCAGTCTGGATTTCAATCTCCCAATGTGTCTTATTCTTCATATTTTCCTGGACCCTCTCTGATTTGTACTGTTTAACATTATTACACCCATTGCATTTTCAAAGAGTAATTTCTATCACTTTTCGCAAGAGATCAAGTGACAGCAAGCCTCATCGTTTCTCCCGCACTTTCCTCGGTATTGCAGTAGTATCTAGTGCGGATCTTGATAGGGAGCAGCAACATCAAGTCTCTTGAGTTCTCTGAAATTCTTCTTACTATACTTGCTGATCTTTGTAATGCTGTCGTCTGGATGGCTTCAATTCTTCTTCATATTTCCAGTTCTCCCAACCTCATTGCTTGCATGTCAGCTGCACAGATGAAAACTGGGGAGGGGGAATAAAACTAAGAGAGAAAAACTCTCCACTTGCAAAGTTACACTTTTTCCCTGTGGTGTATCGCTCAGATTATCCCCGACTGCTCCCGAAATGACAACAGTCTCATTTTTAGGGCAATACCTTAGTGAGATGGGTTGTGGTCAAAGGGTTTTAAAATCATAATTATCTCCTCGAGAGGTTTGTTATATAATCTTACGTCGGACAATCAACGGATAAAACACACCTATGCTGATTGCGAAGTTAATCAAGAGGATTTGGTTCCCATGGCACGGCTTCCGTCAAGGGTTGACCTGGATCTCAAGACCCCGAGACTATACTGGCCGAGCTGTTTTTCCTAGCCTGTGAATTCAAATTCTTTGCCTGAAACTTTTGTCAAGGTCATTTGTTGAACGAAATAACGATTCTGTTGAAAATTTGATTCTACTCTATCGTTCTGAATTCAACATAATTCTTTCTACTTGAAACCAACCCATTACCACTCACTTAGCCCTGGTTTGCGATGTATGAAATGAACTCAAGAGATGACGGGCACCCGAAGTGGCGTTACTTACTACATTGCGCTCTATTCTGTCCCTAGCTAGAAAGAGAAATGGAGTAATGCCTTACCAAAGTACAATAGTGCGACGTGAACATAAGCTCTTTCAGTCGGAGTTTGAACTTGACTTGCCCGAGTCCATTAGCCGCGCCGTTACTCGCTCGACCAACCCTCAGCTCCAAACAAGCTAGCATATGTTTTTTTGCATGGTTCCCAAATTAGAACGTGATTAATAATGGTTCTGACATTGCAAACAGAGATGTTACTGTAGCATATTTATAGAACATTCACAAGGTACGATTAAAACCTAATCTGAGGTTTTGGATTCCCTCAAAAATAAAAAAAGGCAAATAAATAAAACAGAAACAAAGGTGAGTCTATAGTTTAAAAAAAAATAGTCTCTCACAAAAACATGTTCTCTTGTACTGATTTTCTCCCAATGGTATTATGCAGACCGAACTTTGTTCATTTTGATTACAGAAAAGAATGAAACAAAATAATCCATCTTGTTACTGAAATGATAAAATATTTCCCACCAATTCTAGAGATCTGTGTTCGATTCCTGATTTTCTAGGTAAGCACTCATTTTGGGAAGATTTGTGCCACACAATGTCCCTGTTTCGATACGTGACTCTCAAAAATAAAATTTATAGATATAGGTATGTTGGTGATTAAATGGAGATACACGTGGTTTAATTACAACAGTGCACGTCACTAATTACGTTGCTTGAATACACGTCGTGATTACTTGGTTCCAGGTCTGGGGATGTACATAAAGCAACCAGTGAGTCAGTTGTGGGTGTTAGAGCATTTACACGCAGGGTCTTTCTTCCCTGTCTTTCCATTTGGTCAGGAGTGGTCAGACGAAATAGCATAAAGATAGCTTCTTCCTTATTTGACTTCTCTTTCTCTCCATTATGCGTGGTAGTAATGAATAAAGTATAGTTGAGTTGTAGCTTCTACATCTCAACCATAAGACAGAATATCAATGACTGATGCTGTTAAACCAATTATATTACATTTGGTGCCCTGATTGGCCATTTTACAACATATTTTATATTAGTTTACCAATGCCATCAAGAATGGAATGATTTTTAAATTGCACAGTACTTGAAAAAAACAAAAACACGAAATCATGTCGCTCTGCATTTAGCTGTTTATGCTCAACCTCTCCTTTTTCTGGCCTTTTCGGCAGGATCAAAGTGGGGTATCTGTTCCACGGCAGAGACCGAGGTTTTACTTAGGCTGGGCTTTGCTACGTACATTGGAGGCCTTTGGACTCGTCCTTGGGCTCTCCCATTATTACTCGGCCTAACTGCGGGGGATCCATTGCCCCGGGGCAGCACGTCTCCATTGCACTTAAAGGAGCAGGTCTCAAAGTGGATGCTTTTGTGGCGGAGGTTGTTCTGGCTTCTATGGTCGCTTGGAAATCAAAGTCGCGTTGGCTGGAGCTATTTTTCAAGGGTTGCACCTATTTTCCCCACATTGAGCCCCGACCTTGTGTCACATTTTGCTGTGGTGGGACAGTAAATAAATAGCATGTTCAACCATGATCGACCCGGATTCTTTTTACACATTTTCGAAAATAAATAAATCCGCACATAATTAACAATGTGCTTTTGTTGTCTGCCACGCTTTCATTATCAACGACATATTAAGGAACCAATGAACATAACAAAAAAAAAAAAAACCCAAAAAATGAATCATACTGTTTTTCTATTGTTTAAGACCAATGCAATTGCAAATCAACCATTACCGTCATTTTTTGACGCCAAGGGTAAACTAGTTATCTCCCTTCACAAATGTTACAAACAGAGAATATTGTCTACCACGTGGCTTATATTAGTAGATTACAATATATCTTGTCGGTCGATAAAGTAAATTTAGATGCTTGTATTTCGGAAGTAGCAAAGGCGTTTTTGTTTTGTTTAGTGTTTCTCACATTTAAAAGAGAGAAAGTGTGAGGACAAGATAAAGGTTAGAAAAACAAATTTTCCTTCCGTTTTGGAATATGCGCAAAAAACCAACTTATCCTGACTATCAAACTATCTCCACATGCCACGGCTCACAAATTAATTCAACCCACGCCCGAGGTTTTGTTTCACTGCAAATCCACAGATCAGCAGGTAACTAAGTCGATAGGATGATGTTGCAAGTAAATTCCGTTTTCATACTCAACTCAAGGAAGCCCGACATCATTCATCCTAGCCTACAAGATGCTAGCGAAATTCATTCATCCATCCTTCGTTTTCTCCTTCTTTCATTCGATCGTTTATCCTCAGCGTTTCCCACGCTCTTCTCTTATGATGGAAGCCAAGTGACGTCTAACAATTTCCAGACCGTTTTAGAGAAAAATCAGACGATAGAAAAATGCCATCTGTGACATTTTCCGTAATGATTAAATTATGATAAAATTGCAAAAACGAGTGGAAGAAAAATGGAGGAAAGGTCATAATATGAGGTTGGCATTTTAATACATTTTTTCATTGGCTTCAATTGTACTGTTAGTATTTGACAGGTCACTTGGAGTAGGTGAATATCATTTCCGGTTAGAAGTTTCAGGTCAGCCTCCAAGTCTTCTGTGGACGTGATATTGGGTTGAATTCTCTTTTGACTTGAAAAGTATCAAGCTCGAATCTTAGAAGTTGTGATAATACCAAGGTATTTTACAAGTATAGCTCGGTACAGAGACAAATGTCGCACCAACATTCTGTGTGGGTATGATCAACCTACTTTGAAAATCCGTACTCTCATGATGCATTTAAAGAAACAAATAGACCGAGAATAAACGAGATGAAAATTTGGGGTGAAAACAGTTATTTGGGGCTTTGAATTACCCGCGACTGTTTAGTTCAATATTAACATATTAATATATACCAGCGTTGTCCGGGGAAAAAACTTCACGTACGACAACACAGGAAAATAAGTCATATTTTATACAGTATTTCGTGAAATTAAATAAGGAGTTCGGGCTTGCCATCTGCTACCCACCCACACTCCAAGGCATACCAGCATATATATATATGTTTGTGTGTGTAGATGTATACTCTCAAAAGTAGAGGCTCTCAACATCCTGGGGGCGTTGGTTTGTTTTAAAGGGTCATTGTGGTAACTTGGAACCTTAAGAAGGCGTTTGAGCTTATAGAGGGAACATTGCAGAGAAATATCTGTTGCTTAGTAGTGTCTGCTTAGAAATTCATAGATATACTTACTACAATATTTTCCTTAATGAATTTTTCGACTAAATGTTCACGTTTTTCTTTATAATGGCACACACGTCTCTAAAAGACCTGTGTTGAGTACTCATGTTCAAACTACAGGGGGCATTTACATGTACTTAAGTATCATGGGGATAGACAGGAAAAGGTTGAGAAACACTGTTCAAAAGGTTTCTATCGGGATCTGGCACCAGTTCCGTGGTAGAGGTTCTTCGGAGCAAACTTGTTGGTCCAACACATTCCATAGACGTTCAATAGGATGGAGATCTGAAGAGTTTGGTGGACTGTGCAACACAGTGAAGTCATCTTCATGTTCCTGAAACTATTTCAGTACAGCTCATGCCGTGTGATAAGGCGCATTGTCTTGCAGAAAGATACCACTGCAATCGTAGAAGACAGTTAAAAGAGACAAATCAATTATTTGACAAGGCACCAGAGGAGAAACATACAAATACTTGTGATCACAATTTTTTTCTAACATTCTGTGGAAAGAGTTGATACAATTTTTTTGCGAGCAAATATATTTTTGCAGTTTGAATTTCTTCTTTAGACAAAAATGTGAGTCAACGGAAATATTCTTCTGATTGGAATACAGAAAAGTTCTTCGGAATAAATTGTTCAGTTTTTTTTTAGTTGTGTTTAAGTGTTAATGTAAATCTTTTTTACCTTTTTTTGTCCTGGGATTTTTTTGCTTAGTTTTTGTACTTATCGAGCAGGCCTTGATTCTCAGAGAAAACGTGTTACTTGAAGATATATTGGAAGAGATTGAAAGCTGTGATGATCAAGTCGAAATTTCCTCGTACTTTGAGCGAGGGACATACTTGTTGAAGGTATTCAGGTGGAGGGGCCTGTGGCGCAGTGGAGATTGTCTTATGTGTACTTCAAATTATGAAAATATAAGCGTTGCTTGACATAAATGTTGTAATGAGCGACAGAAAGGATAAGATAGATAATAGTCGCTGCATGTCTTTGGTTACAAGTTGAGTTGCTGGTTGAGTTTCTGACTCAATTCAAGGTCTGTTTGGACTCACATTCGTGATGGAAGAGTTGGTTTGCAACATTTAGAGAGTCAGCCTTTGCACTCATTTTTGCTATTTGACTGGCAAGTGCACACATCGTGCAGTAAGGGTTTTGAATGTTCACATGTGCGTAGGAAGGTTTGGACAGTCGTGACGCGACTATCTGCATGTCACTGCTAGAGAATTGTGGTAGAAATGTGTTTTTTTTAATATATAGCTCGGTGAAAACTGGAACCGGTTCATCAACGCCTAATCTTCTTCCTCGTTTTATGGCAGGTTATCGGCTTGAAAGTAACTTCTGTCTAATTATGATAGATTGCTAAATGTTTTTAGGTATTGGAGTCATGATGTTGTGAATGTGTCTGGCGTGTTGGCACCGACTTTTTTTTTTTTGTCTAAACTAAATTGGGTGCGGAAGTGTTGATGTTAAGCCGGAAATGACTTGGATCTTAACTGCTGATTAATAGCCGGTTCGTACCTTAATATGATTTGAGATTCTGAAGTGACTACCCCGATTATCTCTCTCAAGGGCTGATACCCTTATATTCGTCATACATAGATTAGTAGATATAATTTGTAGGAGACTAGATGGACCCGTGGAAATTCGATACATTTTGACAACTCTGATGCGATCATTATTCTCGCAAATACATTTCTACAATTAAAGTACTTAACTTTGTCGACAGTGAGGCACCCTAGAGTGAGATCGTTTGACCGTCATATTTACAAGGACCGAGCCAGTAGGGCGGCCTGCCTATTCTCAGCGGGGCTCTTTTGCAAAACATTGTGTCACCCAAGTCTACCAGCCTACTACTGTCCATGTTTGACTTCTTGTGACTTAAATCATTATTGGGGGGGGGGAGATTTTAGACCTTGGACATGATTAAGGAGAACGTGGCGAGGCAACTGATGGCTATCCCAAAAAGGGTCTTCGCAAACTATTTTGAAAAGCGGAAGAGACACTAAGATACGCGTGTTAGGTCCCAAAAAGAGTACTTTGAAGGTTACAAAAGCGCTATCGCTCGGGGTAGACATTTTCCCGTTAATATTAAATGGTTGAATACTCTCCGGACAGGCCTCGTATCTATACTAAGATTAATAACATGCAAAGGCAAAAAAAAATTTATATATATATATATATATATATATATATATATATATATATATATATATATAACCATTATTATTATTATTATTATTATTATTATTATTATGATGATGATGATGATGATGTCTTTCTATCTATATTCCTGGGGTTTATTTCTACTATAACTTCATTTTTAGGATTCAGACTTCTGAGGGGAAAGGAACAGGGGATAAATGTCAGCTATAGTGAGGGTTGAGTCCCTTATCTCCCATTCAAACATGAGTAGTGTCTGCCATTTTAGTATTGTTCGATACATTACAAGAACGGGCGGAGAGGGAGAAGAAAAAAGATGGGAGAAGCAAGAATTGGGCTATAGCGTTCGCTCCGTTCGTCCTTTGCGATGTTGGGAGGTAAAGGAAAGTCGTGATGTCAAGATGGGGCGTAAAGGTAGCACTGGGTTATTTATCGAACATCGTCTTTCTTGTCTGAGTTCTATCAGACGGGTTGTATTAATCATTATGTATGATGTGGTCGGACAATTTGCTTTGTCTATGGGTTTATTCTTTCACGAAGTTTCGGTCGTGTACCCTCCGGCCTTCTTTGAGTGTTGTAATATCCAGAATATGGAATCACTGCTCAGAGCGCATGCTCGGTTGGACGGGATACGTCATATCCGTTTTTTGTACATCCGGGTATTTCCTTTTTTTCTCGCCTTCTCTCTCTCTCTTCCGTTATCTATTCAGCTTCTCTTTTTACTCTCACATTTCTCACTTTCTATTTGTCCTTTCTTTATTCTCTCCGCATTCAGCCCCACCACCTCTCTCTCTCTCTTTCTCTAAAAAAATTTCTCCATTTTGATTCCTGAAAGAAGTGCCCTGTGCAAGTGACCTACAAACGAAATGCGTTATGCAGCGCCGTTCATGACGCACGAGAAAATAATTTCTATCAGGGTTATTTCTATCGCAAGATTAAATACAAGTCTCCTTGAGACTGCTATGCAATGAAAGAACATGTCATCTATTGAATTCAGTTACCTTTTTGTTTCAGCAAACTTTTTCTTTCTTTTTCTGAATATCGTGACGGCTCCAAGTAACCATTATCCCCACCGCCCGATAAGCTGAAACACCTCCTCAACTTTTAAATGCTACTCATAGTTCAAATCAAACTTTCACTCACCAATAGTTTTCTAATGGATAATTGTTTGCATTACCAGAGAAATAGTAATCAACAGGTACTGATAATAATTTCTGGGTAACTATACGACTGATTGACAAATTATATATATATATATATATATATATATATATATATATATATATATATATATATATATATATGACACAAAAAGATGACCCTAGCAATGGGATACCACTTTTTGCTCACAAAGCAAAGCTCCTGATGGTGGACATATTCCACAGCAAACTTATAACCTCTAAAAGGTACACACACACACACACACACGCACACACACACACACACACACACACAGCACTGCACACTCTACAGAAGATGGAAATACATCCTGAAACATGTGTAGACCATCAATGAAAAAATATACGGATAAAAACCCTAACTTCCATACATTTTCACTCCTGAATCTGTCTCACTCCCCATAGTTCAAATCATATATATATATATATATATATATATATATATATATATATATATATATATATATATATATATATTGTTGCCTTCGTCATCGAGCTAAAATGTCACCGGTAACACGACGGCCCAAATAACTGTTTCAATTACTAATCCTTTTTTTTCTTTTCTTTTTTTTGTAAGCAGTCTATATCTATGCCATTTGTTTCCTCCAATGCAACAATTATATCATTTTTAAGAAATGGTTGTATAATCCGGCGGAATGATTCCAAATTGAAAAGTAGACGGTGAAAAAAAGAATGGGAATTCGGAGTCGAAACAGCTATTTGGGTCTTTACGTTACTAGCATCTGTTTAGCTCATTGGTAACACCAATGCTACATAGGAGCGGCTACCCTATCGGTCACAAGTTCGATTCCTGTTGCAGCACCATTCCCTTCAATTGTTTTTCTAGGCTTAATGATTCATTCACTGGGAGATATATATATATATATATATATTGAATGCTCTTGTACATGTCTCACTACAGCGGTAATTAGCAAGATAGCACCGTTGTGAGTTCGATCTTATTACACAACAGTTTTGAGCTTGCCGACACAACCTGTTTTCCATGATTGGTTCAAGATGGCTTCCGCAAGCAATTACTTTCGAGCAGTATAAAAATCCATTATAACGCACCTTACTGTACCTATAAGTTGAGCTGTCCGCGGTAGTTTTAGTCGGACCGGCTTGGATTTAATTCATTTAAAACTATGCCGATGACCGTTATCCTAGAAAAGAGGTTTTAGAGTCGTTCGGTACCAGTGGTAGGTTTTCAAGCCCATACGAAGATCCAGGATTTCGATTTCTAATTAGAACGCCACGAAACTGGAAGGTCGCCTTGAAGTTGAAAGGTTGTCATCGAGAGCAGGAGAAGTTTTTGAGAAAACATGGCAAAGTAAAGCCGAACAACAAGTGTAGAATTCTCTCTTGTTTATGACTGTGCGAAATTGGATGATTACACCGGAGTTCATCATATATCAGAACAAAGGAATGAACCTTGTTTTTGTCCTTTTTCATTTATTTTTCTTCTTCTCTGCAAAGCGGCAATAACGAGGATTCAAGTCCAAATAATTTGTGGAATATGGTTGATTGATTTAAAGCCAGCTAAGTCGATACAGATATTGAATCATCCTTACTTGACTGACACTGAAAAAGCGTTAGCTCCAAGAAAAAATGGCTACTTCTGTTTAACCTCAGCAATATGGCTACTCCTGTTTAATTTTTACGGTTGTGGTTATGATGACACAGTGTTTCGTTTTACTGGCGGCTAGGTCATAAGTTGTTTTTTTTTGTTGTTTTTTTTCTTTGCAAGAGATTCAATGGCACTTCTGACATGCCATATCCAAACCTCACACCTTTTTTTTCTTTCTAAAGAAGCAAAGCAAAAAATTAGATCAGCAATCGAGCAATTTCATTCTCATTCAGAGAGGAGACAATGTAATTTATTTCATCATTATGTAAGGAAAAAATAAGAATATAAAAAATATATGGATGCGCCTCAAAAGTTAATTGAAATGACAGTATATCGAAAAAAAGCTATTCAAGTCAAAGAAAGAACTAAGTAATTTTTTTATTCATTTTAAACTTAAACGGAAGTGATTGTATTGCTGAAGTTAACCATTTTATAGCTAAGGTTTTTATCAGACGCCTGATAAGCAATGATAAACCAGTGTATATCATATAGAGAAATCTTGTTATTTACAACAAATAAGGACGTATTTTCAAGAAAGCATTTCTTTTTATTCAGTAACGGAGAAAATAACTTACGAAATCTTAAAGTCTTCGATAAAAAGTGAGATTATAATCGAATGAAGTGATTTCTTAAAATTGAATAACTAAAAAGCTATCCGAAAAAGTAGTGCAAACAAAAAATGACGCCACGAATAAAAAAAACAAGAATTCTGTTTAGTGTTAATTTGATAACAGATAAATGAATAAGTGGGTTGTTAAGTGATAAGGCCCAGTTTTTGACAGCTTGGAATTACGTCTCTCAGATATGCTAGCCAAAAGTAAACAAGGGAGAATTTGTTCCTGACTTCCTTGTGTTAACATCAATCCATGTCTTTCATACGTAAGTTCTTGAAGCAGATATAGTAATGGTGGAGATTACACGAACTTGAACGTATGCACTGAAAGAGGGAGTCGTCATAAATAAGAGCGAGCCAATGACAGTGATGGTCAGTAAAAGAAAGAAGTATCTGACTGTGGTTGCAGTTCTAAGAAGATTTAAGCTCTGATCAAAATACTTGGATCCTGCACTTGCCTCGTGGCCAGGGCCGTATCATGAATTAGATAGAATAGGCACAACGAAAAATTGGGGGTCTACTAAAAGGATATTTTGAATTATTTAGGAAGTCTAATTATTATAAGATTGTAAAGATATATACATTTTTAAACATTAGGCAGACAAAAAACTTTATACGTGCTTAGCAGCTAAAGTAGTTGCTTACTTCCCACTGGAGCAAGTGGTAGATCTTTTAACACCAACATTTTCTGTTTATCTAATCAGCGCATTTTGTATAAATTTCCACTCTCCCCTCGTTCCTGGTAGTACTCTGCCGTGATTGTAAGAGCTCGTATTAGTTGAAACCCACCATATTTAATTGACTTCTCACGGAGGTCACACAGGAATGGAGCTTTAGTTTCGATGTTGGAATAGGTTTCTCGTCAACAATCCCAGATTCTTTCAACAAGAAATAAAAGAATTAGCTTCTCGTTGGACACCGTCGTTGCTGATTGTCATAGTTACGTTCTCAAAAAATAAAATGAACTTTTTGTCAAACTTGTTTGTCAAGTCACTTCGTTTGTATAGAATTAATATCATAATCACTTGCAAATACACAAATAAATAAGAGAAACTACTGTATCATAATTATTTTCCCGGAAAGATGGGAAGAAATTCCCCTACTTTTGGCCCTTAAAAAAGTCCCCCTTCACGTTTGATCCCTACAAGAGAAAAAAATGTTTCTCTTACTTTTCACTCCTGCAAGTGAAAGGAATATTTTACTCTTCGTTTTGAAATCCTGGCAGCGAATAAATTTTCCTCTCACTTTTACACCCTAAAAAGTAAAAAGAAATAGTTTACTCACACCTTTGACCCCCCAAAAGAGAAATAAGTTTAACCTCACTTTTGATCTCTAAAAAGGAAAAAAAAGTTTTCCTCCGTTTTGACCTCTAAAAGAGAAGAAAAAAATGTTCCCCTACTTTTGACCCCGACTTTTAGAAAGGGGTGATCAGAATACGAAGCCAGCTAAAAAACAAAACAAACAACAAACTAACTTCCAAGAAGAGAGCGTTTTCAGAACAAAAAAAATCATGGATGTCATAGTTTTCTGATAAAGGGACAATGTTACATCTTGATGTCATCAACATTGAACGAGTCTAGTTCCACATTACAAGTATATTGTTAATTGAACCTGCCGACTAAAACATGATACAAAAATGGAAAATTACCCTGATTTGTTTTATTCTTCAAGTTAGAACATTTTGAGGGTGTAGCGCTTGAAGAATCTGTCCACCGCGTGTCATTTATTGTTGGTTCACATCAACACAGAACAAATTTGAACAGGTTTTTGTCTCGCTCCCAAAATTCGATATACTTTCCAAACAACCAAGTATAATCCATATTCACGTATATTCACAACGATGTAATCAAGTTAGAATTTGTTTTTGTGTGGTTTTATCATATCTGCCTCAGTGAAACCTTAGTTTAACCTGTTATTGTTGACAATCAAGGTTTGAATTTTCGGCCCTGAGTCACGTATCGGTTCTCTATTATATTTATAATATTGAGTCCAATTTCTCTGCCATGGTAACATTTTCAAGGTCAATGTTGAGCGAGTAAATATTTCGTTTAACAAAGACGACGATCTTTTTTCAATATAAGCATCCCACACTAAGTCAACTTTCTGAAGATGGCTTCGTAAATTTTAGCCTGAGTAAGTTTATTATATTCCAGTTCAAAAATTATCAACAAATAAAACAATGTTCCACTTTATATATAACATACAGACTACAAAATTCATCTAAATTTCCATGTCTTACGGCCAGAGATATTCTTTCTCATCTTCCTGCGTTTCGGTCTTAAAAGAAGATACTAACCGACTTTTGAAAAACAGCTGCTCTTTATGAATGAAACAAAGAACAGCCCAGATCTTCCGGTGATTCAAAAGTTTTCAGCTTTGAATAATCATTATTTGTTTCTTTTCTCCTCATCCATTTATTCATTTTTATGTGCTTTATATTACATAATGAATTACTTGTGGGCTAAGAAATCGAGCGACTGTAAAAATCGGCAACTACTCTCTACCTTTCTCTATATAATGTTTTCATATGTGTCTTTTAGGTAATGAATGCAAAAGCTTTTCGTGAACTCCTTGAAGTATGCATTGGAATATTTTGTATTATTAGCTCCTCAATAAACAAATATCGTCTGATATTTTGAGATGAGATTTTATTAAAATTCAATGGGTTTTAGTTTTAATCATTTTGACTGAGAAATAGAGAAATGTGTGATTTTTTGTAGGCAAGGTAGATAATAGTCCTCGTCTTTCTTTTTCTTTTTTTTTTTACAACGTTTTGCTGTGAAGAAAAAGCAAAGGGCCTGATTTATTAAAAAAAAAAACCTACGCATCCCGTGTACAGCCTACGATCACCATGACCATCATCACCATCAGCAGCAGCAATATCTTAACGTCTGTCGTCAGACATAGATGTTCTCAAGTCCACGTTGCGAGTCATGATATCTAAGCAATTGTCAGACGCTCTTACTACATTGCCTGCACATTGCCATTCGAGTTTTTCAATAGATTTTATGATATTTCGATTTTTTTTTGTTTCGTGCTGTCTTATGACCCCCCCCCCCGGTAATGCTAAGCATGATCCTTTCTTGGGCACACCGCACTGTTCTCAATCTGAGAGCCAATCTTTTTGTAAGGTTCCATGGTTCAGCATCATAGGTGACTATCGGGAGGATACTTTTTTTTTTTTTTTTCTTTTTACTGCTGATGGGATCTACTTGATGAGATTACATGTTTGAGATTGCTCTGTCAGAAAATTGTCAACCTAGGGTGATTCTCCATTTGATTTTATTCTTCTCTGGAGGGTTTCAAGGAAATTCGTTGTCCTGGGTAGATTTAATGGCAATTTACTTTCTTTATCTTTGCATTTTCGATTTTGATCGTTGTATCTTTGTCTTCACAGGGAACATTGGTTTTACTGAAGTTCATGTGAAGACTAATTCGAAAGCCTACGATACGACACGGTAATGCGGGTGTCAATCTCATCTTGGTTGCTGAAGCCACAACCAGTTGATATTCCAGCCTTCTTCTGGTAGAATTTCATCATGTGTCAAATCTATCATGGATGGATCCATTACATTGCCTGCGATACGGCACAGTAATTTTGGTTTTCATCCAAGTTTTTAACAGTCGTAATACTTTAGAGAGATATGAGATGTGCATTATTAGTGTGTCAGGGGAGTATTACTGAATTATCATCACATAATCTTTTGTCTAACAATGTAGGCATGGCTCTGGAAATCGGCAATTTAACCACACACACACACACACACGCGCGCACGCGCGCGCACGCATACACACACACACATACACACACACAGAGACACACACATACAAACACACACACCAAACTGCATCAGCGTCAGCATCAGCAAGTGTGGATAGTTCTGTTTTTTTTTTTTCTTTCAATCGTTCCTTTTCCTTTTCCCGCCGTTTTTATAGCAAATTCGGGAAACCGGTTCAGTGCGACAAGGTCGCACATGAGAAAAAAATGGCTACGGTCATCCTGACTCGAGCTTTTCCTCTTCTATTTATATAATTCTTTCTTATGCCCCAAAGAATAAACAGTCTAATTGACACGAGCGAGCAGATGTCTTCTGCGTTCATATATATATATATATATATATATATATATATATATATATATATATATATATATATATATATATATATAGAGAGAGAGAGAGAGAGAGAGAGAGAGAAATTCTGCACATATATATATATATATATATATATATATATATATATATATATATATATATATATTCCAGACGTATAATAAGGGTAGGGACCGAAAAAAGTTGAAAAATCGTGAAATGCACTTTTAAATGTATTCTATGGAGATAGGATTTGAAATCCCGATCTTGAATATTTTCATTCTCAAAGTAAGTTTCAAATAAACACTAAATTTCAAATTATTTGAAAAAAAAAATATTGTTCATAAACTGTAATCAACAGAAGTTACTCAATTCATGTAATGACATTAACAAATCACTAATCACTGTCAAATGAATCATGTGTTTCATCAACGTCTTCCTCCTACATTTTTTTTGCAAACTTTCCTATATTCGGGTCCATTGAATCGAACATTTGTAGTGCTTTATTGAACGTAGAAAATATTTTGATCCCCTTTTTTATTTTCTTCATAGTCCTTTTGCTGTTCCTCTCAAGGCAGGAAGAAATCATCATTTCAATACAAAGTAAATCCGCAAAATCATCATCGATGACTTCCTGCGCGAGTTTTCTTCTAAGCTCCACAATATTATTTCTTATTTCTGTAATTTCCCCGAATCAAATTTTTTATGAGCACTGCACTGTTTTTCTAAGATTTTTAAAACGCAGATTTCAATTTTTCCACTAAGTCTTTTTCACGCACGCCAAAGTATTTTTTTTTTTTAAAACTAACTTTACGCGAGTTTTATTGCAATCAAGAAAATCAGAAAGAAGTTATTTAATTATTTCAATACATATTTTAAAATGGCTTGGTTTTGTGGATTAAAAACAGAAAAAAAAATACGCAAGAAGAATCACATTTTATTTCAAATACACATGTAGTGCTTTTTATGTACATTAAGTATCGTTTATGTAAAATACTACTCCTAAGAAATTGAACAAACACAAAATCTGTTTGTATTACCTGAGAAAACAGAGGACCATAAGGATTTTGAATAAGAAAGATCCAAATTAAATCATTAGTTTAGCAATGTGAGTTCGCCTTTTCAATCTCCTTTATCGATTCCGAACAAGATTTTAGAAGGATAGAGAAACAATTTAATTCTACAACAATTTGTTTAATTCCATTGAATAAAACATCTTCCACAAATTTAGCATCCAGAACTACAAAGCATGCGTAATTCTCCTGTTTTTAACTCTCAAGACCACGTGATCAGAAGCAAAATGTAAGTTTGTCAAAATGCTCATGACATGTACTGATACATGAAGGTACACAAGTATAACAAAATATTCAATTAATCAATAGAAATAAAGCATCTCGAGAAGATTCCTTAGGAAGATTCTGAGTAGAAATGAAAGGATTATTTAAAAAAAGGACAAAAAATATTGCACGAAAAAGTATTTAAAATCTCTCAAAAGAAATTGTCGAAAAAAAAAGTGTTTCTCAGCATATAGTGTCATCTTCAACTAAAATATCAAGCATAGAATCGATAAGAAATCTTTTTTTTAATACTATAATAAAGATAGACTTCGACACAGCATCAAACTATATTTTGCTGGTTACTTTCATGCGTTCCTCACTTGGTCTCATGTAAAAGCGTCTTTCGACAAGTGTGAGCCGTCTGACCACGAAACATACTAAAGTGAACGTAGAAGTAGTGTCTATCTCTACTGATAAATGGAACTAAGTTGCTCATCCCCATCCCGATATATTTCGTTGCTGCAATCCTCAAATTAATGACAATATTATTAGACTCGAAGCACGAAATTTCTACTGCCAAGAGCAATTGTTTTTTGGAAAGTTAATTGTTTTATGGAAAAAATCAGTATCTATTTGACGGCTGGTATCGAAATGAGTTTTTATTTCATTTTAATGTTCTTTGAAAATGGCTCTAATGTAAATATCCGTCTCCAAACGCTAGACAGTCTGAGCAATGATGGAGCGCTGGATGACCTCACCACTGAAGACGATATTTGTGAACAAGAAATGGACCCTGAGAAAAATTGGATCAGGCAGCCGTCAGTGTCTCTGTGTCTGGAGGTGAAGGTTACGCAAATGTAGGCCAGGACATGTCAGGAAACGACATTTCACATGACATAGAACATGTAGCGGGCCTGACAGTAGCTGTGATTCAGAAATAGAACAAGAAGTCGAATGCATGTTAATCCGGCAGCTGTAGTTACATGGGGGGGGGATGAATAATGTATGGAATAGAAGTGTAGTCGATGGAAAAACTGAATACAGAATAAAATGACGAATATATATATATATATATATATATATATATATATATATATATATGTATATATATATATATATATATATATATATATATATATATATATATATATATATATATATATATATATATGTATATGTATATGTGTGTGTGTGTGTGTGTGAGAGAGAGAGAGAGAGACAGTGTGAGTGAGTGAGTGGGGGTCAGCGGGATTGGCATATTGCCCGAGATAGCTCAAGTTAGTGCAACGAGTTAATGAGAGTTCAGCCGGAGGTCCACCACGAACGGACCAATTCGTGAAGGTTTCCTCGGGGGTCTCTTGCCTATGCTGACAGGGGGGTCATACAGAGGCCAGTGGGTGCAAATGTGCTGAAAATATTCATGCTTCAGTCTAATGAGAAATAGACTAAGCGTGGATATATGTTTGAATTGTTCTCAGTTTACCTCACAACTGTCTATTCGTTTTGGCATCTTTTATACCAAGGCGAAATGTATCCCAGATTGGGCTTGCTCTGATTGGTCATTACGTTAGTTTGCTGGTATAATCTTGAAGCAAAAAAAAACTCCTTCGGTAACTCTTTATCTAGACGCTTCGTAATGGGGCCTACAAGAGTTTGAGAATCACATATGATATAGTAAAAACATGGCAATCCCAAGTAAAGTAAAAATATGTTCCTCCTCTTATTTTGTTGCTTAGAGTAAGCAAATTAGGAATAAACAAATATCTAATACGTAGAAATTCGGTGGTCCGAATGAAATTATTCATTTTTTAATTCATTTTTGGTTGAATAGTTTATTAATCCTGGACCAAATGTTTTTGGAATGTTGATCGTTATATCAAAAAAATCTGTGTCTATTTGATACATTTATTACATCTAAAATCGTAGTCTAGAAAAATCGAAAAAATGCTGCGAACTATTCACCCAATCAATATCTCGATCCAATACTATGAATAACAGTGTGAAATCTGTAGGCCTTCCTGGAAAGTTGTCAAACCCGAGGTCCAAATTTAGCTCTCGAAAAGCACAACGTCGTCGATACCCGGTTCTAGATATCTGATACAAACGATCAGATCAGACTTAAGGGGGTAAGTCACTATAAATAGAATCTTGGTCAATAAACAGTGCATCGATATTCAGCGAAAACTTCAAGCGTTTATTCAAAGGGAAAGAGAAATGAAAAAGAAGGTAAAGACAGACTAAGAGAAGGTCGACGATAGAAAATAAAGGAGGGTGTTATTAATTACTCCGCTTCCTCCTTGAAACCGAACATTGGTTCCTGAGCCGACATTCTGGCTAAGTGAACAAAAAAGGGCGTACTTTAATGATTGAAAGTGCATTTCGATTGGGTTGATGAGAAAGAAACACAAAATATGAGAATGCATATTGATTCATTTTTGCTTTTGCACGTACTGTATTTGTGTGAGTTTGAGGCAGAAACAGAGACGGAGACTGACGGAGGAAGATATCATTGCTTAATAACAAATACGGCTAGTCGATTGACTCTCCATAAAAGTTATTTCGACAAAAAGGCTATATACATGCACACTTACAAAGGCTCATACGCACTCACAGTCATGAATATAGATGTGCTCAAGTACACATAAACATTTATTCATACATAGCAGTGTGCTTGTGTGTGTGAGAGAGAGAAAGAAAAAAAACTCATCTAGAGACAGGTACGAAGTTGAAAGGATGAGTATATATATATATATATATATATATATATATATATATATATATATATATAGAGAGAGAGAGAGAGAGAGAGAGAGAGAGAGAGAGTTATTTAGAAACCTTTATTTGAAATGATCATCAGTTATTATTCGGTGAACGTACCATTTGGCCAAGACAATGTAAATAGAATAAACAATTAAAGAAAATGGGGCTGCTATAGAAATCTGCGACCAATAGGATAGCCGCTTCAACGTATCGTTGCTCTTACTATTAAAGCAAATCTTACCAGTAAAGCAAATCTCCAAATAACTGTCTCAACCCCAAATTCTAAAGTTGTTTATTCACGGTCTATATCTGCTATATTTGTTTCTTTTAATGCGACAGTTATTTCATTAAGAAATGGGGGTATGATCCGGCATAATGATTATAAATTGAGTCAAATTGTTTTAGAGTAGAGCTGGAAATAAAAAGTAGAATGTGGATTCGCTACACAAAGTAGCTTATGTTTCTGCCCTCTCCGGGCCTCATCAGGCGGACTCACCTGATGAGGCCCGGAGAGGGCAGAAACATAAGCTATTTTGTGTAGTGAATCCACATTCTACTATATATATATATATATATATATATATATATATATATATATATATATATATATATATATGTATGCGTGTATGTGTGTGTATGTATATGTGTCCGTTTGTATAAAAGAGAGATAATATACTGTACTGGTCAAAATAAGAGTACAATTTATTCAAATGTAGTTCTTATTAATAGTAATTGCGACGGGATTTCTTTTCAAGAAAAACCTTTGTTTGAAAAAAATCTAGTGGACAAAACAAGAGAATGATTTTGTTTTTTCTCACTTTCTAAGAAATTCTCACGCGCATATGGCAGTATCGACCTCACGAAATGTTGTCAGTGTTTCAACAGCTGTCAGACATGCCGGAACTCGTCAAATTGACTGCATCCATTCGACAGCAAATTGTCAAGATGAAAACTGATAGCATGCCCTCCCTTTTTCTCCCTGCTGTTTTAAAAGAGTTGGGCCGATGTAAATATAATTTCGAGAGTTTTAAAATTGTAGGATGAAACAAAATATTTTGTTTCACCAGAAAAAGCCGGTTGACTCTGTACGATAAGATTTAGGAAAGACCGAGCAATTAAGAGGCATGCAATAAATAATTTCTTTCTTTCGGCAGGAATTTCAAGGTAAATTAAAACTGATCTCAATAAGTAGCTGCTGTACAGTGCCCCGACGATTGAACGAATTTAGAAAGCTTTTTTCTCCAGCTGCTAAAGCTATCATAAATAAAAGAAAATTAAAAAAAGAAAGGAAAAATGTAAGTTTGACTTGAATATGCAGAAGAATACATAATTTAGAAGGATGAGAATTAGTCTAGAGTTCGTTCTAGCGATGGAAGTAAGTTCAATCTAGTTGGATCCGACAGCACGCAGTTTGTTTGACATCATACTGGCGACAGACCCAAACCAAAATGTCTGCTAAGATTGGATTGGAGGGGAGTTTCATGGCGTGGGAAATGTTTTCCGAGGATAATGGACCTGTTGTGAGATGCAACATGCTAGTCCTCTTTTACAAATATCCCCAAACCAGCCAGACATTTTACGCAGGACAACGTCCCCTGTTATGAGATGGCCTACACAAAGTCCCGACTTGAATCCAATCAAAAACTTGTTGATGATAGGAGACAATGTTAAAAAACAAAATTTAAGTTCTGTAACCGATTTATGAGGAAAACTGGAAGATGCATGGGAAAAATAACAGCTGAGCTGTGCAAGAAACTTTTCATCTCCCGTAGGTGTTGATGTGCTAGAAATATTGCTAATAAAGGTATCTATACTTCGTGTTAATCATTTGAATTATCAAAAAAAAATGTTCGATTTTTATTTTGGTAGCTTGGCCATAAAAATGATATTGTATACTTGTTTTCTCAATCTATCCACTTTGTTTATTTCAAATAAAGGTTGTTCCTTACACAAAGTATATACCAAGAGCTACGATTTCAGTAAATTTCAAGATCCTGTGGCAATTATTATTAATGAGAACTACATTTGAATAAATGGCACTGGTGTTGGGGTAGGAAGGACAATAGCAATCGTCATGGAAAGAATTAGGAAAGGCCTTTGTCCCGCAGTGGACTCATAATGGTTGATGATGATGAAATATATATGGGACAGAGAGAAATATATCCAAAATAGTTATTTACTTAGCTTTGTCGTGTAGATTTAGAGAGAATTCGCCTCATTTAAAAGATCTTCCCATCCCTGCTCCTTGATTATTTACTGTGTTACATGTGTAACGAGATTGGGCAGCTTCCAGCTAATATTTATAGGTATAATCTCACACGGGAAAAAATCAACTCTATCTGCTATGTTTTCGTCTAGTGTTGTAAATGTATGATTTATCTTTATATAAAAACATCTTGAAAAGTTGGGTTTTTTTAACAGAATGGTCAAAGTTCTTCCCCTAGGTCCGCAATACACACACACACACACACACACACACATACGCACACATATATATATATATATATATGTGTGTGTGTGTGTGTGTGTTTGTGTGTGTGTGTGTGTGTGTGTTGTGTGTGTGTGTGCGTGTGTGTGTGTGTAAGAGATGGACATATTAGTCTGACAGAATGAAATATAAATTGCCTGATATTGTATAGAAACTAATTTGAAATGGTCTCCCATCGTTACATGGTTAATATATCACTCAATTTAGACAACATAAATAGAATGAACAATTGAAGAAAATGGAGCTTCCTGCAGGAGTCCCATTTACTTTAATTGTTTATTCTATTTATGTTATCTAGGCTAAGTGATACATTAATCGTCTAACGACGGGAGATCATTTCTAATAAAAGTTTCTACATAATATAACGCAATTTATATACACACACACATACACACACACATATATATATATTACTAAACATAATCATGAAATCATGAAATACGACTATATAAATGCCAGTAACATTTTCCCCAACATGGCAAATCCTCCCCTTCTCCTGCAACTACTGATTACAATAACCACAATAATAAGCACAATCATCATCATCCTCAGATACTACTGATATGAAAACTCAACTAGTACAAATACTACTACTACTACTACTACTACTACTACTACTACTAATAATAATAATAATAATAATAAAAATAATAATGATAATAACAGTAGTAGTAGTAGTAGTAGTATAAAGTAAAAAAACAGGAATCGAAATATATTAGTTTTTTAAAAAAATGCTGATTGAGAATAAGACGAGATGTGATAGTGACGCCTGCAAAAAAAAAAAAAATAAGGAGTTAGGAAATGCTCACTTCCAACACGATATGCTGCCAAAAGACATCAATCAGGTGACAATTCCTGTAAATTGACTAACCAGACTTATTTTCGTATTCTGTTTGAGCCAGCTTGTTGCAGCATTTGCTCTTTTTTGCTTTTTTTTTTAGTTTTGTCTATTTTTGCTTCGATAGAATTTTGTTTCGCCTTCCTTGTATCTCGCGTGTCCACGATTGTTCGTCTGCGTTGGTTTCTATGTCTTGAATTCTACCAGAAGAGTTTTCTTTTCCCAATTTCTTTCTTTGTTGTGTTCCTCAGTATTCCAATGCCTGCCGTTCTTCTACCCACTTGCTGCATTGAATTCTTAACAGTTTTCATGTATTCACAGCATTGTTGTGCGTATTTAGCAAATCTCTTTTAGCCATTTGAATACAGTCCTTGGAGCTAACAAAACCTTTCTTTTCCTTCTTCCTTCACGTGGTGAATCATTCAAGTAGATAATTTCTTTTTCCTTTATGGGGTTGGATTCGGGTCCCCTAAGGTGCTTGTAATTGCCATTAGTGATCAATGCACTGATTGTTTTATGATCTGTCAATTCCGTCTGTTGTCACTGGTTTTCCTTTGCGTATCACTAGTACTAAGCATTTCTTGATTCCGAACGCTCTTCTTATATGTAATCGCTGTAGTTCTTTTTTAATCAATGTTTCCCGTTCTTTTTTTGGTTTTCTTCCAATAGCTCAGGTCATCCATGTACGTTAGGTGGTTGACTTTTTTCGTTGTGTTTGTAAATTGCTACCCCCCATCCCCTGTAAGAGTTCTGCAATATCAGCTTCAGTCGTATCACGGATACGACAAATAGCAACGATTACCCGGAGTCTCTATGAAACAATCATCTTTTTACTTGAAATACTGTTGGACAGAGATTTTCAGCCTGGGGAGAATTTGTCCCGAGGAAAAATATAGGGTTCCTATCCTATGGGGTGAGAGAATAGGGACCACAGATTAGCAAACTCACACTTGGAATACTGATCCCTCGACAAAGCAACCAAATCTCAATAAAAAAAATAAAAAGGCCTGGGTTTTACTTAACATGGGAAATTTCCTCAGGATGTTTAGGTTCTTCAGAGTATTCTTATCGATTCAAACAATTTTATCTGGGTAGTTTCAATTCACCTCCAAAATTTCAATTTTTTCATTCAAAAAAAAATCTTGGTGACCGTTCCAAGCATGCCAATTATTATCGGCATATTCTACAGTTTTTAATTATTTTCGAAGAAAAGTCTGTTCGTGGCGTGAAATACATGTTTTCTTTTCATCATTAGGTTATGTATTTAATGATATTCCTACGTGTATATTTAATTTTTTCGTTATTTTATTATTTTGCCATGTTATTTATCCATTTGTTCATCCATTTTTTGTTTCAACCGCCTTGTGTTCTCCTGGAATGGCTACATCTTAAATTCTTGTTTGTAAAGATGATCAGTTCGAATTTCAAGGCCACCAAGAATCTTTTTTCCTATTCTCCACGACAGTTTCTGTTTTGTGTTTACATAATTTGCTTGCATGATCGGATTCAAGTCGTTTGCACAGTTCCTAGTGAATCGCCGTTCCTACTCAATCTTACCAACTTTTTATATTCCTTCAAAGCTAATATATATATATATATATATATATATATATATATATATATACATATATATATATATGTGTGTGTGTGTGTGTGTGTGTGTGATATTTGGATGTATAGGTTGTATCCAATACATTGGTGATTTTTTTATAGACAATAAGGCAAACAAATTATTAAATATCTATTGTGTGTGTGCGCACGCGTGCACATCTCTGTATATGTGCTTGTGTGTGCACGTGTTGGGTGGGTGAATGGAGACAGAGATAGGAAAAGAGAATGGGAAGGAAGAGAGGTAGTTTTAAAAGTCTTCCTGGTGGTAAATCTTTGGTGCCAGTGGTAGAGGTTTGGACCTAGAAGTTTGTCAGAAGATGACGCCTTTCCAGCGGATGGGAGAGTTAATCTAAAAATGGAAATTGGGGTGGGGGATGAACTTTTCTAGAGACCTAATGGAAAATGTTTAATGACAGGAGTATCCACTATTTTCAGTACGCTGTAATTAGCCCCGAAGACACTAACAAAAAGATAGGAAGAATGGGAATTCAGGAAAGAATTTAAACCATCCAGTCGAAAGCATCAATAAGAATACTGAGAAGTTTTGACAACTAAGATTACCCATTATCTCATGTCTCTGCTCTTCTCTCGCCCTATGCACGTATCTCCTCATTCTCTCCCTTATCCCTTCCAGTCTTCGTTGCCCGTCAGCGATGTTATCAAAATGTTATACAAACATTGACTGATTTCATTTGCGAAAAATTTCCCTGGGCCTTCAATGAACTCCCCAACGTTCTTCTTTCCCTTTTCGCTTCTTTTCCTCTCATTGAAATTCCCTTTCTGTTCTGCCCTTTCGCTTCCAATCCTTTTATCAAACTACCTTTCTCCTCAACCCCCCCCTCTCTCTCTCTCTCTCTTCCTACTCCCTCAATAAACTGCTACACTTTCTTTTCCCCCATCACTTCTCTTCCTATTCTTTTATCAACCATCTTTCTTTTTGGTCGGATATTTGATCGACGTTATTTGGATTACCTCCCTTGAGGTATTATCATTCATGTATGGATCGGCACCAAGGAGCCTTAAGTTATTCTATTATGTGATTCATTTTTAATAATTCAAGTGATCTAATTTTAATTTTATTAACAGTCCTAAACTAGCTCAAGCTGTTCCAATGTGTGATGATCAGACATTAAGTATCAAGAGTTTCTATGACTTCATTTTTATCTTAATGTCACAATAGGAAGGTAAACCAATCATCCCATTTGAGTGCAAGCAAACACAAAAATAAGTAGATTAACAGAAACCTGTACATAGAAGTTTATTATATGGTTAAATAACTTGTTAAATAACTAGTTAATCCCTGCGAAAAAAATCGCAGATATATTTGAATTTTTATTTGATAATTTAAAAACAAATACTGAATTAGCTTTGATAGAAGAGGGTTGGTTGGAGATATTTTCAAGTTTGTATTGTTACATGTTGAGAAACGAAAAAAAATCATAATGTTCATATCATAGATACTAGGAGATCCAATGAGGATCGAAACCATTAATAACAGTCAGCAACATTAGTTTATTGATCATTGCTATACAACGTATGTCCTGATACATTTTAATACGATTCATCAAGTTAGAATAGTTTAGTATCTGACCTCCAATAGAAGGGAGATTCAACGTGGATTGAACCCATTGGCAACGACCAGAAAGATTAGCTTGCTGGTCATTACTATATGACCAGCATTCTGATCAATTTTTTCATATGATTTATTAACTTTGACGATTCTTTGTATTAGACCATCAATAGCGGGGGATTCAATGAGAATCGAACCCAATAACAATGACCAGAAAGATTAACTTGCTGATCATTTCGATACGACCTGCACACTGATCAATTTTCTTTCATATTATTTATCGACTTGTATAAGGCCATCAATAACGGAATATCCCATGAGGATCTAATCCATACGGTTATGGTTATCAATATTGTTCTACAATAATTGTACACTCGATGAAATTATGCATTGCTAAATATATTTCTAGTTCCAAGATCAGAGGTAGTGTTTTTGTTATTGTTTTTGCAGTTGATGCGAAAGATAAAAGAACATTTTGTTCGTTGGAGGATTATTCACGTAATTGCGAGACTTATCTTAGCTAAAAGTGCATCAAACTTCTCAAAAGGTTACCTACTCTTTTGTAAGACGGTTATTGACTCTTGTTATCTTATCAACCAGTACAATGATACCAATTAACTCAACAGAGTGCAGAGACAGACGACACAGTTCAATCCATGTTGTTTTTTTTTTGCAGGGTGAAGAAGATAGAAAGAAAGAGAGAGAGAGTGTGTGTGTGTGAGAGAGAGAGAGAGAGAGAGAAAGACTGAGACAGGTGAATGGAATATATGACCTGAATGGAGAGGGTTAACTAGATTTCCCTAATACAGTTTTCCTGTCTTCCTGTCCCCAAGACAAAGAATACCTCAATCCTAACATTGAGAAAGTATTCAACAACCATAACCATCAAAGATGGCAGAGGGCTCGATCCTTTTTTTATACGTATATGTGTTTGTTTGTTTGTTTGTTTGTTTGTGTTCTGGTGCTTCTGGCCCTACCGTTTTGTCAACTGGCTTGTAAATTGGCATCAGTACTCCAAAAGACCTAATCAAAAAAATATTTTTTTGAAAAAATGTTTTTTTGACGGAGGTGGGGGGGGGGGGCTTATTCTAACGGGATTATCAATAAAATCTAAATCCTCCAGAATCTAGATTTTATATACTTTATTCCAGATGTTTCCAGTGGAAAACACCAGTGATGTCATAAACAGAATTTATTTATTCTTTCATGGAATTTCTTTCACACGATTTCAAATTCCAACGCTACAGTTGTTTAATTATTGACTGTGATGACGAGTTTTCCTATATTTCCACACTAGATATATTTAGTTCATGTGTTTACTTGTTGGATAAAATCCTGGGTGAGTTATTGATATGGTTCACCACTACCCCCTGGATTGGGAAGAAGGCCGAAGATAAGATTTTAAAACAAAAAAAAAACAAAAAAAAAACAAACAGAAAAACTTCAGAGAGTGTGGCACACGATGATTGAGCCCCCCCCCCCCCCGTGCTAAGTCTCAAGTGTGAAATGGAGGGGGATACGTCCTAAGTAGTGAGAATTTCAGGGTTCACAATCTGGTCCGTGGGACCCTTGCAGTGGGAGAATTTCCTCTTTCTTCAATTTGATTTTCCTTACGAGTAGAAAAGGTCGTTGGCTGGCAAATTTGGAGCGAGCAAAGATATTGCTTGGGTTGCCTACCCACACATTGAGAAGTGGAAGTAATGACTGGGAGTGAAACGAAAGTAATTGATTACTCATCCCACCTTCTACGAAAGACAAATAGAGACTTGTTGTTCAAAGACCCTATTTAAGAAGGACTCTTATGTTCCTTAATACGAGCAGGTAAAGCTAGAATAAAGGCAAATGAAAAAGAAAAAAAAGTTTAATATTGTTATACAATAACAAATAAAACAAGTTAGGATTTAATCATTGGAGAATTCTAATGGAAAATATCTATAAATTATGAAACTGATTCAGTTTTTAGCTCGACCCATAATGAAAGGGGACTGCCAAATCTCCTTGCCCATATCAACTATATGGGCAGTAATACATTTCTGGTTCATCAAAATGTATATAAATATACGTTCATCATACGTTTATGCTGCTTTGTTTGTCCGTTAAACTTTCAATTTGTTGTCTCCGACTTTGATCCACTTGCATTCACAAATCTGCACCGAATCATCTATTGACCTTTATTCTCTGTCTCGTCTAGATTTGGTTAGCCTTGGTTACGTCGGTTTATGCAGAGTCAGGGCAATGAACGAAGGCTGTTCACGGCATGACAGATATGTTTGTATTTCTCGAACAGCGCAAGTGGTTGACTATTGAACCTACGTAAGAGCCAGGTTTTCGAATGCTGATTAGTGAATATCCTAAAAAAATCAGGAATCGTTGCTGCAATCAATCAGACTTTAGTTTGCTCTCATGTAATCAAGCAGAGATATAGTTGCATTATCAATATCCATCAATCTATCTATCTACATCTGTTTGTGTACACACATCTCTCTCATTCTGTTCGTATCTGTCAACCCAGTTCAGTCTGTTCACGACTCTCCCACTTATCACTAGGACCAGCCTCGTGACTGATATAGTTTTGTGTTCATAGAGGTGTTGTTATGAGGTTGGATCTTGGAGTTAGTGATTTGAGGATGCGTAGAAAAACGATGTTTACTATTTTATGATGGTCGAATCAAGGTAACTAGATATTTGAGGGCGATAAGATACTTGTGCAGTTGGTTACTTGGCAAGATGCACACTCATAAATGTAGGCCAAGTGGAGGAACTAGGATATAATTAGCGACACTAAACAGACATGGCAAGGGGCTTGTGATGAAATAAAGAGATAAGAATATGAACCAAGTGCTGACAATAACAATAATGAAAGGTCTATTGTTACTTGTATTACAAAATGCTAAGTTCAAGACGTGTATAATAATGAAAGATACTGTCTATAGTTTTGAGAAGGGTCATCGACATTCAAGAAGTTTTACAGACGATTGGACCCCTTCTTGTTGGTTGTGCTGTTAACATTTTACGTCTTATGGCTCACCATATTTGGGGAGAGAAAGGTGAACACCATCCTCTCCGAGAAAAAATTCGTATCACAGACAGGGAATGCTGTTAGAAACTGATAGAATTGAAAGAGGCAGCCTATATCAACATTTTGACAATGTATGTGAGACAGGTGCTGAGTTCTAGCCGATGTGGTTTTCACAACTCAACAAAGACAAAGTATAGAAATCCTGGCCTAACAAGAAAAAGAAAAGAAAAAGATATCAGCTGAATCCAACGTTATAGCGTTGCCACCATTGAAAAAAAAATGTTTACTATAATCACATTCAGATTGTACACCTGAAGAAGGGCGTAGAATGGATCGGTCGAAACATCGTGTTAACAACACAAACAAGAAGGGGTTCAGTTCTCTTAAAAGCTCTTGGAATAGTGAAGAAGTCAATTGTGGTTTACATAAGCCCCTCAAGAAAGTTCGCTTTAATAGTTCGTCAAGGGTTCGTTGTATGGTTGAGGTCGAGTCGTGTGGTGTGTTGATGAATTGTCGCAAAAGTAATGAATGTTTGGATCGCTGCATTCCTGTGTCTCAATATGTCCGTGAATTGCGTTGATACGTGTGAATATTGAGAGTGTTGAATGTATGAGGACGTTCTGTCAAATGACAGTGACCGTTGTCAGTACTGACAGGTTCAGTGGGAAATGCTGTACGCGCTAAGATGACTGAGAGAGGCACCAGACTGGGTTCTGGAAAATGTTCCTTAGCAATATTTCTGACGGTAGAAAATTTTCTCTCTGAATTTCTGAGATGAATGGAAAATATTTATGGTCGCTGACTTTTATTAACAACTAGAATTTACAGTTCGATCCTACCTGTCGGTGAAAAATTTTGTCATTTGACTGCTGATCTTGGAAGAGGGGAGACGGTAGTTACATATTTTCTTACCGATGTAGAGCAATTCAGGTAAATGTTAAGATTTCAAATGCTGGACCAGTGGTGCTACGCAGTCACCCCAAACCTATTTCCTCTAATTTGGCCTCATTAATGTTGACTAATCTAATCTCAGTAAACATCAATATCAAAATGTATTCAAACGTTCTAAAACTAAACGTTGGTAGTTCTTTTAATTGATGTATAAACTTGATTTCTTTGTACTTCATGTCATGACTCTAACTTAGTAACCTGTCTATCTTATAACGCGTTATCTGGTTGGCTAATCGGATAAACCACCAAAACAAGGGTATTCCCCCGCTAAATTCTGACAGTCAATCACTGTCCAAAGTGTCGTCAGAGAGACTCGTATTTATTTAAATCATGTTTACCTATCAACGTATTTCTATATAAAGGACTGTCTGCATCTATTCATCCTTATTTCTATTCTTCTGCTGCCATCACAACTTAAGTTTGACAAGTATTCCTTCATGGGAATTAATATTTCTGTGTCTAACATGCAACGGCTGATATTTCGTATGAACATTCTTTGATGTGTCATTAACTATTTGCTACCTTTAAAGTCAAACATTACAGAAACAAGACTTGAAGATAACAAAACCCTCTTTTCCATATAATACTGAATTCTCGTCTTTAAGTTATTTTTTCACTCTCACTTTATATGAAGTAACATTTAATACATAAATTCTTTCTCTCATTTATTTGTATTAACTGATCAAGACATCACACTTTGTTTATAAAAGTATTTTGTCATAATGTTACGAATCACTTTAATCAATTAGGTTATATTTTTTCTTCCTCTAAGAAGCGTTGTCCCTACGTAGATGAGAAATTCCTTTAGAGTTCTCTCCCCTTTCACCATTTAAAGGAACGGTTCCTTAACTCCTTCCTTAACTCTTTTAGTGTTCCTGCTGCTATACATATAAAAAGGGTCCATTGGGTGATCCTGTGAAGAGCCAATGCACAATTTTCAACTGAGACACGAATTCCTCGTTGTTTTCATTTTTTGTACATTCCTTTCAGTTTTGTCTATTTTTTCTCTAATCTATCACCTTTCCAACAATGTTTAAGTTAACAGCTTATGGGACCAGATTCGTTTCTGACTCAACAGTTTTGCCCGTTAAACTCGACTTTTCCTTTGTACCAGTTGGAGTTAATTAAAATCGTATTATCTATAGGATATTAAACCTGCTTGTACCTTCCTTTGGTATGTTTGATACTTCCAATGATTTTATTATTTCTACACGAGAGTTAACTGAATCGAAAATATTGAAGTACATTCATATCGTATTACGATTGACCAACTTACACACTCGACTGCACAAACGTCCCCGTAAAAAGCTTAAAACCCATTAATTGTGGATGATAGGAATTTCAGTCATTGCAGTTGTATGAACCAATTTCCAGTCAGTGTAAAATGATCCAAAATTATTTCAGTTTGGGAGTGGTGGGATAGCGTAAGAAATTGACGAACCGAGTTCGAATTTCGGTTGAGGCACTAATGCCCTTAAGAAAGTCAGTTATGCCCTTGTCCCTGCGCTTTATCCAATCACGAGATATCATGTCGGTATTTATTTGCCACCCGAATTGAGAATGCGCAGTTTTTAGTGAGAGGAGAATATGTACACCCATCCGTAATCATGTTAAAACTCCTACTAACTATAAAGCTACTTACAACAAATACTAACTCTAAAAAGAATTAACGTCTCTTGACTGTGATGTCACCTACCTATACAACGCATAGTATCAAAATGTCTTCTATCTGAACACTGGTTTTTCTCTTGTCTTATTTTATCATCTATCTTGATCCAATCATAAGTCATCTATTCACTGACATACAAAACCACCCGATACGGGCCACTACAGTAAGTTTTATTTTATGCTAAGTTATCCAAAAATTGTCCCCTCAGCCACTGCCACATATATCAGGGTGTAACCAGTGAAGTGTAAAGACCTTCAGAAGAGTACGGGTTCAGTTGTAACAAGGGTGCCCACTTACTTGAAAAAATATCTGCAATGCCACAGAGACTATATACATGTATACACATGATGAATCAGTTGAAATTGTATGTGATAAATATTCTTAAATTCAATATATTACTGTTGTGTCTCCTATTGAATATATTCTTGAATTTTTACTAAAAGGGTACGTTTGATATGAAGGAAAAAAAAGGTACACAAATCCCCCGAAGCCCCCACCTGTATATGTGCATATGTAGTTGTTCTTTTCAGTTGCCAGGTATCATTTTAGCGTGTTCTATCCGAAGACAACAACAAACTAAATTGCTGGAGGCATTCACCAATTTCAGATAACGTCCTCTAAGCACTGGCATACCACGATGGTTGTCGGAGAAGAGAGTGTTTGACTGAGCCTTTGGGCAAACCACCCTCCCTAAACTACCTTACCTACCCAGGCAGTAGCAGCCCCTTGTCAACCAAATTTAAAGAATAGAATTATTAATTTTAGTTCGTTCGGACTAATTTCCTTGTCTTCAATGATTTAAAAAATTCTGTTTATTTGTTTGTTCGTTTTCGTTTTGTTTTTTGCAGTTGTGACTTTTCAAGTTTCAAAATGGCCGCCCAGCTTTAGGGTGGCCGGTGCTGATGGCGAATTTAGAGTCAAAGACGCAGACGACAAAAATACTAACTAACACTAACCCAACAGCTTGACTGGTGATCATTTTGAAACGGGAAAGGTAACAATAACCTTTGTTTCTACCTGCGATGAACATCGATGAACGTCGATCATTCTATGAATGCCAAACTCACTTTCTGCCAGACCAATTTGAAAATGGTTCCGTGTTCATAAGAATAGAATGGGCGAAGGAAGAGGATTTTTTTTCTCTTTATGTCATACAACGTCATGTTTTAGAAAATCTCAGATGAAAAAAAAAAAGACGGCGAAAGAAAGGGAGTAAGGGAAAAGAAAGAAAGTAAGAGAAAATAAAAAAGGGATAAAAAGAAGATAGCGATAGAAAGGAAGAAGCTTTCTTCAATTAGATTTAGAAGTTCAATAAAAGAGTTGGATATGAAGAGAAAAAAAAGGTGGAGTTTAATAAGTGAGAAGGACATAAGAGTTCAATGAGAGTATGATATGAAAAGGACAAAAGAGTAGGATATGAAGAGAAAGAAAGAAAGAATGAAAGGTAGAGTTTAATAAGAGAGAGAGAGAGAGAGAGAGAGAGAGAGAGAGAGAGGAGAGAGGAGAGAGGAGAGAGAGAGAATAAATAAAGGGTATCGGTTTTTTCCATTCATTTCGAACGACATTTTTCGTTTTATTTTTCTTGTTAGAACTGTTGTCGCTGAAGTTTTTTTTTTTCAAATGATTATTAACTTCCGTTTTGAACTTATTAACGGCGATCAACTTGTGGGTGAATGTTTGTTATTGATTCGCAAACTAAAATATCAAAGGGAATTAACAAATGATTTATTAAGGAACAAATTAAAACAAAAAACTTGACCATAAAATTTGATTATAAAAGATATTTAATTCTAGGGTTAGCTTTTGGTGTTAGGGTTAGGATTAGGGTTATTCAATTGATTTTCATTGATAGTTGCTAGTGTATATTCTTTTCAATCTTATAGTTACAAAGATAATGTTCGATTTATTTCTGTTTTTCCTTGCAAACCAACTCTAAAACTACCCCTCTCCTCTAAATCATATTTTTTTATAATTAAATTTGATGAAGTATAGTCGTGATGGTCAAGTGTTTTGCTTCCATTTATTCGTCAGCGTTATTTGGTAACCTTGCCTTTGATATTTTAGTTTGCGAAACATTAACAAACCAACTTGTGTTTCATTTTAGTGAATAAAGTCAGAAAAAAATGTCAAAAATTGTGTAAACAACGTCGCAGGTTTCGAACAGAGCCTGTTCTTGTTCAACACTATGAATTGGCTTCTCTGCTCTTCGATGCGACGTATATTGAAATGTCAAAGATTGGTACAACGCCTTGTCTAAAAATATAAGACGAGAGTTGAGCTTTTTAAGGATTTTTTTTCTTCCGTTTTGGCATGGAAACAGAAATCTCAGTGTTATCATAGTAACTTGGTTACTTATGTTATCACCTTTACGCTGGGTAGGCTGAGACTGTCCTTGTTTAGGCATCAAATATCATATGTAAAGATATGTTTACCAGGCTTATAGACGCTCGGCAGGTTCTTGCTTCCTGGGTGTTTTTTTGTCTGATTTTTGTTTTTTGTTTTGTTTTTTTTTTTAGTTTTTTTTTTTTTTGTTTTTGTTTTTTCACTTGTGAATGACAAAATAGCGTTGTTTTTGTTATCGTCATGAAATTATTCTAAGGGAGGCTACTCCCACTATCGCTTGATGATTTTTTTTCAGAGTTACTTCCCCTTAATGATGATCATTGTAAGGAATTGCTGCACAAATTAATCTAAGAATAAGCTGAAAAGACGAAAAAACAAAAAAACAAAAAAAAAACAAAACATTGAATTATAAGATCTTCAACATTATGGTTTGAGCAGTACAGAACTCTTGGGAAACAATCAACCGCACCAATCGAGGTGTACCTGTACATAATTTGCATTTTCTTTTTCCTTAAAAAAAAAAAAAATTTCTAACAGAAACCGACAGTAAAAAATTTTTCCCAATGAACTATCGATTCATTTCATGAGCTTAAATTTTATCATTTTTGTGTAAAAGCTAATGGTTGAATCCATATTATTATGAAATCAAAAATTCTCATTGCAGTGCTTTTCTGACTTATTAGATAGGGAAGAACATTGCAGAAGGGAAAATCAAAACCTTTCAGATTAGTATCCTCACCTTCATTGTTTGATAACTATATTCCTGTTGATGGGCTCTCAAATTTGCATGGATTAATTTCAAAGCTTACCTTACTTTTGTACAAAGGTATAGTAGAGGGCATACAGTGGGGCACTGAGCACGACTGGTTGACCAGGCAATTACTATCATCCAAATCTTTAGACTGAGTTGCTTTCATATGAATTATTCCTCTTGATCAAAAATGAAATTTAGAACTTCACATGAGATACTACCTAAAAGTTCAGGGAGTTTGAACAAAGCATCCAAAATGAATGCAGTACAGACTTTTGCCACTAGCCTTGATGGTACTAATATTAGTAAGCTCATTGTATACCTGTCCAAAGAGACAGCTTTAAAAGAGATATTGAAACCCCCAGTGATAAGGTGAGTAACTTTTGGTAACACCTCTTATCTATTTTGTTTTTAAAAAAAGGGGGGGAGGAATCTTTCAAGTTCATATTCCATGATGAAATGAACTAAGAAATGAAAGCTATCATTTTCTCTTCATTCTGTGCTAGAGATGAAAATTTATTATTGTGACTTTTTTCCTTTTATTCTAAACTTAATTTTGGAGATGTTTTACTTTATTGCAGTATTCTTCAACCTCAGCTAGATACATCCTGCTACTACATGACAATCTTCATGGCTGTTATTCTTAAAAAAATACTATTTGTCTTTTATAAACTGAAATGAAGACAGAAAACATCACACGGGACAAAAAATTGGAAAGAAGTCAAACCAACAAATTTTGTTTCATTATTTTTTATACATTTTTTTTCTTCAGATCCTTCAAATTTTATTTTCCATTTTTTCTCCATATTCCTTCAGTCATCATTTTTAACAAGAAACAGGAATAATGATTCTTTTTGGCGGGTGTAAGGGCAAGGAAAAAAGGGATGGGAATAAATACATGTATACAACTTGAAAGAAAGATAAATAGTGATACATTCAAGTGAAAAAAAAACAAAATGTACAAATGAAAACAATAAAAGGCAATTTAGCAAGAATACAAAAGAGAATTACTATTTCACCAGGATTTAAGAACCTAGAGAAAATAAATACAGAAAAAAAAATATTATTACTTGTTTTGTTTTGTTTTCTTAATCATTATTTTTAAATTCCAATCAAGTGACACAAAAACTTTTCTGAATATAATCATTTTTCATCCATTTTTATGATATTCATGGATATGCATGAAATATTCTGACAAATGTAAGATGCATAAAAAGTAACACACTATTCATAAGTTTTTGCAAAGAAATTGAAAATAGTTCCATATAGATATTACAGTAAAATTTATGCAGATTTTATGAATTTAGTGAAGCTCCCGAGGCCTCGTATGATGTATGTGCTAAGATTATTTTTCAAGATTATTTGTGCCAATCTCAGCAAAAGCTCAGTCAATGTATTATCCAAGACTTCTTGATAAAGAGTTTTAAAAAAAAGGGTTATTTTTCTAGATTTGTTTCTTATCAAGAAATCAATGAATAAGAACACAAAATACCGTCGATGATTTTGAGATGAGTAATTTTTGCTCCAGGTATTCTTGGACTATTGATCTCATTATTTATGCTGCTTTTATTATCATCATTATCACAACATTTCAACCAATGAATTCAACAACCTTCTTCAGAACAATCTACAAGAAAAGAGAGCAGTTTTTTTCTACAGAAAGAGGGAGTAAATAAAAAAAATTCTGGGCATTACAACATTAGAGTTGTTTTCAATAATGCAATCACTCTTCCTAACTTCCTTACTAGAATTGGTCACGCATAAAAAAAAAGAGGGCATTATGATACTAAATGCCATATATTTGTTGTCTGTTTAAATAGTTTTGTGAACAAGATCTTATATTTGAAGAACAGTATCTTATAGTGAGTTAGCTGGAAATCAATCAAAGGGGGATAACTTTTACCAATCTTTACACCAGATGGTTTTAGTACCAAATAAGCAGGAAATACCAAGAGAGCCATATTCGAAAGAATTAGAAAAGTCAGGGATGGCAGACGGTAATCAATTGAGACGTGTTCACATAATCCTTTCTGAGATCCAAACAAAAGATCAAGAACATCACTGGAGAGTGAGGAATTTGAAAGAAGTAGTCTGCATTAACCTAACGGACAGATACATAAGTCACTCCAAAGTGGATTTAAGCACAGTACCTCTCTCTTCCCTTACAGATTGTATATTTGAATGAGTCTGAAGGAGGGAAAAAACAAAACTTAGTAACAAAAGCAATACAAAGAATGAGTTCAATAGTCTGAACAACAATTGGAAAGAACATAAATGGATTTATAATGTAAGTTTTTCAGAATTATTCATAAATCTATTTTTAAAATGTGTTTACATAATTCTGAAATATATTATCCTGAGTATTTATTTTTATATGTAAAAAAGGTATGAATCCAAAATGTAAAGCATTTTTTTATATCAACCTATTATTGTCTTTAGTGTAAAACTGTATCAGCTGTTGGTTAATCTTTTTTTATCGTTAAATGAAGCAATTCAAAGTGTAAGTACCAGGATAATTGTGAATTCTAGGAAGCGTTTCATGGTTTTGAGGGAAAAAAACTTGAACTGGCAATATTCAAGACAAACCTAGCATTCAACTCTAAAAGTGGTTCAGTCACATGTTTGAGACATATAAAATTTCATTTTTGATACTTTAGTGCCACTGACAGCCATTTTTTAAAGAACAAATATCATTGATTACATCAAAATTTTAAAATAGAAAACTACTTTTCATACATCATGTAAATTAGCCATAAGTCAGATTTAAACCCATAATCAAACTATGGTTTCATAGAATGATAACCATTTACCTAAACTTTAAAACTACTCCGGGAATATCTTCATCGTCTAATACTGTTAACTGTTCAACATGATTTTTTTTTACAATTTTCACACCACTTAGCAGCATACAGTGAATGTGTAAGTAAACATGTATATATGGAATAATCCAAGTTGTGTTACATTCATTACAATCGGGCTATCCTATTCATGGGTCCAAATCATACCATAGACCGATGTATTTGGCATTCATTTATACATTTGATGCCTTTCTGTGAGTTAAAAATAAGATTGTTCCAAATCAATAATACCTAGAAAACAAAAAAAAATCAATCATTTGTAGATTCCATATTGTAAAACATTTTCTAAATTTCTTACAGCATCTATTTTTAAGGACTTGTAAAAGAAGGTTTTTCAAAATACAAATAGAAGAAAGGGGGAAACCACTTTTAAACCCTTTATAATGATCAGTTTTAAAACGGCATTTAAATCAAACATTATTATTAGCTACTGGGAAGAGAAAATACAGTAGCAATCCTGTGACTTTCTGAAAGTTGTGATGTAGAAAAGAGTTGCTTTTCTAATTGACTAGGTGATTTCTAAATTTTTTATCAATTGACTTATTTTGAAAAATCAACTTTATTTTTCATTATCAATTTCAATTTTAAAAAAAAATTACTCAATTAATACAAATCAAAAGCTGATCTGTAAATAAGTGACCCTGTGGTCTGGCACAAGGCCACACGAGTGGAAGGAGAGGAAGATTGCATTGCACCAATCTACCAGAAGGTGAAGACCTACTTATCTTGAAAATTAACTTTGATACTGACCACTGGCACCAGTGGAAAATACATGACTACCCTGATCACCAAGCAGGCTCTTGATTAAAAAGTATTACATTCTATAATCATTTAGAGAAGAAAAAAATTTTTTGTTATTCAAGTCATATATTGAAAAATGTCTAATTTTTTTTGTAGCATTTATTCGAAAAAAAAAAAACAAAGCAAAAACAAAGTAAACAAACAAATAAACATCAAGTCATCATATATACCAATATTGACTTATCTCTGAAAATTAAGTTGTTTTTTTGTTTTGTTTTTTAGTTTTAGCTTATGGTGATCCACAAAACAACGAATACAAATTAAAATGGTGAAATTCTTTCTTAGTAAATTTTATGTCTTAATTTTCATAATTAACCTCTATTTTTTCATATGAGGTTATCATATGTTTCCTAAAATTACTAAATATCATAATTTTATCTAAAACATTTGTAGAGAAAACTTTTTTAAAAAATTGTGTGAAAATATTAAAGAGTGTCGGAAAGCAACAAATATTTTTATATAAAAAATTTGGTGGTTTCAAACTGAAATTTTCAATCAGTTATTTTGAAAAATTTTGTCAAATCTTTAAAATATCTTTTTTTAACTTTTTAAAAAACTGATTCATTTAGTAAAGAAAACTATAGTTGTAGCATTTTGTACTTTTCCTTTAATTTTTAAAAATATTTGGTTGATTTGAGGAGAAATCAAAATATTCGATGAATTTTGCATATCTGAAGGAATGTTAGGAACAATATTTCATTCTTACATGAAATCAGTGAAGAAAAATATACTAAATGAATTAAATCAGCTCTTTTTTTTTATTTCTTCAATGGCGGCTGTAGTAATAGAAAAGAGAGCTTTTAGTTTAATATTGCAATTATAGTATATGATTTGCAATATTGCACTGAGAACATTGATCCGATACTATCTTCAAAGCAACTGTTTTGGTGCTGAGGGAGCTAGTATGAGCTATAGTAAGCAAGAGAAGCATAGTTTCTTTGAAGCTTTTGTATCTGAGCACAAAGTAGGAATAATTATCTAAATAACTACAATTATTATTTATTTCTTGAAATTATGATAATTCAAACTGAGAATGACACTACATTATGAAAGATACTCGAAAATCAATTCATGGCTTTGTTTATTCATAATAATCATATGATAAGAATATCATACTATATTCTCTTAAATATCAGCCACTATTGAATTTTTTTAATAATAAAAACTGCTGCACTAAATCTAATTTTTTGATTATCATAGAAAGCTTTTTAATAAGTTTTGTTACCTCTTCATATTACCTGCTTTATTTTTGATTGTGAAAAAAGTCAATAGTTCCCTGATTGCCAAAAACTTTTTTGTTCAAACTAAATTTGAATCGATTCATAGCGTTCATAAGAAAGGAAGGTTAGAGAGACTGGGCGAAGAAAGAAGAATTTTGAAAATTTTTTACGTCACACTACGTCATATCATTCCTAGTTTTAAATCAATTACCAGAATAAAAAATAGAAGGTACAAGAAAAAAAGAAAGAAAGAAAGAAAGGTGTTTATAAACAGCGTTTAAATTTAATGAATACACTTTTTAGCTATTTCATTTTCCAATGAATCTTTTTGTGCTTCAGATGATATTTTTCATTTTATTTTTGATGCAATAATAATTTATTTTTCAGATGTTTTAACAGGAGTTAACTTGAAAAATCAATTGGAAACAAATACTTCTGTAACAGAAACAAATGCTGACAAATGTTGTCAAAAATTGCATAAACAACATCACAAGTTTTGGACAGAGTCTGTTTCTTTTTCTCTTGTTTAAATCTAAATTCATTATTGCGTCAGATGAAAGTTTTCTTCTTTCGTAGACTTATCAACAAAGTTTTGTATCTTAAAAAAAAAAAAAGGAGTCTGATAATATACTGCCTCTTGGATTCCTTTGCATGAAAATTTTGAAATTAATTCATAATTCATATTTTCAACAGTTTTTAAACACTTCTTTGAAATAAAATCATGATAACTTCATGAATTAAGTAATAGAAGTGACATAAAAGTTCAGATTATACATTTCAGACAGCTTTTTATGTGTGTGTATTCCAATAAATCAGTAAGACTGCAGCCTAATGATGAAAAAAAAAACAACATATTTTTCAACACATTATCCTTCCTTGTCAATGCATTTAATTGAGTGGTAAATATCAGTCACATAGATTGAAAGTATAGAGAGAAATTTTCAGATCAAAATTCAGCTAATAATTATGTCAGGCTACGGACTTATTGATCCACGCTTGAAGAGTAATAGAAAAGCATTGAAACATATACACATATACATAGACTATGAAACATCAAAATGCCATTACATATAATCAAAATAACCAAAGTTTTATCAGTGTTCTATCAATGGCTGAATTTATTAAGAAATCAGAAGGAATATTAAGTGTATGTTCCATACTCCAAGCTTTTGTGATATAATTTTACTAATGATTTAGATACATCTAAATTGTATGTGTATGTGTAGCAATGGTGAAAATGAAGGGTAAAACAATGCACTTAAAGAAAATTAGTTCAAAAGTAACTAATATCACTACCATCATTACATTCTTATCAATATCAATACTAAATTTATATCACCAGTGTGTGGACTTTCTATAAACATGGCTAATTGCAGAGAACACAGGAAGAGAAATAATGATAATAATGATACATCCAATCTTGGGCATAATTCAACTTTTTAAATGATCCCCAAACTCTCCTAAGTAAGAGGGATAATATAAATCATTACATTTGCAGAAATGAAATAAGAGTAGCATTATTATGAAAATCGAATTTTCAATTATTCATTGCCAAAATGGTAACAATGATTGGAAATAGCTGTAAATGAATAAATAATAATTACATGGCAATGAGAATAGACTGAGAAAAATGCATGTTACATAGGCTGTTATAGTTTTATGCATGTTCATATGTGCTACAATCAACAAATAAACAAAAAAGCCTTGGTTTCTTTATTTGAGCTCTTAGCTTTGGGAGTAAAAATATGTTACTAAATCTTTAAACCTTATTCAAATTCCTTAATGTTAATAAATTAGGGTCCCAGACATATCCTCCATTCAGGTCTCAAGATCTTCATCCAGAAAGAATTTTTAAAGTCCTGAAATTCAGCACCATCATTTTCTACATAGGAAAAAAATTAAACTGTCATAATGAGATAGATAGAGAGAGAGAGAGAGAGAGAGAGAGAGAGAGAGAGAGAGAGAGAGAGAGAGAGAGAGAGAGAGAGAGAGAGAGAGAGAGAGAGAGAGAGAGAGAGAGAGAGAGAGGATGGGAGACCAGTACAGTGTTATCAACCTATCAATGTAGGGCCAGGTTCTGCCTTTTCTTGTTCTTCAATCTTATGCATTGATTTTATTTCATTTTACTACTACAGCCATAAATGAAACTTTCTTTGTTTCATATCAATAGGACGGCTGTATTGAAATTTTTAAATAAGATAATCAAAAATTCACAAATGCTCCTTCTAGAGCTGAAGTTGAAAAATCCTGATTTCCTTTGCAATCTTATACTTTATTTATACACATTATCAGGATGACTGACTTAGAATTAGTACATCATATTTAAAAATGAACATCTAAAAATCAATAGAAAAATACAAGTAGTGTAATGAATTGAAATTTTGAATAGAATTTTTCGCTGAACTTCTACGATAAAAATTAAGCAAAAAAGAAAGCCTTAATTATAAATCTAAAGTAAGAAACTTACCAACAATAAAGATCTATTTGAAAAGAGAATGAAATAAGTAATAAGTCTTACACCCTTCAGTAATAAAAAATAAATTATTATGACTATAATACTAGTCGGCATGATATAGTAAGGTAATAGTAAAAATTATGTCATTCTTGCCTGTATTGTTTGGTATTAGTAATGCTAATAATTGGAAATTATTGATACTACAGTTTCAATAATACAAGTATATACAGAAAAAATACAGTGAACATTGAGATAAGATTGAAATTATAAGAGTCATTAAAACTATTACTCAATACTATTCAGAGAAATTATATCAGTATTATTTTCTAAGATGAAAATACTACATTACTGTTTATAAAACCATTATTCTTTTATCATGATAAAACAATACAATTATCCATATTTTTTATGCTCTAAGTAATGATTAATAATAAAAGAAAAAACTGTACAAAACCTCACAAGTTTTCAACAGGAATTGCTATAATTTAATGATGAAGAAAAATTTTAACTTTCTTTGTATAAATACCAACACAGAAAAGTTAAAAGTATTTGAAATAACACTGATTCTCAAATGATCAATAATACTGCACTATAAAATATCACTACAAACATTATAGAAATACTATTATCAATTTTATTAATATGATATGAAGGGTGGTGGTAGTAGTGGTGGTGGTTGTTGTTGTAGTAATGATGATGATGATGATGATGATGATGATGTTGTTGTTGTTGTTGTTAAAAATAAAACAAAAAATAAAAACAAATTAAAAAAAAAAAAGCCAAAGGTTTTGTCTCACTGAGTTGACATATAAGTACAAAAATTCACTTCTGAAGATACAAATCATCTTGTTACAAACATCAGATTTTACTTATATCGAGCAATTTGTAGGTACCTCATCATGGGGTACTGGTTAGTGAGCTAGTCTAACAGACCTTTACTACTGTGTCATGAGTTTCATCCCGTATGCTCTAAATTTATATCTGCCAGACAAAGCTTAACTTATTTCTATTATCCATATTTGTTTTTCATACAACGTTTCAGCCATTGTACTCTACAGCCTTCATCAGGTATCATCTGGTAGGAAATAACGAACCGAACCCTTTATTCAACTGACGGGGGTATATTGATGGCACTCCCCTCTTAGCATTAGTAGTATTATTATTGTCTCACACTGGGATTGAACCTAGAACCATCAGATTACTTGCAATAATTTTGTCTGATTCTGTAACCACTACGCAATGTGTCCATGTGGACAACTGGTGCTAATTTTTAGGAGCCTTAAACCTCAGATGGCAGTTTTTGGTATTTGATGTTACTGTTTTCTGTCTTTCATTATTAGAGGTTCCCATATGGTATCCATTTCAATGCTAGGATTACTGAGGCAGTTTTTCTTGCCGACTTTTAATTTTTGAATCTTCCAGTGTTCTTTCCGTAGAGTACAACGGCTGAAACGTTGTATGAAAAACAACCAAGATGAGGATAGTCCGAATAATAATAGAAATAATAGTAATACCTCATCTCAAAAATTCAGAGATAAAGCTTAACTTAATAAATAACTATATTAAGCCATTCTAAGAGTTGTTGAATAATTGGGACACACTACAAGCAATGGAATGCTAAGTGAAGAGCTAATTCTTTGTGTTCCTTTTGCTGTTACATCACTGCTCAACCAATCCATTTTACAGCCTCTTTCTGGTGTACAATTCAAAAGCAAAGGGAGGGCATCCTTTCTACAAAAATGGACAATGGAGAGAGTAAAAAATGGTGACTAAAATCATTAGTTGTACACCACTTATTTCTGTAGAGAAGAGACACTTTCCTTTTCATATGGATTAAACACCTGAAGAAAGCTGAAGAATTGATTGATTGAAAATTCTGTAGTCATAAAAGAAACATGAAGAATGAGATTAATTATTCGAAAAACTCTCAGAATAATCATGACGTCTATCTAAATTATGGACAGTTTATCAAGCCAGTTATTCAGTAAACTATAATTCCAAGTCAGGGTTGATTTTTAACTTCTTTTATGAGTTTTTTATGAAAATAATGAAAAAATGAATAATGAAAAAAGGTGTTGGGGGGAGGTATGTTGAAAAAAGTGAGGCTTATGAACAGAAAAGGGGAGCAAAAATTGAAAAAAAGGGAGGGGGTTTGAAGTCCAAAAAAGAGTGTGTTGTGTGGGGGGTTAATGCTAAAAGCAGCTCCTTTATCAGGCTACAAAAAGACTCGGAGACTTTTAGCTTCAAAGGGTGGGGAGGAAAAGGTGATATCAGCTCACCTAAACCCTTCATAGCCTGCCTCAAGATGATCTTCCAAAACCTAGACTGGGAAAATAAAGGATGCAGAGAACCTTCACAATCTCCAATAAATGCTAAACAAACTGAATGAAGAAAGTGAGAAAGTCGGCCTAGACATGAACTTCAGCAAAACAACACGTTGCAATAAACACGTTGAAAATAAATACACAACAATCAAAATCAAAAATGCAAAACTAGAGAAAGTACACCACTACGTCTACCTTGGACAATGAATCTCCATGAAATCCTCAAAAGAAAAAGAGATCAAGCAAAGAATCACACAAGGACGGCAAGCCTTTAGCAGAGCAAGCTTAACCTACAAGAACAAGAAAATCCCATTAGTCAATCAATGCAACTTCCCGATAGTCACGTATGAAGATGAAACATGGAACCTAACCAAGAGACTGACCTTCAAACTGAAAACCATGCAACGTGTACATGAAAGAATCATGCTTAACCTCACAAGAAGAGATCACTAGACAGCTCAATATATTATGGAAAAAACAGGAGTCCAAGACATCATAGAATCCATTAGAAAACTTTAATGGCGATGAGCTGGTCACATTACATGAATGGCAGACAACTGGTGGACATCACAACATGGATCCTGAGAGATCACATATAAAACTGAGGTTGACAGAATACAAAGCGGAGAGATGAATTAGACAAGTTCAGAAAGTACTGTCTCCACAACGCCCATGATAGAGAGGTCTGGTGAATTATGTGGAAGGTCTGTGTCCAATCACGGACGGTAAAAGACTGATGATGAAAAGAGAAAAATGACAGTACCTTATCGATTTTGACCCTAAGAAGTTGAAAAATAAAAGTTCCCTCCACATAATCTGCATGACCTCTGATTTCCAAATTTTGTGTTTTGGTTAAATATACCTAAATTGTGCAACATCGAAATGTGCACTTATCAAAATAGGACTATTCAAAATCTTGATGTACAATCAATAAACATTGTGATATGAGGTATCTTAAAAAAATGTTTTAGCTTTTTATTTAAAAAAACCAACCATCTGTCACATTTTGATTTTGAGAATTGATTTGAAAAAAATAATTTAAAAAAAATGTTTTTTATCAAAAAGTAGATCATTTTAGCAAGATGAATTATCATGTAAATCAGCCCCCACCCCTTTCCCCAAATATAACCCTCTTAAAACAGGTTTTGGGAAATGATTTTCAAGAACCAATTTTGCTAAAAACATTTCCCGATGTCACATCCGTACCTACCAAAAATTTCATGGGTTTATGCCGAGTACCTTTGAGGGTAGGCGAGTATATACAGACCGGATGGACGGACAGACAGATGGACTTTTGGTGACTTATGATAAGATTTGGTCACCTAAAGGCTTTTACTTCTCATCAGACTTTTTCCAATTAGAAATTAGAACTAGTTTAAAGAGTTCCTAAAGTTTCCTTGAATAACTGATGTGATTAATGCATGAGATCACATTCTATACGTAATACATAGGTACATCAATAAGTCCATAGCCTAATAATGAAAAAAAACCTTTATTTTTATTTGACAAATATTCATTTTTTAATATAATCTTCTTTCTTAATGCACTTCAGTGGTCAATATTAATCACATAGATAGAACATTATACACTGAAAATACCAGATCAAAATTCAGCTGATTAACTACGTGTCAGACTTTTAGATATACCCTCATTATAAATAACTATATATATACTGGATGAGAAAATGGAAAGTCTATAGCCACACTGAAGAGATGTAATACATCGAAACAGCTGTCTGTGGATGATACAATATATATATATATATATATATATATATATATATATATATATATCTTGAGTTGACAATAATGACAAATAGTTGTATGTAAATCAAATTTATTATGCTAACATGTTTTGACTTTTAGCTTTATCAAAGCTGCAATCTTAAATGAAATAATATTGAAATGTTTGTTTATTTCAAATAATAATGAACATTTCAATATTGTTCTATTTAAAGTTGTAACTTTGACAAAGCAAAAGGCAAAACATATTATTATGATATATCTAATTTAAATACAACTGTGTTCTACTATTGTCAACTTAATACATAGTGTTGGATATATATCGTATCTACATACTCATTATATACACAGTGGAACTTCAATATACAAACGCATCTCCTTTCAAATGAATTGGTATACAAACAACTTTTTCAGGAAAAAATTGTCCTTGCATAAGAACCATTCCTTTATATCCAAACTGAAGGAAGTTGGATTGTTCCTCTACAGCCAATGTGAAAAGACCGCAACAAAAGAAGAGGTAAACATTTTGAATGTTTTATCATTTATCCTTTTTTTTAAATATAAATAGGCTGTAACAAGGAAGGAAATGTATTTCAAATGTTTTTCAAGTATCGTAAGTTTAAAAAAAAAACCAAATAGATGAACAAAATATGAGCAAAATACATTTTAAAATGTTCTTTAAATATTGTATGTTTTTTTATGTGATTAAACTATAACAAAAGGTGAGATATATTTTATAGAATGATTTTTTATGTAAAAAAAAAAACATTAACAGAAGATGAGAAAAATTCTTTCTTCAATGTAAAAAAAAATTTTCCAATTCTTTTTTTGTCATTGAAAAAACAGATTTTAAAAGATAGTGTTGTCAACTGAAAAATCAGTATTTAATCTGAATAGCATCTCTATTGCATTATTTATTGTTGTAACAGGTTTCATGTATCATTTTATGCATGTAAGGCTTATTTTACAGGTTTAGTTAACCAATATTTTGATTCAAAAATGTTTTTTGATGGGGTAACTTTTGGGGGTCTGGAACGGATTAATCCAATTTACACTATTCTTTATGGAAAAAATTGATCCAGTATACTATTAATTTGATATCAGAACAATGCTCAGGAATGGATTAAGTTCTTATATTTAGGTTCCAATATATATATATATATATATATATATATATATATATATATATATATATATACACATAAATTCTAGCTTTAAAAACTATATAAAAAAAACAACTTTTTTTCAAAATCTTTTTGTGTCATTTAAGTCACTTATTTCCCAATATCTATTAATGTAATCCATGTACCTTTCAATGTTTTTTAATGTTTTACACAGACTTTGATATCCTGGTATTATGTGTAAATTGTTTCTTTTTGGGATCATCAGTTATTTACCATGTAACCGTTTCGGGGATTTAAAAACAAAACAGTTATATCAACATGGCTACCCAGACAAACACCATCTCTCCTTCAGCTATTTTAATATAGAGCTTATGTCATACTATATGCAGTTCATTTTATGAATATATATATATATATATATATATATATATATATATATATATATATATCATATTTTCAACAACGACATATACCAGAATGACACAAAATTGTCCAAATATGTATGGAATCTAAAAAACAAAATAAAACAGCCATGATAAAATGCTGATTTTCAAAATCAACAACATGCAAAAAACATCTTAAATGCCTATTATGTCTTGAAGAGAAACTATGTATAATAGAATTTACAAAAGAAAAACAAAAAATATGAACTGACAGGAAATAGTGGACTCAAGATGAAATAGTTACTAAAAAACAAGTAAAAAAAAACGATGAAAATCCAAATGACTAGACTAACATCACAATTCAAAATACTAAGATGATTGAAAAGAGTTGAACAAATTTGTTATAGAAACCATGAGGAAAATATATATATATATATTTATTTATATATTATATATTAACATATCATACATATATATATATATATAAGGTTCCACATATTCCATATATAGGGTTTCACATGGGAATTTTAAACACATACTCACACAACACACACCACTGAAGATGGGAAAAATCCCGAAACATGTCTGGACCATTTACATCTAAGGATTAATAAACCTTACCTCTAAACACTTTACTCCCGAGTCAGTCTCACTCTCTACAGTACACATTTTATATATATATATATATATATATATATATATATATATATATATATATATATATATGAATAATGGTTACATCTATAATGATTATTTGTTGAACAAAGGCAACTTTTGCACATGACCACATCTATGGACCATCCAGTGAGGAACAAACTCAGTAAACTTTGACACTATAGCAAGTGAGCTAATCATAATTAAGATAGACTAAATGGAAATTTGAAAGAAGTAGGAACTAAAAACACACCGTCCTGGTATCTAATACTGGTTATTCTTGAATTATACCAAATAGAAATCATTAATACTTTTCAATTAGAGAAGAATTCTATAAGCACACAACATGATATCCTTTGACTGGAAAAAATAGTCAATGCCAACCATTATTACAGAAAGAATCAAATAAAGAAATATTGGTAAGCATAACTTCCAAAAACCATTACCATTTGTGCAATGTCTACATGAGTCAATGCATTATTTTCATTAAACTGACAGCTATTGTGATTTAATGCTTTTGTAAACTATGAATGCAAACAAAAAAAAAAGTACAAGCCAAAAGAAAATCTTTGGTTTTAGTTAATAAAATTTGTTGCTGGGGGAGGGGGACAGAAATGGATGTATACACACACACATACAGAGAAGGTGGGTGAGAATTAACTCCTTATTAGAAATTATACATAGTTTTTGTATACCTGTGACCTTTTCTAATGAGTTTAAACAGGGAATAAAAAAGACTTCTGATTAGGAATTTCTTTCCACCCACCCTGTATGTATATATATATATATATATATATATATATATATATATATGTATATATATATATTATATATATATATATATACATATATATACACACACACACACACATCCCCAATATGTGTATTCACCCACAGAAAGTAAGAAAAAAAATTATGGGCGTAGAAAAGCCAAGTTGACATCATGATTTGAGCAGTTTAGAATTTTTGATATTTGAAAAAAAAAACAAACAATTAAAATGCAATGCTACACTTATTTCTTCAAACAGAATATTGTTTTTACATCCTTCTATGCATTATTCAGACTACTATCCTCCTTTATGTTCTTCTCATCACATTTCAGCTGATACATTCCTTGTGCGAACATTTCATCTGATACTTCTTGAATGTCAGCCAGTATATATTTTTGTGTTTTCTCTTGGTAACTAAAAAAATATACAAATAACAAATTCAAAAAGAGGATAATTGTATGAGTAAATCACAGAACAATGACAATGTTTCAATTTCAAACAACCAAAACAATTCAAAAAATTAATTAACCACTCGCAATAAATGTGAAAAGTCTATCTCTAAAGGAAGGACTAAAATGAATTTACATACAAAGTTTTAGGATTTGAATTTCTTTAAAGGAAGTAGGCATGTGATCTGTAGATCACTTTATGCTGTGAAAGAAATGGTAAATTTATTTAACCTATCTCTTTGCAGGAAAAAATATCACATGTAAAAATTTTTTATATATTCTATACATTGACAACCATGGAGTAAAAAAAATTATATTGAGACATGCATAAAAAAGTAAATTTTTTTTCTAATTTCAGTAGCTTTACTAGGAGACAATCAAAAGTAGGCCATTGTTTGGAATAGGTTCGCCAAAAATTGTCCAAGGGAGGTAACTAGTTTAGACAGTACATGATGAAATGATGAAAGAGTAAATACAATAAGTTGAAAATATGTTGATGTGTGTAAGGAGTATGCAGACTATTTGGATCAAATAGAAAACAGTTATTTACTCGAGAAACACTGTTAAAATGGCCAGTGGCAAAGAAAAATCGAATCATTTCTTATATTAATTTCAACAATTTCAATGTTTGGGTTACAAATATGAAAAAAATATTTAATTTCTTTTTGTTGATTGCAATGCCATCCCTAAATTACGGTAGTTAAATTTGATAAAATACAGTATTAAATGGTTAAATTTTCTGCTTTCATTTGTTTCATAATAATTTAGCAGCAGCAGCAGCTTAAATAATTGTCCACTGAAGTTACCTCCCTTCGACAACATTATGGGTGAGCCTATTCCCAACAATTACCCCAAAATATTACAGGGTTGTTTTTGCATAAGGTAATTATAATAAAGAGAAATGAGGTACACTACAAAACAGAATTAGATATATTTTCAAACATCGATATAAAGTGACTAACAAATCCCGACAAACTTTTTCATGTAATTTGTGTTTCTTTCAAAAGCTATTTTTATAACATCATCACAGCCGCTACATGTTATTACATATCACTCATTACGAAAATGACAAATAAATAAAAACATTCTCGACAGAAAATTATAAGAAAAAGATTTGGGCAAATGATGGGTTCAACAAGCAGGAATGACTCTTTTTCAAAGCAACCCTCACATGCAATAAAAACCATCCAGAAGAAGTTGTATTCAGGGAGCACCCTATCCTGGATTAAAGTGATACAAATATAAATATACAGCAAGAACTATTGATACTTGGCTGTTATCAGTTTCAACAAGTTTAATAGTTTTATTAAATTCTCAACCCATTGTCCACAAGGAATTTCTTAATGTGAAAATTAGACAGACTAAATGATCGGAACAACTGACTTTAGCATTGATATGTGTTTATTTTAGCAGATTCAACTTAATTTGAAAATATTATAAAAATTATTTCAACAGTTGAAAAAGACTTAAATCCTCTTTCAAGCTTTCTTGGTTTCAATGTATTTAACAGACAATGAAATATTGGCTCAAAGAACTTTCAAATATCACTTATGAGCATGGACATTATTTTTAATGAGTTCTGAGCTCTTATGACTTTGTTATTAAATATACATTATTCTAAGTAATTAGATATTTTTTCCTTTTTGGTCATAATAACAGATTTGTTAAAACAATGATAGTCCATACACATAAGATACATTAAATTGATTTGGACTTCAGTGCCAGAGTAGCTAAGGATTCAAGTACTGCAAATGATGTTTTTTTCTATACACAATACAGATTAATTCAATTTATGCAGTGACTTCTATTTCATCTTTGTTCATTTCCAACATTGTTTGGAGGAAAAAAAACTTCAACAAATTTTCGGAAGCTAGTCAAGAACTTACCATCGAGAGCAAAAAAAAAATCCACTTTGAAAGAGATATGGAGGACAAAGGCTGTATTCAAGAAGAATTACATGATTCCTTGTAGTTGAGTTGATTACTGTTAGTGACTCAAATTCAGATCAGATTATATTGTCATTTCAGACAGAATGCCAATAGATATATACTCTTGACCACTCTAACAAAACCTTGTCCAATAGCCAGAATTTCAAGACTTAAATAGATGAAGAAAACATGGAAAATAAATCAAAAATATTTTTTTAGATTAAAGAAAAGAAAAAGAGGAAAGAACAGCATTATTTTGACAGTAGTTAATGCTTACATTCTTCACCTTTGACAATGATTTTTCTGTCTCATTTTTAATGCAGATAGAGTGCTGAACTTGCTAAAATACATTTTAGATTTAAAAAAAGAACCTTAAAAATGGTGCTTAATCAAACCTGCCCTCCTCAAAGCATCAGAAACATTTGGTTTCTTAGTGCATAAAATTACTTAAATGAAGTGGGGGGAGGGTGATAAAGTCAGTGAGCCGCAATAAGAAAAGCCAAAACTTCACCTAGATATACCAGGTTCAGACATAGTTGGTAATAAAATTCAATAGAGATTGTTTTATTCCACCTGCCACGGTTGGCTGCATGATTATATATGTAATCATTAGAGCAAATAAAAGTTTTGACTTATTTGTTCAATAAATCCTACCCATATTAGTTTACCTAAACAACTAGTATACAAATAAATACCAAGTTGTAAGTAATCAATATTTGAGTATCAAGTGTCATAATTGTTTTTGTTAATGTTTCAATGTTTATTTACACAATCCTTAGAAAAATAAGGGTTGAAGTAACTTATAGGAATACACTGTGTCAAGTGGTTGGCTGGATGTTACCTGTCATCATTAACTTTGTACTCTATTTATTACAACTGAGCTGTACGTGGAGTCACCCTTACCAAGTGCATGTATTGGTCATAGAACTGACTTATATCTCAAAAACTATTGAAGATAGTAGCATGCACTTTTCACCATTCGATAACATGTGTTTTGAAGATTCATTGATGTTTTAAAAAACAACATAATCCATATGTCATGCTTTTTGAAGCTCAACAACTCAGTAACTAATGAAGATGGACACATTAAGCTTTCGTCATTTGATAGTCCCACTATTCTAAGATATATATGTGTAGCAAGTGTGGTGGTTTTAAGTACTTGGGGAATTATGGCATTTTTTTCTGAAGCAAGTAATTTCTAGTGTATCTCAGTAATGGATAAAGATTTTCTGAATATGTTTTTCAAAGGGTAAGTCAAATTGGTAATCAGTAAATAATTGCTACAATATAAGGGAGCCAATCTTATATATGATTTGTAATTCTATCAACTATTTCACTGTAACAATTATTCCATTTTTATTTATCCCTTATTTTGGCATGTATTCTCAAAAATAGATAGCAGGATGATCTAAATAAACATTAAAACATTTAGAAATAAAAACTATGACAATTTTTTGTCAATCAAATATTGACTACTTTCAGGCATATTTCATTTAACTTCATCTTTTTTTGTCTTGAAATGGACACTTTGAAATATTTAAAACAGAATCATTTGAGTTGTTCAGTTCTTGAACATAACCTTTGATAAAAGTCATTTAAACTCCCTGAATCTTAACAAGACTTCCATGGAAAAAAGACAATAGAGAGCAAAAGCTAGACACCATTTTGAATCCAAGAAGAAAGATTGTCTGAAATTGTATAAAAGCACCAGAAGCTTAAAAAATATTTTTTTTATCCATTTTGTTTTTCTTATAAATTAAAATTTAGCAAGCCTATATAAAAATATAGTGTTCAGGAAGGTCTAGAATGACAAACATATTGAAGGAAAAAAATAGGTACAGATGTATTGTCAATCATCCCAGGTAGGTTGAGATTTAAACATCTTCCTCACACCTACAACATGCAATAGCAAGAGAATGAAAGTCAAATATTTTTTTGGAAATTTTAAAAATTGTGCAGTATTTTTCTATAATGTAACCTATTAGGCTCAATATTTAAATGATACAATATTGCAAAAAAAAATTATTGTTCATTAAAACTTAGTAGCTTTTTTTTGACATCAAAAATACAAATATCAAATATTCATTTTTTTCAGTCACTCATGAAGAACATTTAGGAAAATAATAAAAATGATAAGAGAAAAACAGATGAAAATAAAAACAAGCCATTTGCAGAAAATTGGAATTACAACTGGACATGACACAAAATACAAGTGTGCTTATATCAGTATTATATCACCTGTCTCTGTCACTCTGATGAAATATGCAAACCAGATAACATTGACCCTTTGCCCCTGGTGGAAGTTACAGGTACCGTCTATGCCTTCAGTGACTAAATTACAAATAATGAGCTGCAGGATCAAACTCCTCTCCTACTTCAATTCCAACAGAAGATGATTATGGTAACTTTTGTATTGAGTATGAGACTTGTCAGTTTGGCTTAGTTGTCAGTTTGGCTCACCTAGCAATTACTTGGTCGTGATTTCAAATCACTCTAGGGAAATTGTAATTCCATACTTGGGTTTGATTTAATGAAATGGGATGGCCAAATATTGAAGAGTTTACTCCCCTAAATTTGTTCTTGTTGGGTAGGGAGAATAAAGTCAACTCTAACTTGGCCTGGAGTTTGACAATTAAATAAAAATTAGTAAAAATAGATTGGTTACCATTAATTTCTTACAAGAGATATTTTTTCCTGTTAATGTGAATTATGATTTGATATTTCTTTTGTTGCTTCCCAGGATCAATGATGAACGTATTCAAAGTTTGTTTTGCAATATGTCACATTGAAACAGACCTTTTTGAAGAAGAATTTTTCTCATTCTTGGTCATACCACCAAATGTTATTCATTGGCACAAACCATCAGCAATTTCTAATGTAATATTATTAGTATTATCATTAGCTATTACAAAAATGTAAGTAGGACTCTTACAGGTTGGCCTCAGAACCTAATTGGAAGGTGCCGTCATAGAAAGGCTGGCTTGCAAGGATAACATGCTAGAATAAGCTTATAGTAAGATTTGAACTAAGTCACTGATCTGTGAAATTTGTTTATTATAGAATGACAATCTGGGAGTTGCAACGGGCATAAGATGAACGAGAGACTAGTTAAGAATTAATAATAATTACAATGCTTCATCTAAGAAATTTTTGGACAATTTTGACAATTTTAGACAATTACTACGAAGTGTAAACAAGCAAGAATGATAAGATGAAAGAAAAACTAAATAAATCATTGATAATAATTGGATATGTTAACATTTGTATGCAAAACACAAAGAGGCCAAGTATTAGGAATACAAAATTTTTTCTCTGTGACCCACCAATGAAATCAAATTCTATAGCTTTTTACTAGAGAAATTTAATCAATCCTTGTAATCAAATATACTTCAACATGTTATAATTATTAAAAGAGGTTTTAGAGGTGATAAAGAAAAATCAATAAAACTCAAGATATTTAGATTATAATTATTTCTATTGTGAAATACCTTTTCTTTATGTACTACATTTGAGTACAAATAGAAAAAACACTTGTTTTTATAAAGAGAGGTCCATCAAGCACACCTTGAATCCTCACATATAGCCCAGAATGGAATGCAACAATTTGGGGCTCAAATCCTAAATGTCAAATGCACAAGAAAAGGTCAGATTTGAAAAAAAAGGAAAGAAATACTGAATCAGGATTCAGTTATACAGCAATTCCCCATCCATCATTAAACTTCAATAGATTTTCTCTTTCAAGAATTCAATTACTAAATCTTCAATTTTGTCACAAATGCTGGTCAATACAAAAAACCCTATAGTATACAAAGAACATAGGACAACACTAATTATCTGAATTCATTAATTTTTTAGATTAATTAAGTAGTGAGTGGGAGATAAAGTGATTATTAGCCTGGAAAACAGAATTGATAGGTTCAGATTCAGGTTCAAGTTGGGATTTATTTCATTTTTGACATTAATACTTTTGGGGAAGGAAGGGATCCTTTTCTCCAAATGCTGATCCAATCATCGGTTATTTTGACAATGATCTTGTCAACAGCATGTCATATTGGTAGATGGGGAGGAAGTTGGTGAGTGAGTACATAACAGCTTAAGCAGTTGCAACAGATTAGCTGCTATATCTGTTGTCAACCTTGACAAATAGAGGCCAGTGAAATGATCTATTTCAATATAACTTTGAAATCTATAAGACTACTGAGTTGGATAGTTTAAAAAACCCAATCACCTTTTGTTATCAATAATTACAAAGCTTAGTTTAGCACATCATGAAACCAAAAGAGAAATCTACTAGCCTTGAAAGACAGCATTTGAAATTCTGGCTTCAATACCAACCTGCCACTTGGGTACACAATTATCTCTGCCATGAGGCAAGCCACAACCACTTTATTATTGAATACCGAAAAGTTTTGTTACTGTATGAACATACATTGAGCACAAAATGAGTTTTTATGACTATTTCACAAACTAAAGGAATTTCTTTGATTGGTTCTAATAACTTTCAACCTGTGTTCATCTCATAGATATTGAAAAAACTTCAATATTTCCATACAGATTAGTCTTGTTCTTCTTCTAGTATCTTTAATATCAGTATCTATAATTCATTTATAGCAAGTCTTCTGTTAAACATTCCGTTAAAAAGCACAACCAGATTATTTGAAAAAAAAAATCTGTATACATCTTGAAAATGAATAAATGTCACTTGAAATGCTGAAGAAAGCAAAACATAAGTAATTCAAAGAAATTTTTAAAATCTAAAGATCGTAAGGCATTTTTTTTTTATGAGGGCAAGGTCACAAAAATTTATGACAGTAGAGACAGGCTACTAAAATATATTAAATATGGTTCTGAAATGGGTGCATATTTTGTATTGATGCTTAGTGTAGCATTTAATAGTCAAATTTTGCAGGTAAGTCTCATTGTATTTTACATGCCAAGTTGTGATAAAATAAAAATCATTACGGACATTTCTTTTTGTCAAATAGACAGCAAAAATAATTTCTTTTTATGCATATAAATATTAGTTAATTTTCATCTTGAAAGTTGAAAAATCTTCCGCATAGATAATTGTAGCCTGGATTAACATGGACTTCAATGACTGCTAAATAAGTGCGTAAAGACTTATTTCAGGATTAGGTGGCTGTTCCTGGGAATAAATCTTAGCTTTCTAGGCCCAACTACTGAACAAAACAATTTATATACAAGAGTAAAGTTACCAAAATCTTTCCAGAAATAATCTTTAGCACTTGAGTATCTCATATTTTACAATGGAAGTACTGGTCTATACAGGATCTAGGAGAATGAAGGATTTAAATGTCATGATTTTTAGTTATTTGGGCACAGGAAAAACAAACATTAATATATATATATATATATATATATAAAAAACAAAAAACAAAAAAAAAAAAACAGCAACAAAATCACCAGTCCCCAAATTATACCAGATGCATAGAACATCAAAATATTCCAGATTTTACACGTACATGAATGTAAAGCTCATAGTAGAACTAAAAACATAGAAAACACAACCAAAGGTTAGATATGGATTTGACTGAACCCATTTCATTTCACTGGCAAGGAGAAATATTACAATTCTGCTGAGAGAGCTAGAGCAAATTCTTACAAGTACAGGAGCTCCCCAACTTACAAACCCCAGGAATCTATCCTGTTCGTAAATCCAAAATTTTTCAGAAATCCAACCTTACTCTTGTACATTCTGAATAGTGTACATAACATTGGGGGGGGGGGAAGAAAAGAAAAGAAAAAGTTTGTTCAGTACAGCTATACTTCAATAATACTCGATAGTATATTTCATCAGCCTTAAACTGTATTTCAATGTCTTATTATTATTATTATTAATGATATTAATAATAACAATAATGATAATAATAATATCATCATCTAATTACTATGTTGAGCCTTTGAATCTTCAAAGAGAGTTATGGTCTTCTACTGATGCTGGCTGTCCATCCATAGTCAGAAGTTTTTCCATTTCTTCCGTCACTTCGTTTTGTACAAATCATTGTGGTATGTATTGGTACAAAACCTTCCACAAATTGCATGATGCATTTTGCCCTTTGAAATTTTTACAACAGTAGAACAAATCATCGTACACATTCCTGCTATGTTTATCATTTTCTCACATTCATAATGTCCGCCTAAGTTTCCAGTTTAGTGTGACAATTCTTGCTATTGTAGTGCCCCCTATACTTTTAGTAAGGAATTAAGTACGAAACTCTCCTTTTAGCTTAATATCCAAAACGTCACTTCCTCTGATGACCCTTATAAAACCCCTGGACGTACATGGTCCAATGCTCATTAGCGCCAGCACCCCTAGCTGGGTACGCTTCTAGCCCCGGCCTCTGCAGCCGGCCATTCTCTTTCTTTCCTTCTCCCTGGCCCAATGCTCCATGGTCATGCCAGGAGTTTTATAGGGGTTGTCAGAGGAAGTGACGTTTTGGATATTAAGCTAAAAGGAGAGTTTTGTACTTAATTCCTTACTAAAAGTATAGGAGGCACAACACTATCATCATCCTTACGGGTCTCACTGTTATACTTCTGAGACACATTGGAATGATTAAGTACAGTGTGTATTTGTGAAAACCAGAGATGACCACTAATGACATTGTGATGCTCCAAACAAAACATTCACAACTGTTATGTTGGGTTGACAGGGTGACAATGAGCAGCTACAGTGATGCCCTCTATTGTACGGCAACTGAGATTCCAAACCAGGACGACACTCAAAATTTGAATTTACAGACAGGTTTGTTTTGTATATTAGAAAGTTCGTAACTTGAATGTTTGTAAGTAAGAGAGTGTCTGTTGAAACATAGAGGTCCTAATGGGCAGAGAATTAAGTGTGAAAGACTTTGTCGAAACCAATATGGCTGGAGAGAAAGGAGAAAAGAATTACTCATCTTTACTGCCAGAAATTGCTGATATACAGTTATCTGAGTCAGAAAACAATTTCCTCGTAATTATGCTTTAGTGATTTGCAATTCTTTGAGAAAATATTTTGAAAAATTTCTTCCCCCATTTTTAATGGCTTTTGACACAAAATAGAGAAACAGGAAATGGAGAAAAGTTTGTTTTTTTTTTTTTTGAATAAATAGAATGGGGAAAAAAAAAAAAAAAAAAAAAAAGGATAAGTTCCAAGTAAGAATAAAGACATTGAGAAAAGAAAACAAAGAAAAAAAAAGCAAGAAACAAACTAACAAAAAATGACAACAAAATGTTTATTTTTTTTTGTCTTATCTGATACCCATTTGTTTTTTTAAAAATTATTTTATCTCTTTAGATGACATGAAGATGCAGAAACACACTGTCCACTCCGTTCAGATTGTTAATAAAAATAATAATAAGAGAAGTAGATGTATCCCAGTTTCCAGGAAGGTATTTCAAGAGTTTGCAAAGCGGAACAGAAGAGGTAGAGAAAAGAAAACACTGCTGTCTCATCGAGATTTTTCTCTTCGAGTCTTCAAGACAAAAATAGAGAAGAAAAAAAAAATGGAAAAACCAAAAGCAAAACAAATAAACAAGTTAGGGACTGAAAATCAATCATGTTATACAAGAGTCAACACTGCATCTGACATTTTAATCAGGTTGTACACAAAGGAGTTGGTTACACAATAATACATGACTAATCAAGAGTTCATCATGTAACACCAATTGGTAATATTTAAAAGGGAAGCTGTACTTGAAAGACAAACTGACAAGAATGATTTGTGAGAGATCTGGCTGAATGATAAATATAAAAATTGGGTCATTTTTTTTTTAGGCTTAGATTTGAAGATATACAAAGATTTTCATTTGATAACTCTCAATTCTTGTATTTCTAGGTACATAACCCAGCACATGATATCTACTTCATTCTTAATTAAAGACTCAGTTTTTCTCTTTTAAAATTAAGGCTTTTCATCATATCTATAGTCTTACATAAAAACAAGTTTTGATTACTTTTTCAAATAAATTGCATAAATAATTCCTTACAAAATCATTCAAACTTTGTGAAAAAAATGTAAAAATTTCAACAAAATCTGAACTAGTCAAGCACAAGAAATTCAATAAAGTATTTTTTTATATAATTGAAAATCATTTACAAATTGACAATAATTAAACTATAATACTAGCCACTGCAGCGTTAGAAATATATATCCAATAATGCCAGCTGGCAAATTCAATATCTTTATTCAAAATGTTTATTTTCTTATTTGATTGCTTTTTGATATAAATTCATTTTCTTCATGGTAATGGGTTACCACACATCAACTTATTGATGGAAGCTTCCTCTGATAAATAACCATTATATCACATACAGGTGAGTCAGTTTATTGTTGTATATACTAAATATCTACACACAATCTCAGATACACACACACACATTCATCCAATCACCAACACAAACAAAATCTGTAAATGCATATGTAAAGTTTTTTAGATGCATAAACAGAGAGATGACTTCAAATCATGCATATACATTTTTTTCTGCTTTTAAAATTGTGCATTTTAATAGGAAGGTTCGACTAAAACTTTCGTACATCTTTGCCAGTGATGGAAATGGGGTATATACAATGTATATATTTTTTCCTACCATATTTAATTAATGTATAGAACTTATCCCATGATAATTGCTTTTGAAAATGTTATCAGTATACAAATCTCAGATCAGGTGGCCAACACAGTGATTTTCTTTTCCAGTAGAAAAAGAATAAAATGTAGTGTTTCTAATTAAATCAGTAGAAGCATTTTTTTTTAAATTATGAAACACTTATAGATTTTAAATTTGCTGCGTATAACTGTATGCCTATATACTAGGAAATAGCATTTGTGGCTGACAAGCACTTTTACTACCAATAGAACAGGCTGTGGTATGTATGTATGTACAGTTATGATAGATCAAAGATAGGGTTTTAAACTGTCCATTTACGAACCTTTTCTTAGATACCTGGTCTGAAGCAAATGATTGTGGTGTTGTTTTCTGGAGTGGTTAGCCAATATTAGCTGTTGTGCAAACTGAACCCAAGAACACAACAAAGTAAAAAAACAAAACAAAGTTAACTCCAACTTGGACTGTAGTTTAACAATGAATAATTTCAATTAAAAGCTTCTAAATGTAGTTTTCCAAAATGTAATGTTTACAAAACTAATGAAAATAAATACAATTCTCTTCTTTCTTTAATCCATATTTGAGAAATTGGGAAATTGCTTGAAGAAACTATTAATTTCAGACAATTGTTTTCTTCCAGATTTCACTGCATAATATGATTTTAGATTGTGTTATATTATATATATATTAAGCTCTTATTTGATATGATTTCCTGTTATTACAAGGTGGATATATCATTTGGCACAGACAATAAACAAAGTAAAGGGTGCAGCTGCAGGAACTGAACCTGAGACTTCCCATTTTTGTTTATTCACAGTCTACAACTGCTCAATTTGTTTCTTTCAACACGACAATTATGTTATAGGAAATGTTGAGACAGTTATTTGGGCCTTTGCATTAATGGCGGCTGTGAACCTCCATGGTAAGAGCAAAGCTACATTGAAGCAGCAACCCCATCGGTCGCAGGTTTGATTCCAGCAACAGCCCTATTTTCTTCAATTGTTTATTCTATTTACATTGTCTAGGCTGAACGATACATTCACTCTGTAATAACAGGAGATCATTTCAAATAAGTGTTTGAATATAACTGAATGCAATTCAATAATCATTCTGCTGGATCATATATCCATTTCTTAATAACACTGCATAACATACAAATTTTCACCAGAAACATTTAGTTTGCTAAGGATTTCTTGTTTTGAGACTTTCCTAATAATATTGGCAAGATGCATTTTCTTTAAATATATCTGATGTCAATACTCTTCTTTATTGGGCCTTATATTTACAGCAATGGTTACACAGGTTTTCAAACACTTTGGTCTAGTGGGGACTGGAGTATTGAGGCTCCTGAGAATGGATGCTTCATATCAATGCATAAATTGAAAAATAACTAAATCTAAGCAGGAGTAGTGGTAATGTAGTGTCAGCAGTGAAGAGAAAAGCCAAAGCCTTGCTGAGGTATATTAAATTCAAATGCAGTTGGCACTAAAATACAGTATTGTTAAATGTCTCACCTACCGCCAGAATTTGTTGTACTACAAAACATGCAAACATTAGGGTGAATGAGAGTTTTCACATTTGCTAAATAAATCCTACCTTTGATATCACAGGGTAACATTGGATATATCAATAAACATTATGATGTATAAGATGTATAATTTTATTAGAAATTTGACTCATGATTGATGAAATATTGAGCTGAATAAAATCTACTATATTTTGAAGAAGTATATTTAGTGAGTTAACAGCAGATTGGTACATGTTTAGTATCTCTTTCCACACACACACACACACACACACAAATCTCTCAAAAGTCTTGAACCAAAGGAAAAATTACAAGAGTTGCAACTGTTGACTTCTAACTTCTAAGCATATCTTGTTAATTTTGCATCCATAAATTTGAAAAGAACAAAAACATACCGAGTATTATACATATATATATATATAAAACAGCTCATGGTGCATATCTTTTTAGATGTTCAGAAGCACTGAATATGCTAACACTAATGGCAACTGTCAGTTGACTCATTAAATATACAAATCAAAGTGAATCTATCTATACTCATGTTTGAGCCTTGTTTTTTTGTTTGTCTGTACCTCTTTCACATTAAAACTGCAAGGCCCATTGCCCTTATATCCGACAAAAAGATTAACGGAACATTGTGACAGACTATGTGAGCTTGACCTTAGAGGTTATTCAAGGTCACCAGGTAATTTCCAAGTTACTGGATACAATTTTGCACCTAGGATGCTGAACTTTGGCATTGGGTAAATCTTTACATGGCAAAGGTCATAGGCAATCTGAGGTCAAACTCGGAGATCATTTCAAGTTAACTAAAGCAATTTATAGCATAATATTAATTTTCTATGAAGTACAAAAGTGTTTTTGACCTCAGAAATGGTAGAGTGGCGGAGATCAAATTCATTTGGATCAGTGGTGCTGACCTCTAAGGTTATCGAAGGTCAATATTGAATAAAAATAACTTTTCAACCACTTTGCAGCCAAACAATTCTTGGAGGTAAATTGGCGGGTTAACATGGGTTGATGATAGTATAGGTGGTTCCTGGATCACTGGAGTGCAGCAGAAGTCAATTTAGGATTAAAATAGTATTTATAGGAAAAAGAAAAAAAAGAAGAAAAAGAAGCTGTATTGAAACCAAACAATTATATTCCTGGAGGTAAATTAAACTTGAAATAAAGTTAACTTTGGCAAAAAAGATGATAGGTCATTGGAGGCCAGCACCAGTCAATTTAGGATTGAAATTGATTTTCTCAGCCAGATGAAAGACAATGTACAACTCTAAATAAAGTTTCAAAACAATTCTAAAATTGTGACGTGGCACAAGGACAATCTGTCAAGATCACTGGTCTTAACCTGACTTCTCCATGCTTTTCCTCATTGCCAGCTCTATATTTGTTCTTCCCTGAACAATCTTTTCATACTGGCACCCAATATTGTGTATCCATAAGCACGGTCGAACTAAGGAACATCAGTTTCTTTTTTGTTTTTTTTTAAAAATAATTTTGTGCATCAATATTTCTGTAACAGCTACTTTTTCATCTGTTGTAAGAAGAAATATATACAACAACTTTTTTCCTGTATGGTTATATTTGAAGTAATTTTAGCCTCGGGCAATGCTGGGTATCTCTGCTGGTACGGCAAATAAAACACTCGGCTATATATAACACTCATTCAAGTTCATAGATGAGGAGCGCTTCCAGCTACTTTACAAGTTTCTGGCATGTCTTCATCTGGAGTTTGATTCCAGCATATGGTCTCCTTACCTGAAGTACAACTCAGATGCCAAAAGAGAAAGTACGAAGGAGAGTCACCACGATCATTCTGAGGCTGGGAGATCTATCCTACACTGAAAGATAAAAAAACAACTCGATCTAGAGATCCCAGAAATGCGTTGACCTATTGATAATCTATAGAATTCAGAACAACATACACACAGTGGATTCAGATTTTCATAGCTCAAAATGTCCTGATAAGAAAGCACTAATTCCATCAATCTGCATAGGACACAGCCAAAATCTACAAATTCAGACCTTCACTGGTGTGAGAAAAAAAAAAAAAAAGAAAAAAGAAAAAAAAATTCTTCTGGGTTAGAATAGCAAAAGCATAGGATAGCCTATGGTCACATCCGAGAATATCAATATTTTCAACTTAAATATGGTATGGCTGATATCAGAATTAACAACCAATTTATTATTAGTTTAATCCTACACAACTCCACTGAAGTGTGCTTAATAATACAATTAACTGCTGTCAAAATATCAAGTATGTATTCATACAAGAGATTTTATCATATCAATCAAATCTAAATAAAATTATCCATTTTATGCATCAAAATATTTTCATCATCTACTTTCTATACTTCCTTGATATCTTTTTTCAAACAGCCTATCATCAAATAACAATATAATCATTATCTTTAGGAATACCAATAAGATTTTTGATGTGTGAATAAAATGTTTCTAGAAATTTTTAATGTTGAATAAATTCTGTAGAGTACAATGCATAATACTTTTAGTAAGTTTTTTTATCAAACAATGTAAATCATTGACAATTATTACTGTGACTTCAGTTCCAATAGGTTAAGCATTAAAAACATGAACAAATACTTAGAAGAAAAAGAATATGTACAGGTACACCTCGATTAATTAGTTCCATATTTTTCTGTACAGTTCAAATATTTTAAAGTGTTTTTTCCGGCTTATACAGTTACATTAATTTGTACAGCGATACCTTAGTTGTACTACACCAAAGTCTGCACTAATCAAAACCTTACAATTCAAAGTATTCCTGTGCCTGCTATTGGTAAATATCATATTTAAAACACCAAGTTACCAATTCATTTTCTGTAAATATATTGCATTCAAAAGAAAATCAGTGTTCAATTCCTGTTTAATTGTAATATGATCCAAGGAGGGAACCAAGGTTATATTTTTGTGCAAGAACCATGTCGGATAATCTGAAATTTTTTCCCCCTTCTGCAGCAGTTACTGTCTAGAAAAATTTAAATGATAGAGGCACATCTTGAGGAATTATCACGTACGATAGATTAAGGTTCTCTCATATTTATTTGGAATAATCTCTCAGAATTCCTGAACCTAAATTGAGCTTTAATACAGTCTCTAATGTTGACTTCTTTTGACCAGCGTTCCTTGTTCTGAATCAAAATTTTTGATGAATATTGATTACAATATCTTCTTTTCAGTTAGCCCAATAAGACTGAAACAAGAGTATTGTCTTATCTGAAGATAGCCATTTGGCTTAAAACACAGAAATTCTGCAATATCTATACTTTTTTTGTTTATTCTGTTATGTTATTTAGGCTAAATGATACATTCATTGCATAATAATGGGAGATCATTTTAAATGAGAGTTTCAACATAATATAATACAATTCATAATCATTGTTAGATGATACATCCATTTCTTAATATAATTGTCTCATTGAAAGAAAACACACAAGTAAATGTACTTTGTAGATTACCTCCCTTAGCTTCAAACAGTCATAACAGTTTCCATTCGGAGCAACTTGTTAATGAAATTGATACTTAGTTTCCAACACTTCGGTGTCATAGTGACAAACAAAAACCAAGCTGGGTGACTGGTTGAGGTAATAAAGAAGAATTTTTTTTTCTTTAATTACCCAGCATAAAGATGCTTCTTCACAGTTTCAAATTTAAGTCAACATGCCTGGTTGTATAAGACTGCTGTTAGATGGGAGTAAAGAAAAAGAAAAAAAAAAAATGCATATTAGCTAATCTTAGCAGTCTGGCACAAGGTTACAAATGTGGAGCACTCAGTAAAGATCAAACTTATAATCTAAATGATCTGCGAGACTAATTCACTAAACACTACTACAGTGAGGTACAGTAAATATTTACTAAGGCCGCAGCTATTGGGTACCCATGGAAGATTAAATTCACCACAGTAAAAATCATCTGCAAGGACAGCCTGCTAACCCCTAATATCATTATTTGCTAAGCTTAGCTTGGTCTGGCAAAAGGTCATGGGGAGAACCTAGTTAAGATCAAACTCACTACAGTAGTAATGAACTGCTACACAAGTTTGCTAACCATGCCAAGGAACCTGATATATTTAATTATATGTCATTTGAGGATCCTGAAATCACTAAGTGCAAACCATATTGCAACATATTTAATGAACAAATTTTTTTACCAAGAGGGTTATGACACCCATTATGCAAAGCTGAAGCATACATCAACAGATGCAATGAATAGGGAAGACGGGGAAACATTTACACACGGCCTGTATATGCTATTTCCTAGAACAGAACAAACAGGAGAACAAGTAATGGACCATTCAACTAATTGTTTAAATACATCCAACAAGTCTGGCATTAAAGAATCAAGTTAGAAATTAATGATTAAAAGGAAAAAAGTAAATTGGTGATCAGCACAGAACGGTGTAAATAGGTTGAAGCATCTAGTTCAAATCATTAAATAAACTTATCGAGAAGCTCTCAAAATCAATTTTCATCAAGTTTTTGGAAGGCTCAGAAAAAGGATTTTATGTTCAAATTGACATAGCCTAAAATTTAGATCCTCTTATTAATGCAATAAGTCATTGATCATAATCAGTTTTACAATTTTGAATCACTCAGACCATTTAAATCCTACTACAGCCAAGATATTTGCCAGATCAGATTTTCCCCTTTCCAATTCAAGAATAGTCAAAAAGAACCCTAAACAAAATTCATTTACCAACAAGCTTCACAGAAGAAAGTTTTTAGAAATTCTTCAAGGAGCAAGAAAGTGTTGTGTTACTTCAAATAAACTTATCCAGAAGTTGACATTATAAATCTATAATGACTGTTACAACTCTTGTAATACTAGCTTAAACTGTATGACATACTTCTGTATTCACAAATTATACATGTGTAGGGATCTCAAAGATTAAAGAAAAAAAGAAAAAAAAAAAGGTATATTTTTAGGATCCTCTGTACATGTGAATGCTGGGTTGAAGAAGCGTAGCCTCTCCTGGTGTATATATTAGAAGGAATTAAAAACCAACAAAAAAAACAAACATTTCCATTACTGGCCTCTGTACTATGTCAAGTAACATGAATTTCATCGTTGCGAAACTTAGTTGCATTTGTAATTTAGCTTGACAAAATTTATGTGAATAAAAGGAATTTTTTTGGGAAAAAAAAAACAAAAAAAAAAAAAACAAAACAAAAAACAAACACCGGCTTCGAAACAGATTATCAAATTCTTCCTCCTTCCCCCCGAATTGTTTGCATAAAAACATTTTTGATTATAAAATCTAAAGCGCTGTAATCTTCACTAAACAAAAAATTACTATAAGCTTTCGAATTTTTTTCAATTTTTTTTATTTTATTATAAAAATTTTAGCAGAAACACTACCTCCTGGACGGTGTTACTGCAATTAATATAATATTCACTATATAAGAATGAACGTGTGTATATGCATGTTTCCAGGCTCCTTTTTCAAAGTGTCTTAATTGATTTCAACCAGATTTAATGTACTATTCATGTCAAAGTTATTAGTCCCCAAAAAATGGACTTCCCCCAAATATTAGTTAAAATAAATAATAAATACCGACAAAATTTGAAATCTAAATATAAAGGACAAAATCCAGCTATATCTAAGAAAACGATTAGCCAATACTAAAAAAAAAAAAAAAAAAAAAGTTATATAATAATTATATTTTTCATGCTTTGTAAGTTACTGATTTTCTTTTTGGTGGGGGGTTCTCTTGAAATTCATCCGATATTTCCAACATTATTTGAAAATACTTGGATGATGTATATATCTTATAGCTTAAGGTTGAAAACAATTAAGGCACCTTGAGGGAGAAGTAGGGACACACAAACATGATTTTTCAAAGACAGATGTATCAACAGGTTTGAGACACACCATAAGAAAAAATATAGAGCATTTAAAATACCCCCAAATACAATGTTTACATGTTATATTAATATATATTTTTTTCCATGTAAATGTAATGAGCTCTGGCTTATATGAAAAATGTCATCAATTTCATCAATTAATAAAAATCAATTTATTGATTATTATTAATTAAAAAAAAAACAAAAACAAACAATCATTTCATTTTTTTTTTGTCAGTGTTTACATACCAAAATCTATGTTGACTGAGGAGTCTAATTATATGATGGGTTAATGCCTACAGATGGAATAAGAATTTCTTTAAACCTTCTCTCAGTAAGAATCCCTTCTGAAGGCTGAGACACTGGATCATTATATATATATATATATATATATATATATATATATATATATATATATATATATATGACCAGTTGAGAGTAGCAGCAGCAGTAGAAATAGCATTGATAACAGCAGGATTTCCACACATCCTGTGGTGGAAGGGACAAAGAAAAAAAAAAAAAAAAAAAAAAGGACGAATGAGCCAAGATGTGTCAATGCAAGTTCTAGTGTCCAGAGAGAAATAGATGGTGGGGGAAAGTGGGGTAGAGGAATTAAGGGTGGGGCAAGGGTTGGGGAGGTAGGTGTTGGCAGCAGTTGCCTTTTCTGTACATTCCCTCTGCTGCACTATTATTTATTTATTTATTTTTTTTCATTTTTTTAAAATTTTTTTTCTTTACACCTCATACAACAGGAATTGCTTTAACTTTGTTGGCAATGGTAATGTGTCAATGTCCTCCTTTCGGACGAGTTGCAAGATAATTTCTCGACAAGCATTCTGTAATGATGTCACTGCAATGAGAGAGAAAAAACAATCAATGAAAAGTGAGAAGAAATGAAAAAAATATGAAAAAAAAAATACTAGTGAGTAGAGAGTTGTAGCAAAGATTTAGAAAGAGTAAATTGAACAAAAAGAAAAAAGAAAAAAAGAAAGAAGGTCAATAGTAAATCAGAAGAGATGATGTTACGGCCCCTTGCAAAAATAATGGAATCACCACACTTACAAGATGTTCATTCAGCTTTTGTTGCTTCATAGCAAATAAACAAATGAACAAATCACACAAAACAATTTTTGTTCAACAGCTGAACATTGGGGCTTTGTGAAAAATATCTAAAACAAATTAGATCTGGTATCTTAACTAATGTGATATTTCTTACAGATCAAATAGAGCAAAACATTACTGGATACTCAACTAAAGAATAAAAATCACAATCAATACTTTCTATTTCTCCTCCTTGGGCTTTTATGACAATCTGGATTTTTTAAGCACAGACTTCACTAATGAAAAACAATATTTTCCATCGAACTGGTTCCTATTTTCTTAAACAGCAATTGACAAATCAGTGTTGCAGGATGGAGCATGTTATGAGCTATATTTTTAAAATTTCCACCATAAATTTTCAATCAGATTGAGATCTGGACTGTTTGCTGACCCTGACATTCAGTCTATAAATACTTTTTCCTAATGAAAAGTTTCAGTCTTTGCTCGGTGGCAAAATGCATCATAATCCTGAAAAATGACTTCCTCACAAAACCTATTTTCAATCGAGAGAATGAGAAAAGTTTCCAAAATTTCAACATACACCTGTGCATTGATTGTTGATGTAATAAATGCCATCTTTACCTGACATGCAACTTCCATATCATAAATGAGCAGGGAAATTAGCTTGTTTTCTCCACACAGTCATCTTTTCAGGTTTTTAAAAGTTCCAGCATCATTGCCTAGACCAATTCAGATTTGTGATTTGTCACTGAATATCACTTTCATCCAATCATCTACACTCCATGATTACTTCTCTTTAGTCCACCATATTTCAATGTGTATGTGATTTGCTACTTAAATGTCATGACGTAGTTTTCGAAGCAAATTGTGACGGTTGATGAAAAACGGATACTTAGCAACTACATGGAATGCAAAAGATTGTGGGGGCAAGCAAAATAAACCACCAATAACCATACCAAAGATTTGGCTTCACTCAAAGGTGATGTTGTGTTTATAGCCGAGTTCCTTCCACAGACCTATATGATTCATTCTAACAAGTACTCAATTAGACCAATTGAAGGCAGCAATTAATGAAAAATGTCTAGGATTACCAAAAAACAAACAACAAAAAACAAACAAACTTAGTGACCAGGCAAAAATTTTTTACAGCTTGGCTGGAAAGTTTTCACTTATCTGGTACAATCAGCAGATACTGGTATTGCACCTTCATATTATCAGTCTTACAGAATCCTCTTATTCCCTGAAAGATTGCAAAAGGCACCCAGAGCAGTTTTTAAGAAAAAAAAAAAAAGAAGATTATGGGAGGATGAAATTATAGAGTTGCCTGAACAATGGGAGATAATAGTAGAACAATAGCTTTAAATGGAGGTAATTGAAAAAATAAAAATGTCTGATTTTTGCCTAGGCAACCAAACAAACTTTTCTTGCCTCCAAATATATCTATCCAGATTCTAAAACTACATAGAACACAGATAACCAGAAAGCACTCAGCACTGTGCACAACCAAAAACTGAATTAAAACAAATGGCCAGATCTGTCACACAATTTAATCACTTTTTCCTTAGCCAATGGCCCAGCTTTCCATTAAGTTTCATTAAGATTTGAGAACTTTTGGATATAATATGTGAAGAGCCATAAATGTATGAACATTTTTTTCCCCTAATTCTTAAATGCAAAAAATCTCTCTTGATCGAATTGAAAAATATACCAGGATCTACCCATCACTTCTCTATAAACCATAGCCCACGCTTCCACAAAATTTCAATTTCATTGATAACTTTTAGAGATGTGGAGATAGAAAACCAAAAGGAAGGAAAGATACAGGGTAATACATATACCTCTCTAACATAAAGGTAAAGAATGTGTCCAATAAGATAGGATCTGGAAGAAAATGAAACAATTAAGATGGTAAAAACAGCAATTAAAAAAAAAAAATCTATTTTTTCCAAGAGAGATCTTTTACTATGAGATGGGATTTGTAACATATATGAATAATTATAATAATTATGGAGCAATATATGACAACATATTATAATTGAATATTTACAGATTCAAAGAATTTTTGTGAGATCACCTATTCTAGAATAATATAAAAGAAATTACTTACCACCATAAAGCTGGATTATTCGTACTTGTTTGGTAGTCCCATAAACATCCACAATGGCATATAAAGGACCATCTTGGTAAGGTATGTTTTTGGCACAAGGTCCCTGATCCAGTCCATTAATGATAAAGTGCATCTCTGCACGATCTTCATTTACAACGTACATAATACCTATCCGACTGCCAACATCTGTCGGAAGAATACTTCCTTTTTTGGGAATACAGTGTCCATTTTTACGCTCCATTGGAAAGCGCACAGGTAGAAGGAGGCTTCGACTAAACGTTCCTCGTGGTGTCTGGATGAGGTCTTCATTTCCAACAACAGGTTGGTAGGGTTCTGTTGCCTGATCCTCATCTATTTCGATATTCCCCGTAAAAATCCGATTGTGAGATTTATTTACAGCATAAATCCAGGATTTGCCCATGTTAGCCAGATCAGGCAATGCATACTGTGGTAATTTAAAGTGGTTCCGAGGGTCGAACTGCGTGAGCCCTATGCGAAGGTGGCCACTCCAGCCCCTCTCAGTTTTTTCTATCTCCACTAGGAAGATCTCACCTGGCTTCAAGGGTTCCTCACTGAATGTTAGGGCATGGGCAAAACTAGTCTTTCGGTATGCAACAAGGTTCTCATGGAACAGTTGGATGTTCTCCCCATGGTAGGGGTGAAATCTTGTTGGAGGCATCTTTGACACCTGCAATCAGAAAGAGTAGATTAATGAAACAATTTGCTATATTAACAATGGTAAGTAATGATTGTATAAAGGGAGAAAAAACAAAAACATAGATATAAGTTAGGGTATGTGCATATCAGAGATGCACAAGAAAAATATCAGTATTGTTTTTATTAAAGAGTTCTGTAAATCTTCATTACTTTTCTTGGCTCAATTTATTGCACACATTGTAATAGGTTGTTAATTAACTAATAGAGTTTCAGCATATGTTAATTTCAAGATAATAAATCACTAACATACAGTCCTGCAAAAAGTTCTAAGTGAAATCAAGTAAACATGACCAATTTGATTTTCTTTCTACCATACATGGAAGAAATTGTACAATAAGTCTGACTAATTCTTACAGTGTTTTCTATCAATTACTAGGAGATAGTAACTTAAACCTCACTGCCTTCATAATATGAATAATCACCAGATGGGGTCCACGACCCTCATGCAAAGATGGAGTAAAAAAAGAAAAAGAGAAAAAAAAAAGTTACCATCCCTTGTTTAAAATCCAAGGCATGATTTTAGCATAAATTTTATAAAACCAAAAATTCAATACAAACTTTTGCAAAACAGTTCACCAATTGCTATTTATAGAAAGAACTGTTGAATATGTGTATATTAAATTTATATGTATAAATAAACTTTCTGGTACAAATATTGAAAAGGATTTCAGTTATACCGACTACCAAATTATACTTATATAGAACTGAATCATACACAAATGATTTGGATAAAAGCCATCGCCCACATAAAAGGTAAGCAGGCAGATTACAAAAATTAATAAAACAGAGAAATAATCAATGCTGCTTTAGTGATCAGAAATGCTTTGGCCAAACCAAATTCATTCATCCATGGAGATTAATACATGTACACAACAGAGAAAATCTTGTCAGATAATGGACATAGCCATTCCAGCAAAGCACTGAAAGATAGTGAAAAAGATAGATGAATATCAAAATCTTGCCAGAGAGTGTGAAAGAAAAGAAGTAGAATATCAAGGTGACAATTATATCAAAATTCTCATTGCTTCGAAGGGTTTTGAAGACTCCAATGACAAAAAAAAAACGAAGAATTGAAATTTATTCTGACAACCGTGTTATTGAAATTGGTAAGAATAATGAAGAAGGGACCAAACTATCAAGGAAACTCGCTGTCACTTGACAAGAAACATTACTGGGGTGAAAATTCATATTTTAATAATAATAAAAGTAAAATGACTATTCTGTAAAATAAAGAAAGTATATGAATAAGTGCAATTAAAATAAAATAAAATGGCATAGAACATAGAATATCAATACAAACAAACATTCAAAAGTTCGGGGAATGACTTTACCTCTCAATGGAATAATGGTTAGCAAGCTAGTCTTGCAGACCATAAAAACTGTAGTGAATTTAATCCTTACCAGGTGCCTTACACTTATGGCTTTTGTGTGAAACTAAGCTAATCATAGTAAATATGTTTACTAATTTGTTATAATCATTAAGGCCAAGTATTGCTTGAACCTAGCCTATGTCTAGTTTCTTTCATTTCAAAGAAAAAGAAAAAATCTAACTTTATATAAAAATGTTAAATGCAAGTGGTGATTTCTTGTACATGCTAAAATTCCATGTCATAACACCCAAGAAAAAGATTTTTCACAAAAATTTTTCATGAAGACCAATTAAAAGAAATACAACTTTTTTTTTTAAAAATTATAAATTTTTGGAATGTAAAATAGCTTCAACTATAATCCCTTCTTGGCTTCAACCTTGTCCTCTAAATTTCTAACAAATATTTACCATAATATTTTTGGTGAATTATTACCAACGTTCAAATTTTCATCAATCCTGGAACAAAATTTCCCTGATCTTTGGACCTCAATAAATGCAAGATCTCTCATTTCAGAGAATACCAGAGCCCTACCCATTTATTGACTCTTTTTTCTTCAAGGAAAATCTACCATCCTCAATTTCTACCAACTTTGACTACATATTCTCATGCCTTTCGCCAAATAAATATTAACATCAAATAGCTTGACTGTACATCTTCAAAAATGAACTAATCAACTTCCATCCCCCGGGGTAGAGGTGCTTATGTAGCCCCCGTTGTGAAAAACCTGTCTATACTATTTGATTTTTCACCCAATTCAAAGTTCCAACTTACAGGTGAATTCCTTCAATAAAAACTACATTGGTATTATAACAAATATATCGGGATTTGGTTAGCATTCACAACGCTTGCTTTGCTTCTCGGGATAAAAAGTGACCTTAATGGTCAAAATCTAGATTAGCATGAATTTCAGCTCACAGGGTGCATGTTATCAACAGGAAATTTCCACTGGTCAATAATTCTTCATAATATGGAAAAATCTGAAGATTATAAAGTAGTCTATTTTAGGAAAAGTACTGGAACAGGAGAAAAAAAAAAAAAAAAAAAAATTTTCCTTTTCAAAACCTTATACAGAATCAACAGTACCAAATTTTCATACATACATGATTTTATTAACCCTTTCTGCAGTTTATTTGTAATCATTATATAATCATTATATAAGAGTGAAAGATTTCTAATACTTGGATCAATATTCAAATTTTATACTGTGAGAAAGCTTCCATTTTGGATAGCTTCTTTCCAAATACCAGAATAATAGTTCATAATATGGCAATACTCAGTTGTTATATTGTGAAAGGGGGTCATTTATGAATATTCTCAGCATTCTGATTTTTTCTTTAACATCACCTGCACAGATCTTACATTTGTATTACTAGTATGAACATTACTCTTTAGAAATGGTATCATTCATTTGTAATTTTCCAATACTGTCAAAAAAAATAGAACGAGAAAAATAAAATGAATAAAAAACAGACATTAGAATTAGTAAATGTACAGTGGTTTCTCAGTCACCTTATAATGAAATTCATTCCCTCCATCACCTCTCCTTGAAAATTCTTATAGGACAGCCGGTCAGCCATATAAATGACTAGGGTGGCAATTAGTAGGAACACCATGTGAGTTGAGGTGGGAGCAATAACCTACTGAATGAATACCTGACAAGCTAATCATTTTGAGTATTTAATGTCTTTCTTCACAAATAATGGAATTAGTCCAAATTTTTGAACTGCAATTTGTTCAGTATTAAATAAACTTGGTAGAGATGTGGCCATTTGAGAAAAATAAAGCCAAAACGAAATGCAATGTTCAGAGAGAATACAGATTTATTGGTCATTTCAAAACAATCCAATTTTTCTGAAATCATTTTCAAAAGGTGGGAAGCGCTGAATCAAACCATTTCATAGATAAACATAGAAGAAGAGAAGTCTACTGGCTCTGGTGCTTTTCAGCAAAAATGAGCTAGAGTCTCACTAAGTTCTTAATAAGTCGTGCCAAATCTGTACAGAGGGAGGCACCTCACCATGGAATGATGGTTAGCAAGTTCATTGTCATAAGGTGCTCAACACTTTTGGCCTTGTGATAGACTAAGCTAAACCTGATCTATATCAACGGGCACCTCACCATGGAGCAAGCTTGTCTTATATACCATTACTGCTATAATGAGATCTTCACAAGGAGCACTATATCATGACCTGTGCTGTAGTAAGCTTCGTAAGAATGCCAAAAATACTGCGATAAGTCTATAAAGGGTCAGCAAGTTTGTTAGAGCCAACACACTCTGAAATTAGAAAAAAATATCCTATTGATGGGGGGGGGGGTCACACTGCAGGTCGCAAGCCACGTGCGGCTCTTTGACATTTAATGTGCAGCTGGTGGAAATATTTTCTCATTACAGTCAATATAGAAGGGGGAAAAAAAAAAAAGAGAAAAGAATTCAAGCTTCATAATTATTTACCAAGTACCAACTGTAACCTCAATGTATTAGAATGTAGGTTTAATATTCATGGTTAGAAAAAATATGTAACTTTATTGAATCCTAATGCAGAATTTTATATAGTTAAATCATCAGATTTTGGAACCATTTGATATATATATATATATATATATATATATATATATATATATATATATATATATATTATATATTATATATATATATATATATGGGAATACCTCCCGAAACATGTCTAGACCATTAACCAAAAAAAAAAAAAAAAAAAAAAAAAAAAAAATCTACGGATAAATAAACCTAACTTCAAAATCACTCCCAAGTCTGTCTCACTCTTTACAGTTCATATTATATATATATATATATATATATATATACACACACACATAGAATGCAAAGTAATAAAAACGCGCATGTAATTTTATTTGTCTTGTAGCTCTCAAAATCTAAATTCTCTCGTATATAGCTCTTACATAAAACAAATTTAGCCACCCCTGCTATAGACAATAGTAATTGAGAGAGTGTAATACCATCTCACATTGAAACAAAGGTTCTTGATTAATAGAGCCTTACTGATATGTGCAGTCTGTTTAATATCAATTTGGAAATTCCAGGTGTTTACTGAAAAAAAGCCAAAGACAGTTGATTTCAAGCACGGTAATGAGATAATTATAGTAGATGGAGAATCATGATTAGACTTTTTAGAATGAAAAATTCAAGAAAGCTTGTTAGAGAGATTGGGACAAAGAATTTCAACAACGAAACATTCAGAAGAGACTATATCATAGTGGGAAGACAGAATAACTGGTAAGTCATTATAGTCTACTATATAACTAAAGGGGGATCTCTCTTCAGGATTGGTTACATAATCACTATAAAATACTGTACAAGATATCTGCATGCACCCTAGTAATAAGTTTTTGGTTCAAATGGATTCATTTTTGGATTGTCTAAAAATATTCACATTCCAGCATAATTTTTCCAGATTTTAAATACTATTTTGTAAGAAATAAAGTTGTGTCACTAACTGATGTTATCATAGCTATTTTCCCCCAAGGAAAAATTCCTCATCTTCGATATGGGATGTTAGTAATTGTTAACAGTGTGGTGGTAGGAATGATGTAATCCTTTGTCTTACAGCTGATGGTAGTCCTTTTAGAATTGTAGCTATTCAGTAGTTTATAACTAATACGTCATTGACCACCAAATTATTCAAAAAGAGGGTTATTTATATCTTGATGCAGCCAATCATTCAACAGGGACCATATAACATCATTGTCTCGACTAAAGACGTAATATGTAGTAAGGAGTATGGTAATACCTACCTTATAGCAAGTTAACACTTTCTTAATAAAATATTGCAGGTCTATAAGGATAAAAAAATGAATATACTACAAACAATAGTTTATCCTGTTCAAAATTATGTAATTCATAACTTTTTATTAGATAAAAAGTTTTTCAACAGTGTCAAGATCATTTTTGTTGTTGATTTCATGTTCATAACTGATTATATATGAGCTTCACTTCTGAAGTAATTGAATATTAATTTTCTGATAAAAATATGCTTATTCAGAGGAAAATTTCAGGACAATGATCAAGTTATAAGTAAGAACCCTTCTAACTGTCTCTGCCGAGTATTACTTAACTAGTTACCTGCATATCAATAGATGCAAGATGGTCTTTAAGAATTCAAGTGTAACCTTCCTGTTCTGAACTATATTGTTCTCAGTACATATTTCAGGAAGACAAGAAGAACTAGAAGTATTTCTAGTTCGATGACCATTTTCTTCAAAATCATTGAGGGATTGAAGCATCAGTGATTCCTTCTAAGAGTTAAGTGAAACATTGTTATTTAAAGGAGGTGAGCAAAAGGCAGGGAACAATCGCCTTTGTCCCGGTTATGATAAATATTGAAATAATAAAAGCCATGTCTGTCACACTTCGAGGTGGACTTGCATCCTGCCAAAGGGGTGGTCACAAAAATTTATAGGAATAAAGTCCTGGTCTCAACCAGGCTTGGAACACTAAGCTGACACATGCGACAGAAACCGGGACTTGGCAGATCATACTCCAATGGGAGTTGTCACTTGAGACACAGCCACTTCACCTTACCTACAAGTCACAATAGCAACCAGGAGCTCTCCCTTCCTACCCTCTCATTAAACTACCAAATCCTTTTCCTCCCACCCATCTTCCCTACTGTGTCAATCATTTATCACAGTATCAACAAAGCCTGTTATTGCACACTTATGATAACCGGCAAAGACGTAATGGTTCAGGGACTACTACCATTAAAAAGTTAATGATCAGATTAAAACAGGCAAGCCTTTTTAATCTGAACAATGCAAGGTAACCTTGCTAGAGCTGCTTCTTAGGGTCAGACTCAAGTTAGCATTCTAAATTATGGCTGGACCCAGTTGCGTAAGTAGGAGATAATGCAAACTATTGGATTGCATTGGAAGTGGGAATACAGAAATATCACAACCTGAATTAACAGTACTGATAACAAATGCTATGCTCAAAAATACCAAACTGAAGAATATTCAGCTGAATGGCCAATTGATGGAAGAAACACACATAGGTAGCTCAATAAACTATTTAAAGAGTCTTTAGCAAAAGCAACACAACAGTTCTGTCCATTCAACCCAGTGAGCTAACATTCATATACAATGTATCCACATGTCAAGATAGTGGAAATGCCAGTAAGTGGTTGAATAGCAAACAATATAACCTCATTTCTATTCCTGGCAACTGAAAGGGCATTGATGTTTTTTTTGCTTTTTTTAAAAAATCTATCTTTTCTTTATTATTCATATCCCTTATATAGAAATAGAGGATGATTATATAGACTTATAGAAAGAAAAAATAACTGCAATAATCTTCTAGATTATTTCCTAGTAACTACCACATTTAAGAAGGAGGGGAGACACTTTCACTGCCTCAAGTCTATGTTACTAATAAGAATTATTCAAGTTTTTTTTTTTTTTTTTTTTTTTTACAAATCAAAAATTGAATTTGAATCTTAAAAACACTACACATGTGAGTTTGTGTATAAAACAGTAGCACATTAAATATAAACTACTTATGGTCTACAAGAAGATATCAAAAATATTCCTTAACAAATTTTCAAATGATTTCCTATCAATAGAATTGCATAATATATTAGGATTTTTTTCAAAATGAACATTCAGATCTAAATATGAAAAATACTTCTAGTATTGGGAGAAAATTTAGCTATGAGCTCTTTTTTTATACTAGCTACTCATAGAAAAGACAGCATAAGATTATATATCTTATATCCTAAGAAATTTTCATTTACTTTTAACAAAATTAATTACTAATTATTTTTAATTTGAGTTGAGCCAAAGTGAGCCCTTTGTACGACAACTATTCAATACTTTTCCTGATTCTAAATGGGATTCATGAACAGTTTCATTGAATTAGTATACACAAGGTTCGAAAATTAATCTTTTGGTAAGTTAATATTTGGATATATGCTACCTATATGACACCGGACAACTAAATTGAACTCATTTTTTTTCCCTCATCAAGGTTGCAGCATGACTTTTTAATTTGACACAGATTACAAATTCAGAATCTGTTTCACTCATTTTATGATACAAAAGGAGATACTAAGCAGAGTGACAAGCTAAAAATGTTTATCTTTGGACCTTCTATTGTGATCTTTAGGGTTATATGTTAAAATACAGCTTTCATCTCATCCTAAAAACTAGCCATGATACAAGAAGACAGATTACATTTTTTAGAATCAGGATCCAGAACTACATTAAGTGCACAACACATGCCATTGAAAAATGGCTGTTGACCAGTATTGTAGTGATTACCATTTTTTTTCTTCAAAAATGAACATGGGTCAATGTGAAATATAATATAAGAAATAATAGGGGTGATGAAAGCAGGTAAGGGAGCAAAATAGTATCAAATTACTTCCCAATCAACCCTTTTTAGAAACTGAAGATCAGCAGGAGTTCAACATAACTAAAATGCAATATTTTTACTTTATCTCACACTGGGTTATTTTTAAAAATAAAAAATAAAAAAAAATCAATTAACTGTATAGGATAGAGGAAAAACAAAAACACTAAATATAATAATCCCAACTGAATGGTACCATGTAAGAGAAACTTGAAATAACACCTTACCATTTTACCAAAAGCTGGGCTAATTACAATCTTGTTCAGGCTATATAAATAATTTTCATAAATTTCAATTAAGTGAAAAAAGAAAAAAAGCATTCTTTTTTCTTTTCAATAATTTTGCTAAAAAGCTGCCAAATTTTTTTGTATTTAAAAAAAAAAAATACTTATATAACTGTGATTTTTTCCTCTAAAACAATTTGTTGCAATATGAATGATTGGATGGGCTTCGCTTTGTGTATGAAGTTGAGCAAAACCATAATGCATATTGAAATTTTTCCAATGACGTTCACTAAAATGCAACAGTCCATAACAATATGGTTTCTTAATGCTTCCAAGTTTTATATCATAAAATTTTCTGAACATTTACTGATACTTCATTAATGACGAGTTAAAATATCAAAATATTAAAAAAAATTGACACAAGCTAAACTTCATTTGCCTGACACACATACAGCAGATATACCAAGTAGCAGTGCCAGTTCTGAAACTCATAAGGAATAGGTCTCACAACAAAATTATCAAGTCAGTCAAAAATCTCTGTCATTAGAAAGAATAGAAAAGCACAATGATTCATACTTAAGAAAATATGAAAAAAAATTTCAATATATAAGTCAGTTTTGAGTAATTCTTGCCATATTACAGCAATACCTTGAAAGGTATGATTTTGATCAGTGCAGGTTTTTTGATGTAGTATGATTAAGGTATTGCTGTACAAATTAATGTAACTAAATATAAGCCGAAAAAACAAAACAAACCCAAAACATTAAATCATAAGACCTTGAATAGTATGGCTATAAACATTTTGAAGTGGTCAACCGCACTTATCAAGGTGCACCTGTTTAAATCCTGGATTATCAACTTTTAAAACTCAAATTATAGCAAGTAAGGAGGAAAAAAAAATCTCAGCAAAACAGTTGGATATGTTCATAAATTTGATTTAGGCCCAATTTAATTCAAGAATTCATGAAATAAAAGTTTTTTCCCCTGCAACTTGTGTAACAAAAATACATTATATGAAATTCTTGGTTCTGAGAAGAACAAGTCATTTTATTCAAAATAAACAATGAAAATGATTTCTAGATTTTAGATAGGCCTTTCCAGAGTATGAAGCCAAATGAATTCAAATTGCTATAAAAAAATTTTAAATTCAAAAGATCACATGATTCCCCAGTTTCATATTTATTTCAAAATCAGTAGCATATGCAGCAACAGAGCAGAGTGTGGCCAGAAAAAATTTCCAGATTATACTTTGATTAGGCTTATTGAATTTTATATTGAATTTTTCAAGACCAGATACAAAAAACATTACACAACTTACATTACCAAAAGCAAAAAAACAAAAACAAAAAGGAATTACTTTTCCTAACAAACCTAGTATATACTATAATAAGTAACATGACCGTTTCATCACTAGATCCAGGACAGCCTACTACATTTCAACCTGAATGGAATCTAATAGGAAAACAGCTGTTGTATTGCTGGAACCTCGACAAACTGTTGCAATGCTATGATGAGCAATTGGCTCATTTGATTGATATATTGAAAGAGAAAAGACCTCTTCCTGGACAAGAAATTAAGCCAATGATCTTGCTACATGACAATGCCCACTCCTACATTGTAAATGCTCACGGAGCACAGATAGGAAATTCCTCAATTCTAGCAGCATATTCTCCAGACCTGTCGCCTTCAGACCATTACTTGTTTCTCCTCAAGCAACTTGTCTGGTCAGTGGTTTGAATAAGAATTCAAAATATATATATATAACATGCACAATAGTTGATTTTACAATTTTTTTTCTGCTCCCCAATATCTAATTTCCTTCAAACAATTAATCTGATCAAACATTCTTCCCTTAGTATATTACATCGTATTTTGTAAAACAATATTACAAAAAAATTATCATCAGATAAGATTTTTCCATCAAGAAAGGCAGAAAATGACAAATCTAAATAGAAAGCAATTTCTCTTTGAGATTCAGCATATTTGTTAATTTTTATTACAATGTACGAGGTCAACATACTCTCCAGATGTTAAAGTAAGTGGCCCTGGGTGTCTGCTGGGGGGTTGGAGGTCGCAAAAGGAGTATTTGCTCTCCCCTGAATCAGGACTGCTCACTGAGGGCGAGTCAATTTGAAAGTTAGAAACTTATAGAAGTAGGGTATTAGGAGGGCACTAGGAACAGTGACAGTTTAGAATGAGTTACAGTTAGAGCACTCTTTAGTCCTTTAACTGACAACCAACATTCTGACATAACCTCCCCTTCATTCAATCTTCTTGAACTCACATTCTATATCTTGGGTTTGTCTTGCATGGATGATGCCTGAACTAATAGGGCCACAAAAGTTTCATGGCTAATCAGGGCCCAAATCTAGTCATATTGCCACTATTGTTCTGATATTTTATACCACATGACTACTATTAGGTAGTGCATGTGGAACAGTTATAAAAAAAAGGGGAGGAGAAGACACAGAATGAACCCTCTATATGGTACAAACTTGTGAAAAACATGAACCCTGACTGTCTACAAATAAATACACCCCAGAGACAAAATAGAGATAGATAAGGACTAATCACAATGTATCAATGACAGATACCACACTTTGATCAAGAAACACAAATGTTACAGCCCTGTTGATATTTTTGATAGTGCTAAATGATCTCACCAGAAAGGTTTTAAATTTAGGTTTTATCATATGCTAATGTCCATCAGAAAAGCATGAATAAAAAAAAAATTCTTGCTTGACCAGTCATCGTAAATACAATATTTTTACTGGTACGTTAGGAGGGAGAGAAAGAAAGTGATTGAAATTCTGTGCAAGTTCCTTTCATCATAATATAATTCACTTTGGGATCTAACTCATTAATATGTAACATAAAGCTTAATTTCTCCAAGCAGATCACTCTCCAGACGTCTATACTTTGAAATTTTATCTATAAATAGTTGATGGTAAATTTCAGTTAGCAACAAGTTGAGCTGAGCAGTGGAGGAGATTTGTATGAATGAAAAATTGACACCACTATAACTAAGATAGCCATGAGTACAATCTTCAAATGTTTTTAACTATTAGGCTAGGTATATACAAGTTGACATTTTGATACGGATGAAAATTTCTGTTTGTCTCAGCAAAGGTTAAACTGGAGTAATGACTATTGAAGTAATTTTATCCTAGGAAGCAACAAGTTACAATGCAAGCCAAAAATGGCAGGAGAAAAACTGGTAAGAGTCCAAGAAAAAAAAAAAGGAGAAAAGATAGGACAGATGAGACGAAGAGCAAGGACAGATGAGACGAAGAGCAAGGACAGATGAGACGAAGAGCAAGGACAGATGAGACGAAATGAAATGAATCTCCAATTCAAACCTCAAAAAGGAATGAAAAGATTGAAGTGCATCTCCTTCAGGAGTACAAATAAGAAAGAACCAATAGGGATATAGTCAAATCAATAAGAAACTTACCAAAATTCTAACGAGAATTATTTCAAGAGATCAGCTCTTGATTAAACAAAAAACAAAAAAAAACAAAAAACATCCATGAAGAAAATACATCAATGAAGTTAGTAATGGAATTTTCAGTTAAATCATTTATATATGGCTTGTCTGACTCTTTCAAAGGCCCTATAATCACTCAAAGCAACTTTAAATTATGAAAATGCCTCCCAGATGTACAATACATTTTCTTTGTGCGGCTTGGTAATTTGTCTTTATCATTAATACAGATAGATTTTCCAAAATGAAAAAACCTTACACTTAATAGTAGGACACTACGGTAAAATGCATAAGTAACTTTTCCCCTCCACAAAGTAACAATTGCAAATACCTGATTTGACAAGGTTTCATCTAAATTCAGGTTTGCATTAAAGATGGCAGTAATTTAGTGCATTTGGAGAAAATAAATAATGAGGACTACATGGTTAGATTTGAGCTTCTTTAGCCAGTTGCCTTTGTCGCCTAATCAGTAAGGCAACCATCATGCAAAGACAAGTTTCCCTAGAAAAAAGGATGAGTATCAAAGTCTTGCTAGAGGCTTTTTTAAAATTTCTGATCAGAACTGCTTGCTAGCAGGCATAAAATAACTGATTATTACAAGTCTTAAGAATACTGTGCTGAACACTAGGCAAATCATTTTTCTCAGGAAGGTGATGATGGTACTAAGCCTTATTAATTTGGCTCAATGAACTGAACTACAGAGCTTTCAAATATCAATTTGGATATTGTAGCACTGAGTCAAATCCTTAACTATGAATTATGAATACTGTCCTCGGATTACCCTTCAATAAAAATCGAAAGTATGTAATATTCAAGATGTCCATTAACCCAGATTTTGCTACATCCTGCTTATGGAGACAGTATATCTGGTTTTGCAACTGTCAATAAAGTGCATATGCAAAATGATTTCTTTTCAAAGTGAAATTGAAATGAAAATAATAATTAGCTCCATCATACAACATGAGATGGATGTTGGTCTCAGTGAAATTACTCTAATGACAACCAAATATTTTCTCTTTGTCAACAAGCACAAATTCATTTTTCTTTAGTAAATGGGGAAAATAAATAAGAAGTCAAGGAAAAGAAAGAGAGACCAAATTTTGAATATTGGGAGTAAGATCTTCAACATTAGAAAGAAAAGATTTGATGTCAGCATTTTTTAATTTTTCATTTGGTGGCAAAAACAGTTAAATTTATATGAAGGTTATTTTTCTCTTGCTAAACTAATTCACTCAGGTAATTTTATGGGTAAGGGTCTGGATCAAGGTTCACCAAAGTGTTCGATATTGACCCCTGGGGGTTGATTGGACAAAGCAAGGGGTTGATGAATGACTGGTGGGTCAAAAGTGGGGTAGATTGATGCCGGGAAGAAATTTTTGGGTCAAAAGCTGATATAAATATAAGAAATAAGAATATATAAAATATAACTAGCCGATATAAATTTATATATAATTAGTTCTTATCTGCTATCATTTTATATTATTTACAAAAAGATACTCCTCAATACCTCAACCCAGCAAAGAGACAGCCTGAAGTTGCTGCTTCAGTATCCAAAACCATGAGAAAGCGAGGTGTGGTATGCAGTTTCGTTCATTAATACAAATTGAAATTGCACATATACTTATTTTTTTGTGGGGCTTTCAAAGTTTGATACTTTTGTCTTGTATTGGTACGTTTGGTACCACACCCAAAATATTCGGTATCTCTTGATAAATATTCTCTGTTACTTTGTATTTTACCACTGATTTGTACCCACCTCCTCATTTTTTTTTCTTTCTTTTGAAATTTTCTTACCCTGCCAAATTTCATCTCTTCCCTACAAAATATACATTAGGCATCCTTGATAGGAATTTGGATATGCTCATACAGTAACATCTAATTAACTATTTCACAATATAGCTTGTTCAAGCCTAGAGGCTCCCTCCCAACCTTGTCCCCCTCCAATTATATTCCTTGAGGTACAAGTAGGATGGAGTTTGCAGCCCACCATCAATACCTCTAGTCTGTTAAACAATGGTATCCCTACTTTAACCAGCTTATACTAAACCTAACAGTTACCAAATCAGAATGCCATGCATGAAAATAATAAAATTTAAGAGGTATTTAATTGGAATCAAGGCAATTACTCTTGGGATGTACATAACATATACAGCCAACTCAACATGGTTCTTTTTTATTTTTATTCCAAGAAATTGATTGGAACGAGAAAGTTTTCTATTCTTCTTTGAAAATTGCTCTTGATTTTACAAGGTTGATATTAATTTCCTCTTGGATATTTCAAGGCAATTGCCCTTTTCGCAGTTTCCTCCTTCCCTTTTAGATCTTCTTTGCCCGCAATTCTTAGCCACGGGAGTGGGGTGGGGGGGGTAAAGAGCTCATACACCCCTGAATTCCTGATCGTTGAAATTCTGCTGAAATATTTAGCACGCACCTACCAGCAAAATAAGAATAAATGATGGAGGAGTTTATCGATGAGGTTATCAAATCAGGGATGGAGAAAATAGAGATCATTCACAAACATTGTTCCAGGAAGAAAGTTTGAAAAAACTTCAAGAATGGAATGAAATTAATTTTTGGCCATAGTTTCCCCAATTACAGAAGATGACCTAGAAAGACTTCAAAAATTTCCAAAGAAAGAATCAGTGATGAAGATCGATTTCCTATATAGCCGAACGATTCACAAAAATTTCTCAGAGAGAACAGACGGCACCAAATGAAAGAAAAGAAATGGTATAACGTAAAAGTTGAGGAAGCGAGTCTTTAATTAAAAAGTATTTTTTTAATATTTTGTTAAGATTTCTATAAATGTTACGATTATAAATTGCATTGAATTATATTGAAACTCTTATTCAAAATGATCTTCTGTCATTACACAATGAATGTATCATTTGATCTAGACAACACAAACAGAACAAATACAGAAAATGTTATATATTGACTTTTATTTACCATATTGGTTGATATATAATCATATCCAATGAATTAGGAACATTTTAGGCTGCTGTATTGGTATGTGAGATAAATTTCTCTTGGAAGCCCTACCTGAAGGACAATGAGAGATCAAGTTTAGCTTAACCTGGGACAAGGCCATTGAGAGGTGGAGACTTGTGGTGCAGCCATCTTCCAAGAGTGCATCGAAGGTCAATATTCAAAATTCTGGTATTTAGCAGGGGTTGAATAATTACTACCAGTCTCTGTGGCATATATACAACTTTCTTGCATCCACCAAGCCAGTCTGGACAGCTATGATTATAAGTGATGTCTAACACAAAGTATATTTTACTAATTTCAAAGCACAAAATAAATTACATACACCAGAGCAGTACCCATTCCAGAGGTGCATGTTTAGAAGGGGCCAGATTATATTATGTGTGGAGCAGTCTGCCTGGATTTTCATGTGAAATCAGTTTCTGCCCAATGTATGAGACTACAGCTTCAAAGTATTGCAGTTACTTTGCTTCGGTGTTATGAATTTAGATAGAAATATCTAGATTTAGAGGAGTGGAAATTAAGGGTGATAATTTATAGAACATCCTAATTTTCAATCTCTCGATTTGCAGATCAGAAAACTTCAAACTCAATACTGCCTTGTGTGCCAACTAATATATCAGGCGAATTTCAACTTAGTACAATGGCCAGTTTCTGCGTGCACACACACTAACAGATATATATATATATATATATATATATATATATACATATACACATATAAAATAAAATGGTGTTTGGGAAGTAATATCAGATTTAAAACAATCAAATTTGGAACCAATCAACTACTATCAAGGTGTGCGTCATTTGAAATTTATGGTAATATTCAAAGATAAGAATTCAAAATGTTTTCTACTGTATAAATTTCATAAAGGCAGTAATGTAATACAGACAATGAAGAAAACCAACCATTCTAGATCTTTTAAAAACATCTGTTTGAACAGATTCTTGTCAAAGTACAAGAGAGAAGAAAAAAGAAAAAAAAGAAAAAGGGTCACATAGTATCATATTCAACAATACCTAAATATCTCAAGCAAATTAGAAAGAAATCTGAGGAGGGAACTTGGCTTTAACATGAATCCTCACCAGTGAATCAAACTAAACATTTGAACCGTTTGCTGGCCAGAAATCTTCCTTGAATTGTAACTAGATTTATTTCAACATCTGTTCTATAAGATTTTGTTTCATTCTACAGTTTATGGTATCATCTAACCCCATGGGAGACAAAGACTTAAATGAGTGTCATGTTTGACATTCAAACATCTGAAACAGTTTGCCAAATAGGAATTAAAAGCTTCCTTTTCTTCACTGGAGTGTTACAGAAGATTGGAAATTGGCACTGGTTGTTAAATGCAAAATGCAGCTGTTCTCCCTCTATTTCTGACTGATCCCAACACAGAAAACAGGACTTCATTCACAGAAGATCTTATTAAGCATCTGGTAGAATTTGACAGCTATTGTCCTCTATAAGTAACTGGATCCTAGAGATACCATCACTGGCAGACCTTTATGGTCAATAACTAGAAGATGTCAGTGGTGCATTGTACCAAAACAGTGCAGTTTTGTTGAATAAAATGGGTATTATCTTCCAACATGACAATGTGAACCTCACTCAGTAAAATCATTCTCCATATTTACCAGATCTACGACCTTCAGACTATCAATTGTCTATATCATATTTTTTCTTGTGCTGAGATGTTAAAAATAATGAACGTTGATCTCTCAGCTTTCTTTAAGGGAAAAAAAAAAACAATAAAAAAACAAAAAACCTTGGATCAGCAATGCGGAACATGAGGGGGGATATGTTAAAAAAAGGGGCAATTTATATATACATATGGGCTTAACGTATCCTCAAAAAGTGCTACATTAATCAAAATCGGGAAATAACCAAATCTTACTGGAAGTAAAGTGAGCAATTCCGAACTTTAAATTTAAGAGATTAAAAATTATTTTTGATATGATTGTTTAGTACACTATTTGATTTCTGTTAGTACAATAATCGGAAATGTAAGTATTAAGGGATACATGCATTAGGAGCAATTCAAAATATGAGTGTGAAGAGCAAAAAACATGGATTAACTGATTCGCCTCCACCCATTTTTTTCCAAGATAAATCAATCACCAAGTTAAACACTAATTTCCATCCATCTTTCTTATGACAGCAATTTATCTTGCTCATTAAGGCAGGTATTTAGTCTAGTACAATCAATTTCTAGTTATACAATACTATCAATTACTAATTTTACAATAGATTCCATAGTAACTAATGCTTATCTTATTAACTTTTTGAGGTATAAAGGCAACAAGGATATTCCATTATTGTAACTAGAATTTTTGTAATTTCTTTGTATGAAATGCAAATGCCCTAAAGTTCATACAGCAATATTTCTGAAATATAAAAATTTTTTTTCTTATTTGCAAACAATTTACCACACGATGTAATTTTTTTTCCTTTTTTCCTTTTCATAGTATAGTAAGGGAGACGATAATTCTTTTAGATGTCGGTGTGGGACATGGAGCAAAAAAGGTTAGGAACTGTTGATCTAGATCTTTAATTGGCAGGGAATGGAAAAATTAGGTTATTGTTATTGCTAATGATGGAAAATATAGCATCGATTAATAAAATTTTAGTTAATTACATTTGCACATGCTTTTACTTCCTCCTTGAAAATGTTGTACTACTTACTGAGCAATACAATATATATTTCTACCTTGATTTAGAGATCAAAAACAACACAAGGCATATTGGAGTTGAGACTGAGAAAATGGCAGCTTTCAGATCAAAAAACAAGTGAGAGACCTTCAAATGTACAAATACTGAGTTACTTCCTTTGAAATTCAAATTTAGCATTTTTATCAACTGTTTGTTTCCAACATCTTTCCCTACAGAATAAAAAAAAAAAAATCTCTCAACTGAAACAAATTCATAGATCTGTCCCAAAATTTAATCACTTTTTACTGCAGCACATGGCCCATCCTTCCAAAAAATTTCAATGAGAACTTCTGGTGATATCATGTAGACAGACACGCGTGAATACAGGCACCTCTTCCTACTTTGCAGGCAGAGGTAAAAGAAGAAAAAAAAAAATCATCTACCAAGTTGACAGGTGAGGAGCTCAAGCAAGCAAGCACACTCCACAATTCGGGGGGGGGGGGTAGAGTGAGATAGGGAAGGTGGGGAAGGAAAAAATACACTCTTCTGACAAGGGGGGGGGGTACACTCGAATATGATGGATCTGCATAGTTCTGACAGGAAAGCTTGGCCATCTGCTACCAGACGGGTATCTATTTGCTCCTCAGACTATTTAATTACTGCATGAAGAGCCGGTCAATGAAGTGAGCTATGTTCTTGTTCATAACAGTACAGATTGATTGAGATAATAATGCTTCATTCGCACATACAGAGATATGGAATTAAGGAGGAAGTCACAAAGAGCTGTATTTGAAAATGCAACAATGACTAAAGTGGCCCAAGATCTACAGATGGTAATCAAGCACCCAGATCTAATATCAAGTCGATGCCTTTTCAGAAAATTGATATCATGCTCATTCACTCAGCTTTCTGGAAAGAGAAAAACAGAGCACGGGAAAGGGAACGCACAGAAGTGAGATCCTGTTCTACAAGACAGCTTCTTTGGAAGAGAAATCAATAACAATTTGGATGTAAACATTTTTGCAAAAGAACCATATTCAAGGCATATGAACCTATAGATCAAGATCATTTAGTGTTTGGGAATACATTTACACTAAAATGATGTGAGTGTGCAGGTTTCTTGAAAATTTATATGTATCCTGAAAGACACAAAAAATCATAATAGCACTATTCTGTCAGTAACAGTTGCATTAATTCCTAACCACTGACAATCCTTTCTTTTCTGATTTTCAATGATCAACACGATCAAAGTTTCAGAAACTTACTTGAACAAATCTTAGGTAAAAATGATTGCTAAATAAATATGCTTACATCAAGTTTCTTGGGACGAAAAATGAAAAAAAAAAAATTCATTTACATAAGCTGAATACAGGCAGGTTATTCAACTTGTATATACAATGAAAAGTGTGATTTTCTTTCAGTTTGTTACTCGGTCTATAAAAATGGACTCTTCTATTTGAAGGTAACAATTTTGCCAATGAAAATATCTCATACACACCATTTGAAACAATGAATCAATCCACTTAGTTTTGATTCCAAACACTTACATTAATATCATTATGAAGAGGATAGAGAAGAAAGAGATTCTGTATCATTCCAATTTCAGCATAAGTACTGCTGAAGCTAGTAGACCTGAAAAGCTTGGTCAATGGCATTATATACATGACTACACATGACATCTTGTCAAGGATAGGTTATTTGCATACATAAAAAAAAAAAATGCAGAATAATTAAAACAGTTTCCAGAAATATCAATCATAAACATGAGATTAAAAATAGGGCTGTTATACATATTTTCTTACTGTTTTGATAATTCAAAAGTAAGACCGTGCCTATGTTCAGCACAGCCTATTAACTAAATGGTGTTAGAAGAATACGTTTATATGCAAATGCATTCCTACAAAGCTAAAATAATGAGATGCAAAAGATTTACTGTAGTAATTATGAGTAATTTCACATGAAGTAATAGCAAAGCTAGTAACAGCAAAATGAGAATTTAAGAGGTCAGCTACTAATAGTCTTATTCAAGAAAATTTGATTTCTTCTTAGTTTCTATTTGAATTTCTGGGATGAAGAATCATTATACATTGGTCTATTTGAGCTAGTGTAATCATCCTAGTTGTAATAGTCACAACAAATATATTCTGCTGACCTTTAACTTATTTTGTAAAAGTCTCTCCTTGGAAAGGCAACATGATAGTTTTAGCAATATATAATACAAAAAAATTCACTCACTCTGGTTTGAAATTAGTGTTTTCTTGCATCTAACATCACTCAACAGGTACTAATAATGGAATACAGAACTTAGCCTATGATCTTATGTGTACATTCAAGCCATACTTACACTTGTGAAGTGTTTTGAATTGTAGATTGAAAAATTAATATTATAATCCCATAATAAGTGAGCATATATCATTCATTTGTTATCAACACAAACTCGCAAACCATTGGTAATGAGTTCAACAAAATATACCTTCCAATTGTTTGAAATATATCAAATATTGAACAAAAACAATTTGCATCATTTTATATTCATTTGATCCACAATATAAGTAGTAATAAGTGAAATTACCCAAACCTTAAACATTGTCTGAAATTCAGAGATAAAAAAAAAATCATCTAACAAATCAAACTGCAATTTTTGTTCTTGGGTAGTGAATGTTTTTTCCCCCGATTGCTTACATGTAAGAAGCATAGGAAATGGCTATCATTCCCTTCAAACTTAGCTTTTGCAACAAGGAGAGCAATATTTTGAAATTTACTAATATAAAATTGTATAATGGATGAACTTGCATTCTTTTTATTCCAATAAAAAAATTTGAAAAAAATCAAATTAAAAAAAACAAAAAAAACACGTTCATTTCAGGAAAACAACATAAGAATCTAAATTAACATGCATTTATGTCAATGATAAACAAAAGTGATCACATGATATTTATAAGCTAGTAGTTTTTCTAGATACATGATGGTATTACATTCAAAGGAGCAGGGCGACATCATTATATACCCATGAACAATATAAAAATGGTTATTAAAATGAAATAAGAGGACATAAATATCATTTCTGATAACACTGCATAATGTAATTTGGGTTTCCTGAGTAGTGAGTGTTATTTTCTAATTACTCAAGTCGAGGATATAGGTTTCCAAGGTGGTCTTACCAAGTTCCCTTACTATCTTCGCCCATGGGACAGCTTTCAAGTACGTCCCCTAAGCTGTCTGAGGCAAAATAGATAAATTAGAAAATATCAAGATTTTGAAAAAACAAAAGCAAAATTTGAAGGTAATAAAAGCCATTTTCTATACCTTTCATACCTATTGACAAGGAATGAAACAAAACAAAAAACAAACAAGAAAAAACATTGTTATCTATACTTAGTATTTTCAACTTAGCTCATTTTTATCACAACATTCTAGCCCTGTTTGACCTTTGTCAAGAATGTTATATCAAGCAATATTTCAGTGTTGCTCTGGAGTCTTATTTTGGCCACTCAATAGGAGCAATACACAGATTTAATGATCATATACATGGATGAAGGACTTTTTAGTCTGGCCTGTGAATTTTCCATGCAAGCACACACACTCAAAGTATATATATATATATATATATATATATATATATATATATATATATATATATATATATATATATATACACACACACACACACACACACAGAGCAACATTAAAATATTACCAGATGCAACATACACCTGAGGAATGTTGAACCATACAAGACAAAGATAAGGATACTAGTCTGAATATATAGAGTAATATCTGGTCTTAATTCTCTGAGTATCTAACGTAATTGAGGGAAATATAACGGAAACAGCTGTGATGTCAGTGGAAGAGCAAGTGAAAAGCAAGGAATCCATATGACAGGTGGGGTTCATGTTACAATAAGGTTATAACACGAGAAAAGTACAAAAAGGGGTAAGTTGCAGAACCCCTACTCCCCAAAAGATACTGACATGGTAAAACACAAAACCACAAGTTCAATTGCATTCATGCACAACAAATCGTATCCAATTCACACAGATATTTGTGCCCACAATCGAAGAAAAGTGTTTTATTACTGTGGTAGTATTGTTTGTTTATGCTCTTCAAAGTGGAAAGTGGTAGTTGCATTTGACAAGGAGATAAGATAAAGTTAGAGGTAAACAAATATATAAGCAAAACAAAAAACACTTAAACTGACTTGGAATGATATCCAAGATCAAAAAATTCACCATGTACAGCTGAATTTAATACAACTGTAAATTTAAAAAAAAAAACTAAATCGGCATTTTCACCAAATCAATCTCTCCCTTTGTTTCTCACACATGAACATTCATGCTTTATTTTTACATAATCAACTACGACTGAATGTGAATTTGCCTACACATGTGAACGTTGAGGTTTAAGGGCTTTTCCTCTGGAAGTTAGGGTGGCATCAGTCAAGTACAACTACTCCAAGTTACAATCATGTCCAATCAAAAGGCATCAGTCCAGAATGTCAACATTGTAGTACGAATATTTTTACTGAATTTGTACTAATTTAGTATTCATTTTTGCGAATTTGAAAACTAAAGAGGTTTTATTTCTTAATTTCGTCACATGAAGAGTAAGTAATAATTTTTTTTTTCAATTTGAGTAATAAAAGAAGTAATATCTTTAAATGAAATAAATATTTAAGGACAACTTTTCATATCTAAAATAAGTAATACCTGTTAATCTTTGCTTTGAAGTGGTCCCAAAAAGGTTTCAAAGATAAACCAATATTAAATTCTAAAATTATCCGCACTCTATTCAAAGACTTCAAAAATAAAAATAAGACAATAGAATGATTTATTTATCCATCCTTTGAGAGTTTGAGATTCTCAATATAAAACAACAAAATTTGTTGAAACCCATAATACCCTATTGATGAAAAAGCAATGTTATGAGAATGAAGAGGTCAACAGTTTTTGAATACCTTAGAAGTGGAAAAACTTACCATTAAAAAAAAAAAAAAAAAATTGCCTTCCAAGTTTTCAAGTTAGGAATCAACTTGAACATTCAATAGTTGATCATAAACTCAATGCATTTACTTCATTTAGTCAAAGTCATACATAAGGTCTAAAAAGTATGATTGAAATATCAATGCAAAAATGAAATTAATAGCTTTTTATTCACTCAAATTTACAAGAAAAAAAATTCTATGATTTCATACAAGAAAAGCATAATTATATTTTTCTTTTTAATTGAAAATTATACTTTTTAGAGACTTTGTATGACACTCGAATAATATGAATGCAATTTACTCGGAGAAATTAAAAAATCTGGTAAAAATCAGTATATTCGATATTAATAAGATTTTCCATACCTATTTTTTGGGAAAAAATTCTCAATTTTGAATATTGAGAGTGAAAAAAAAAAAAAATTCTCCATGATTTCTACTCCTTTAATCATTTCTATTCATTTCATAATCAAAATGGCAGGAATCAAATGAAAAAAAGTAAAATTCTTCTATATTTGGAATTGAATTTTTTTTCCAAAATTCATCCCTCAACAGATTGATAAGAATCGAACATGCTGATTTTTGCCAGATTTTAAAATTTCTCAGTGAAAATTGCGTTCTTATCGTTCACACCCAGATTTTTGATTAAAAAAATTGTCCAAAATTATTACTTATTTTATAACTTGAATAAATTTTTTTTCTTCACTTCCTATGACAATGGCACAGAACAAAATAAAAATAAAATCACAATAAAACCTCTTTATTCATTTAAATGTACAAAAACTAAATTAGTACAAATTCTATTGAAATATCCGTACTATCTACGGTGTTGACATTCAGGACTGATGCCTTTTGACCGAATGCAATCGTAATTTGCAATAGTCTGTACTAACTACAGTGTTGTCTTTTTGTATCAGCCTGGATTTATTTTCATGGCCAAAACTACAACGAAATATACATTGCAAGGTATATAACTTTCCAAACAACCCACTAATTTCATTTTAATTTCAAGTAAAATTTGATTAAAATAAAATTGAAAAATCCACGAATCGGTACTCGTTAAGCACGCTGGGCTGAAGAGGAATTTCGCTGATGTCACAAGAAAATGTGCTCTCGTCACACAAAAGCCAGCAAATTCTTTTCGCATTTCATTGACCTGTTTCCTAACGAGCCTTACCATGATTATACCCAGCTTTTTTTAAATCTTGAAATTAAAAGGTAAAAAAAAATAATAAAATAAACAAAGCTAGAACACATTTTAAATAACACGAGAAAAAGAGCTGAAAACAAGTTCAAGTAAAGTTAAACAAATAATTTCAAACGAAGCAGCCTTTTTTTTGTTTTAATTACAAAAGAACATTTTATTTAGGCGAACCTACAGTGTTCATAGCTAGTAAAAAGAATAGCTATTTTAACAGAAAAAAAACCAAAACAATTCCAAGCAGTAATCCCAAATCTAACCCTGTCGTCACATTCATTTAAATCCGTTCCCTAAACTTTTTCGGGCTATCGCCCCCTTTAAGAGCGTATATTTCATCACCCACTCCCTGTAAAGTCAGGGAAAATTGATACCTTGAAAATAATACTTGTATTCTTAGCCCGTTGCCTCCCCTCGTCATCCCTAGCCCCTACACAACCTCCTTGATTTCGAACACCCCTACTGATCCCGTAACTCCAGCTACCCCAAGGGAGCAGTAGCGCCCACTTTGGGAATCAACGAAGACAGACTGATGTGGCAGCGGCATGGACGCACACATGGCGATGCCTTTGAAAATCTAACATGGCACATGATTCAATAATGGTTTTCACTTTTGTTTGTTCAGCTTGGAATTGATTTTTAATCAAATATTTTTTTTGACTTAATTATTGCCCCTAGAGATTCTACATTTAAATTCATGTAATCAATTTTACTGGTAGGTTGGAAATTGTTTTAGATATATATATTTTTTTAGCTATGTACATTACTTGATTAGTTTTGTTTCCGGAATTAAACGAAATAGAAAACCATGCGCCGTTTCCCTTAATATTTCTTATTTTTTTTTTTTACTCCAGATCAGTGACATGCAAAAAGAATCAAACCATAAGTTTTAAATAAGACACACTTGAAATGTGAGGACTGGTAAATAATAGAACGAATTTTTGCCCACTTCAGCAGTTTATAGGTTTTAAATTCACAAAATTACAACACGAAAATCCGATGAGTATTGTTGGTAATTTTCCAATTGATTTTAAAAACTGATTTAATACAAAGAAACGGGTATTGAGAGAAAATAACTCCAAGACCAATCAAAGAACTTGAACTACGCAAAAAAAATCTAAGGTGAGAAATTGCACAAAACTACATTTAATGGTGAACAGTAGACATCGTCGTTCATCGCAGAAAAAGACTTATCTTTTTTTTTTTTTTTTTTTTTTTTAAATCAATAACAGAAAAAATACGATCTTTTTTATGGGAAAAAGAAAGAAAAATATTAAACGAGAATATAACCCCCCCCCCCAAGTCTTAATTCAGCGTAGGTGGTGAAATAAAAAAATAAATGGCTATTGTTGTTGAATTTGAAAGAATGAACTTTTCTATTGAGGATCAAAGTTACTCGAAATTGGCCAACGAGGAAGAAATAAAACAAACAAATTAAGAAACCTGACACGTGTATACAACAGAGACAGTTAAAAAAAAAACTGTTCTAGATCGAATAAACTGAAAAAAGACAAGAAACTAATACAAGCCTCTCGTATTAACAAACAATAATGAGACGATTACATTACATACTGAGGAAATGATTAAGCATAAGATATGCAGTAAATGGAAAATAAGACAGAAAGCGATAAGCATTCAAATCTTGAAGAAATTCTACGAAAATATCTTCGATATGATCTCAGTTAATAATTCATTCATTCAGAACAATGGCCAGAGGTGATGAAAAGTTCAGAGTATATTTTTCTCCCCCCTCCGCAGTAACTATTTGTAGATCAGTAAAAGAAAACCCAAAGTTAGAATTAATTGAGGAATAAGTAGATGAATAAATCAATTAGATGATTGCATTGGAAATTCAGCAAGGAAACTTCAGTCTACCCAAACCTGTTAATTGTTCATTCAATGAATGCACCATTGACCACCCATATGAAAAATGTGTCAACGATACGAGATTTCATATTTGAATATTTTTTAAATCGTTCAATTTGTCAACATGCACTCTGATGTATTTTTGGTTATTCGATAATTCGGTCACAGTAATTTGGCTAAGTGAAAAAAAAATGTACATTTTGTTGAAGAGGAGTTATAAATTTACTGAGAGCTATTTTCCTTTCTTTTCCAAAAAGCACGGGCAATTTTTAAAGCATCATGTCAACAAAATCTGATGTCATCTTCAAAGGAAAAATATGTCAATTTCACTAATCATCATTTACAGAGAGAGAATTGTAGGTTTCATATGACGTGCACAGTACTATTTTATTTACAAGACAAACAGAAACATAAGTAATAAAATATATTCATAAGTTTTAATCAATTATGATGAGGAGCACAACATGAGGGTGACTGAGAGGTACAAAAAAGGACTCACACCAAACATATGTGCCCAGGTAGAAATCTAGTGATTTACTTTGAGTGGTGTACATTTTTTTGGTTCTTCACACTTTGTAATACGTGAAGATAATAGTAAACATAAAACCAGAAACACAAAATATTAATCGACGAAAATGTCTTTACGACTAAATATCAAGTTCTATGATGCACCTTTAAGAAGATCTAAGTTACCCATAAATATGGGCGTTGACGAGAAAAAAGTATTTAAACACTTCGGGGTGGTTAGGGATGAATCGATAAGCAAAATGAATGCTGCATGTCTTTTTTTTTTCATAACAAACATTCAATACGAGAGAAGTTACTCAAGGCAAGATACGTGTGAAATGGTAAAAACTACCGATTCAACAGGCCTGAAAAGAAGTTAATAGCAATAACGACGTTATTTGATTTTTTTCTCAATTATATATCCGATCCTAAAATCAGAAGGAATAACATTCACCGAACATGAAAGTCTACAAGAGTCAACACTTGAACAGATCACGAGTTGGCTTATAAACAAATGTAAAAATTAAGTATCCCTTTCTTTTTCAATAAAAGAAATCTATTCATTCCCTTCACTTGAAGAAGGGATTTTCCAAATCGTAATTCTTTTTTTAACCATGATGAAAACATTTGCAAACTTTCGACATTATCTTCTTTTTTTTTTTAAATAAATAATAGCTACTACACTATAATACACAACACTATAATTTAGACAAATGGTATGGAATTTTTAAAAGCAAATCGGAAATGATCAAATAAAAAAATAATCCACCTTTTTAGGTGGAGTAAAAAAAAGAAAAAAAAGGTAGGCACTCCCGTTTGATTTTCTGTAACTTACCTCTATTTCTGCCTCGGATACACCACCGGAACACGATTCATCGCAGGTATATCTCATGGATTCAGGAAATAAATGATCAGCTGAATTAATCAAAAATCCATTTTCTTTTATATTCGCTCCTTCGTTTCAATTACTTGTGCAGTAGAGCACTTTTTTCCCCCAAACCAACAACAAGAAAAAAAGGACTTGTAATAAAATTCCTTGTCTTATGTTTGTGGATTGAAGAAGAAAAAAACCAAACAAACAAAAACAAGAAAAACGCACTCACACACTACCCAAACCAAATATCTAAGATAGGGACAATTTTTCTCATAAACATATAAGTTTTATACCTAAAACCACACCATTAAACAGGTAAAAAGAAATCTATTTACTTCTTTCTTTTTGCTTTGATCAAAAAGTAAAATCTTGGGTATTATTGCCGTGCTTGTTATTTGTGTTTGTTTATTTATATTCTGTGTTGTGTGTTTAAAGTCTTTTTCGAGTCAAGTCAAAATAAGCGTGTTATTTATGGCGTATGCGATCACTTTAACGGTGGTGGTTGTGACAACACTAAAAAAAATCATTCAAACTAAAATTACCACAACAGACAATATCGGTGACAAGTTCAACAGTTTTGAGCCGTTATCAAATCAATTTATGTAGAAATAAGCAAGTCAGATATTTAGTGATTGCAATACATAAAAAGCATATTAAATGCGGTCCTCACAATGCTTAAGCTTCTTTCATACTCATAAACGATGTGATTTTTAACAAGTCTATAATAACAACAGTAATGATAATGAGACGGAGTCAAAAGTGAAAAGAAGAGAAAGGGTGATTTCTAGAGCCAGCCAACTAAAACTAAACTAGTCCGTTAGCTGGCCAGCTAAATAACAATAAAGTTCAATCATTGCTGTCTGACATAGTCAACAGTTCACAGACCAGAGGCACCGACATGAAATTAAGGCAGTGGTAGTAGAAGACAGATGGGCAGGAAGATAAACGACATTATCATCTTCCATCCCTTTTTTCACCGTCTCTCTCCACCTTTTGCTTCGTAGGTTTTCTCCTCGTGACTAGCGCCGAGCACTATTCAACTTCCGGTAAGGGATACCGAAGTCGAGACGTGACGAACGACTTGATTGGTTGATCGATTTATCAACCAATTATCATCGCCGTTGCGTCTTGTATCGGAAGTTCCTCAACAACCATTCAGGTCCGGTCTGAAACCCAGCCGCTGGACCGCGGATCTTTCGTTTTATGTTTTATATTAAAGAAAACAAAAACAGCGAAGCGAACTTCAGAAAAAAGGAAATTTCGAACTGAGCCGGAACAGTTTTAAAACGACAGCGCTTTACGTGATAATAATCATAATTAACGGGGACGATATTCTTACGAGTTCTATTTCAGAAAAATAACGGCACGTTAAAGATATGTTTGTGCCGAAATCAATCCAAACCGATCATGAAGACTTGATTCACGATGTTGCCTACGACTTTTATGGCGAAAGGCTTGCTACATGTTCCAGTGACCAAACAGTCAAGGTTTGATTGTCTTTCTGTTATTTCAATATATATCTAATCAATGTACTGATCACTCGTGGATAAGAGTATTTAAAAGTATGGCTTTAGCTTTTTTTTCTGCTCCGGCCAATTTTGTCTTTGCCCACAACACGTACGCGGTTTTGGGCACCCAAGTTGAACTGACCTTGTGTCTCATCCTGCTCTTATGAGGAGACGAATAAATCCCCTCATTTTAGGTAGATATAAACTCACTTGCTTTACTTTGAGATACTAGTAACTGAACAAGAGAAATATAGTTGGCTGATAATAGCCTTCCCTGAAATTATCTTAGGCTTACTTCTTAAATCTTACACACATTGTGGTGGGCGTCATGAAATCTAAAATCATCTTGAACCGCGCAATAAAGGTTAGTGACTGCTACTCTTTCGATAAGGTATCTTAGTTATCTTCGATGCTCAGAGATCTAAAACAGACGAAAAGCGAAGTTTGAGACAATAGAAGTCCAAGATTGAAAAGGAAAAAGATCAAGTAGAATCAGATCGGAGGAAAAAACGAACCAAGGCCGATAACTGGTTTCAGCATGTGGCTATTTTCATCAATGCTTTCTTGTAAAAAGTTGTTAGTCACTTCAGTCCATACATCATATTCAATGTTTCAAAGCTAAGATTCATTTTTTCTCAGCACACAGTCCTAGAAAAATGCTCGGTCAAGATTTGTTAAATCGAAATTAACGAAACCGCTATCCTTAAATTAGGTGGTCTGTTACAATGTTTGTGTGAGCACATGATCGAAATAAAAGCAGAAATATTTTAGTTTTTTGTCATCGTACTACCCTGATTTGGACAGCAGTCAGCCACTCTACCAATTGTGCCTTGTAGACATCCGTGATGAGTGTGATCAAAAATCTTAGCTGAAGTCTTGATGCAGTCATCAGCGAACAGATCTTTACAAATAACAGTAATTAGTGAATGTATTTTTGCGAAATTTTTCAACGAATTTTTCAGAAAATTGATCCAACTTGAAACTTTTGCACTCATTAATTTTTCTCAAAAATTGAAAAAAATTCCTAAGAAATGAAGGTTAGATTCAGTACTTGGAGAAATTATTTTTTTCAAGCCTTAGAACAGGGTTGTATTTACATTGTAACTACTATGCTGAACTGGACTTACTTTCCATCCATCGATCAGAAGTACACCTTCAAAGTATTCAGTTATTTCTTTCAATTCCTTCTTTTTTCGTTGAAAAGATACCAGGCAGTCCTTTATTTTGTGAACGCAAAACTTTTAACCACTTCTAAAATCAATTCCAGCTACAGAAAGGGACAACAAGTATTGTTAAACTGGGTGATAATCAAAGCTATAACAATATGATTTGTGTATTAATTTCTGTTTCCCACTTGTGAATTTTCTACACGCTTGGTTACCCAATGTTAAAGACAGTGCACAATTTTAATGTGCCATTGTTTAACATTGAGTGAACGAGTGTGTGAAATTTTACTATTAACAATCATTATTTAATACAATTTCAGTCACTTAATTTTACCATTTTTTGCATCTGTAGTCAATTGGTTGAAATTTTTGCCTTCACAAAATGAAGAATTGCCGAATATCGTTTAAGATTGAAAGAACTTATGAATTTCATATTATTGGAATCTTAAATCCTAACTTCTGCTTGCAAACATTTTGATAATGGTCACTGGAAAAGCTGCGTAGACTACATTGATTAGTGAGTTGAGGCCTATGCAGGTCGGCCACTGAGTCTGTACTGATCTACCTGAGACTATGCTACAGCCATGCCAAGATTTGATCGCACAATCTGCCAATTAGTACACTTGATGTACTAAATCCATTTTTGCACCACCCCTGCCCACATTGTTGCATTGTGTAAGAAGACATATGTTGAAAAAGATTTTTTTTTTTTTCTGTATTGGCAAATGTGCAGTTATTTCTTCCACGGGCTACTCCAGGATTCCTGTAGCCCACCAACAGATCCAATTTATATAAAAGTGCTAGCAGGGAATCCTAACATCAGTAGGGAAAAAACAAACCGCAAATATGACCACTAGGAAATAGCGCTTAACTGTATGGGGCTGGCCCAAAGTGTGAAAGAAGTTACTTTATCCAAGGGCAATGCCGGGTGTCCCTGTTAGTATAAATAATGCTTTCCCAAAGCAGAACTGCTTTAGCTGAATCTGACCATAGTTTCTCGTAGACTTTTTTCATTTTTGAGAAAAAGTAACTTTTTTAGGGGAGACAAGTGAATTGATTCTAAAGTGGGTGATCAATTTACAATATACATGCAATGTTGAACTGGACACTGATTTTGTGCCCATGTCTGCAACACCCGATGTTGGATTTTCCGTTGAAAAATATTTTCCAAGCTGGCCCCTTAAAGTATATCCTTTCCAAAACCTGATGGTATACTTGGTATATTCTCTTAGCAATAACATGCTCTTGTTGTTACAACAGAGGATTCCAGACAAAGCGAGATGAATTGCATTGGTATTCCGTGGTTGATGTTTATCACCCTATGAAAAATTAGCGCCATTACTAAGTATGTTTTGGTGTTTGGTTGGACGAATGGTTGTGTCATTGGTTCATACCAAAGGGATATCACCAAGAATTTCAATGTCTAGATCTTTCATGACAAGGGTTTAAGGAGAAAGTGATTTGCCATTTCATGTGAATTCAAGATGAGTTTCACCAACAACCTCCATGGATGTCACACCATTGGCTTGAAAGGCAATTTGCATAGTTGGTAGCATTAGGGTTGATATTTGATGAGCAACAGACTCCCTAATCAAGTTGATTTTGATACCTGAGTCGAGAGTTGTCATTAAAAGATGATCTTTTTAAAAAAACAAAACAAAGAAAGGTACTATTATGCTTGAACCCAGTGAGTGTAATTGTGAAGAGTTGCTGGGGTTTGTCCAATAGCCGACTGCTCAAAAGGGTAGTTCTGTTAGAGGATCTAAATAAGGCTCAATAAATTCTTCATCCTAGTGGCATTCCTCGCCGATGACTGCTATCCAGAATACTTCGGTCATAAATTGCCTATCACTTTCAGGGAAGTATTTAAAAGAGCTGAGAAAGTGGTTGTTATTGGTACATTCAGCTTGCTTGCATGCATAATGTTCACATTCTGAAGTTTGGGCAGCATTGAGCTTAGTTAGCATATGATGTAGGACCATGATCCCTACTCTGTCAAGTAGTCGGGCGAATAGGGGTAGACATGAGTTGAGGACAAACTGGGTGGGATAAAGTGCATGACTCTAGCCTCTTTGGAGCTGTGAATCTCACCAAAAAGTGACGATAAAGCCTAGGAAATTCCGGGTTCAAAGATACCCATGTTCCCAATGTAAACTCTGTCCTGGACTGTTTGATCAGGTGACGTTGGTTGAGGTGAGTGGGTTTGATCCTCAAAAGAACTACATGAATCTCAAAGGAAGGTAGGGTTTTCACTATGTGTGATGCTACCATTGACCTAAAGGAAGCTGTCCTCAACAAATGCTATTGGGCATCGATATAAGTCCTCTAGATGTTCAACTTCCAATTTGATCTCGGCAAACTCTTGGAAATGGCCATCGGTTGCGTGAAATATTTTTTTTATTGTGTCATTATTATTCATGATACTTCAGTTTATTTACTATCTACCTATACTAAGATGGCTATATACAAATGGGCTCATGTGTTTTCCCTCATTCTAACAAAATCAATAATGGTGATTGAACTAACGTATTTACCAACTGTCCTATCATAAATATTTAAATATCTAAAAATGACGTAAATACGATGTGAATCATATTTCAAAATAGTAAAGAGAGTGAATTTTTCTTGTGAGTAAGTGAAAGGAAAAGAATTGAAGCTTTCAAAACAACATTCTGTGAAGAGGAGTTATTTTTTCTATTCCCAATAATAAATGTGTTTGCTTGCGGAATTATGCGCACGTTTTTTCCATAAGAACTTTCTAATTTTGAGGGGAGGTTCTTTTAATTGGAGAGACAACAATAGATTTTGTAAATTTGCAGTAACTTTTTCTCACAAAGAATGTGTTTCTAAATAAATTGATGAAATTACTTTTCATGGCGGGTTCTATATTTCTAGATATTATTTCAAAATAACGTTCAGTGAACATGATTGCTGTTCGCAGAGTGTCCTTTTGAAATAATGGTCACAATCTCATTCTTCATAGACGTCATTTGGTAAAGAAAAGTATGTTCAATTTTGCAGCTCCACATGAGCTCATATTCTTAGCTATGCATACGCTTCATGATCCCTCATGAACAAAAATAATGATTAGATTTCTATGTGTCTATTCAACTAAATAATAGAAAGTTTGATTCCACTTACATGTATATGACTTCTAAGTAGCCAAAATGATGCATTGTGGCCATTGTTACAAAATCATGTTAAAGTTGAGGAAATTGATTTCATCTCATAATGACCAGAAGCCCCATTTAGGCTTTCTACAAGAATTAGCTGGAAATCTGGACTGTAGGGAGTTTTCAGCTTGTTTTATACTGTCTAATTTATACGCTTCATTCATAGGCAATATGCTGATTAGATTATTGTCTAGCATAGATTACCTTCTCCTGAGGTTAGGATAGACCTATGAAAAGAAAAGTAACCTTCTTTGTTGAATGCAGGATTAATTTTTGATACTTAATTCAGGGGGAAAAATAATGTTTGTATTATATACATATATATATATATATATATCTTGAACCTGCCACCGATAGGGTAGTCACTTCAATGTAGCAATGATCTTACCATTGAGCCAAACAGCCACCAATAATGCAAAGGCCCGAATAACAGCTTTCACCCCAAATTCTCACATTGTTTGTTCTCGGTCTATTCACCTCTTTCAATGCGACATAAATTCAGGTTGATGTTTCAGAAATCAGATGCTCTGTTCATAAAACCATTCTTTTTACGTAGGTATTTGGGAAACAATGTTTTACCATTTTTGCCCCTCACCCTTTTAAGACAGATCATTTTGAATTTTCATTACCTATCTTCAGTAAAGATCATTTGATACATTATTTGGGTGATTAGACCTTTTACCAAGGTTAACTTCATTTGATGAGGTATCCTGCCCAAAGTGTTCAAAGTTGTGGGGTTACTGCAAATCCTTCTGAAACCAATACTTTGAAAATTATTTCTCAGCTTGTTTTGCATATTTGCTGTTTACTTCACATATGTAATAAAAAGATCATTGGATTTTTTTTTTTTAATTCCAGAATATTAGATAGTTAAACTTTACATTTCTTGACAAATTAAAGAAAAATTATTCAACGTTTATTAAGTATCAATGGGGAGATTTTAAAAACAACTGAAAACATTTATCCATTAAATTCTTTAAAAAAAATTTAAGCATTTTTTTCATTTGCACCATTATAAAAACTGCAATATACTTTATTTAAAAAAAAAGGGGGCAATTACTATCTTTCTTTTGACTGACTTGATTTCTCTGTGCAGGAGGTATCTATGAATTAAATATATGCTTCAGAAAACACCTATTGTAATGTTTTATCAAACACAAGATACATGAAAAGTAAAATTAGTAGAATTTGGAAATAATACACAGGCTCCGAAATGTTGTTATTCTTTTTGATTAAAGAGTATAAATAAACGAAATATTTTTCAGAAATGAATGCAAATGAAATGTCTATCTTTTGTTCCTTACCTGTTTGCGCCCTACGGATTTATCCATTTACAGTGTTTTAAATCAGAACTTGAATGAATTCATGCTGTGCCGTCTAATGAAAAACAAAAGACAAATTTCAATATTGCCTTTGTGATTAATATTTTGTTTGATTTAGACTTTTTAATAAAAATTATAAATTTTGGTGTGGACTTTTATTGTGTGAATATTTTTCATGGAACTGTTCTCAGAATATAATTCATTTCCCACCTATTGCAACTTATCAAAAATGGTTGAACTCATCTGTCCAAGTACTTATGTGGAAAAAAAATGGTTTTGTAAACAGCTTTTGATTTCCTCAATATCAATCTGAATTCATGTGGGGACTTGCCTATCCATAACAAAAATATTTTCTGCATGGGCTTTTTCCTATATGTGCGAGATTCTTTCGATGTTGGCTTCTTGCATGTAGGGAATTTTTGTGTAAAATTCTTTCATGTTGGCATTTTTTGGCATATATATATATATATATATATATATATATAGTACTTAAACACATCTAACGTCTCACTCACTTAAAACAAACCTCTTTTTGCCATTGTTTTGAATTTGAATCTAATCTTTTTTCTATTGAATCATTTATCTGTTTTGCACATGCGTTTTAAAGTTTAAAAGAGCACTTGAAAAAAGTTGCATCTGAATTATGGGAACCGCAATGAAAATAATTTTCCTCCTGTGCCATGTGTTAAAATCAAAATTGTATACTTCTAACATCTGTAATAATCAAATGTTGTGTTGTAAAGGGGAGTTTTTCAGCTAGCTACCAACATCAAAAGATTTATGTTTAATTCACACTGAAAGCAATGGTTCTTGTCTGATCTTTGAAGTTAAAGCAGCAACAAACTAGGTTGGTACTTAGATGAGTTATTAGGTACTGTAAACAGCTTCTAATTTTGTGCTGACTAAGCAAAGCCTAGTGAGAATGTTTAACTTGCTGACTCTTTCTCTGTCTTTTAATTTACTTTTTACCTTTTTACCTTTAAATATCTCCTGCCAGGGATTTAAGAATTAAAAAAAAATCTTTAGATTTAAGCTCAAATAAAAGGTAAAATTTCCATAATTGTACAAATGTGCACACTCAAATGTGTGTTTAATCCTAAAAGATATTATTCTATCAGGTCATCCTCAAACAGTTGATCTTAGTCAAGATATCAAGTATCTTCTGTGTATAACATGGATCATTCTTGTCAACATTAACTGGTATGCCTGACCATGAAACAATTATTCAGTGTAAAATCTCATGCAGGAAACTTCTCAAACCATTCTCATCAAATTCGGTCATTCACAATATATTCTCCATAAACCGCATTATTTTTTTTTTCCTTTCTGCATTTGAGCCATAGTTTCTATCTTTTCTTTCTTTTTTTTAATTTTTAAATTGAGCCTAAAAGAACTGTCCCCTGTTAGTACCTTGGTGTCAAGGAGCAAGAAAGTCAACTGCCTTATAACCAAGCCACGATAATGGCATTATGAGTGTGGGTGATATTCAAAGGCAGGCGATAATAGGTGAAAGACTGCAAACATCATCTATCTTATAAAAACTAAGTGAGATTTGAATGAATTAACAAAGATTTTTTTGAAAGTCATTAAAACAACTAATATATATATATATATATATATATATATATATATATATATATATATATATATATAGGATAAATTTTCAACCCTATTTCTAATGATTTGATACCTTGTGAAAGAGCTAAAAGCATAAATAAATAAGATATGAATAAAATTACGTATAAACTAGAATTCTGTGCATTTGTTCATATTTACTACAGATATCCTGGCCTTAGTTCCAACAATTTCATTGAGATTTCATAAAATTGAAAAAAGGTTGATGAAAAAAATACTTCCATTAGTTTTTCTAACAAAACACACTTTTCATAAAAAGATGTTTTCAAATGGATAAGGGGCTGAAAATTCAAAGGAAATTATTACATCTATATCATTTTGCTCAGTGTAAACAACTTTTCAAACAGAAATATCACCGAGTTTATAGTGTATACACAAATAATTCTTACAATCTTTCTTCTTACTAAAGACACAAAGAATATGATGAACGTTACAAATTTTTGTATATATTTATTGACACGTGTTACTTTGTTGCCATTGGAACTTCTTTCATGTATTTGGTTGACCAATTACAACTTTTCTTTTACTAGGTATGACTTCATTTTGAACATTGAACTTTAAAACATTTTGAAATGACAATAAATGAAGTCAGAATATATAATTTCCAAAAGAAGAAAGGTTAATCACACTGTTTATTCACTTATTGACACAATTGATTGGAATTCTTTAATCACTGAATCTTATTCATGAAAACAAATCAAAAGTCAATTACAAATACCAAATTGGTTCGTCTGTAGACCAAGGTATTGTTTTCATCAGAAAATAAAAAAATATGTGTTAAAGGTCATGTAAAATGTTAATTGATTGCAAATTGAAGAAATTCAATCTTTTAGTTGTATAAAGTAAGTCTTCTGGTGAAATTCTGTTTTTATTCATATTTTTCTGGGCCAGTAGGCAATGATATTGGCAAAAATGCTGGGGTCCACAACTCCCCTGTGCTATATCAGAGGATACTTGTGTGCCAAAAACCTTGCTTATTTTTTTCCATCTTAAACATTAAAATCAATAAACTTGAATATTCCAATTTTGTCAGTTTACTATTAAATGCATACTGATTTGTTAGTTGTCACAATACAATCAGAAGCAATCTTTTTGTTGGTCAACTCTAATGACATACACAGTGTGACAAAAAGTAACTGGACACGTGTTTTCACAAAAGCTTTCATTCAACAATTTGTACTATTCAAACATTTTTATTGTATAGATTTGAATTAGATGGACTTGTCATAAGCAGATTTAATGTTTTTTTTCCTTCTTAGATATTAGATTTATCAGATTTTCTCTTTAATATTCAACAAAGCTGCAAATATTATGAAATCTTTTCTCTGGATATTTTTCATAATTCACCATCCAAAATAGCCATGATGTGTTCAAAAGGGTTCATGTCTGAAGACTTACTTTGCAGTGAGGCTCACTTAATACTTTTTTGAATCAGCCAATTTCAAGTCTTCTCATGACATCGTGCTTAATCCTCGATGAAAAGGAAGCTCTATGATTTTGTCCGAATAACCATCAGTAACTATAAAGAAAAATCTCACCTGCTAAATAGATAAGTGCTTTTCTAAATTGATATTTCCTGCAAAGCTGTGCTCTAAATAGCTCTCCCCTATCATAATGAAAAATCTGTTGTTTGATTGTAGGTTGTAGGCAGTTCAGACAAAATTCTTGGCTAGACAATATTCAGACCTCCATCCTCATCTGTTGTTTTAAAATAGAACAAATGAAGACCTATTTGAAAAGATGACCCTGTGCAAAAACTCATTGGTTCTGTCCATTTCAATTGCCTTCTAGTTTCTCTCTGCTGGATGTTGACTGGTTTAAGAAGTGACTTTCTCCTTTCTGCTATGCCATAACAACCCATGAGATGTTCTGCTATTCTTGAGATAATTTGAACATATTACGTGGCCTTCTGATTGAGAATTTTCCATTTCCTCTTTTTATCAAACTAAGACACCTTCCTAATGGATGAATAGACCTTAAAGAGATGTAATGGTTTTCTTTCCTTAGTGAATTGTACTACCCTGTTGATAGAGGAGTTTCCATTTTCAGAGCTGGTTCAATCTACCAACATTATCTGACAAATCCATGCTCTTGCAGTACATGGCATTATGTAGTGATATGATTATTTCTTTTGTGTTTTTATAGTAAGTCTTGATGCATCTCCAAAACTGGGCTGTCTTATGTGCCAGATACAAAAACAGTGACTAAATATCAAGATGAAATACAGTCTGAAATTGGGGTCTTGTCTTATTTGAAGGTCGCCTTATCTGCCAAAATATACAGCAATTATTGATGATTAATCTTTGTTCGGTGTCAATTCTGAGTAAATTAATGATGTCTATATACTTATATCTCTGCAGGTGTGTGTATACATATGTTGGTGTATGTTCATAAAGTACATATACATACGTCAACTGTATTCATTATCCTGCACGGATTCTCATTCTATCTCAACTTTTGAATGATTTAATTTTTCTTCACGTTTCACTTTCATATTTTTCTTTTCTCTTTGTTGCATCATTCTGTGATCAAGTTTCAATAATCTTACATCTATAAGTATTGTGTTGACTGTTGAATGGTTAAATGGGTTTTATAATTTGTCTTGAAGATTATGAATAAAAACCATCAACCAATACTGTCAACTTGGGGTTTCTTAAGTTTTCAATTGAGCTAAAGGGCTGAAAATATAAACATTCACTCTTTATATTGTCTACAAAAAAAAAAGGTTCTTTTGTTTTTTGAAAATTCCCCCCACAAAATAGATTTATAGTTAGGGTTTCAATTTGCAATGTGAGTTTATGCTAATTTGGTCCCTTAGTTCTGTTGCATTCATTTTTTTTTTTTCTTCCCAAATTTGAACTTTTTTAGTGATCACTGCCTTATAAAAGGCGAGAGAAGTAACTTATTTATTGATCACACCCTTTCCCAATTTTTTAATCAAATCACCCCCAGCATGGCATGCTACCAAAAGATATTGGTCGCATAACGGTTTTTATTGAGTGACTAACCAAAACTGTTTTTATTAATGATTAACAGAAGTGTTGTTGCTTGTCTGCCTATTATCTTCTTGATTAACTTTTATGACTTTGAGCATTAGAGATTTTGTAAGTATCCAAAATGAATTTTGTGTATATGGTTAGTCAAGATTCTAGTGCAGTGTTGAGGAACCAAGGGTTAATGGTATTGGTAAATGATATGCACTGGATTTGATGATCAATGCACCAGTATCCTTAGAAAAGCCATGCACAACACACCCTCTCTTCTCATAAAAAGACAAAGTTACATGGATGTCTTGTGCCAAGAACAAACCAACTAATAGTATTCATACCCTGCATGAAAGTTCTTTCATCAGTAGATAACAAATTGCAAGACTTGTGATGCACATTTGAATGATTTTCTTACTTCAACAATTCAACTTTCTCCCAACAATCTTTATATTAATTTACCTGTCTGTACCAACTTTCATTGTATACATTGTGACAAAATACATTAACTCTACAGTTACAAGTTACCTTACTGCTCTCAGATCCATTAGCAGTTCATACTTATGTGCCTACCATTGATAACGTTATCAGTTTGATAGAACATAAGCATAAAATCTCCCAAATAAAAAATGCTCCTAATACTTACCTTTTTTTTCATAGTCAAAGTATTGCAAAATCTAAGTTGAACTAACAGTTGTACAGACAAGTATAATATTTTGTATCAGGAATCTTTGCAAAATTATTGAAATTCCAAGACACTACTGCCTTTTTTTCATCAAGTTATTTTTAAATTCAATTATGGATAAGGTATGATTTAAAAAAAAAAGCTAAATATGATTTCTTTTCTCTGTATTGGAATAAATTAATTATTACGTCTTCCTACTCTGTAAATTGCACCATTGAATCTTCTTTTATTCTGCTGGTTATTGAATATACTCCTATCAACATAGATCTAAAAGCTTAGGCTATTTCTTCTCTTCAGTTAAAAGATTCCTTTTGTAAATTCATATTCCCGAAAAGAATAGAGTTCCCATTGCAAAAAACACCTTTAGAGGGATGTTCCCTGAAAAATGTCAGAGAGCAGAGCACTTTTACCTACTTCAAAATTCTTATGTAATGCATCTAATACTGTTATTTTCTTGGAGTTACTGCTCTAATCTATAATCTCCTGTCTCTCCAAGTAATATTGACTCATCTTTGAGGAAAAAAATGCAAAGATTCCATTTTTTTTTTTTTTTTTTTGTATCCTGGTGACTCAATCAAAACTTGACTTGATAAAGATGAGTCAATTAATCTGAAAAAGAATCCCTGAATTCCTTTTTGATTTATTTCATATTGGAATCTTTCCTAAAAATGTAGTCTTTTACCACTATATGCATCAGTATAGATTTTGTGTATTAGAGTTATGGGCAGATTTTACATGTATTGAAGCTTTCATAGGTTTGTGGTAATGAACTTCAGCTGCTGGACATATGAAATGGAATCTTATATCTTTCAGCCTACAGTTTTTTTTCCTAATTCCATTTGTGTCAAATTTCTGAATGCTGGTTATAATAATAGTCTCCTTGAAGGCAGCAGGTGTTTTTTTACAAGTGAAACAGTCGAATGGACAATAAATGGTGTAAATGACTGCTGCAAATCATTCCGATTTTTTTTTTTTTTTCATGCTTGAAGGCTGATAATACCAAGTAATGTTTTTTCTTTGTCTGGTGGCTTCTCTCTTCTGTAAGCCTCCAGACATGTCAGCTAAATTAGTACCCAACAAGCAATGCCTGGCTAGGTTGTGTTTCTTTTTTTCTCTTTCTTTCTTTCTTCTTTGACAGTGTATTCTAACCAGCTAATGTACCATTTGCACTGACCCAGCTAGCAGTATATGCTGGCATTTTCTTCTCTTTCATTTAATTATTAATAATTTTTTAAAAGGTTTTGGTCGTGGTTAGCTGCATTGAGTTTGCTTGCGGAAACATTTAGTTGCACCTGTACAAAGGAAATATTGGCAGTGTAAGAATCTAGTCAGTAGCTGGAAGACTATGGAACATTAAATGATATGCAAAAGAATGATTACTGGCAATTTCCTCTCAATTATTACTCACTTTGATCTCTGGTATTGTTCAGGCTGGGTGGGGCAGTACTTCGCTGATAGAATATGTCATGTAATGGTAATTTAACTACAGTGTAGTTTTGCTCACCAGGTTTTTTCATTTAAAATTTATAGAAATACTACTCTCTGGTCATAATTTGTCCATTGTTCAAGAATAGATCCGTATTTTTCTACTTCTTCACTGAAATGCCTTACTTAATATAAAAAATCTTGTACGTTAAATAATTGTTCTCCTTCAGTAAGAAACTAAAATAAGATACATAACTGTATATTGTATGCATGTGTGTGTGTCTGTCTACTATCATATAAAACAATTGCCTTAGTTTGTCACTGCACATATCCCCTAAAATATTAGCACTCAATTTGGTATATAAACTCAATTTTTTAAAGGGGGGGGACCTACAATGTAACTATAATACTAAACCTTACTTTCTATTCAATATTCATATACATACTAGCTGAAAACTGCCTGATAGAGTGTTTTTCAGCTATCTCATTGTAAAGGTTGACTGTTTTTGCAGTTACTACCTGCACAGGTGAGCTAGTTATGAGTAAGTGTTTTTCCCAAATTGCTTACTTACCTACTCTTCCCTATTAACCATCATAGCTTGCCAATGACAAGGCATTTTGTCATTTGTTTGAAGTGAACAAAAGCAACCTCTACCAAAATTCTAACCCATTTTTATTGTGCTGATATGTTATTCCACCATATATATATATATATATATATATATATATATATATATATATATATATATATATATATATATATATCTGTTTCAGAGGATTTTGAAAATAAAACAATTATATTAACATGGCATCCCAGCAATGTTAATCTAATGCCACCTCCCTTTCAGCTATGATTTTAATATATAGCTTATCTATGGGAATACCAGGATAAAATATAGGATGTTAGCTCTTGGCACAGAACACATTGTTTATTGAAGAGATTTGAAATTTTGCATGCAGACTCCTCTCAGGATAGGGAAAAATAATCTTTCAGACCCCAGAAAATAGGTTTTTGGAGGGGGGTTCAATCTGCAATGTAAGTTGATTCTAAATTGATCCCTTAGTTTGTGTCCACCAGAATTCAGGCCTGTTTATCTATCTTCTATCTATCTGAGGATAGGGATGTAGTCGTACTAATGGTTAATTGAGTGATAGGTACTTTTTTTTCTTTTTTCTTTTTTTTTCTGTTAAAGCCTTAATAGTCTGGACTTGGCACAGGGTCAGGGATGGGCAGATACTAATATATATATATATATATATATATATATATCTGCTCTTGGCACAGAACACACTGTTCATTGTAGAGACTTGAAATTTTGCACATATATTCCACTCAGGGACTGGAAAGAATGTTTGTTTTGTTTTTTCAAATTTCCTCCCTGAATCGTTTTTTTCTTGTTTTTGTGTGTGTGTGTGTGTGTGTGTGTGTGGCGGGGGGGGGATCTGCAATGCAAGTTTTTTCTAAGTTGATTCCTTAGATAGTGTCCACCTAAATTCAGACTTGTTAATCTCTCTTCTATGTGTCTGGACTTTGGGCTAGGTTGGCCAAATCCAAACTTTTAAAAAGGAGGACACTGTAGCTGAAGATTTCCAACCTGGGAATGCGCAAAATCATGGGTGGGGGGTGAGAAGTGGGTGGCCATTTCCAAGAAAGAGAATATTGCTAGTGTTACCAATTTATTGCTTTTTTCTTTTGGCGGCAAAAAATGAAAAAGTATTATTTTTAGTAGCACTACTTGGAAAGCGGATGGAAATCAGGTTGCTGTCATTCGAATGTTATTCTTTTTTTTTTTTTTTTTTTGTCAAAGACTTGATTTTTACAGCTGAACACTGGATGGTGTTGATTCATAAATTCCCTCTGTACTCCTGTTTTGGGGAATTGAAGTTAGTGGAATAAATAAGTAGTTCTCCTACTATAGACTATGCCAGATAGGATCTGAACAAAATGCTGTGTTCGAATGAAAGTTCATGGTTGATGTTTTAAAAACCTTATTTCAAAACCAAAAGATGAGTAATGGAAGTTCAGTTAGTCTGTTCATTTCAAAATCAATGTGATTGTTGGTGAAAGTTTATGATTGAACTTGAACTAAACTCATTTCTGTATGTATATTTCGGAAGGAAAAATTATTAAATTTCATTCAAGGAACAAAAGGTCAGTCATTTCAGAATAAAAAACTGAACCAAAAAAATTGTTTTATGTTCATCATCATCATCAGTCTCTTAGCGTCCGTCGTTGGACATAGACCTTCCCCAGGATTTGCCACACCTCTCTATCATGGGCGTCTCGGAGCCAGTACTTCCTGAACTTGTCTAGCTCGTCTCTCCATCTAACATTTTGCCGGCCTCGGTTGCGCGTGTGGTCTCGGGGAATCCATGTTGTGAGTCGTGATGTCCACCGATTGTCTGCCATTCTTGCAACATGGCCAGCCCACCGCCATTTGAGATTTTTAATGGATTCTATGATGTCTCTAACTCATGTCTTTTCTTGGATGTACTGTGCTGTCTTGTGGTCTCTCCATGTGAGGCCCAGCATTATTCTTTCATGTGCATGTTGCATGGTTCTCAATTTACGGGTCTGTCTCTTGGTTAAGTTCCATGTTTCAGCTAATAATTTTTGCTGTTCAAACAGAAATTGTGAATTTATGCTGCTTATCTATTATTAAAAATTTGATCCAATCAAAAGGGGGATGAAGTATAAAATTCAGACCTGTCAGAATATTGTGAAGACCAAAAAAAAAAATCTTTCGACTGAATCAAATTCAGGTCCCCCAAAATGTTATTGCGCCAAACTTTATTTGGAAATTAGAACTAACGGTCAGCCAAAATGTCTTTGGATTTCACTATGCAATATTCATTAAATGGGGCAAACAACCTTCTTATTTATCTAAAGAGGGGCAACCTTTGGGGTATAACTGTCAGCTTTAATGACCCCCCCCCCCAATTTGTTTGTTATAGTGAGTGTGTACTGTAAATGTTTAAAAAAATTTTTTAATGATAAATGGATATCAGCTGTAAGTGATCATCTCATAGATATTGACTGCTATTTAAAACTGAAAGATAAGCAAAATGCTTAAAATAGACTCATTTATAATTATTGTTTTAAAACTTATGCTGAAAATCCTGTTTTCTGACCTTTTGCAAGTTCAACAAATAAAAATTTTGTTTTTGGTGTACTGGTAGACTTATATTGTTTAAAGAAAACCCTGATATACCCTACTTAGGTATTTATATATAATCTAGAAAGCTTTACAGCTTTAAACACTAAACATTAAAAAACTTTTTCAAAAATTTTCTGTCACTCCTGTCTCATTTCTCAATATATCTGTTGGAGTAATTCATGTAATTTTCTTCAGTGTTTTTTTTTTTTTTTTTTGTTTTTTTTCTATTTTACATATACTTTATCATAAATATCATTATAGATTGCGTTATATTATATAGGTTCATATTTGAAATGGTTACCCATTATTACACAATGAACGTATCATTTGGCATAGACAATGTAAGTAGAATAAACCATGGTTCTGCTACCAAATGGTACATTCACCATGTAATAAAGGGTGACCATTTCAAATAAAGATTTCTATATGATGTAATTCAATTTACAATCATTCTGTTGGGTCATGTATCCATTTCCTGATATATATATATATATATATATATATATATATATATATATGCTTCTTATTGATTTGGCATTATTCACATCAAAAATTGTTTTCATTGTTCAATATAGTGAGAGATGTTTCTTTTTCCCCCAACTATAAAATATTTTTGAAAAATGTTTTATCATAGATGGACAGTTGTTTTCCTTTCCATTTCTTTTCTATCGTCAGAATTAATCCTTTTTTCCACCCTTAAACACCACCACAAAAATATCCGGCTACAACTCTTCATAGATTGAAATGAACTCATTAACACCTCTTCAGTCAGGTAGAAGAGTAAAATAGACTGAATAAAGAGAAAGAGACTTGTTATCTTCCTTGTGCAATGCAAAATCCTCCCACGTAACCTTTTTGATGAAGTGTAGTATTTGTTCTTTGTAATTTCTGTCTGAATTTTCAAGATGAAGGATCATCAATACGTGTAGATTTTGAGAGGGCTGTTGATCTTTTATTAGTTAATCTTTTGAACACAATGTTCTGGTTGTTGTACCCTACAGCCTTCTTCTAGTGAGTGTTGTAGATGGGGAGGTTTTGGAATGTTGAGATGAAGTCCCCCCCCATACACTTGGAAGCATTGAGACAGAATGTACTCATTCTACTGACTATTTCCAGGTGTGAGAGTTCCCAGGGTCATAAAAATGTTGATGTTCATGGTTGTGTTCAAATGATGAGGACAACAGTCAGAAAAAAAAAATCTGTATTCTTTGTTCTTTCTAGTTTACTTTGAAATGTTTACGCCAAGCTTTAACTTTTATTTCAGTGTCTCAAAATATCTATTTTAGATTTTGGAAGATTCAGGAATATAGTTTGATGTCCATCTATTGGTTGGTTCGAAAATATGTTCAGTTCATTGCTTGAAAATGTTGTTTTATTCTCAACTTTCAATTGCCATCTTTCTTGCATCCTCAAAGAACTTCTTATCTTTCCATACAAAGAGCTGCTCTAGATGCCTTTTGCATTCTTCCAGGGAATTCAGTATTTATTCATTGACAGAATTCTGTAAAGATCACAATAAATGATAATTTGAAGGTTCAATCTGGTGATTACAAGATAAGTATAAACTTCCCTGACGGAAGAGGTGATTGAATTTTAGGGTGGATCCAGGAAGCAGTAATTGGATAACCTAGTTATTCTTTAATATATCTCAATGAAATTTTTTGTGTGAACTTGTGGAGAGATTCTACGTGGGGAATAGTGAGTTATGATCTATCTGATTATTTGTTAAGCAAAAATGTTGTGGTTTACAATTGGGAAAATCTTTTCAATCTTTACTGAATTTACTGAAATTAGGCTATAATGTTAACAAGACTCAAGGAATTAGAAAATGATGATTTTTATAGTCAATCCGATCATTTGTTAACCTTTTATGTATAAATGACTATAAGTCAACCTGCAAAAAATATTGTACTTTAGAACTACTGAACTGGTTAGAATGAAATTGTATATTGTGACTCTTGGGCACCTAATTATTAAAAATATATAATGTTTTCAAGAATTTTATGGGTTGAATGCAGAAAAAAAATCGGGTATCTTGGAGTTAACTGACCTGATGAACAACTAATCGCCATTCTCTCTCTCTCTCTCAATGATTTTCTATTGGGGACCTTTTTACTGTTGAGGATCTTTTTTTTTTTTTTTTTTTTTCGTAAGTTTTAATTTTGTTCCTTTTCTTTGTGCTGACAGTTGAGCATCACATTTAATTATTGGTTGGGACAGTCAAATAAAAAAACACGCATGATGATAAAAATGGCTGGGATCCTAATTATTTCTCTACTAAAAAAAGTCTCATCCATGTAGACATACATGCTATTGTGACTCATCTCAGCAGCTGAATTTCTCACTGAAGCAGAAGAGACAAATAATGGCTCCGTATTATTAATTATTGTAATTTTTCTTAATTTAATTAACATTTACCTCAAAGTGATTTTTGTAAATGTTGTTATCAGATTTATCAGTGATACCAAAATACCTTAACACTAGGTTTACAATGACCTTGTAATCCTTAATTTCAAGTAATTCTTATTTGTAAAAGTTATTATTAAATCTTAAGCATTGCATAAAACTTAGATCATTGTTTGTACTTCAAAAATGTTGTGTGTATGTTTTTACTTTTATGACATGCTTTTGTAAATATTTGGATTTTCTTGTACATAGTTAAACTGGTATTTGTTTGTGAACTATAATATCTATGATTAAGCCTTTCGTGTTTCTATCTGAGAATGAGCATTACAGTATACCTTGGCTATATATAATTTATTGTTTGGTAATTGACCATAAGAAGATAAATCAATATAGTATATTAGAATTTTTTGAGTTAACTGAGGTTTGGTGTAGTGTGCAGTCAAGGAAATCTATCTGAAATATTTTGAAAAGAAAGTACAATAGAAATAAATCAAATGTGGATTTGCTCAGTTTCTAGAATTATCCTGCATTTTCTGAAAACAATTTTGCTTAATTTGATCTCTAAGGTGCTTTTTTAGAAGCAATGCTAAAAATTGAGGAAATTTCTATTCTGCTTGGTGGTTCATTTTTGGCACATGAATCTTCTTTATGATTGGCAATACAGTTGATAGATCATTGCTATTATCTAAAGAAAAAAATACAAATTAAGATGCTATTATATGCATCTATTCATAAAGCAATATATTTTCAGACTTGCAAGCTTGAACAACATGAGTTAAATTAGATTCATCAAAAAGACTATTTCTTTACAAATAAATTGAATTTTAAAAAAGTACAAGAAAGAATGTCTTCAATATTTATCTTGGATTTATCTTTAATCATATTGCAGTATACAATATTATTCTCCTGAATCAGTTAATAGAAGAAGCTCAAGTTAATACTAAGATAAAAATTGGCCTCCTTTTTAGCAGGTTGAAGTTTCAAAATTATTTTATCTTCCTATTGTCTCATATAGACTTAAAAGTTAAAATATTGATACTATTTTCTTTTTTTTCTGTTACTTTTTTTCTTTTATCTTGCGATAGATTAGAGAAGGTATGCAATTAAAGCAGATACCTACAAAGAAAATTGAATGTATAAGTATTGATAATGAAATCTTTCTCTGCATTTTTTCCCGTTTGCTAATTTGTGTGTATGTGTTTTCTGTATCTTTTGTAGATCTGGGACAAATCTGAAGATGGACAGTGGCATCAGTCTGCTTGCTGGAAGGTAAGTACCAAATTATTATATCAAGAGATCTGCTCTCTTTTCTGAAACATCTGTTCAGTTCTATTGATGGAAATCTTCAATATTTCATGTATTTTGGTAGTTACTTGTATAACTTTATTGATATTTAGTAGGAAAAAAGAATCTTCTCTAAGCAACTGTGTTCAGTTGGATTCTGCTATATATTCTTATGTTATGCCAAAACGATTTTATGAGAAAAATGTTAGCTTGAAAACTTGGTTATAGGATAGTTTAAGCACCAAAAAGAGAAAGAAAGAATTGAAATGAGTAACTCTACCAATGACCTTCACCAAAACTTCATGGTGTTTTTGAAAAAATTATAATTACAAAAATTTGACAATATATAAAAATTCAAATATCAAGTGAAAAAAACTTGTGTAAGTCAGTTCAAAACTAAGATTTAAACTTTAATGTTGTGAGGAATATCTTCATTTGAAAAATTAGTTAGTATTGAGATTTGGACTAAGGTTGAAAAAAATATATAAACACTCAACTGAAAACCATGATTGATAAAGGATCTTCAGAAAATGATTTGAATAAAGGTGATTTTTTTGTAAGTCTCTTTGAAAAATCTCCTAGCAATTCTAGAATTCACTATGAAATCATTGCTAAATTTTAAAGGAATATATTTATTTATTAATGAAATACTCTGTCCATCTTTAGTTAGAGTCCACTTGAACTAGAAAGGTATGAATCATTACAGAAGGAGATTTTTATCTCTTTAAGATCATTTCTCCTCTGATCTTAAGAGAAGAAGATTTTCGAACAAGTAGAGAATACATGCTTTTACTTAAACTCTAAATTTTAACATTTTGATCTCAGGCACACACTGGTTCTGTGTGGAGAGTGACGTGGGCGCATCCAGACTTTGGCCAGGTTATAGCGACATGTTCATTTGACCGAGCAGCAGGCATCTGGGAAGAACTTCGTGAGTAATTCAGCTTTCTTTCAGCTTACTTTTTCCTTCTTTTTTTTCTTTTTTATTTTCTTTCATCCAGTTCCAGTTTTAGTTATGTGTAAAGCATGTGTCTCTGTTGATAATAATTTTGATATTTCTCACAGCTTACGCATTCAAATACTTGTGTTAAATATAATGGAGCATTTGATAATTTATAATTGACAGTGAAAAGATCAAGTTTTTTTTTGTTTTCTTTTTTTTGATATTGCTGATAGGTTGTGATCCTATGGCTGATTCTTGGCAATTGAATTAAAAATTTTCATAAAATGCTTTAAAAATGATCAACTGTGGTCTTTTTTGAATTCAAAAATCTTGAATTATCTACAATTTTTCGACACATCCTTTTTATTAATGTGTACTGAATGAGATATTAATTTTAATACATTGTGAAAAAAATCTATTGATTCATATACTGTAATATATTCATTTTTTCTGGAAACTTATAGCTTTTATTTAAGTATTTAGATACCTTGTTGTGATAATACTGTTTAATTTCTTTAGGTCTGATGTAAAATGTTACATGAAAGAATAGTTGGTGATATTTCTTCTAATCAAGATCATCTTTTCATTTTTTGTAATATAATCCTATTGATATAGCCATTTTTGGCTATATTATGCTTGGTCATCAAAATTAGTTGAATTTTCGGTTAAATCCCTTCTTCAAGATCATCATCAACAGTCTTTTATTGTTTGTCGTTGGACAGAGACCTTCCCCAGGATTAGCCAAACTTCTCTATAATGGGTGTCACGAAGCCGATACTTTCTGAACTTGTCTAGTTCATTTCTCCTTCTTGTATTCGGCTGCCCTCGGTTTCGCATGTGATCTCTGGGGATTCATGTTGTGTGTTGTGATGTCTACCAGTTTTCTGCCATTCTTGCAACATGACCTGCCCATTGCCATTTGAGTTTTTAAAGGATTCTTAAACATCTTGGATTCTTATTTTTTCTCATAATATATTGTGCTGTCTCGTGATCTTTCCATGTGGGGTTCAGTATGCTTCTTTCATTTGCACAAATAGCATATCAATCATATGTCTAATTGGAACATATTTCTAACAAATCATTTCAGAAAATTATAGTTCCGGTCATAAATTTTTCAAAAATTGTTTTGACATTAATCCCACAATTGTTTTGGCAAAGTCTCAACTAGTTAATTCATTCTTTAGTCTTGTGTTAAAAACCTTTTTTTTATTTTCAGCTTGTGAATCTCGGGATGAAACTTCAAAAACAAAATGGGTAAAGAGGCCAAATTTAGTTGACAGCCGCTCATCTGTAACGGATGTCAAATTTGCTCCAAAACACCTTGGCCTTCAATTGGTAAGTAATAAATCAATGCTTCAACAATTGTAGTATACAAAAGATGCTACCCAAAGGTTTAGGAGACTTGAATTGCAAAAGCAAGACACTGACAAAAACTGTCTAGCTCAACGGATCGATCAAGCTCTTCAACTTCCCTGAACTTTTGTGTTGCACTTTGTGTACAAATGGAAATAGTAACTATTTAGCAATCCCCATAGATAAGAAAGCAGATTGAGTATGATCATTTTATGACGGGATTGTTATCTTTAAAGTATGCAGTAAAATTGTCCTTTGAAAATAAGATCTTGACCCTAAGATGTATTCTACTATTTCAAAGATCAGTTTCTAGTGCTACCTAAACTGTAAATATTTGTATCATGTCAGCTTCAAGAGTTTTGTTTGGATTATATTGAGCAAAAGAAGGAAAGATTTCTAGTTTGAAGAAATTCTGATTTCCTTCAAGTGAATTTATGGTGACCGGCTTCATTAACTGACTCTAGTCTCGATCTAGAAGTATTGAAATGGTTGCTGGTTATCAGCATTATTTTGTACTAACTTTTTGAGGTGGCATGTACATAAAGATTCCATTGTATGTAAATTGCTAAATGTTTAAAAGTAAATGAATAATTTCTTCCAGGCAACTTGTACATCTGATGGAATGGTGAGGATTTATCAAGCCCCTGATGTTATGAACCTTAGCCATTGGTCTTTGGATTATGAAATTCATTGCAAACTTAGCTGTAGCACATTGTCATGGAATCCTGCCAGGTAAGTGCGTTCATGGATTCATGCTTGTTTCTTTCAATAATTCAAACTATTTCAGTGATCACTGTTCAATATGAAAATGATTTCAAGCCTACTAAGAGTCATCTGAGGCCCCTCCACCAGGACACACAAAACTACTGATTCACTACTAGACAAATCGTTAAAATTACTTTCTTTTTCTCCATTCATTATTAATCAGGGTATTCAACTGACAAAAAATTTCAATGAATGAATGAAAGAACTAGTCTTCCAATAGTTACAAACTCTATTGAAAAGGCCTAATGTAAAAACTCTGAGATGAATAATGCTTCACCATGTAATTGACAACCGTAGAAGAGCAAAAAAGATGAAAGAAACCCCTGCCAAATCCATGATGTGGGCAAATATTTTAATTTATTGTTCAAAATGTAGGGACATAAGAATTCCCTTATGGCATCTTATTTTTGCACTATGATAATCCCGATACACTGGGAAAATCCTTGTAAGAATAATTAGTATAATCTCTCAAGGGGTTATGAAGGCTATTCAATAGCTCTTGTTGTTTTATATTTTACTAAATTCAATTTTTTCATTATCACATTTTACTATTTTTTTAATTAACTCTTTCATATAATTATATAATTTCCACTTCCTTTTTTAGATCCTGCTTGCCAATGATTGCAGTGGGTAGTGATGATGCAAATCCTTCTGCTGGAGGAAAAGTATTTGTGTACCAATATAATGATCAACTCAGGTGAAGAATATTTTCTTTTGCTTTCAGGATTTGAAATGGTTACAAATTGGATGTATATCCCATGATTCCTCATAACTCAAGGAGAGCAGCTCTTTGTGTCTATTCTGATATTAGAACTAATCCACTTACATTACTGTTGGCCCATAGATCTTTATTCCTAATATTATTTTGTTTTGCTGGCTTTTTTTTTTTCTAAATTCCAATTTATTTTTTTTTAAACAGAAGTTCTTTCAACTTCATATTAGACAATTTACAAATAACTAATTAAACTGGAATTTCAATTAAGTATCAATTTAGCTGAGATATTTATTTGTTGTAAAAAAGTAGTTGTTGATTTTTATTAATGGACTGAAAAAATCACTTCACATGGACCATAATGAGGATAATACTTTAATTCATTTTTTTACAATTTTCAGGTCTTGGAGCAAATTGCAGACATTAGCTTTAGTAACAGATCCTGTACACGATCTTGCCTTCGCTCCAAACTTTGGACGTTCTTATCATCTGCTCGCCATTGCATCAAAAGACTTGAAAATCATTAAGATGGTTCCAGTAAAGTAAGTTCCCGTTATATATTCTATACATAAATGTATATGCTCATGAATGTATTCACACCCATACACTCGTGTGTGTATGTTCAAATTTATACAAACAAAGGACAAACACAGTTACGTAAAGGTAAACATAAATGAATGCATGCAGAAGGCAACTACACTTTTACTTTTATCAATTTCAAGCACTAATGCTATTAAGAAAGATATGAATGCGCACCTTTCTAAGCCCTATCATCTGATATCTCATCAAAAATTTTCATCACTGGCATGTAATTATTGTTGATAGAGATGAATGAATAATCACTCTCCCATTACTACATTACTGCCCTGACTGTAACAATAAATCCCAACCTTGACAGGAACCAGCCAGTCATACTTGGTAATGGAAATCTTTTGTTAAAATGAAAGGAAAATATTTATGCATAAAGGGAAAAATGAATTGGGTAGAGAGAGGACCATGAAAGTTATTCATACATTTGGGCATTCACAAACTTTTGTGGCGTGGGGGAAACTCAGCACCAGGGTTGACATGTACTCCTAAAGTCAAACATAGGCCAGTATCTTCTTCACCTAATTATCTAAGATTTTTTCATCCTTTCTCAAGATGTAATGATCATTGAATTTTCCATCATTTAAACTGTACATGATGGAAATAATATTCAAATTTGGGATTAGAAAATAAAATATCAAAAATTCATGTCTAATTTGAATTTATTCATTAACATTGGTTCTATGACTATCCATAACCTTTGTCTAATGATTCACAAGCTTTATTATACCATTTTTCTCATGGTCTTTTGGTTTTTAGGAAAATTATATAAGGAGATAGCTTCCTGACTTTAGACTTGCAAGGATCACTAAGCTGATACATGCAATAAAAAACGGGACTTTGTCACTAGCCGTCAGACCCTATGGGGGGAGGGTCTCTTATGAGGAGTGATGTTTTACCTTACCATCAATACTATTCCGTGAACTCGGGAATAAGTGGTGATCAAATGTAGCAAAATCTAGCATATAAAAAAGGTGTACAATTTTTTTCCTAGCCAAAGTCTTGAATATTTTGTTGTGATTTTTTTTGTATTTAGCCATGTATTATCATGATTGAACATCACACATTTGCAATCGATTAAATGGAGCCTCTTTTCCCTGAAAGCAATATTTACATGCTTCAACTACACTGTATTGCAATGTGTATGTTACTCATTCAAAACTTTATGAACAAGTACCAGCATAAGTTGTTATCATCCAGGCATTTTAGAAAAGTAGATATCATTCAATCTATTGGGATGATTTTATGTAGGTATTGGTGTTTACTTAGCTTGATTGGCACAAGGCTCAAAGTGTAGAGCACCGAATGTGGATTGAACTACTTATGCTGATCACTAGATTGGCTTAATAATACGACAGCAAAGGGTCCAATATGGCTTATGAAACAATGACATAGGGAGGGAACCATTATTCCTTTTTGACTCTTATTTCTTTCATCTTAATTTCAGTCACTTTTCTTTGTAACAACTCAAACCACTATACCCCAGCCATTAGTGAACTGTGTGGCTTAGAAATAAAGATCTGCGGTGTTTATTGTCCATAGAATAATGGTTTGACTAGTTATGATGAAAAGCAGCTGAAATTAAAATGGAAGAAATACTATTCAAAAATTAATAATGGCAAACAATGCTTCATATAGAAAATTGAAATAATGACATTAAAGCAGGGGGAAGTTTATAATAATTTTCAAGCATCAAAATAAGTGAAATTCCTTACATTATGTTGAATTAATGCTGCAGAACATGTGATGTCTGGCAGTTAGGAATTTCTATGACTTGTAGTTTAGCTCTTCAAAAGCCAAGTCTTTCTTTTTGTTGTAGACATCTGGCTCAGTATTATTGTGGTATATAATGAATGAACCAAAAGTTTTGCACTAAACTCTGAAATGAAATTTCTTAGAAACTTCAGAATTTATACATCAAAGGACCTAAATATAAAATGCTTTAATATAAACTTACTTTAAAAGTGGCAAATATATTATTATGCAAATAAATAGTAGTCTCACTTATTTTGATTGAAAATCTTAATTTTAAATAAACAGTCAAGCTAAGATAACCTGAAACTAGTTATGTACTAAAAAGTTGTTTATTGGTTGGTACCATGCTAGGTCTTTGATGAAATCTTCAAGGCAAGGATATTTACTTGACCATGCCCATCTCCTATTTGATTCAAATATTTCTAACTAGTGGGGTCAAGATAGGGAAATTATTTTCTTTAATTAAATTTGTGGAAAACATGAATTAATTTATTTTGCTATTGAGTTTTGATGCTTTACATCAATTTCACCTGATTTGATAATTTCTGGATAAATTATTTTTTTTAATGCTTTTCGGATGGTTGGAATTGTCTTGTTATTTTCAGTCTGTCTTACGGAAGTAAGGCTTTGAAGTATACAGATTGAAAATTTTCTCTGTTTAAAAGACAAAAACAAAAATAAACATCAAGCATTTATTCAATTCATCAGTTTCTTAACGTAACTTTTCTAGGTAAATGGGTTTAATGGGTTGAAAGCAAATACATTTATTTCTGTAAATATTTCTTTTTCTATTTTAGTACACAAATTTGTATCTATTCCAACCTTAAGCCAAATTTTCCCATGCAATGCCAGGTATCCCTGCTAGTAAGTAAATAAGTGTGCTATAAGTCTTCATGTTGTTCCAACATATGTTAGCCTCTTTATTTGTTGTTGCTTTTATATAAGTGTATTATTTTCTACGGAAAGAATCCTAGATACATAGGTATACACTAAAGCATACACTGTCATTTACATCCTAATTACAAAAACATGGACAAAATTGTTGTAAAGTTTGTGATGTCTCTGATAATGTTTTTTTTTATTTTTTTTCTCTTGATTCTCTTTTGGTATGCACTTGTCAACCTTTTTTCCCCACTGCTGCTTGAAACCAGAGAGGTTTATTCAAACAATCAATACTGAATCTATTGGAGTCTAAAGAGAAACTAAGAAAAATATAAGAATGCTAAATAAAGCTGAAACAACAGCTATTTCAGTTTTCAGACTTTTTAAGCTTTGCCAAAAATATGAAGGATTTCATTTTGTTCACCTGAAACTTTCATTTTATCAATACTAGGTTTATAGAATTAAACCTTGCATTTCTTCTATGAATTTATTTTTTGAATAGATAAATGCATTTGTATCTACTTGGATATGCTAACAGGATGACCTGGTGTTGCCCTGGTTTAGCTTTATAACCCACATTTTTGTCCCCCCCCCCTTTTTTTCATGGTAAATGCTATATGTGCAACTGTTGTAGGGAAGGAAAGATTATTTTTAAAAAATAACTTTATTTTAGGGACTAGAATTATTGAATCTCTCATGAGCAATAGTCACTTTCTATTTCTTTTATACTCTCTCTGTTTAGTCAATGTATTTTACTTCACTCAAGTTAATGTATTTTCTCTTCCTCTCTGTTTACTTCATTAGCCAAAAATAAACTCACGTCTTTCTGTCAAACTCTAGTACTGAAGTTGACTGTTATTTTTACCCTATTAAAAACAGCCCACACCAAAATGAGGGATGTAAACTGATATGTAAAATCCACATTCCCCTACCTTGGTTTGAAGTCACAACCAATTGATTATCAGGAGGCTGTTTTACTCATTGAACTAAATTGACAAATAATAGATATGAAAATCTATCATACAAGTACATACAGGCTTTCTTCATTTAATAAATAAATATAATTAAACAACAAAAAAAAGTTATGATTTTTTTTTTCTTACATATGCAATACAAAAGTCACAGTAATCATTTTCACTTGGATTTGAAGTTGGAGTAGAGTTTGACCCTGCTGTAGCCAGGGTTGTTTATTTTTATCACTTACCTGTTCATATAACCAATGATATCTCTGGTAGAATTGATTAAACAAATATTCCTTCTCTAGCAGGGGCGGGGATAAAACATTAATTGCATTTTAGCATGGTATACAGAGGCAATGATTTGGCTTTTTTTGTTGCTGCCTACTGACTACAGTGCTACTACATTACTTCCCTTCTTAGCTTTACTCATTTCCCTACACTAACAAACTAAATATACATTGCTCTAGGGAATAATCTGATGATTAAGCTCTGAATTTTGCAGCTTTCCACCTAAAATTCGTTTGAGCATATCTTGGCATTCCTCCTGTATGTAGTTTTGTTCATGGAAAATCGGGATGAAAAGGGATTGTCATTGGTCAGTAATTAAAGCAAGCATTTCTGAATAGGGATATTATAAGTATAATTGTTATTTTACTCTTACACTATTATTTACATATTATTTCTTTTCAGACAAGATAGTAACTTAGAAACAGGCACAGAGTATGAAATTACTTTGGTTGGTCAGTTTGATGACCATGAACATCAGGTAAGTTTCATTTTTACTCTTTTCTGCTTTTTTTTTTCCATTTTCATTTTTCATATCCTGGGAAAATACAAAAAGATTTCATCGACCTCTTGACGTCAGGAACCTTAGTAACTCTGGTTGCCTGGAAGAAATAAAATGGCAAGCATTGAACTTGCCCCCCCCCCTCACCTTCAGAATAAAAAAAATATTGACAAATTGTCATAGAATCTGACTCTGAAAGATAAAAAAAATAAATGAATAACAGACTTGTGTAGTCTATTACCATTTAGAGATATATAGATAAAGGGCAAACAATGTTCTAAATCAAAGTTTTAAAAAAATCAAACTTGTTATCTAAAAAAACTATATTGAAATATTTCAAGTGTAAATAGTATACTTTATGATGAATTCAAATTGAATCATGTAATGCTAAAACATGATTACACATTCCTGGATAGGCAGCACATATTCAAAGCTCTTTGTCTTGAATCCAGAGTAATGTTGAGAATCAATTGTATTGATTTTTTTTCTGTATGATCAAAAAAAACTGAGCTGTATTCTCCAAAATGTTCTTTTTATAATTCATACTATATCTTTTCTTGCCTTTATTTCTTTAATCTAAAAATGTCTGACAAGATAATATGAAGATTTTTTTTTGTGCTTTGACTTTCTACAAAAAGCATTCTTTAATTCAAAGGAAATTTTTGCATTTATAAAATGCTTGTGGATAATTTAAAATTCAAAATAATTGCTGCTTTATCTAAAACTAACTAAACTAAATACCCAGAGTAAACTATTGTCCAGAAAAATGAATTTATAAAATAGGATGATAGTGTTGGAAATCAGAGAGCATTTAATTTTTAAGAGAAGAAATACTGAAAGAAAAATAGAATTAAATACATCAATTTAAATTGTATGGTCAATTAATTTTTTTACTACTAATGACTTTCATTGTTGTTACTTATTATTGCAACTAAACTCAGGCTGGGTTCCCGTCAGCAGTGAGTAAATAAATTAACATTGCAGATCAGAATGAAGAATATGTTCCAAATGAGAATTGAACTCACAACCCTATATGCTGGAGAGTGTCTCGCTTGATGCATGACCTTTCTTACCACAAAACTATTGGAATTCAGTGGCAAGCACTAGTCCAAATCAAACCGCCCTTCAACCGACACCCTACACAGATCTTTTTTGTGTCATGTTTGTTATCAAACGGTTGTTCACTTCTATCTGATTTTATTTTATCATTATTTATTTCTTAAATTAAGTATTGTAGAAATTTTTTTTTTTTTTGTAAAATCTAGTTTCATCTTGATAGAGTGAGTTCAGATTAGAGGGTTGTGAGTTCAATTCCCACCTGGAACTTATTCTTTATTCCGATCCACACAGTTAATTCATTTAATCACTGCTGAAGGGTACCCAGCCTGAGTTGTTGTGATAAAAAGCAACTACAATCAAAATTAAAGTATTTAGTAGAAAAGAATTAACAATAATGATATAATTTAAGTTGATGTATTTACCTCTTCTTTTTAAAAATTTTTTTTATTCCCTTTTAAAAAGAAATGAATGTTATCTGATCTTTGATTTTATAAATCAATTTATCCACCTGGTGGGATGGGTGTTTAGTCTAATAGAATAAATAATAAATAAAATTGAACTAAATTGTTCTTGTTTTGACTTGTGTCCATTTCAGTAAAGATTTCCTCTAGTGAATTGATAAATGCCCCCAACAATGTTAGTGGGTGTGATTTTCAAAATCTATATCTAGGGCTCACATGAATGCTCACTGAATATTTAATGTGGTTATATTGAGTAGTTTTTACAGTAGGTTGTCATGCAGAGAGAGAGAGAGAGACACAGACTGACAGATATTTGGTGAAGTAAGATAAAATGAAGCAAATAAATTTGCATTATTTATGTAGTACTTGTTGATCTGAAAAAATCCCAATTTATCAATATTGAAAAGGCTTGTACATACACCTAGTTTCCACTATTTCCTTTAAATTAGTTCCATTCATGGTTAAATTTAGACCTGTGATTAAAAAAAAAAAACAAGTCGTGGACCTATGACTGAAATGGCAAAAGGCATTGTTCATACAAAGGAACAAATGCTCTGAATTGGCTAGTCTTGCTATGAATCCCCTCTTAGCTAGTTTATAAAAGTAAACAGTTTGTGGCAAAAAATTATATTCTCAAGGTAACTAAGTTTGGTATCAGTTCGTTGTACTTGTTGATTGATTCATTCAAATGTATGGTAACTTGGGTTATACTTGCCTTCAGATGGAAATTTGGTTCTAACATTTTGATGATCCATTTAAAAGATGGATGATTAAATTGCTTAAGCCTCATGATTCACTGGAGTAATGAATTAGAGTAAACATTTGGTGTCAGATGTTTTACCTATTTATTTTTATTCAATTTTTTGTAAGGAAAATGGAGGAAAAACTTGGGCCTTAGTGCGATATTACCAAAGTGTTTGCTGGGATGTTGCAGTTAGCTGCTAAGGGCGCTGCAGAATATCAAAAAATTCAATAATTCTAGGCAATCATAATTTGATGCAAGGTCACAAATAGCTGACACATCGCGAATCACAAGGTCTATCTAGTATTAATGAAAGTGTGATGAAAATTATCTTGCAAAAATTGGCATTGATTCAGGAAATGAAGATAGCTGTCTTCAGTATGATTGCAAGATTTGCAAAACTGTGGTGAACAATGCTAGTAATTCTGATTATAAAAAGAGTAAACAAATATATCACTTTCTCATGTGTTTATACATATATATATATATATATATATATATATATATAATGTATAATTTTTTTTTTTTTTTTCTACTTACTAATCTTATCATATGAATGGAAAAGAAGTTGTTCAAAATATTTTTTTACATAGGGTGCTGTGAAAAAATCCTTATTCATTAAGGGTGCCGCAATTCAAAAACGTTTGGTAACCACTGCCTTTATGTGGATAAAAGTCAGCTGATGAAATCTTGTGAATGCCAGTGGAAAACCCTCACTGTGCTGAAGATTTAAATAGAACATCAATTTAAGGTTTTTGTGACTGCCAAATGTTTATTGAATCTCCTTCTTAATGAAGGAAAATTGATCAAGAAATCTCTTGGAAGGAGTTTGATTAACTTGCATTTTTTAATTAAAGAAAAGAATTTTATAACTTGCAAAAGCTTGAACCCAGTGGTGTAATTAGAGTGAGACAAATGAAATATCTGTGCCTTGGGCAACAAATCTAGGAGGTACCAATGATATAATAAGAATTCTTTCAGTATTTTCAATAAAACTGGTGTCAAAGGAATGCTTTTCTTTTATCATGGGGATTATCAACCATTCTTATGCCTCTGTTTGAGCCAAACACTGTACTTTTAGGATGAGTTGCCACTTTTAGTTTCTCAGGCTTACTAAATTTAATGGAACAAAGTGAAGCCAAATTATTCCATCTTTGAAGCTTTCTGTACGCCTGACCAGGAAGTTTCCTTTCTTGATTGCCTGATTGGCCTGTCAGCATGCCAGATTTTATGGAGAAAATGAGGTTCTATCTATTGTTCACGAACATTTTTTTTCTTCTAACTTTCTCACAAAAGTATTTCTCCTATTAAATGACCCTTGATCATCTCTCATTTTGAAAGCATTTTAAGTTTGAATGTTCACTTGCAAGATTTTTTCTTTTCTTTACTCTGGGCACTAAGCTCAATGTAGCTACTTTAGTTATCAAATTATTCTCTTCTCTTAACATACAGGTCTGGCGTTTATCATGGAATGTGATTGGGACAGTTTTGGCTTCTTCTGGTGATGATGGCAAAGTGAGGCTTTGGAAAGGTAAATCTAAAATATTGATTTGTTGTTTTATTTTGTTTTTTGTTTTGTTTATTTAAAAAAAAACAAAAGTAGCTGGGAAGAGGTTGAGGGAATTCGAATCACGAGAGAGCCCCATGGGTAATGGTGAAATGTATTTGTGTGTCTTGCATTGCTGTAATGAATCGATCCACTTATTATATTAGCAACCATTTTCTCTCTCTCTATCTTGTGGATAAGAGGAAAGTAACTTTTTTTTTTCCTTATAGATTATACCCCTGAAATAAGCTGTAGAATGGATTGGCTTCAATATTGTAAAAACAACAGCAGCACAGGTGTTCAGTTGTCTGATTGGAGCTTGGAGTAATAATGATTAGTCTCAAAATTATAAACCATATAGTTCTTGTGTTCTTTGAAATTTTATGTCTTTTATTCACTAGTTTTAACTTAGTATGGCACAAGGCTAAATGGAGGTGAACAGGTAAAAAGAATTGGGTTGCACTATGTTGGGAGGATCTGCCTACTTTGGAAATCAGCTTTTGAAATCCTTTTTAGTTTTTTAAAATCTAGGCACACAGACCATTTACTCCTGAGGACAACCCGCACCTTTCTCTGCTATTGTTTCCATATTTAGTGTCTGGCTAATAGATGAACCAGAGACATTGACTGCTGTCTTTGTTAGCCTCAAGATGTGTATATATATAATTTAACTATATTGTTTTCTCCTGCTTTCATTGCTCAGTCTCAAATCCATAAAATCAGCACAATGGAAGCAGTATAATATCTAAATGCTTTTTGTTAGGGCAGTGTGTGCATCTTGTATGGATTGGCAAATGTAGCATTTGATTGGTTACTCACTCTAGGCATAGAACATACTTTGATTCATCTTCCTGTTCTGCAAGTAGATAGTTATCTTTTTTTCAAATTTACTCATTATAACAAATGCTTATAAGACAATGATTGTCAAATGTAAGTTTATAAAGAAATAGTTTTGAAGGATCGGATGATTTTACTATTTTAAGCATTTATTGAAGTTGAGACAGTTCGGTAACTGTAGCCATCAAAGATGGCAAAGGCTTCTATCCTTTTTTTATATGTGTATGTGCTTGTTTGTGTGTTCCAGTACTCCTGGACATACCGTTTTGTCTATAGACTTGAAATTTGGCATCAGTACTCCACTAGAACCCTTCTGGAATTTTTTTTTTTTTAAAAGCTTATTTGACACTTTTTTGGCCCTTTTCTGACTGGTTTATCATTAACATGGCTCTAGATGTTTGTTTTGTTCACTCTATTCTAGATGTTTCCTGTCATAAATGGAAATTTTTCTGACTATATTTATTCTTCAATAGAATTTTTTTTTTTTTACATGACTTCAAATTTTGATGTAATGGTTGTTCAATTATTGACTGAGATGTCGAGTATTAATATTTTTTTCTTTCTGAGGTGGCAAGACTGAATGAAAATAGATCCCTCAGAAATAAAAGGTTCCTGGTTCAATATTTCAGTATTTGTTTTATGTCATTTAATGTTGCCATCATTTTTCATTTTATTTATTTACGTCTATTTTATGTAATTAATTTTTATATGGTTTTAGTTTGTTTTGATATGAATTACATTGGCAATGGAAATAGACAAATACACAGAAGTGACTGAAACTACTGCTGGATTATTGATATGGAGCAGACCTATAAGTCTTGAATTTGAAATCGCTTTTTGTATTAAATAGAAATGGCAAATTTTTAAAAGTAGATTCATGTAATGTTTACCTGCTGTTGTTGACAATGGCTCACATCCTTACATTTCTTTCCTGATACTTTTATCAAAATAGCATCAATTTTCAATTAAGTTCAATATTGTGAAATATGAGTTTTTAATTATTTTGAGTCGTTATTCTCCTGTTTCTTCCCTTTATTGGCAGCTTTTTGTCTGTGACTGGCCATTGCCTTTGTCTCTCTCACACACACAGACACTTAAATACAATTACAGTCTTTTAGATATTGATTTGGGGGGGGTAGCAGATGTATTCTTTTGCCATCAGCTTGTTGAATATGAAGATAGTGAATAGAAAATATTACTAACATTTTTTTTTCCATGTCTTTGTCAGAGGTGGTCATTGAAGGTTAACATTGTAATATATACAATATTTAATTAAATGCCAAATTTTTAGACTTTACTAAACATTTTGAAACAAGCTGTATTTCCAGTGCTTTTAACTATATGTTCACAATTTGGATCAGTATCCAATTTTAAAATCAGACTACTCTCTGAACTTGAAGGAATTCAAATAGTTTGATCTTTTTTCTGAAACGATTCTTTCCTTAACTGATGTATGATTTCTGAGCTGAAATATCATTATACCATGAATTATTCCCAACTAATATTCTCATTTTTGTTTATCACGTGATATTTCAGTCAATATGTTCTAAGGCCTTCTACATGTTCATATTGCATTTGGTAATCATTTGAATTTTGTCCAATTATTTTTTGTCCAATTTCTGCCACTACCAGGAAAAAATTTGGATCTGAGCATCAATATAACATGTTAGTTTAAAAATAATTCAAATTTGCAAAGACCAATATGTATGGGATCCTATCTGATTCCATCATTAAAAACGCTCGCCTGAACTTGTAATTCCCCAATTTCCTTCAAAGTGGTCCCATCATTATCGAATTCCTCAAACTTTGGGGTAGCAACTTTTTAGTGTTGTGTGAGAGTATCATGCTGACAGAACTACTGGAATTATTTTTTTATATTTTAGCTGTCGTTATGATTTTGGTTTAACCAGGAAGAAAGTCTTCTAAATGATTTTTTTTTTTTCTTTAATTTCAGCCAACTACCTAGGCAATTGGAAATGTATATCAGTTCTGCTTGGAGACATCCCTTCAAGTGTTCCGGAATCATCCAGCCAGTCCAGGTTAGATCTCTCACCAGTAGGACAGGCTTCCACAGTGACTTCAGGACCTGCATCAAATAAAAGGTACCCTAGGGTGGTCCCTGTAGGCAATTTTGGAGCTGCAATGACCTAATCTTTTTGCTGACACTATCACTCTTTTTTTCTGTTCCTATTTCTTTCCTTTCTTGTAATTTTTTTTTTTTTTTTTTTTTTCTCGAAAAATTTGTCTTACATTTCCGTGATATCTTTCAAAAAGTTTAGTCTTTTTGAGACCCTCTCCTCCCTTGTCAAAAATAAATTAGAAAGATATGCAGGTTACTTTTGATGATGCTGATAAAAAAGCAAGTCTGAAAAATAGCCTGAATCATGCTAAACTACAAATGTCTGTTCAGCTTCTGTGTTTTCTTTTCATATTATCTACAAATTTGAAAAAAAAGACTTTACTTTTGTTAGTTTTCTAAGATGTTTGGGTGATGTGAGATAATTATTTTATTTTATTTTATTTTTTTTTAAAATTACCTTATTTTCTCCTTATTTTCACCAGCGCTGCTTTCAAATTTTTCTTTTTTTTTTTTTTTTTTTTTTTTTTGACCAATTTTCAGTCAGTCTGTTTCTGGATCAGGTCCATTATGAATCAATCATTTAACTTATTTCTTATTTTTCTGTTTTTCATCTTCATTTTATTTTTCCTCCTCTTGCCCAGACTCTGCTTTCAATCCCTTACCTTATTTAAAATGATGTGCCTGCCAGCATCTCATGTCCTTCGCGCTCTCAGTTCCCAAGGATTCCCCAACTGCCCAGGCACCTTCCCAATAAGGTTCTAATTACTCCTATTTGAAAAATGTTTTTTTACATCAAAAGTAAAGGACTGGTGTCCTTTCTGATGAATTGGGAGAAAAAAATAAATCTTTTTCTTAATCTTGTTTTGTCATACATTCATTAGTGCATATAAACAAATATGTACTTCCCAAAATATCTACTTCACACTGTAGCCTGCACTTTTCTCAGATGTGCATAAATTTGTACATTCAAAAAGTGAACAGCCTATCTAAAATATTTTGACAGACCTGATGTCATGGCCAGCTAACAAATTAATGAATATGCGTACTGAATGCATATAACCTTTTCAACCTATATGCATATACACACACATTCAACATACAAATGAGGTGGTACCGAAAAGTTTAGGGAACTCAGGGTACAAAATGTTTACATCGTAGAAAAAAAAGATAGAAAATGAGGTTCTCTGTTTCCCGGTGGAGTGCTTTTGAGAGCTGTTTGAAATAACTGGCTAGACATTCAAACGCTGAGTAACTTGACAGATAAACTTACTGAACTATCTGTTTGAATTCCCCAAACTTTTGGGTAGCACCATGTGAGTTAGTGTAAACATATTTATTTATTTTGGATTAATTTTAGAAGAATGAAAATAGATTCATCATGATAAAAGGTTTATCAAAGCAATGTCTTAATTCACAACTCAAACTTTATTTTCATTTTTTTTATTTTTTTTTTCATTTTTCCCTCAAAAATTCTTTCCAAGCTTTACATTAAAATAACCATTTGGTCAAAATTTCATTTGCATATTCTACGCACACCCAGTTATATATTTGATAATCTAGGAGTATGTATATATTTCTTTCTTTCGACAATCTTATTTGTAGACTTTGTTTTTCTTTTCTGTTAAGCATATGATAATCTATTTCAATTCTCTTATTTACATTTGTACATACGCAAAATTATTTCGCATTCTCACTGTCTTCACACATACAGATGATGTCAGCCAACACCTGCTTTAAACGCACACCTGAAACTTCATCACCTGCCAAGAAAATAACAGGTGTTTTAATTTCAATTTGTACAAGCTCTCAAGCTTATATGAGCTGAGCTGGTCTGAGACTTTTCCCATGTCCTCCATTTTCTTTTGTTAGATTTGTCTTTTTTTACCATTTTATTTTACACGTGGTCTTCACTAACATTATCAGAATTAGCTGTTTCTTTTACCTCCTCACTAATTCAAGGTTAATTAGAGCACAATTTTGGAGTTGGCATCAAGTGAATACAATCCCTTAAAGGGTGTCTCATTATAGAACCAAATTTTTTTGCTGCTAGATGTTTCACTTTGGACGGAGCATGTATACAACTCTTGATGGAACCTGATGTTTACGAATTTGCACATGGTTTTCTTGGATTTTCTTGACATTTTTGATGAGAGTTATACATACACATGTATATTTGCATATTTATTTTAAAGTTTGGTGAGTGAACAGCAGACTTTGTATGCTACCTTTGGATCAGCACACAGTTTTGAAAAGTTTGATCCCTCCACTACAGAGATAGATTTGACAGGTGACTAGGAAATTCACCTGACGGCAATCTCACTGAGAATCTTGGAGCCATCATGAAGGAACATGTTGGAAATGTCTTCTTGGACTTGCCCGTTAAGTAGCAGCATTCTTGACAGTATTTGACGTAGGTGAGTGGTGAAGTTTGGGCACATTTAAAAAGCAAGCAACAAATGTTCTGAAATCTTTGCTCATTCTAAACTAGGTTGGATTTTATGAAGGTCTCCGTTGGGAAATTGATTTAACAAATATAGATAGTACATTGATATGGTGATGCATGCAAAAAAATATTGATTTTACTATGAGACACCCTTTATATATGTATTTGCTACGCTTAGCTTGGTCTGGTTCAAGTTTGAGCCACCCAGTAGATATCAAGCTTACTTCTTTATTAATGATCTTTTGATGCCATAACTTAATGATGCACCACTTTTATGTCATTTGTCTGCTGTTAAGGAAAAGTTTCCCTGATTTTACACGATGAGAACATCAGTATTAGATTGAAGCTTACAAAAAATTAGTCTCACCATTGCACATCAATTTATATTATTTCTTTTGTTGGTGTATATTTTAGTTATACTGTTAACTCAATGATTATCTAATCTCCAGTTTTTAAAAAAAAAAAGGAAGATTAACTGCTTGACTTTTTTTCCTAATTCTATTTTACTTTCTCGTTGATTCTTTTGGATTTATCGATCCTCCCCCTATTTATATAGATATTCTTCTTGAATGTTTAATCTACCATTTCAAGAAATGCTTCTCCAAAGTTACGTCAAATGATACAATCTTTTGAAGAAAGCAGAAAAAGCACTCTTATGCTTATTGTCTGCTAGTGCATAAAATGATGAGATATTCTTTTCATTGTCTCTGATTTTGAGAAGAGTTATCATTCCTGAAGTTATTTGGACAATTAAACTCTTTTTTTTTTTGTATTGCTTTTGCCGTTAGCTTAATGTTTCTGATGATCCATTCAACAGTTTTCTACTGATATATAATGTGTGAGGAGAGGGTTTCTTTTCCAGAAATTAGAAGAGTATAAAGGGTGGTAGCTAATATCCAGGCCAGTGTGAATTTCACCTTGGTTATGCCTCCTAGAAAATACTAGTAATGATGGTTTTCTTTGCTCAGCAAATGAGGGAATTGTGTAATGTTGAATTATCTATTTTACACAGGTGCTGAGAGTGGTATCATCTGTGTGGTTTGTTTTGCTGGGAATAAACTGAGCCTGTCAGTATATTAGCCTTTATTCTTTGCTGTTTATCTAGTCTTTTTCTGTAAAAATGCAACCATTCTTTACAGACTCTACACCTGAAAAACGCTGTTGAATGGATCATCTGAAACTGTGTGCTAACAAAAAAAGAAACTCAAGTCCATTTGTCCAATTCATCTTTTTACTGTTTATTAAATCTTTATAAATAACTATCAATATAAAAAATATTTTTGTCCGCAGAGTTAGGAATAACATAACCTACCTACATAGGTATTAAAGTGTGCAAATTGAAATATCTATATTCAAAATGCTTAATTAATTGACTATTTCAGGAAGGTAAATGTTGATCAGACTTTTTTTTTTTCAATTGAAGAAAATATTTCTTCCAATAAAATGAAAAATAGTATTACTTTACACAAGCCATGGAACAATGATTATTATTGCTATTAAAATAAATTTATCATCTACATTTTCTTTTACTTTTATTAATCCTTGGTACAAATAGAAACATTGGTGTCCTTTTTATTTATTTTGATAGTTGATCTTGGCTCCATAAAACACTCTCCCAAAAGTTCTGTCTTGTGCAACCAATTATGCCTCCTAGAAAATACTGGTAATGATGGTTCTATCAATTGACCTTTTGTTTTTTTTTATCGTTTCTCTCTAGATAAACTTTCAAACAAAGCAAATTTCATTTCTTTCATTATTCGGACTATCCTCATCTTGGTTGTTTTTCATACAATGTTTTGGCTGTTGTACTCTACGACCTTCATAAAGTACAACGGCCGAAATGTTGTATGAAAAACAACCAAGATGAGGATAGTCCGAATAATAATAGAAATAATAATAATACCTCATCTCAAAAATTCAGAGAAAGCAAATTTTAATATACTGTTATTACACATATATATCTTAGCCTGTATTTCTTGATATGATCAATGTTTTGAGGAAGGATACCAAAAATAAGGCTGTTTACCAAATCACTTTCTAGTTTATCATTGTCTGAGTATGATAAAAAGGCTTGATAGGGTGTGTCATCAGGAAAAAAAAACAAATTTCTTCTTGGTTGTCTAGAGTAAAATTGCAATTTGTAAAATATAAGTTTTTTCTGACGTAATTAATGCTCAATCATTTTTGCAACTAAAATACGCTCAAATAAATTGCTGGATTATCTTAGTTTGATCTCTCCCAATTAATAAAAGAATAATGAAACTAAACCCTAACTGTATCAATTGGTCACATTAAATTGTGTAAGTCCTAATAACTTAGTAATATCTGTGTCCAACATAATTTAGAGATTCAAATTATCATATTGACATTTTTTTCTATGTGACATATATATAAGTGTGCATGTGCGATGAGCCGAAATCTGTTTATTGACTTGGGTCCTTTTCCAGAATGTCTTTTATCATACAGGCAGCTTCAACAGAGTCACATGGCTCCATCCAGGGAAAAAGATTTTGTGACAGAGATGAAGAAGATAGTGGAAAATTGAAAGTCCTGAGTAAGGAGGGGGGGTGTCTATTTGTGTCTGTGAGGATATATTTGGTACCTCAATCAATATTTGAGGTGGGAAGAGAGAGTAAGCATTTTACTTCAGGCCAGATTTCAGCTAGTACTTTTAGCCTTTGACTGGTCAGCAACTCTTGCCCCTTCCAACTATTTCGGGTGTTTTTGACCCAGCTCATCTTTTCTGCTTACATATTTTTGTAATTATTTTCCATTTTATCTCTCATGTATGCATTTGAATCTATACTTGATTTACTAAGCTTTGCTTAGTCTTGTACAAAGCCACAAGCTGATTTTAGTATCTGGTGTTAGTAAATAATCACCAAAATGATAACCCGGTTTGATGTAACTTTACTTTGGTGATCAGATGAGAACCAGTCCTTTCAGCGTGACTTGAATGTGCACTCATGTATACTTGGAGTTTTAAACAAAATTCATATAAGTAGAGAGAAAGAGAGAGTTCTATGACCAAATTTAGAATTAAAATCTATATATAAACAAAATCAACTCTTGTTTGTTAATTAAATATTCATTATCTACAAGCATGTTACCTTCATTTGGTATCAAAAAAACACTTGAATTTATTGAGTTCAAGATAATCATTCCTGCTATTCTGTATGGCTTTTGTTTAATGGTGATTACTATCACTATTTCACTTGAAAAAAAACAAACTCTTGAATTAAACCTTAGAAAAAATGGGGAGGTGACAGAAACACTATTTATTAATGTAAACACTGACCATTTTAAAATTTTGCTGGTTTGTCTTTTTGGTTGTTGCCATAGGAATTCTTTTTGGTGATCTCTTAATGTTGCTCAAAAGTCAGGCATTTTTTTTATTTCTCTTGTGTTTCAAATAATGTTTTTTTTATTTTTATTTTTTTTTTCAAGCCAGATTTCTTTTATTTTCATCTCTTTCCTTCCTTTCTTCCTTCTTTCTGTTCTCTTCTTTATCACTGAATAACTGCACTAACCATACAAAACTAAAATTCAGAAAAGAGAAAAAAAAACTCCTACCCAACTTAGCAAGACTCAAATGGACTGCCAATATAACAAACCAAAATGAATATTCTTCAGTGAATGTACCGTGAAGAACTCGTACAACATCTTGTACATTTTCATATCAAGTCATCATCCAAGATTTACAAAAAAAAAAAAAAAAAAATTAGCTGGTTTCATATTTTGGATTGGACTTCCCACAAAAAATTTGGCATCATTATATTCTTCAAGGTCATAGAAAAAATATCAAATAAAAACTATGCAGTCACTTTTTTTGAATAAAAGTAGAAAACAATTTCACAAATCATCCAGAGGTAGCTTACACCTCTTTACATCAGTTATTTCTTTTTTTTTTTTTTTTTTTTGCTGAGTCATAAATAATCTTGATCACATATTTGGGATTGTGACTTGTAACTTTTTAGAATTTCACAATCTTAAAAAAAGAATAATAAATTTTGATTTTTTTTTTTTTTTGTATTCATTTTCTATGTCCTTAAGAATACAATCGTCATGATTTTTTATAAGTTAATTTGAACATATGAAACACTGGGGAAAAAAAGAAAAAAAAAAAAAATCGACTTTTTTTTCCCCCTCCCTGGACAAGTGACACACAGGCAAACAAAAATCAGCAGTAGATCTGGCTAAAGAAAATTCTACTTCCATGTGATTTTTTTGTGTGCCTTTTTTTTTTTTTTTTTTTTTCAACATTTTTTTTAAAAAACTTTATATACATTCAGAAAAACTGTAAAAAGAAAAAAAAAATCAAGAAAAAAATGGAAAAGAAAGAAAAAAAATGTTACTTTTTCAACACATTGTGTTGGATAATATTTACTACTGCCACTTGAAATGTAAAATAAATTTGAGATATTGACATTTTCTCTTGCTTTTATTGATCTTTCTCTCTTATCGCAACTATATATATATCTATATATATCTATGTATCATTTTCTTTTAATTGCTTATAGATATATAAAGATATAGATGTTCACTAATGTGTAGCGAATCGTTGTTTTTCCATTTCGCTGTTTCTCAGTCTTTTCTTTCTTCTCTTAAAAAATAACCCACTGATTATAATAGATTTTCAAGCATCTTTATTCTAAAGAAAATGGGAAATTATTTATCTTACACTAGTCGAAAATATTCTAGATTTTTGTTCTTCTTATTGTATGTAATTTTAGATAATCAAATGGACAATTTCTAATATTTTTTGTATAGATTTACCATCCTCAGAAATGTGACTACAGGAAGTCCCCAGATTATGAATGAGTTCCTTTCCTAGGTTCGTCTTCAAGTTGGATTTGTATATTAGGTCGGGACAAGTTGTCTAGGGTGCACATTTAGTGTCAGTTGGTCAAATATTTGTCCTAGTATATTGTATATATTTTACCTTTCTTTGCATAAAAACCATTAAAGAAACAACAATAGTAATTGTAATATTATGTTCTAGTAGCTTTATTTCTATGCTGTTTTGATTGTATACGTAGGACGAGCATTCTATCTTGATCATCTTTTCTTTTCTAATTTTCACTTGCATCAGCTTTATGCTTTAGAGGTATGATTACAAGGTTACAGTACGTACAAAGTTACCAACAGTCAAACTCACCCAACACAGCATTAACAGCTACCGTAATCCAACTTGAAATGCTGACAGTACTTATCCCCCAAGCCCACACACCGCTGAAGATGTGCAGTTTTGATGCAACTTGCAAATTTGTGCGCTGTTCTTTATTAGGAATCCTTGTCTTCAATTTGTTTGTTATTTACAGCTAAAACTGTTCTTGAAAATGGCTATATTTTTCATTTCTGTTCAACTATAAAAAAAGATATATATATATTAACCTTATATCAAAAGTTATGTCGATCTTTACATACTCATTTAAGCCTACTTATCAAATAAAATAACTCTGTACTAAGACTCCAAAACAAATAGAAAAATTGTGCATTTACTTTTATTAAATGTACCAGACTTAATATTGATTTTGACTAGTTTTCATCTTCATCCAGAGCGGGTGAATTTGCACTTTATTTTCCAATTGTACGTCTTAATCATTGCGGGGGATTATGTTCTGATCCCAAGTTGTGATAAAAAGCTACTGAGTATAAAAACTAGTCAAAATTAATAATAATGTTACAATACTTCATCCAAGAATGAAAATTTGAAAAATTAAAATATTGGAAGAAAAATCAGCCAGATCTATCCAAAAAAGGACCAAGTTGGCAACCCTACTTCATGGTAGTCTGTTTGTAAGTATCAGTTGTCCATGATTCTGATGTATTAACACTTGGACTTCCTGTAAAGCATACTTAACTCGAGTTGCATTGCATTTAGAAAAACAGCATAAAGCCACTGTTACATCCAAGAGAAAGGAACTTAAAATGAAAAAAGTTAAAAAAAACTCAAAGGAAACAATAGTCAATGAAAAGCAAATTTGTATTGAACAGACATATCAATAGATGATTCAAATCTGAATATCAAATTTATCTTTCTTATTGTCGTTGGTTTTATATCATACTTTCATTTTCCAAGATTCTTTCAATATCAAGCTTCCATCTTTTACATACAGCTATTGCTTAATGTTTGATTTATCCAAATTTAATCTTCTGCTATCATTATTCAGTTATATTTATAAAATCATTTCTGCTGATGATACTCGTTCTCAATAGTTGAAAAAGAGTGAATTCAACATTGAACTGAAGTTGGATTAGTATACGTGTTTCTTTGACTGAAACTTGCCAAATTCAGTTGTTTTTTGTTTTTTTTCAAGTATATGTGTCATTCATTTCATATTTATGATAGATTTATCCAAATTAATTCATCCATTTTTGTTCTCACTTCTACACTTGTCAGCATTTTCTGTTCATCTTCTGGGTTACCTAGTTCTCTCTCTACTTTGCCAGTGTGAATTAGTATGTAGTGATTATCCACATTCGTGTATTATCCACATTCGTGTATAACTTATAGATTTTAGATAACTTTTATGGTTCAATGACACGTTGAACTTCCCGGTGACTTCAATGATGAGTGATTTACTCATGAAACTGGTTACTCAAAGTTGCTCTGTAACTGCACTTACAATGCTGTGATTGATATTGTTAGCATATTCCAGTAACCTAATCAAAAACTTCTAATTTCCTTGAGCTGGAACTGTCCATTGACTTTAGGGTGAATTGGATACGTGGTGGGTGTTTGGGTCGTTCATGATGTATTTTCGATTTGTAAGAATACAAAATGAAATAGAAAATTTTATCTGTTGTTGAGCACTTCAATCAAATGACATTCACCAGTTATGTATCCTTGTAATTCTTATATTATAAAAACCTCCTGAGGATAATTCTCGAACTAGTTGAGGAATGAATGTCAGAAATACAACCTGCAAGTGTGGCTATTCTTTTTCTTTTTTTCCCTCCTTCTGGACTATAGTAGAGACCACTTGATTTTAGACTTTTATCTGTTGCAATTGGGTTTAGAGGGCTCTTTACTGAACTCTCAGAAGGAAATTAACTTGAAAGGAAATAGCAATAAACTTTTATAGATTGCCTTGCCTTGTATAAATTTTTAGGTTTCATGGATAAAAAAAAAATATTGTATCATTATATGTATCTGGTTGTGTCTGACCATACGTCTGTCTTTACACACAATATCTCTGTAAGTGCTCTATGGATTTTGGTAGAATTTTGTGGAAAGTTTGGCTATGGGTTAGGAAAGAAGTGATCAAATTTTGGGAGAATCCATGCAATTACCACTCATGACGTCGACTGAGGTATATGCTCTCTGACGCTTTTCTTGTTATTTTTTTTAGTCCCAAAAGCTAAATTTTAATTCTAAAAACTAGAGTATAAGTTATCCAGGAAGCTTCAACGCATTATCATAATAGTTGACTCTCAACATTTTTTGATTCTATGGTGCAAATTACGCTAATGGTTTTTTTGATAATTCTTTTTTAAGGTAATGCAATTTTTCAAAATTCTATGTTGATCATTCTAAAAATTTTGGTGAGAATTCTGCTGACATTTCTGAGAGTTAAACTTAGCTTGCATGCACAAATTTTTGTATAGTAGATTATATTACCAGAAGCAACACTGTCTTCAAGGAAGTGTTATATTAGATATACAGGGTGGGTGAAAAGAAACTCCTGTTGGAAATTTTTTTCTTCATTTCTTGTTTAATCCTAGTGAAAAAAATTAATTGATATACAACATTTACATATTATTTCTAATAGGGAGTTATTTCTTACCCACTCTGTAGAGATACACTTGATGTAGTTGAATTTCTTATTAGTAGTGTTCATATTAACTTGGTGTTTCAAAGAAAATTGAATATATTGGAATTTCATGTTAAAAATTAATCCTTATTTGTGGGTTATTTTTACATAGTGCTTGTGGTTGCATGTATTGTAATCTCTCTCTCTCTCTCTCTCTCTTTCTCCTTCCACAAATTCTGTATTCATGATCAAGGTATTTATTCACCTCCCATTGAGGGCAATTTCAACACAAGGTTTCAGGGATGGATTCTGATCCTACCTTTTTAATTGCAATGAGGGTGTTGCAACCAGAGAGGAGGGGCCCCCCCTGGAACTTGATAATAACTGTTCCTTGGCAATGAATGACCAATGGGAGATCAGATACTTCACTCTGATCCCAGACAATCTTAGCTGTGAATTGTCATTTTTGTTCTTGCACTCATATTAAGTTAGTTGTCTTTCAATTCAATAAGGTATTGATTGGTTTATATCCAGTAGCCTGTAATATATTTGAGAAAAAAAGGTTTTGATAAATTGTATATTTTATTTTTAGAAGTTAAGTGCTCATCAGAGAGAATAGTAGTCATTAAACTATAAAACTTTTCATAATTTTTTTTTTTTTTTTTTTTTTCTTACTTAATATATGAAATGAACCAAATATGATTGTGGTCATTTATTATGGAATTGGTCAGTCTTCTGATGTTAGTATATCTTTGAAAGGTTTTTTCGTTTTTCTTTTTTTTTTTTCTCCTTCTGTTTCCATCATCAGAACATATCAAATAAGTTCATAGAGTAAAAATTGGACACAGACCATAACCATTTTCCAGTCTCGATGGTTTGCCAGTGGCCTTGTCTTGTCTTCAGGCAATACAGGTGCAATTCACTAATGGCTAGTTCCTGTGGATTCATCTCTCTGGCAGCACTTTCCCATTGCACTTAAAGGTGTATGGTCAGTGGGTACACCCTGGTGCCTGCAGCAATGCCAATATAGCTGGGCAATTTTTGCACAAATGTTTAGATCTCTACATTAAAAAAGGAAGGCTTTGTGACGCATTTCATCTTCGTGGAAGATGACTGAATACCCTTAAACTGAAAGCTTAAGTTTTGCTGTTTTATAGTTCCTTTTCAGAGATCTTTGTTTTGCAAAAGGATTTTCATTTATATAATTCCATATGATTCCGAATGCTATAAAAAATGAATAGCAGTAAGTATACTCACCTATTAACAGCAAAAAATTACATATTGTCCAAACTTTTTTTTGTGTGTTAATGACTGAACCCAAAATACGATACTTTTTCCAGATATAAGTAATAGTTGCTTAAAAGTAAACACATTGGTATTGTAATACTTGGAAAAAGATGATATTCTACTATTATTTTAGTTCTGTTATCCATTTATAAAAAAATGAATGAAATCTGTCAAAAAAAAATGACATATATCAAAATAAGATGTTTAAATGTGATATTATTGAATTTTCCAATTCCTAAAAATTGGACTATAGCACAAGAAATATGTTGATGAAACTAAATTGTAGTATTTGTCATGTTATGATCTAAAAAAACAAAAAAAATTTGTTGCAAAGATACAAGTTAGTTTTCTCATTTCTTTGATTTTTGCTTTGTAGCGAATGCTCTTTATTGTCTTGTATCATTTGTTGGCCGTTTTGACAACCTAGAAAATGATCATCATATAATTAAACATTAAAATCAAATTTGAGAATTTATTGTACTGTCATGCAGATCTTTCTACTCCATTGATGGCTATGGTCAAAATAAGTATTGGATTTTCGGATATGAATGTCTCAGAAGATGCTAGCAAGTAACATCCTATTTCTGAAATAGTTCTGCTACAATATGTAATGTTGTTGGTCGCTTTGATTGAACAGTATTAGGTTTTTTGTTCAATTTATATATACATATATGTATACATATACATATATATTTATATTTATCACAAATCAAAATGTATTTTTTAAAAAAAATTACCTGTATACTGATCTTGGTATTTATTAAGCTTAGCTTAGTACAACACAATGTGAAATGTGGATGAAGGGGCTGGAGTAGAATGATTGTGTTATGCTAATCTTCCAAGAGTGAAAAGTGCTTGTCTGCTTTGAGAATTAGCATTTGAAATCTAGACTTTAACTTGAGCTCAAGTAATAAGAAATATCTAACAATCTCATTCACCAAGCAGGCTCATTTATTTGCTGGATGTTCCCATAATTAAAAATGATGCAAGCAAATATGTATTACTGTAAACCCTCTTATTAACAGACCAATTGTCTGGTATTACTGAATTATGTATAACAAAACTAAAAACCTGAAAATATCACAAATGTATACATGATACAGTACATAGATGAAAACAGTACTGTAGGAATAAAATAATTAAAATTAAGGGAAATAAGACTAATTTTTTTTTTTTTACCAAACACCACATATTTCTTTGTAATATCAGTACCACCTCTTTGTTTTAAAGTCATTATAAGTGATAACATAAATAAGCACAATATATCTTGGGGTTATAAAGGGAGTAAAACATTGTCTTTGTAAATAAAAAAGGTAAGGGACATGAAGCTATCTTTCAAGACATTGTGCCCATTTTTAGTTCTGTATGTCCGATAAAAATTCAGATCACTTAGACATCCAAAATTGTCTGAATTAAGGCTCCTCATAAATTTGGATTGGTATTTTTCCCCCAAAAAACAGTTCAGTATACATGCCATCCTTCAGGAAACTATAATTTTCATTTTGTCTCAAAGATAGAAAAGTTGATACATTTAAATTACAATGTAAAATACAATCTTATTGCTAAAGCAACTTCGTATCAAAATAGCCAGAAGTGTCTTCATAGTTTAATTTGCAAGAAATAATCGTTGCATCCAATTTTCATTTTAGATTTTCAATTTTTAAAAGATATATTGTCTATTTAAAAAATAAAAGTTGATTTTGTAAACAAAAGTTTCTGATTTATGACTGTTAACAAATCTTGGATACAATGATTTGTGAAATGATATGAAGATTACAATCTTCTCAGTAGGAATCATCTCATGACATTCCTCATTTGGCATCATAACTTGTTGGTGATGATCATCCAAAAATTGGAAAGGGGTAATTAATGAATAAGTTACTTCTCTTGCGTTTTACTGGATCAAAACAAGCATGAATGCTGCTGGACACCAACTAAGGGATCAATTTAGCATAAACTTGCATGAACTGAGCCAATTCAGGCGGGGTGGTCTCAGTCATAATAAGGAGTAAATGTTTAAATTTTCAGCAGTGTAACTCCATTAGTGCAACCTGTATGCACAGCACATAGATAGCCGGTAAGACTCACTCGAAAACTAAAGAGACTTATGTTGACGGTTTTTCATAGAAAAAAAAAATCATCGGATGATAACAATTCCTCTAAGAATTTCAGACAAAAATACATTTTTGTCTTTCTACCAACATAAGAAAAAAAATTGGCAAAGCAAGTTTGAATTTCAGCCGAGTATGTTCACCTTTGCATTAATTACCGTGGTAAAGGCATGAATTTATTTATCTATTCATCCTGTCTATTTGCAAGATATTTCGATAAAATGTTGTACTGTAATGGTTGATGAAGAAATGTGAGTGAGTGAGCTCTTTGGCAAACCATTCTTCCATAACTGCTTTACCTTGCCAGGTAATAGCTGTTACTTCCAGAGTCATCACTAGAATAGGTATCAACCCATCTTTTTATATTTTTATTGCATTCAAACTCATTTCATTTTTATATTGAAAAATATAGTGCTGAAGTCTGGAGAAAGTGTCCCCAATTTTGTTTTTAATAAAAATGCTTTGTGAGAGAATAATTCAAGGAATGACTATCTTTGTTGTTTTGTGCTGATTCTTAGCTTGTATTTGGGAATCTTGGGTTTTTAAAGTAGACTAATAAAAAGCTTATTCAAAATGGTTATTTTTGGATGGATGAATTTTTAGATATAATTGTAGATTGATAACTGGAAATTATTGGTAGGATGAAGAAGAAATGTGTTATGGTAAGGGTTTTGTTTGAGACAAGTTGTTGAATGACTATTTTGTCTGATTTATTCTCCATTTTTGAAAAAAATGTTGGTAAGCATTTCTTATGAAATTCTGCTTATTAGATGCTAACTAATGTTCTATGAGAAAGAAAAAAAGATAACTAACAATTCTTACGTTAATTTTCTGTGTTGTAGTTTTGGTATTTGTTATTTATTCATTTCATTGTTTCTTCAAAAAATTCCACATTTGATTGATTCTAACTCTTGTTTTTGATTCTCTAATCAGATGTTGAACTGTTTGCATGGCAGATCACCATTGCTGATCATAATGGCAGCTTTTTGATTTGTTGTCTGTAGACTAACTCACTCTTCTTTGCAATGATCAATTTCTGTCAATTTTTTTCTACACAATTTTAATTTGGTTACATTGAATAGAAAACAACTCATCTTACCTCACTGGGCAAACAGCTTAGTGAATTTTTCATTGTTTCAAATTATTCATCATCTTCCATTCTGTCAACAAATCAACATCAAACAAAAATTTTCTTTTCATTCTCCCCATCAAAGCTCCTTATGAGTGTAAACTATAAAACTCTCTAAGCATATCATATCCAAATCAAATGGTATTCAGCATAATTGAGTGGGCACATTTTCAGTAACAAACTTGCAGTTGGATATTTTTTCATTTGATAAAAAATATCTTTTCTTTCCTCTGACAGATACTAAACATTTTGTTTATATAAGTAATGAATTGAGAATAATGTGAAAATGTTGAATGAAAAGAGCTAAAGATAATAAATTTGCAAGTAATTTTTTAAGGAATATTCTTTCTCTCTCTCTTAAAAGAAAGAATACGTGAAACATGAATAAATCCTTTCCATGTTTTCTATTGACTCTGCAGAGTTAGCATTGAAGGTTGGTCTCTTAGCCTTTTATCAATTTTGGTCTTCTAAAAATACAATCTGATCATGGAGCATTGCATTCATGGTACATTTAACTTTTGTATAACCTACCATCTAGCAAGAAAAAAAATATTTTTCTGCTGGGCAGACATTAGAGGAAATCAGGTGGAACCATTTTGTATTTGTTGTTCTGGATCATTCCCAAGCTTCTCTGTAAATTTATGTTCTCTACCTAGATCTGCAACTCTGCCTCTTGTCTTTGATAAAAAGAGAAAAATAATGTACCATTATTGTTAGAGATTTTTGTTGCTACTTCCAGAGATTCAAACTCAGAGTTGATTCCATCTCTTGGTGCATAAAATAGGTGCACTTTTCTCCATTGGTTGCTCTCTCATTTTCATTAGTTTTTCTTCTTGTCTTGATTCAGAAAATTTATCTGCATTTTTTTTTTTTCTTTCTTTAGTTTTCTACTTGTACTCAAAATGTTGAGAAGGTTGAAACGACAGTTGCCTAATTTGTTCTGTCTATTTCATTCTCCTTTATTTTGCTTGAGCAATATACTATGATCCACTGTCAGCTTGCTAGGCCCATTGTTGCTTCAACAGAGCCCCTATAATCGTACATTTCCAGAGCACATTCCCTACTCTGTCTGTAGCCAGTGTGTTCTGACACTGGATGAGGAATTAGTCTTTTCTTGATGGGATTCAGAATTGTCCATCTCCTAGACTGGCTGAAGACCCTTGAGGGGAGAGAGAAAGAGTGGTTCATGTCTTTCCCAAGGGCAGTAGTGCAAAGTAAACACAAACTGTTTCAGTGCATGTTGGAATTCGTTTTGCTGATTTTATTTTCTTTATTGCTAATTGTTAGGTCAACCATAACTCCTTATCTGCTTTGATATCCCGAATCAAGAGATGAATTCAGATCTTTACTACCCATTTGTGGTTTTCTTGATTTGCTTTTTTTTAAAAATTTGTATTTAAATGGTACCCTCAGAGAATATTGAAGGCTGTTATGAATATCAAACTCTTAAGACTTTTTTTCTAACTCTTTCTGCCCCAAGATGGTATTTCTTTTTTCTTTCTTCAAATTTTAGTGAAAAATATTCCTCTGTTCAAGGTTCCTATAAACTATTAACTTCTATGTGTGATGTCATATTGCTCGAAGACAATCATTGTTTTCATTGCCTTTATCACCATTCAGTGATTGTCTTAAATCATTATCAAATTGATTGATTGAGTAGAAATATGAAGAACTTCCAAAAATATTTTGAAGTTCCTCTGAAGTATATTCAGTTTCTTCATGGGTTCATCATTTTAAAAAAAGATGTCAGCAAATGGCTTACTTGATCACATTTACCAGTGGTTGCCATATATATATATATATATATATATATATATAATATGGAATAAGCCAGATCTGTCAATCTCTGAAGTACAAAACCCTTAATATTTATACTAAAAGATCTAGAGGTTTTGAGATGATGCTAAAAAAGTAAAAATAAGTAAAACTTATAATTCAATTCTTCTATAACTGTCAATTCTTTAATCAAAATATTAGTTCTTATGAACATTGTTATAGTTGACTGTTGCATGATTCACTTTTTGCATTATGTCATTGTCTGCCTGTCATTTGTGACGCAATGTGAGAATCTTTAAATCTTACAGCCCAGTCAACAGCCATACAATGTATTTAAAGAACATATAGAAAATAGGCAACAATGTTAGAGTTAATACACATGTAAGAATGCTTTAATCAAATGATCTTGTCACAAAAGAATTGATCGAAAGTCGTTGAAATTGTTTTTGAAAGTTTATAACAAAAATATCAATAACCATGTGAAATAGACACCTAATCACTAGCTCTTGAAATCGAAGTAAAAATCATGTGACACACGACAAATCTTTGCGAGTTGGCAGGTTAGAATGAGCTTTCTGATGTAATATTTCAACAGCAAGCAAATAACAAATTATCAATAACAACTACAAAAAAATCCAGACAGAATGTAGATATTAATAAGATGAAAATAACTGAGTGAAGAAAAAAATGTATGCTAAGCCATTTGGGAAAGGTAAAAAGAGGAATAGTCGTAGCAGAAGATAGAATTAGTCAAGGTAAGATAGTAGAGAGGGTTGCTGAGTGCAATATGAGAGTGAGGAAGAATGGCAGGAAAAGGAGAGTAAAAGGAGGAGGTTGAGAAATGTCATTTCTGGATCACTATTAATGGTGAGGGGTCAGGTATCACAGATGTTTACCCCTATTATACGCGAAAAATCTGCTCTAAATCTGATGTCATGTGAGCATAACACATAGAGTATTTTTTTTTTTTTTTTTTTTTTTTTTTTTGCAGTGTTACTATTCCACATTTGATTTACATAGAAAATGTTATTTCACATTTTTATCATCACTATTCAGTGGATTTTTCTACCATCACAGATCAGAACGGTTTGATTTGTTTGTGATTTTGTGATGATTGTTAATTTTCAATGGAGAATTTTTTGATGTTTTTTTTTTTTTACACAATATTACACCATTCTCTAACCATTTTTAAGATGCTGTGTCTTATTGCATGGTTTGTTTTGCTTATAGTCTAGTCCAGGGGTCAGCAAGTTATGGCCCATGGACAAAATCCAATCTGCTGTGACGTTTCATCCAGCCCACCAATCATATAAAATATGCTATTATTCTGAAATGATAATTTTTATTTCATTCTTTAATATATAAAATAAAACTTGCTTTTATACACAAGTTAAAATGAACATTGTACAAAAAATGATAATGCTTTAAATTTTAGGAGACATAGATAAAATGGTTATTAATCATTATCAGTGAAAACTATCAGATGATATGAAGCAATAAATCATAGAGAAATGTTTACAAGATACTAGTATATTAGATTTCCATTTGACTAGAACTTCCAATATCAACTGTTTCTTCAATCACTAAAAATACTTTAATAATGATGCATTTGAAAATATCTATTAAAAAATAATGTGGTTATTGTGGTCAGAAGCAGGTTATCGGTTATAGTTTTTATAAATTATTAGTTTTCATTATTCTTGATAATTGATGTAACAGCTGATATTGGATGGTTAATTTAATTAGAAATATTCAATATATTTCATTATTCTCATTGATTCTATATCTCTGATACTACCACAAAGAGAATTGTATTAGAGTTTATTCATAATGGAAAATATTATTCAAAACGGTTTAAAATAAATATCTTAGTTTTATATATGTTGAAGATTTTACTTTGATTTTGTCTTGGTTTGCAAATCAAAAAAATATTGTCAACCTGACCCTCTTCCAAAAACGTTGTCTGATCCCTAATCCAATCTATGGGCTATATCTTATTGTCATGATTTTGAGCTGTTTGTTTGACAACACATTGTGTACTACTTCTTAATAGAACACTCAATAGAACTGAATATGTTTACAAATGAAACGTAGTCTATCGACCATATTATAACCTGAAAAAGATCTATAAAAAGTGCTAGTGTATATATACTCAACCTTTCATTTTGAGTATTCAGGACAGTTACAAATTGGCAGACAAAATTAATAATTTTATCTCCCAACATTAACAGAAGAATTTATTTATGATAAATGAATCGGAAAGACCAGATGTTGTTATTGAGACTTTTTTTTTTATAGCTTAATTTGTAGGTATGAGTGTCTTTCACTTGTTGGTAGGTAGCTTGAAGTAATAGAGTGTAGATTATTCACTTTGTTTCAGTTTTGTTCAAATACAGATGTGTGAGGTTAATATATTTGTGTGTATATGTAGACTCATAGTGTTAACTTAGAAACCAACCTTGGCTTTGGTTTGGTGTAGGGTTTTGCATTAGAAAAGACATTGTATTCTGAACATTTCTAGCATTTCAGAAAGAACTAGACTGGACTAAAAGATTCTTTTGATTACGAAATCTGTTCAACATATCTTCTTGGTGACTGAGAAGATGAAAAAAAAAATTACCAGTTAAAATAGTTTGTTGTGGTACAGCTTTTGTATCTTCCAGTTATTGGAGTTAGCTTACAGAGTATTGATTCTAGCACGGCTGGGGGCTTGAATTGTTGTTTCTGTCACTGTAGAAGAGATTTTTCTTTCGTCTTCTATAAAGAAAGTTTTCTAAAGTGGTTTTATTTTTATTTTAACCCAATCCTATGGGTCTGGCTAGTCACTCAATAGAAAACCTCATGTGACCAATGTCTTCTGGCAGCCTACTTTGTTAGGGATGATGAATTAAAAAATTGGAAGAAGGCCTGATCAATGAATAACTTACATCTATCGCCATTTGTTTGGGAAGTGATCACTAAAAAATTTCTGAATTTAAAAAAAAAAAAAAATAGTAGGCACAAACTAAGGGATCAATTCAACATAAACTTACCCTGTAAGTTGAAACCTCTGCTAAAAACATTTGGGGGGAGGGTATTTAAAAATGACAAAAGTTTTTTTGTAGATGTACTAAGAAGTAAATGTTTAAATTATCAGTTTTCTAGCCTTATAGGTGCAGCTTGTATGTTTCATACATACATACATACATACATACATACAGGTATTCATACATAGCCAGCCAAACTAACTCAAAAACTGAACGAAACATGTGTTGACTGTTTTGGTTGACGGTTTCTAATGAGGTAATTGGTCAATACTGGTGAACTTTCAGCCTTTCATCTCAAAACAATATCTCCAAATAAAAAAGAATGATCTGTTACTAATCAAATACCTTTGTAAACAAACTTGTGAAATTCAAGGGTTCAGTAGTAGCTTCTATATTTTAATCTAGATGGATAATACCATTTATATATTAACAAGAACAGTATTCTAATGATGTGTTCACGTACCACTGTAAAGGAAACCATGAATAAAGAACCACTGAGTGGGTAACTGCAGATAAGTGGTGGTGAGGGCTCTGGAAGGTTGAGTGCGGATAAAGTAGGACCACTGAAAGTGAAGGGGGAACACTGAAACCTTACGTAAGGGTTAAGCGCTAGAAGAACTACAACTTATATAAATTATGCCCCCCCCCCAAAAAAAAACAAGACAATTTATATCTATAATCCTAGTGAACGTTGATGATGTAATGTTATATCTATCACAAGAATTGATCAAAAGAAAAACAAAGAACAAATGATTGTTCTTGGATGACTTCTATTAACTGGAGACTGACAAACCGGCTGATAGAAATGTATGTGAACAAACGTCTATAAGCTTTGACATTGAAATTTTTCCCTGCTAGTTCTCTCCCTTTTTTTCCCAACTTATGCACCTGTATTGTCAGCCAGTTTTATTTCTTCTTTCACTTATCTCTTTGGCAATATTTTTCTGGAATATCATTTCCTCTTGGTCTTTCTGTTTCTTTTTTTTCCCTCTCCAATGCTTCTATTTTTATATTTACTTTGAACTGATCTGTCCTTCTAAACCACCTATATTATATTTATTTAAAAATCTGTTCTTCTGTCTTTTAAAAAAATCTTATTTCTCTATCAAAAGCATTATGGAAGAATGAGGGAAAATGTGCTACCCTCTATCAAAAATATGTTCTTACAAAGCCTTTACATACATAAGTTGTGGATATTAATTAATATGACTTCTTTCATTCCCCTTTTTTTTCACTAGAATTTTTAATAACTTTCTTTTTCAAAAAATATTTTAGATCATAAAAAAGTTAGTGTAGGGATCATCTTAAAAACTTAAATAACATTTTTCATTTCTTCACCTGGTCTCATATCTTCTAATCTATTTTTCTAAAATTGGGTCCTATTAATACCATCAAAAGGTTATAACATTGAGGAGATTACTTACTTTTTTTTTGCTTTCTGTAATTCAATTCTGGTTTGTTATTCATAAGTGTAGTCTCTGAACATTTTCCTGTTATATTTTTTTTTTCATTTCAACTCTTCATTTGAAAATTACAATGAACTTCTTATTCTATAGAGCAAATCATCAGGAATTTATTCTTTGTAAACATAACATTTCTTATTGAATAATATCCTTAGTACAATAATCACCATTAAAGAAATTAACTATTCCTTTTCTGAGTATTTTTAAGCTTTAAGATAAGATCATATGCATGCTATAGCACTGTTTAGTTGACTGTCAGTGAACTATCAAACAGCAATAACAATTATAAAGTCTGGAAGAAGTTGATTGGAGAGACATTAAAATTGTACTAAATTTTCCCATTTTGGATTATTGCATTATAGAAACTAAGGCAGTCCATTTTTGGAAGGGGCTGTAGTTAATGGTGTGTATGGAGCAGCCTGCCATAATCTTTGTGTTCGTCTCTTGTACAAAACTATGGCATTGAAATATTTTGATTACTTCTCTTCAGTGTTACCAATTTAGATATAGATAATTCTAAAGAGCTGAAATCAAGGGATTATGAAGGAAGATCTATTTTCTGTGATTCTTTAATTTATTTTTCTTTAGATTTCTTTAGAACTACTGATTCGAAAAGCATTATCACTCTAAGATTTCTTCAGTTGTTATATGACATGTCTTACTCAATATTTTCCCTTTATTATAATGCATAGTGGAAATGATGTATTAGTATGATTTGGCCGTTTTCTTACAGTTTATTCGTAGACTACACAGGATGAGTAACATTATTCATTCTAAGTATTGAATTAACAACCTGCATTGTATTTAATCTACTTATCTAAGAACCATAGCTGATACTGGAGATCTATTTGGGAAAAAAGATCAAATCAAACTTGCTAAAAAAATTTTTTAGTGACCTAGAAGTGACTAGTTTTGAGGCTTATAGACTAGTGCTACGTGAGTTGCTGAATAGAAATGCACTAGAAAATTCAAATACTTTAACAAATTTTTTCTACCCCACCTTACTGTATTATTTTCTCAAATAAAAATAATGTACTGTATATTTCATTTTAGATGAAAGCATATGTGCCCGATGTTTTCATTACTTCAAGTAAATACAACCTTAGTTTATGATACACATGTTTCAAAATATAACTTGAACTTAAGGATTGAACAAAGAATGCCTAAAATCTTCTGGAGAGTTAGTTGATTTATTTTAGAATTTTATTTCACAGTATAGAGTAAAGAATCATTCTGGCCTTAGATTTTGCGAGTTTTCATCCTCTGTGTGTATAATGATATAATAAACATCTAGCTAACTCTTTGTCTGAAAAATAAATATAAAAAAGTGAATTGTTTCATCTACAAAAAAAATAATTCAATTTATGTTTTTTCCTTAAGCAGTCACCACAGTCTGCTTGGGATATTTGATAAGAATCTGGAAGCCCTTCTTCTAGATTAAAATAACATCCTTTCTGCTTGATTTACCTCAGCTGTTAGTTTTTACACCTGACTTATGTTAGAACGTTTTTCCTCAGGTGAAAGATAAGTAACATAGTCTGATCATCTGGATAAGTTGCCATCTGTGATGAGCAAGTGCCATAATGCAAAAATCTCACAAGTTCTTAGGTCCTTTTGGAGGAAAAAAGATAAATTCTCTCTATATATTGTTCCTGCAGTTTTTATTTGTCATCTAACGTTATATTGTGCTAATCCTGACTAGCTGAATCTTGTATTTGTGTCCTTGTTGTCAATGCTATCTCAAAGTAATAAATAACTTCTGGTTACTTTAACTGTAACTCCAGTTTGCTATCTGGTTGGCACCCAGCTGCTTTACCACTTTGCTACTGAAACTTCATGGTTAGCTGAAGTTCACATCTTACCTTGTAAATTCACCCTTTACTACAGGACTCTTTTGAATTCTGCTGACCATCAAGTTCTTGTAGCCAAGTGGTAAAGCTGCTGGATGTAGACTAGGCTTCTCTCTGACAAGAGCAACTTGAGTTTGAATCTCATTGCAAACTTATTTCGAATCCATGTTGTCTTTTTTTGCTTGTTACTATAAAGTGATGGTCTAATATATCTAGCAGCTGGGATCAAATGACGAGAACTTTTCTGATTTTCTATTTCTAATATTTTGTATACTGTTTGAAATTAATCTTGCCATTTGCTCTTTTGAAATACCTGATTTGAACTCTAACTTCATTTTCTACACTATAAGTTTTTTGTGTTTTGATTACCTTTCTCCTCAGAGAATCATTATGAACTTAATTGGTTCTGATAATGAAAATATTTGTCAGTTATCAAAAACAGTGATATTTTCATTCTGTTCAGAATGAGATTTATTGAAATATCAAGTCCTAATGAATACTGATTTATTTATATTTTTTTTCTGGTGAACTTAATCTTATGAATATAAACATATCTAATTCATGAAAACTATTAGAATAAATTGAAAATATAAATGTTTTTCTATTAAGTTCCTTTCTTTTAGAAGCCAGCAGCAAATAAATTAGTTGATCACTTATCTGCTGCAAAATTAAAGCAATTTTTAGCTCAGAACATATGGTTTTGATTGAATTATTTCATTAATAAAAATTCTGACTGGGAAAAGGAAAGAGATCAGAAATTTAAATACTTTTATAATGCTTGCAGCTTTTGGAAACTTTTTGCATTGTACGAGGATGGATCAATAAGTTCATAATCTGATACTGTCATTTTGGATTTTGATCGGAAATATCCCTATTTATTGTTCGATCTATGAGATTAATGTAGTACTGGGTTATCCTCAATCAAAAATATGTTCTTACAAAGCCTTTACATATCCTCAGCCAATATACATCCAAATATATATATATATATATATATATATATATATATATATACCAAGAAAATTAATATCATATAGTCTCAATTACTAATGAAGGTGATTGTTGAGAAAATTGATATTTGTCGTGTAAAATAAGAACTTTTTCATTATTAGGTTATGGACTTATTGATGCACCTGTGTAAACAATCATCAGTATTGGTTTTTCTAATAGTGTGACTTCTGGTTATAATTTTTATCAAATTATCATTAGCCTAATCCTCACAAATTGTAGAGAATCCACTGAGGATAGAACTTACTAGCAATGGCTTGCAAGTCTAGCTTGCTGACCCTCACTTTATAACAATGCTTGCATTATGTGGTGGATAATCTGTCTACCTGGAATACCAAGAAAATTAATTCCATGTAGACTTTGGCAGGTTCCACCAATCAATTACTAATGATAATCAAAATTATTTAAAATATGAACCTAAGAACTTTAAAGAATAGGTTCATAAATTGAATAAACAGATAATGTAAATTTATCCTTTAGTATACACCTTACTTTCAGTACAGGCAAAGCTTTTCAGTTGGATGTATAAATTTTTGTGTTAGAGTTTTGAGTATTTTCAAAGAGGATCATAGTAATTTTGCCAGTTGCTTAAAAAATATGATCTCTCAGCTGTCAGTCAGTGATAAGGACATTGGTTTGTAAGGGATCAAGGATAAGCCTTATTTCTGGTGCCTCCAATGACCTGAGTTCACCAGTGTTATTGAAAGAAAAAAATTGCTTAAATAAGTATCAAGTGTGAAAAACTTGATCATATTTTAGAGGATTCTTTTCTTTCTTTTTCAAAAATTTGATTCAGGTAGCAAAATGGGGAAAAAATTTTCCAAAATTGTTATTATTACAGAGTGCTTTGTATGGCTGTAATATATTCTCCAGTTTGAACATGCTTAATTTTTGTTCTTAGAATTTTCCTTTCTCTTTTTAAGCAGTGATTAACTGAGAATAAATAGTCTAGTTTTTAATTAATAGTTCTATTGATTCTGTAAAAATGCTTCCACATACATACATACATACATACATACATATATATTTTGGAGTTGATGAATCTCCTGCCTCTGTACAGTCAAATAAGAGTAACAGCATTGGCCCTGCATCCCTCTTTCTTCCTATGGACATTGTGGACTGCACGTTCAGTATGGCATATGATGGGCATTGGTGTAGCAAGTGACCATGATCTGCAAGCACAAACTGGACTTTCAGTTTGTTACAACAAAGGTCCAAATAGATGAGCAAATAAGCAATAGTCAAATTTTCATTATGTACGTTAAAAAAAGTTTTTAAAAAAAGACATTCGTTCTCTTTGATTCTCGGATTCAAAGTGAATGATAGTTAAATAAACAAATAGTCATGTTTTGATTACATCTGCTACAGGGTTTTTTTCCTCCCTCAGTGACTGTTTTCTTTGATTCTAGGGATAGAGTTTTAGATTATTTATAGCAATACAGTTATCCAGTCTGACTTGCGTTATATATTTGTATAGGTGTGGATTTTTTATTTCTCTGTCTGTAACAATGGTCTCTTCCATTTAAAGGTAGCAATTTTACTGATGAAGATATCTCCTACCTACCACATGGAAGTATGGACTCTTCTACTGAAACTAATTCAGTATTTTTTCTCTCTCAGATATCATTCCATAGAAATTCAAATATATCCATGGATTTTTTTCAACATAACTACTATTAGCAATATGAATCCAAACTTTTTGAAAATTTTCTTTCTGTACCTTAATTCATTTTTCAACATCAGGGCTACTCTTTCACTGCTTAATATTCTATAAAATATTGAGTTAGCTTATTTCTGTAGAAGCTTTCTCTCTCAAGCAAGGTCAACTTCCCTAGAAGTCCAATTGAAAATCAGTTGCTCAAGGCTCTTAGATTATTACTCATTCCATAAGACCCTTCTCCTACAGGAGACCTGCATGAATAGGTCTGACTAGATAACTGCATTGCTGTAAATAATCTTGAACTCTTTCCCCAGATGTCAGAACATGTACAGGTGAAGGTTTCTATTCAGGCATGGGTGGGGATATATATATATATACATGTATATATATTTTTTCAAAGTCGTCTATCTGTTTCACTGCGTGTTTTATCTTTACGTCTGATCTCTGATCTGTCTCAGAGCAACGGATGTGTTGGAAGGAGACAAGCTGACATTTTGGCATGCCAAAAAAGAAGCAGCCTTTCACGTCATGTCCAGGTGTCACCGATACTTGAATAGCAGTCTCTAAGGTGGTAAAAACAAACAAACAAAACATCTAAAATGTATAAGAAAATCATAAGGTAAGCGTATCCATCTTATTTCATCCTTGCTGTATTAATCAGGCATGCAAGACTATTAACATTTAACAAGTAAATGCATTGATATTGTCTATTTATTCATTTAGGCAAACAATGTTTAGGAATATTTGATTCATCTTTCGGAGGTAGATTTGTCTCTGGTTCTTTTTCCCCCTTGTAAATGATAGAAAAAAAATTTTTTTTTTTTTTTTTTTTTTGAACGAGCACTTTAAGATTCAAAGAGTTTTCCAGATAATTGAACTCCATGTCGTTGATGTTGACTCAATGTTTCGACCGATCCATCCAGGTGTACTTTTCACACTTTGAGAGATTTGAGAAGAAACCCATGTTTGGGTAATTTGTTTCCACTATTGAGAGTAGAAGATTTGTATTATTATTTCTTAATGGAACGGTTGACATTTAATCTAAAATTTCCAAAAATGCTTAATTTTGTTACTTATTTTTCTCCATCTTATTACTGTTGCTTCTTTTTACAAAACTCCGAGTTGATGCCCTTTGATTGCTAGATTAAACAGCAAAAAATGGAAAATAGACAAGAAACTTCCATTGAGACTTGAACTCACATTCCACATCTTGAAGACCTGTCTTTTATGGACGTCACTCAACCACTTTGGCCATGAAAACTTTGATGAACATAGATCTATAGTCATTCTGCGATCCCCCTCCTCTCCGATGCTCTCCACCAGTTTTGTGTTACTACCGAGCAATAGTCTTTTTTTCAAATTTTGTTTTTTCATGAAGCATTTTCACTTTATTATCAGCTTTACTGCATCTCATTGCTGCTTTTTAGATGAAGCATTTTCACTATTATTAATATGTTACTAGTTTTACTTCATCTTATTGTTGCTTTTCATCATAATACCCTGGGTCAATACTCTTCAACTGCTAGACCAAACAGCGATAAATTTAAAAACTGTTGTATTCTTGATTTACTCGTGATTCTGTGTCCTTTGCTGTGTCTGCTTAAGCTGATATAATGCTTTAATTTTTGCTTATAACTAATGTCACATGACCTTAACTTTTGCAGGTCATTTGCTGATCAGTTTTAACCCTTTTAGCATGGTAAACCAATGAAATCCTTCGATACCACCCATCCTATACATTGATTAACTAGTGACTTGAATCTTGTTGCTTGTCAAGAGCAGAGAATGAATATTCTGTTATTCGTTATTACCATTCACATCACTATTTGTTAGATTAATCAGTTGCAAAAGTGAATGGTTTCAAAGATTGGAAAATTTTAAAACTTTTTAAATCACAAAATGAATTTTAGGAATCGTCTTGCATGCTGCGTAAGAATAGTGACACTAATAGCGTCTAAAAGATATATATTTTTTGCCACTTGTTTTCCTGTTTTGATACCAATTTTGAGGTATGCAAGAATGGATCAACAAGTAAGCTGAATTTTGATTTGGAATCTTCACTGTATAATTGTCAGTCTGATAAATGGAGAATTGTTGCCTTGAGTGCATTGACAACGATGGAAATAAAGTTGAAAAATGAGTACCTGTTGTGTCAAATGAATGCTTTTTTATCATTAGGCTATGGACTTATTTATGTGCTGATGTACATGAAAAATATTAATTTACTTTTAGAAATATGGGTATCTCACAAAGTAATGGTTTGGAAGTTGATCTTGCTGATCATCATTAATGATTTTGATCCTCACTGGGGGCTCCATACTGGTGGCTTTGTGCCAGAAGTAAGCTATTCTTGGTAAATAAAAGTACTACCAATATAAGTTGGAACAAATCAAAGTAGGCAGTTTTCAAAAATTCAGAGTTAGAATTAATTTGATTGTTCAAAATCTATAAACCACAACCGGCAACTTTGAAACTTTATTTATTGTTATAATTTATATTTGAATATTCATGTATTTGCATTTACTATATTAACAGATATTTCTAATTTATTGTGTTCATGTAGCTAAATCCCAACATGGCAACCTTGAAACTTGCAAATGATACAAGCTTTTCTTGAAATTAGTGTTCTATTTATGGTTCCAAAAGAAATAATTTTAATTTGTTGTAAGTTTTTTTGATTCAGAATATATACTTTTTTTTTTCAATGTCAACCCCACATTTTTTTTATCAGTTCATTATTTATGAAAACACCTGAAATATAGAATTTTATCTCAAAAAAGAAAGATATGGTGCCAATTTTTCAAAAAGTGATACATACATTTCAATTACTTTCTATATAAATAAAATTCTATCGCTATCACAGTATTATTTTGATAAACTTTGCTGTCTACATTTGCATTGCAACACAGAAAAGTGGTGAAAAAAGGGACATAAAAATGTGCAGAGATACACACGTGTATGTGGGTAATTTTTTTCAAACCCTCACCACTAAGAAAATACTCAAGAAAGAGAATCCAAGTTGTGTCTCATTTTACATCCAAATGTGTTTTAATGTTGGAAGAGCATTAAAATCAATATAATTCTGTAAAATCTATTAATGCTACAATATGATGAAATACCAAATTTTCCCTACAATCAGATTGATTTTTTTCAGATTGATAAAATAAGTTTCAATATGTAGCCATTTAAGATGTTTTTGTAATTGTAAATTAAACCTCAAAATTTACCGGAGATTCCAAGATAAGTTGGTAATATTCAACGATTTTTTTTCTTTTTTGGTCTATCCTTATATGGCTTTCTTTTTTTTTTTTTCTCATTGTATCATCTCTTTCCTTCTTAAAGTGGAATTTTCACCTGGTACTTTGTTGTCGGTTCGTTAAATTCATATTATGTCTATCAAATCACTGTAGCTCCACAAATGGCTTGCCCAACCAACCAGCCAGCCAAGTGGGCTACACATTCTTCTCTCTTTGTTTGCCTGTCTATGTAGGTGTGTGTGTGTGTGTCTCCAGGCACTTCTGGTCGCATTTTGGGGGCTATCATCTTGAAAATTTGTATGTGTATACCACTAGACACCATTTGGAAAATTTTTTTTTCTTTTTTTTTTTTTTTTTTTTTTTTTTTTTTTTTGACGAAGTAATTTTTTTTGGTCTCTATGTTCATTTCAGACTAACAATGCCGAAATTCTGTGCTGGTATTTTTTAGATAATTCTTAGGATAAAAGATCTACTTTTTTCTTTTTTTTTTTTTCTCCCCTAATAGATTACTAGTTATGGTAGTACACATATACTATGGTGATTCATTTATGCAAAGTACAGATATTCAATATAAATTTAACAATATTCACAAACTGTGCCAGTTCTCAAGATAAGTTAAGCTGTTCATTGATATTCTTACTGATTTATCGTTACTTTTTTCTTATGTCTATAGATCTTTCTCAACTCTGCTAGTATAAGTAACATAGTATACAGTAAGATTTAATCTCAACCTCACCTATCATTGACATGAACCTGAATCTGTTTTACTTACCAGAATGGGTTGTTGGTAATGATGCTTTGCTACTATTGATTGTTTCTTGTGTGCTTTGGGGGGGGGGGTGATTTATCACTTTTTACAATCCAAGTTTTTAAAAATGCAGTTGATTTCCTGGTTTCTGGAAGTCAGTTGATATATATTATACCTGACTTCAACAAGCTAAGAAATCAAATATCACATGTACCAAAAAACAAAGATCGTAAGTAAAAGATATAACCTAATCGAAGAAGGTGTAGATACTTTCAAGTGTCAACTTGATAGATACAAAAGAATATAAAACATAGAAAAAGAGAAAGAAAATTTACTTTTGATTTATGTTGGTCTTTCATTTAGTCGCTTGTTTCTACTTTTTTTTTTTTGCTGTTTCAGCCTCTCCTGCTTTTTCAGATTTTTCTTTGTCCACTTTATTCCTGCTTGACCTGCCAAAGTGCATTTGATTTAAGCTTTGATGTCATTGTTTATGAGTGAACTTTGGGAAATGTTTTTTTTTTTTTATTTCTTCATTTTTGTGTTCTTTCAGGAGTATCACATCTTTCTATTTGTTTTTGTAATTCAAAGAGAAGAATGAATAAGCATAAAAAGTCTGTTATTCTCTCACTCTTGTCTTGTTACTTATTCCCCCCCCCCTTCAGCTCTAAATGTCATGACTACACTATAAACAAAATCTATTATACAAAAGGAAATTTTTCACTCAATATGATAAATGATCCTTATCAGAATGTAGATAACTATCATTGCTAGGAATGAAAGCTATGTCTTGGTATATAGTGGCATAGGTGGGATCAAATTTAAAAAAAAAAAATTGTGTTGAAAGGCAAATTAGCTTTCCTTAATAATTTTATTTTATTTATTACAATATTTCTATTCATTATTTTTACAGACATGAGATATACTTTGCAAAGAGATAGTTTTGTATTATACTAACAATATTTTGTTTGAATGGACCCTCGGGGATACTTTTTTATTGGGTTATTGTAGGTAATTGAAAATAAGCGAATTGCCTTTAGGGACAAAGTGCAGCATTGTCTTATGCTTGTGAGAGTACTGACCACAGCTAAAGAGTTTCACTTGCTTTGATATTTGTCACAGATTTTCCAAAGGTCAAATGGTTAATAATACTTACCAAGTTGCACTGAAAATCAAACCATAAAACTAATATCTTCCAGTCCTTTTGTCTACCATATTGCTATTGGTTAGTATATCAGAAAATGTTGTTTTGATGATCATTTCAGATAAGGTTTCTTAATGCTTCAGTTGACAACTTTTCATTAAAAGATTGAATGGTATAGAGCTTAGCTGATTTATGGGTACACTAATATAACTGTTTCTTCTTTTCTCAAAAAGTCAATCCTTTTCAAGTAGTTTGGGTGTCGAATGTTTAGAAATAATTACAATTATATAAAATGAGTCATTACTGAGATTTACTGAACACAAATATTTCGGGTGTGAATGACTCGCCAAGCAACTTGTTATGAAAGTACTCCAAGATAAGAAATAAAAATAAATGAGCCATAAATTCCAATCTTTAAAGATTCTTATCAGTATAGATTATAGCTATAAGTCATTATAGATATTTACAAAGCTTAGCTCAATCTGGCAAAAGCCAAATAGAGAGGGATGGAGATGAAAAAAAAGTTGTACCAAATTTTCAAGTAGGGAGGGTCTGCCTATCTTGAAAATCAGTATTTGAAATCCTGAGGTTTTACCTGGGCTTTGAACACCAACAGCTGGTGCCAGTGGGGCAGGGGTCAGAGCAACAAATCATTGTAACGATAACTTTTCTCTTTAAAACTGCATTAATAGATCCTGAATTTCTAAGTTTCCCCAGGCTTGACTTTATTCAATTAGAATAAACATACCTCCATGCATTAAAAGTTAGATTATTTAAGAATTTCATAATTTCATTTGGTAGATTCTTATTAATTTGTTTTCTTTTAATGAGGGAGGGAGAGAGAGAGGCAAAAACAGAGTAACTATTTGGTTACTTAAGCTACTAACGAGTTTATTACTGATGAATTGAATGCCTACATGTAGAACCCCTGTCAAGGTTTACAATGGGTGTAGCAATAAAAAAAATGTCATAGAAGTGATTTTAATAGTCATTTTTGACTGGGCTATGTCATGGGAGAGTGATTTACCCAAAATCATGGCTTACCAGTGATGAGAGATTTTTTTTTTTTTGTCCATAAATCTGGTGATGAGACAGAGTGCAAAAATATGGATTCATACTTTCTCCAAGGACATTAATGCTATTGGCTAAAAATACCTGTCCTCTGGGCAGTTATCTCTAACTACTTGGAGTCTATAGCCGTAAAACTTCAAGTTATGTAAAGGTTATCAGAAGTGTTACTCCGGTATATATGATTTATATTGAGTACAAATTCCTTAGTAGTGATGTTGAACTGATAAATGTTTCAATGTAGGGACAACTTAGATTGGAAGATCTGCGTTTAAGAAATGATTGAAGCTTTACAGTTACACTGCAAAAAGAACTCTCCCTAAATCCTGAAAAAATCAATTCAGAAAACTTTTAGGAAAGGAAGGTCTTACAGATTGAAAGCATGGAAAATTCTTTGCAAAAAATTTTCATTTATATTTTTCAGCAAAGTACCTCTGGATTTAAATAGTGTTGTGTATAAAAGTATGACAATTTTAATTTCATGGCTTTTAAGTGAAAATTTATTGAGAAAGAGAAACGTATAATTGTTGTTTGATTTTCCAAAAGAAATCTTATATATTTTATAATGAGAATTCATTTGATTATTTTTATTCTTGTTTAGTTACATATATATATAACTTATTTCCAATATTTCTAATATGGTTATGATTTTAGGTGCAGTTATCCTTCCATAGATGATATCAATGTTTTTGTTTATTCAATGCTGGCCTTAGTAAAGTTGTGATTAGGATGATAGTAAATAGTATTAATGATATATAATGTTTCAACTACAAAAGAAAAATATGTTAACATTGGTTATTCATCAATTTTATCATAGAGCAATATTTGATTGATATAGTTAATATAATAGTTTTAGATTATATAAAAACAAATTGAATCCATATCAAAATAAATGCAGTGAATATAAAAAAAACTTATTAAACAGTTCTCTCTAGCTTGATTTTAGTTATGTAAACAAAAAACTTATGATAATTGTTTTAGCCTTTTATACTTAGAAATTCTAAACATTACTTTTTATCCTGTTCTAAAAATGTATTTTATGCTTCCAAAATTATGGCACTCTTCGGAAATTATAGTCTATTATCATCTAGATTGAAATATCTAAAACCTATAACCATTTTTCTTGGGCGAAACTCAATTTTCTGGGAGAAATTTTGTGACAGAGGCGTGGCAAATTTCTATCTATGTAAGCTGCCTAGATTTGAGCTTGGTTTGCAGAATCTGTTCTCTGTGCTGATAACTGTTAGACTATTGCTCACCTCCAAGTTTATATAGTAATTTGAGACCTATCGGTCTGTGTTACAGAACAAACAGAAAGAGAGGAAGTGGGTAATGCAAACTCACAATCACAAAGTCGACTTTTGCTATGTAACTTTTACTGTGTCTGTACTTGTTGCTGGTAATATATCTACTACTGCTACTGTTGTATCAGTTTCAATTTTACCCAATTCACTTCAATTTCATTGTATACCTAAATAGAGAGGCTGCTCTAGGTTGATATTGGACTTTATATAATGAGAAATTGTTTCACAAATACCAAATTCAGGTAACCCATCTTTGTCAGTTTTTGATGGGCATAAAATTGGTGATCAGTTTGGAGCAAAACTAGTGTCTAATTCTATGATTATAGAATATTTGACAGGCAATTTCTTTTTTTAATAAATCATTATTAGCTTGTATGAAATATAATTTTGGATTAGTTATGGGTTGAAAAATAAAATAGCAAGCCTTTATATAGAGATAATGATATAATCAGGAAAATTGAAATAAAACTGATCGGTTCATTAGTAATGATGCGAAAGGTAGTTGGTGCTTTTGATTAGTGGGTGATGAGATTTTTTTTGTTTTTTTTTCTTAATGATTGAAAAGAATTCTACTTATGACTATAAAGAATGAGAATGCCAATTGAATTTATTTTTACTAATAATAGGCTGAAACATTTAATGTTTTAAAAGACAGAATGAACTCTAGTATTTTTGAGGATCCTGTTTTAATTATTCTTTTCCTGATTAATTTTGCGTTTATTTCATTTTAAAACAGGATTTTTTTTAAGTGAAAGAAACTAGAAAATTGTAGAAAGTATAAAAGATTGCCATTTCTGTTCATTCAGGTCAAGCAAGGATTCCACTTCGTCTAACAACGGAGAAGGTGGAGGTTTGTTTGGTGTTTCCACACAAGCCATGTTCCGCCTACCCCGGGGACTCACACCTCTGGCTTTGGGTACTCGACGACGATCTTCGCCTGCCGCTGTTCATCGAGCAGCGTTTGCGCGGATCCTGGACAGACGACTCAGCTAATCTTAAAACAAAATTAAGAAGGCAAAAAACATGAACAAAGGATTTGCTCAAAATAATTTTGACTAAAATGACAGATAATTCATTTACCCAATCGTTTACCACCTGACCAATTGACCATAGTTTTATTTTATTTTATTTTTGATCATTTGAATAATTGGAGTTTTTTTTGTTTTGTTTCGGGGGTCATTCTTCGATTCTTCTCGTATCTCTAAAACACCTTTCTTTCTTATGGCATTAATAGTCTTTTCAAAATATCAAGAGTGTACACAAGTAAATAAGATCAAAATGTCTGTTTCTGTTCACGCTTATTTGTATGAGAGTCAAAGTTTGAACTTAGGCACCAAACTACTCCCATGTTTAAAAGCAGTTTTGAACTTGGTTTTATTTGAAAAGAATTATCATAATTGAAGTTCTAGATGTGATTCATGTTATCTATTTTTATCCATTGTTTTTTTGTTTTATTTTTTCAAATTTTGAAATGACTATTAGTGCTGTTGGAAATTTTTTTCAAAGGTGTTACAGGGGTATGGACTAACGTTTTTGTTTTTTGGTTTTTAATATTTGTGTTTACCTTTTTACATTTTGATGATTTTCGTTCTTTCCTGCTTCATATATGATTTTTTACTGTGCATTGTTTTTTTTATTACCTCCCCTTATTGTTTTTACTAAATTCCAAGTCTTTCAATGGAACAGTGATATTGAACAACCTTTTGTTGTTTATTTTTACAATTGGTCTACACCTACTAAATTTGATGTTTGATTTCCTCTCTTCCCTTTTAAGTCATTTTATGGTAATGCCAACTTTAAAGCTCATTGTCGATAGTTCTGAACAATCCCCTTTTCTCCCCAAAGAATATCAATGCCCTCTGCCCTAGGGGATTTGAGATTTGCATCTGTATTGGATTAGGATTGTGCAGCATCACCCTCATTCCTTTTCTTCATATCCCACCCTGGCGAGCCAGTGAGTGATGAAACAAATTTTCGATTGGTTGTAAAATAGGGAAGGAATTTTTTTTCACCAATGTGTTACTTGTTGTATAGCTGTCTCAATGATAACATTTCTTTTAAGTCTTAGGTAGGATAAAATATGTTTTACCAAAAATGAGGTTTTACAAAAAAAGACAGTAAAAAATTATGTAGTGAATGTATTATTTGAGATGCTAATCATTTTCATGTATAATTATAAAAACACTAGCACAAAATCTCGGCATTGCCTGAGAAAGAGAAACTTTAAATTTGACAATGTGAGTTAAGAAATAATACTATAGTAGGAGTGTGTTCAGGCCTGCCAAGGATGTGCAAGAATTTATTTCATTCTATCTCCAGGTACTACTGGTCATCCCTGTTAGTTTAACATTTATGTAACTGAATGTTAAGATATAGTATCTTTCCATGACTGGACGTTAGAATTTATTGCCCTCCAGTGCCTGGACGTCAGAATTTAGCATTCTTCAGTTTCCATAGATTGGAATTTAGCATCTTCCAGGGACCAGGTGTTGGTTTATGGTGCATTCCAGTGCCTAGGTATAAGTTATAAGTACGCAACTCGTTCATTCAGAAATAATAGAAAAATATTTTATTTTAAATGTAAAGAATTACTTTTTCAACAAGTCAAGTAGATTTAACTCCCTTAGATATCAGTTGTATTCATTTGTAGGGGAGTTTGAAAGCTTTATCTGGATATAAACGGCAAGCATTAGTATTCTTCCCAGCAGCAAGACAATAATGATGAAAACAAAGCCTGATAATACCAAAACTGACTGAAATTTTAGCTTTAAAACATTGATTACAGTACAAATTACAAATATTGGTCTCTTTTCGTTGTTTTTTATTGCAATGTTTTTTTTTCCCAATTCTCCAGCTATTAAATTGGAAAATCAAAAACTGTACCTGGATGAGAAGTAATAAAAATTGATGAAGGGAAATTATTCAAAGTGTGAAAAAGCTTCAGCTTCAAAATTATCCAAGTGATTTGCTTAGTTTTATTGGTTGGTTCATCGTACTTCACTATGCCTATTTAGAATAATTATCATAATTCATCAAATCTAACAGCAGTGGATTTCAACTTGTATATTGCTTACTTAGAAAAAAAAAATTTCTTTTTCATAATTTCTAATATTCATGTATATTGAGCAAAAAATCAATTTTTCCATAAATCATTTGGAATTCAGTTAAATGCAGATGTTTTGATTATGATTCAATTTTATATCAGTAAACAAATGATAGATAAATGGACTGAGATAGATATAGTTACATAGGTATGAATAGGCTGAGTTGACAGACAATTTGATTTTATCACATATTTTGATTCTTTCCTGTTGCATATCAAATTCAAAACATCTGTATGATTCCCCCCTTGTTTGGTTCCTCTAACCAAACTCAGAAAACTTGAACTGTACTACGATCAACACTTCATTGATTCAACTCTATAAATTATGTAACTTGACCTCTTACTTGATCAAAAGTCAATATTAGTAAGAAAATATCATTTAGGGATTCATATTTTTTTGGTGACTTCTAATCTTCCTTTTATTTATTTATGATTTGTATATAACTGGAATGAAAATGTTAATCCATCTGTAATTTTAACTTGTGTTTTAATTCATTTGTGATTCAAATATTTCACACATTTGAACTGCTGTTATTTATCTGCATTGTACAGATTTTATGTACCTGATCTTCAACCTAAAATAAGTGGTCTAACCTTTGTTGTGAGCAACACTTACTAGTAGTACAGCCTCTTAAAATATGATACTCATAACCGTACGCTTTGAAAATTAATATCAATCATATTTGTTATCTTAATTTTCTACCTATTTTGTAAAAGTGAGACACAGTCTTCCTGTAATGGTAAAATACTGTGTATTGATAAACCTGATATTAATGCTTATGTTAAAGACTACTTATAATCTGTGATTTTACGACCAATAGAATTAATACTTGAATATTTACCAAGAATTTTTCACCAGTATTATCTAGGCATATAGTGCACATACACACAGCTTTATTATTGAACACTCGGATAGCAAAATAATATTAAATTACAAATTATTAGTCTACATTAATCTTAGAATTAAGAGTGCATATATTAAAAATACTGACATATCAGAGCAAGGTTTTCTTATTTTCTCTGTATATCTATCGCAAATAATCATTGTTTTTGTACAAGCCTTTCATGTGCTAAGAACCCTAGGAAAAAAATGCAGATTTTTCCAAACCTAAAAAAGGTAGACAACTCTTGGATAGAAAAGGCTATTTTTCCTTCATTGAAAGTTTAATGGATTATTCTGCATTTGTGAGAAATTTGTATATCTTTTCTCAACTGTCAAAAACTGTTAAGAGACTTATTCTGCACAAAAACCATCATAGTGGGAGATTACTTCAAGAAAATATGTTGAAGCCAACTTTTGTATTTCTCAAAGTCTTTGTACTTGATATCAAATGAATAAAAATCAAGAGTTTCTACAGAATATTTTTGAGCCTTCAAAAGATATGTTTTACCATTCAAGTTTTGTTTAAGCCTCAAGTTCAACTTTGTCAATAAATCTCATTGTTAGAAAAATGAGGTACTTCTTTGGAATATTTGAAATTTAGCAATTTTACAAACTAGGAAAAGATGAAAATGAATTTAACAAAATTAGTTTGAAATGATAAATATGAATACAAACTTTGAGCTAGTTTTAAGTTTATGTGACATCATAGTCTGTTTCATATGAAACATGTTTTTTTGGTTATTAATTATCAGTAGTTTTTTTTCCTGATATTCACTGTTTTGAATTAACAAGTATAAATATGCCAGTTGATCTTCCTGGACCTATTGATATTTATTCTCTGATATTCTGTGATCAGGATTTTTTTCTAACGATCTAAGATCAGGCATCCCCATGTAATAATTTATTTAGACTTGTTTCTCTGGTTACATCTAATTTGTATTCTTTATCCTTAGGTATAGATGTTAGTATCAGCGATTTACAGTTACCCTTGATGATGAGTTCATATAATCACTAGATTTGAAAAAATTAGTACCAATGCTTTCTGTACATCTCAAATCTACCAATATTTGGACTTGTATACCAATGTATGTGTTTGTTTTTGTAACATTTGCTGGTTTATTATATAGGCATCAAAATAGAGAGCTTCTGTTGACTATTTTTTCAATACGGCACATATGTAGATGTTGATATGCCAGAAAATTGTGTAATCCAAACCTTCTTTGATATTCCATTATGTTACTCATTTTTTTTTTGTGATTTGTATCCATCCCTGATTTGTCTGTTTAGTACAAATGAATTGTTTTGCATTGATTTAATTAGCTTAAGCCAAGTTTGGCTCAAGGCTAGATCTCTAGAGCTCCCAGTGTTCATGATTATGAAGCATTCAGTGAGGTTTAAAGTTATTTGCCGCTCACAAGCTTCTTGTAAGAAACAAAATCACTATTAGAAGTTTCCTTGACCAAAAACTAAGAAAAATAAATGCATGCATTAATTACTGACAGTGGACTAGCATCACAATAGAACAGCATAGTTAAGGATTTTGACTCAAAAGAAACACTCCATACCTATGAAAAAATTTGGTATTTCATAATCTTCACAACAGACCGTTTATAACTGATTCCATCTGATTCATTTTCCTTGCTTGTTCCTTTCCACACCTACATTCTCTACCTCTAATCTAAGATTATCCACTATACCCAGAATTTGTGATTTATATCTTTGCCTATATCCTACGTAGTTGGGCAAACTTTGCTTTTTATCAAAATCAACCTCTAAATTTTTGACTCCATATTGATACACCTCAGATTATACACCACAACTTCCAGTGTTTATTGTACTCTTCCTATATCACTAACCCACCGATGTTTGATACTTACTATATTTGTGATCCTTGCTATGCATATATTTACAATATTTATATTTATGAAATCTTCATGCCTTTGATCTGTGATTATATGATTTTCTACCTATTTCCAAATTCTGTTCTCTGAACCTATAACCCTCAAGAGGTTTTGATTCCACAAATCATTCTGACAAGTATCTTCAACTTTGTTTTTATCACAATACTTTGACCAGTAAATTCTTTGAACTTCATCTGGTACATATTGTATTTAGTAATCCTTAACATGTATACACACACACACACACAAATTTGTGGAATAATGAAAATACTTCATACATTGCGTGTTTTTTGTATCTGTACTTGTGCTCTGTTAACCTGTGTGTATTGTCATGGAAAATATCCCCAAGTTATAAAGAATGTACTCTCTGTAATTTTAAGATGAGTCGTTATCATTCTAAGAGTTGGTTGGACTATTAAACGTTTTTAATTTGCGCTATTTAGAAAAAAAAAGATCACCGTCCCTTATTTCCATATGGCTGTAACCAAAGAAGGCTGTAGAATGGATCAGCCAAAATGTTGTGATAATTACAAGAGGCAAGAAGAAGAATGAGAGCAATTTATCATGGATCTAATCAACTCTTGGAATTATAAAAAATATGTCGCTGATTTCATTCCCTCGCAAACTGTGATAATCTTAAATGAACAAACTTAAATCGTTCCTACTGTCGACTTCTATAATAAAATATCATGACAATTGTCTCTATAAAGAAAACAATATATAGCAATTTCTGTCTGAATTTCTGAGACGAGCTGTTGTTACTTTCATATGATGATTCTTTTAGACTGTTTCTTGATCTTTATTGCTTTTTTTGTATCTTCGCCTCTGTACCCTCAAATCTCCCCCAGGTGTCTGTTGTATTCAGTAACCTTCCAGGAATTTTGGACAAAACTTTTAATTTGAACCACAGAAGTATGTTTGTTTTTTTTGTTTTTGTTTTTTTACACTATTCCTTACCTGTCATATTCAGAACACTGAAACTCCCAACTCCCTCTGTTTCAAAAGAGAGGCAGAGTTTATTCCTACTTTATCTCAGCCAAATGAGTGTCACCAAGTGGAGAATGAGGACAACATAGCTTCCGGAATCAAATAAAGAGTCTTGAAATGGTTACTGAATCGAACAGACAGACATCTATGGAAGTCCAGAGGTTTTAACTTTGTGATGAAAATCATAAAGATGGGGAAACTAGTGCAAAAGAATTATTGTATAATGATCTTTAGCAGTTTGAGATATACAGTTTTTTTTTTCTGAAATTCTAGCTAGGCTAGAATATATAGAAGAGCATATAGTATTAGTAATTTGCTTAATTAAAAACCCTAGTCAATTTAAGGCAATTTTAAAAGATAAAGAATGCAAGTAGCTCCGAAAAATATTTATTTGTAATCAGTATTTTAATAACAAACAAGAAGTCTGGTTGATTTTGTTGCCGATTCCCAATGTGGAACATTATGTTCAGAAGTGATTCTTGTTACTTCTTTATAGAAATACATACATACATACATAGATACACTGAAAAAAGCTCAGGTTTTAAATATCTGAGGAATAATGTAGCAGTTTTCAGTCATATTGTCATAACTACCAACAATTTTTTTAGCGGATTTGGGAAAGGCAGACTAATGAGAAAATAATGTTACTTCACCTTGACAGTAGGATTTTCCTATTTTTTTTTCTCTTTCTTTCTTTCTTTTTTTTTTTTTGTCAAGTATAATTCTGATCTCTTTAGTTGACTGTAAATACTTTTCTAAACTCTTATACCTCAAGTTAGAAAGACTATCTATTACTTAGTATGACTATCTATTACTTCCATACTCCAGTAAAACAGGTAATGTTTGAATTTGTGGGCGCCATGATTTTCAGGAATCCAATACTATAACAACATACTGTTGTTGTTTTTTTTTTTTAAATTTTTTTTTCTCAACTGAGAGTAATCCTAATTTTGACTGCTATACTACTACTACTACTACTATTATTATAACTGCTCTCCTGATATCCCGTTTCCCCCCACGAACCATAACAGACACTGAGAAACCATATTCTATTTACTGCTTGCTTACTTGAACCATTTTCAAAGCTTGAAATGTATTTTCCTTTGTTTTATATCTTGCACATATGTGTGGCTTTGTGCTTTATTTTCTATTCTGAAGTTTGTTTTTTTTCCTTTTTTACTGCATCTTGGTGTCTTCTTTCTTTTTTCTTTTTTTTCTTTCTTCAAATTGCAGTTGAGTTGTGCCACGTACAAGTAAACTTGTTAGTTACTTGTTGATCAAAGCTGGAATCTGTATATCATTGAAGGAAAAATTGAAGCCTATTGGAAAGATGTTGGCATGCAACCCTAGTGGTATGGTTTCAATCCACCTCTTGAACTTTATTCGGATGGTAAAAAGTGGTGCATTGCCTTAAAGATACGTATGAATACATGTATAGATATAAACATGATAGAAAGATATAAACAGGTTGAGAAAGATAGATTCAGGATAGTTATCAAGTACAAATGAATAATCCTGTCTTTATTGGCATATATAAATCTGAGTTGATGTTATATATTAGAATAACTAATGAATCAGGATTTCAAAAGACTTCCAGTTGATTGTGGCAATTGACTAACAAGTTCACTTATTTGTGTTTTGTATATATTTTCTGTATGTGAATGCATGCTAACTTTTGTTCTGTGTTCAAATCACGTAATTTTTGAAAATAACTACCTTAATTTGCCACCGATTACATTTGAAAGGAAATTTATTCCAAAGTCACTTTATCATTTGGAATGAATTTATTTAATGTTATAACTTCATTTTGAATCTAATCTAGTTTCAAAACTTTTAAAAGAAATGAAGTGCTTTCAAGGTGTATATTTAATGAACTGCTGATTTGGGAACTGTTATCTTCAAGAATTCAAATGTTTCTTTCTGTTTGTAAATGTGTTATGAAAATTTGTATTGTATTTGATCAGGTTTTTTTTTCTGTGCTTTGTGTTGCATTTAAGTTTTATTTAGATATTTGGCTTGTTGTTTTTGGGTTTGCTTGATTTTGTTTTGGACAGACTTTTGCATTTGTAGATGATTGGCTAATAAAGGTAAAGATAAAGGCATCCGTATCCCAAGAGACAACTCCCAATGGAGTACGGAGGCCGGTGACCAAGTCCCGTTTTTTTCTGTTCTATATGTCAGTTCAGTGAACTTTGCAACTCTCAAGTCTAGTCAAGACCAGGACTTTATTCCTGCAAGTTTTTATGACCAACCCCTTGTCAGGATGCGAGTCCACCAAAGGAATACCTCCACCTTAATCAGACAGCTTAGAATTTACTCAATTAGCTGCTGAGTACACAGGGAAATATCAACATTGAAATCATTGATTTTTTTTTTTTTTTTTTTTTTTTAAATAATTTTTCCTCCATCTTAATTTCAGTTGCTTTTTGTAACCATTTCCCAGATTGTCATACCACGATTGTTAGTAAGGTGTACAGATGAGAAATAAAGAATAAGTCTCCAACAAGACTCTAACTGACCCTCTTTCCACCCTAGGAAGCCTGTCTAAGCACAATAGCTGCCTTGCCAATTAGGCCATGAAGATGACTAGCTACAGAGGCTCAAATCACACCACACCACACCACACCACATAGCTTTCATTCTTTATTCTCTTCAAACACTTGAATTAATAATTGGTAGTACTTCATCTAATGATAAATTCAAGATAATATTGCTACTGATATTATTAGTATATATTAATATCAAAGATGGCAGTGAACCAAGTGTTCAGGGAACATGAATCTAACCTATAGGGATAGATTTGAGCTTTTGTTACTGGTTGTCTTTTGGGCCTGATTGGTTATGCAGCTGTTGTACTAGAATGGGCTTCCCAAGGTAAAAGGGATGCTTGTTTGAGTCTTGCTGGAGTTCTTTATTTCTGATCTGCGCTGGTGACTGTAACATGACAATCTGAGCAGTTGCAATAACAAGCAACGGTAAGAAAGTACTTGTTGAAAAAAAAAATGATAATAGACAATAATTCTGCAGGGACGGGGGCTGGGGATAAAAGATATATACATAAAAGATTTAGCCATTTGCATCATCACCTTTCAAAGAATATCAGGATAATGATTAAAAACTAAACCAGCTAAAATTAAAACGAACAAAATATTTATTTATTTTCAATTTTATATATATTTATATATATAATTGTAAATTGCATTACATTATATTGAAACTCTTATTTGAAATGATCTCCAGGTTGATGTATCACTTGGCCTAGACAATGTAAATTTAATTGTCATTCTTTTTACATTATCGAGGCCAAGTGACACATTAACTGTGTAATGACGGGGATAAATAAGTTTCAATATAAAGCAATTTATAATCATTCTGTCGGATCATATATTCATTTCTAAATATATATATATATATATATATATATATATGTATATATATATATATATGGGAAAGACTGCAATGAATTTTATAGAGTCGTGAAAAAGATCTATATTATATTTTGAATCAACAGAATGATCCCTGAAAGTACTTCTCTTCTGATAAAGGCAAACTTAAGTTTACCCTGGTGAAATACGTTTACTACAAAGTGAGTATATGCAGGAACATGCTTTTCTTTAAATGCCTTGTATATTTGAATGTATCTTGATGTTGCTTGATTCCAACCTAAGTTGTTTTAGCAGTGCTTTATACATTGAATTCTTATCTTTACTTCCATCTTGTTTGTTTTGTTTTTTTTGCTTTTCTTTCCCTTCTTGTTGCTTCCCTCTCTATTACTGCAAACCTGATAAAATATTTCTGTTTATTCAAGTCGGAAAGTGAAGGTTAGAAAACTTCGTCTATAGACAACCTGCATGCTCTCTTGGTCATCGTAGTTCAAAACCGTGGACCCTGTACAGATTTTTGCAGAAAAAAAAAACCATCTTTGAAGGGGCGGGAAGGACTGTGTGTTCAAATAGAACAGAAGAAATAAGATTATCCTCTCTGACCCACGATTCAGAAGCTTTTTGTATTAAAAAGAAATCTAGGAGTCAAAGATTAAAACATTTTGGATAAGATCTTTTTATTTCATTTATCTGTTTTATTATGTGAATGTTTGCTTTTGTAACATATTTAGATGCCATGAAATAACTTTGCAAATTTAGAACTACATTGTTTTGTTTATTCTTGAACTTTTGATTTTGTTATTGAAGTGTTTTTGCTAAGATCAAAACAAGAATACAGTAATTCAGTTATAACAGAAGAACTGTATTGTTCACTCTAGCACATTAATCTCTTTATTTTGTTAGGCATGCATAGATATTTGCTTAACTTATTCGGGCACAAGACTTAATGGGAGTATGAAGATTGTGTTGCGCCAATCTTCCAAGTTGGGAGAGCATTCTTGCCTTCAAAATCAGTATTCAAATTCCTGGCTTTTACTTTAGTTTGAATATAACTACGAGTGTCAATGGGAAATACACAACTTTCTTAGCCACAAGGCAGAGCTTCCATTCAGCATGCATGATTTCTACATTTTTTAGGTTTGTATGTGATGTACGAAAAAACCTATTCATCCAAAATCTTATGCTCTTTTCAATATATTTTTGTTGTTATACACCTCTTGTGTCGAGAGCTAACTGCTACCTTTTTCTTTTTTGTATCTCCCAATGCTTCTTACCTGCAGCTTCATCTTTACATTTTCCAAAGATGATCCCATCAAAATTTCTTTTGACCTGCCATTCTTTTTCTAACTTTGATTTTTGTATTGTGTAAAAAAATGACACCACATTCATCTTTTGTGATCATTAGACACCTTCATTAACATTACCTCCACCACTTGTTTGTTGACTTAATAATTCCTTAGATGAGATTGTCTCCCTTGAACGTATGGCCTTCATCCAAATATACCATTTTTATCACCTTCTCCATTGCATAACCCAAGTCATAGCAAATCACTATATATTCATGAGGAATTTATTTATTTTTCAATTCACGTAGGTGTAAATAAAATTTTTGAATAGGCAGTTTTTCTCAGTATAAAATTTCATTTGTGTTTATTCATATATAAGTGTACAGGTGTAAAACTGAAATGGTAGCAATTAAAAAAAAAAAAATTTTTATTTCATTAATACTTGAATAAAGTATCAGGAGGTATTACTATAACTATAAAGTCATATTATTCTTTTAAAGTGAGATTTGTAGATAGTTGATTGGGGGGGGGGGAATTGAAGTGACCAAATATCAAGAAAATCAAAGCTAATGATTTGAAAATCTTGTCTTATGATTTGACTTTGCCTCATTTTAAACTGTCAAAGAATTTTAAGGGCATAGAGAATATTTGATCTCTCTGTTTGTTCCTGCAAATGTCTGGCACACTTTGGTTGTATCATTTTATTGCCTAATCTCTTTTGTGGATGACAGAATAAACTAATATTCAGAGTTTCATTTCATATTTGGAGATGTGAAGTGTTATAATAGATATGGGCATGGGAAATTGAATCAGCAAACCATGTTCAAATTCCACCTAAAACAGTTTGTATTCTTGGGCAAGACATGAATCCATGCCCCTGTGTTCCGTCCCATCCACAGATAACAAAAAAGATTTTTTCTCTGACTTGGCCCAGTGGTTGGCAGAGAAGTGTATGGATTAGTGAGCATTTAAGCAAATCACTCTTCCATAACTACCTTACCACCCAGATAGGAACAATTACAGCTGTTACACCTATTGTCAATCTTGACACGGATCAGTCTTTTCATATCAAGATCAAATGATATTAAGCTGTCATAAGTGCTTGCCTGCTCTATAGTTTTGAGATTGATCCCTGTTAAATATAGTTTCTATGAAATCCAGGATATTAAGCAAAATTTAAAAACAAATTCTAATCTAGGATGTACCAGGGTGTTAGATTCTCCTTTTCTTATTATTTAAATCATTAAAATGTCTAAAATGATGTTTGTTAAAAAGGAAACCTAATTAATGTAGGTTAAAAAGCACAACCAAAATGAGTTGAACTGGATAGGATCAATCATATCTTGCATGGCTCACCAACTGGAAATGTAGGGGAAAAATTTGATTTACACTTCCGGCCTTTACTTTTATATAAATCTTTATATTTTAAGATAAAATCAGTTGTTATTTAATCATACTATGCATATCAATATATACATGACTGCAGCAATTGAGTGTGTGTGTGTATATATATATATATATATATATATATATATATATATATATATATATATATATTTTAATAGTAAATAGCTGTTACACCTATTGCCAACCATAACAGAGCCAGTCATTTTATATTTAAATCAAGTGATGTTCAATTTCTATAACTAATTGGTAAGTACTTGCTTGACATAGTGTTTTAAGTTTGAATCCTCCCATGTACAGTTCAATGATTTAAATTATTGGATAAATTGAACCTAAAACTAAACTACATCCTATGTGTGTATGTGTATATATAATTATTATTACCAGTGGAAATTCCAGTCACTGCCTACATACACACACACATATATATGTATATGTATATATATATATATATATATATATATATATATAAGTAGCTGTAGAATTTTCTTTGGTAATAATTGTAACCTACCATCAATTATCATACATGATAATTGCACTTATGCCTATCTTAGCATTAGTCAATTTGCTATTTCTAAACTAGTCAAAGTTTGTACCCCACCCAGATATCTAAAGTGCTAAAAAGCATTTTTATTTATTTTCTATTCATTAGTTTATCATCCGTAATTTTGTATCAAACCAGCTGTCCATGTGGATACCTGATGGACAAGACTTCACTTCTAAGAGGTTCATCTATTTATTTGCACAAGAAAATCTTCTTGTGATTTCCGGTCTTTTGCACAAAAGAAAGTTTCTAGTCACCTTACATGACTGAATGTTATAAGGATTTTCATCCTTAAAAATGTTTTGTTTTTGTGATATTCACTTGAGAATAATTCAAATCCTATCAGATAATGATCTGGGTCACCCATTTATATGCTCAAGTGAAAAATGTAGTCAGCAAAAATAACACAAAGTAATTGACATTTACAAAGCTTTTTTAAGGTGAAATTTATACTCAGAAAAAGAACTTGAGGTGCTACTGTAGTGTGCAGTCTACTGGGCCATTTTGCACTATGGACTATTGTACGTGGTCTGCCAGGATATTTAGGACTATATTGAGCAGTATACTGGAATATTTACACTGCAGGATGGTGAAAAAAATTTTTTAATTGATTGTGTGTGTGTGTGTGTGTGTGGATTTACTTTGAATAAAACTATGTATCCAAATTTTTTTTATAATTCGTCAGATTCCTGAATTCTATCTTGATTAAATCAAACTATGTAATTACTCGTAAATCATGTCTATCAGGTTTTCAGTTCTATTTATCTAAAATGGAAATTATGTGCTTATCTTTGAGTTTTATCAATACTCAAAATATTTCAACCTAGTCACATTAAATAAACTTCATTTTCTTTTATTAAGGAGGAACACGTGGAGTTTTATCAAATGTAAATATAACTAAAAATGTAATTATGAAAAGATTTTTTGAAAGTAAATTCCATTGAAAAAGTCGAATAAATATCAAGGAAAATTGTCAGCAATAAGTTGATGTTTTGATTGATAAAAAGAACTAAAGATCTATCAAATGTTTTATCAATTTGAGGAAATTATAAAATTTGTAATGTAAATACTAAATCACCGATTAGAACTAAAAATTCAAATGAGTATTAATAAAAATGGAAGATAATTTGAGTTTTATTCATTCTATTTGTAACTAAGATGCTTAAGAAGCATAGAAGGTAAATATTTCATTCAATATAAATGGAATTAAAAAGCTCTATTAAATATTTGTAAAGTTTCAGGGTGGTACAGTAGTCCTTCGATTTTCACGGGGTATTTTGTTGCAGTTCCTTTGCGGAATTCAAATTTTGCAATTCACTTTTGATACCCTGTCCCCCAACTCACATACTTTGCCTTAGAGTTAAGAAACTGCACACAATCAGACACAGAGGACTAACTAATATAACTCTATGGAATGATGATCATATAAAACTAGGTTTTACCTTTGAAATCTTTGTATGATTAGTAAGAAAAAAGATTGGCAAAGGATATGAGTAGACCTTATTGAACCAAATATATTAAATGTAACATTATGTAAAGTATGTAAATAAAACATTTACAGTTGAAAATTGCATATGAAAAATTTCCAATTTTTTGTGTGCAAAAACGATTTATTTGCTGACTTATATTTTAGGGGTATTTTCAGTAATTTATTTATGCTTTCAACTGCCTTTTTTTTTGTCTTTTTTTTTTTTTTTCTCATTAATCTACCACTCCTTTGTCAATAAGCTGTCAACCCATTAATGATGTTTTGCCTGTAAAATTAAAAAAAAAAAAAAGAACTGATTTTAAACAGCCTGATTCTACATTTGCATTAATGAAAATCTTTTTCTTTTTTTTTTCTCAAAGAAATACTTGAACTTTTCTCTTTCTAGAAAAAAAACTTGAACAAATTATAAAATTTATTTTTCAAAAGTCCGTGAGAGTATCTTCCCTTTATTGATGAAAAACCCGCATGTAATCAAATTTATGAATTTCAAGTCTGTGAAATTTTAAGAACTACTGTACACAAATTTTAATGCTAATCAGAATATACCATTTATGTGGCCATTTCTACTGGTCTACACTAGATAACCTGGTCAATAAGGGGCTTAGAAGACTGCATTACTATACCATAGATTATAGATGTGGTGGTAGACTGCATGCTTTAGTAGCACCAAACCTGATTTGTGATAGATTCTCAATACAAAACAGGATGCAATCATTTTTTCTTGTTTCTTAACTCAGACAATTGTCAGGAAATTGCATCAAGTACAATAACCATTAAACATTAAATTTAAATAGGCTCAGTCTGCAATTAAGTCAATATTACTCAACATTCTGTATTTTTTCCTGGTTATCATTCTAATTTTAGGTGCCTCAACAATAATGCAAGTTTTTATAAGCTTAAAATAAAATGAATTGAGAGTATTGTGTTACCTAGCAAATTCAAAACAAATTGGTTGTCTGAAAATAAGAATAAAAAAAATGCTTCAAGTGGAGTTATTAAATATAAAATTTTTTTTTTTCCTCCTAAGAAACAGGGTTGAATGGCCACTGACAGTGGAGATTTCATTGCCCCCAAGAATCCACTTTTTAAAAGCACGTCACTGTAGTGATACTTATACACTAGTTCAGTACCTTGATAGATTAGTGTAAAATCCTTTAACCCCAAGCAAAAATATTACAGTATTTTTATTATTGTGATTGCTTTCTTTTGAATTGCACCACCCCTGATCTCCCATGTATGAATATATGGATACCTTTGCCTGTGTATATATATATATATATATATATATATATATATATATATATATATATATATACAAGGGGTAGACTTTTGTATAAATTAATATGCTTACTCATATCTGCCAACCTGTGTGCCTGTATTTATACATAACATTTTGTCCCAAAACATTTATTTTACTTCAGTAAGTTTAAGTTTAACTTCTCTGTTTTAAAATTACCTTACTTCCCTTTAATCCAACTAATATCAATTATGACAAAAGCCAAACTCCCCACTAAGCTTGCCCTAGATATTATTTAGCCACAGTCAGCATTGTTGCATCACTCTTGGGGCAGAGAGTTAGGTAAAAGAGGAAGATTTCCTTTTCATAAGGAATATTTTCTTCTGTATAATTGCTCTCTGTCATAAAAAGTGTGTATCATCAAGATATCACATAATATCTAGGCTGACTGGGTGGATCATTTGTTTTCAAAAAAAATCTTTTAGAATCTGAAAAATCTAAAGAGTCTTTGCTCATAGTTTAATTTGGGAGGTTTCAATTTGACTCCAACCAAATGTGTAACTTGATTCTTTGTATCAATTTAAAATCATCAAATTCCTTTCTGTGCTCAAAATTCAAGGAATCAGGCTCAGATTGTACAGATTAGTTACTCCTGATACCTGCTTTGAAAGCCTGTTGTTCAATTGATGTGATGTATTGATAAGATAGAATTGGGATCAAAATTTCTCATCTAAATGCACTAAATTGAACTGTTCAATTCGTTCAAGTACAATAATGTGTAAACTTGATCTTTTTTTTATCAGTTGACATTTTGTTTACTCTCGTTCCTTGATAAGATCTTGTCTTTTGTACCCTTTAAAGAATAGATCAGTTGGCATTTTGAATATCAAAAAAGTTAGTAAATGATCCAGTTTATAATTTACAAGATTATTTTATGGCATGGATAAATAACATACTCTGTTTTGATATTGTACTTTTTGCATATAAAAAAAAAAAAAATTCAACATTTTTATTGAAGTGATACATGGAAATGGCAAAAAGAACTTAATGCACTGATACTTTTTTTTTTTTTAATTTTTTTTTTACTTATATATATTACAAATAGTGGAATAAACTGATCTTGTTTAGATTTCTGAATAAAATGTTGCTTTTAAGCTTGGAGTTCATTATAGCAAAATGGGTTGAAAATGTAGTTCTTGCAATCTGAAACAGAATGAATTATTTGAAAAGATCGAACAAAATGTAGATAAAATTTCATCTTGGTGACAGAAGGTAAAAGTACTGAAGGTTAAGTATAGTGAGAAGCTTAATGCTTTCAAGACTATCCTATTAGGGTGCTCAATGCCTTGGTAGTTTCAAAAGGGTTAATATAAATTTATGTATTGACTCTGGTTGAGAAAAAAAAACCGTGCCAGCAATTTTGATGCTAACATGGATTTTTTATACCTTTGTGATCGACACAAAGAAGATTTATTTTGGCTGTTCACTGATTGGGAGACAAATATCAGAATTCATAGTCATATATAAGCTATTTTTTTTTTATTCTTATTTATTTATTCATTTTTTTTTTTTTTTTTTTTGGACCGATTTGAACTAGAGCAAAAAGCAGCGTAAAACTATCCTTTTTAAGGGTACTTATTTGATTAACTGAAGATAAACAGGAATCAACATTATCCAGTTTTACATTTGCTTAATGAACAAATGAACAGCTTAGTCAAAATGTATGATTGATTGTTGACCAAAAACTAATTACTTAATAATACCTCACAAGTAGTTTTATTACATTTTTTCTTCAACATTTCAAACTCAGTGTGTGTTTGTAAATTGTTTCATAAGGAAAAGGAAATTCTTTCTTCTTTCGAATTTATTGATTTGTTATATTATTATAACTGCAACTTTATAAAATCCAGTAAAGATGAAAAGGTCTTTTTATATTCTAATCAGAATGACCTAATTAATTTCATGGCACTAAATGAACCTGTGCCAAATTCTCAGAAGTTTTGCATCACAAAGTCAAGTCCTTCAACCATTCTGTTGAATGTAAACTTTCCTTTGAGATGATATCTTTGTGTCCATTATTGATTCTAATAACTAAATTGCTGTATGTCTGGAGTGAAAGGATGTATCATATCAGACCATGTTGTTACAGCTGTCAGTGAAAAAGATATGTCATCTGGGGAAGGGTGGGCAGAAAGTGTGCGTACAAAGATGGCTTAGTTTCCTAAATTGGTTTATGTTAAATTCTCCGAGTTAATCAATTAGCCTTTAAGTTTCTAAAGATTAACAATTTTACAGACAGACAATTCCGATATTTTATTTTATTTTTTTTCCTGCTTGTTAATGTCCATATATGTTCTGGACTTATCTTGTGAACATGGCAAATTCTGTTGGAGTTTTATATTAATGAATTATCTCCTAGTAATAATTTGAGACTTTCAACCAGCAAATTACTCAAGAATAATTTATACAAATTTTTTTATAAATGAAATTCAGCATATGTTTTGGTTATTTTCATTGTATTTTCAAGTTTTTGTTCAATTATGGATTTTTACAAGATTTTAATAAGTTGAAGATTTGAAATTTGTTGAATGTGTCAGGTGAGTCAAAAGTTACACACCAGGAGAATGAATTAATAATAGCTCCTATCAATTAAATCTTCCTGCAAGTGATATTCTGCCTCTAATATCCTTTGCATAAGAACAAAATTTATTCTTTATCTTTCTCGATTCATGTGTACACTTTGTGGTGAGAAATATTACAATATAGTCTGTAACTTTTGACTTAGTCTTGATCATTTTTATTCGTATCTCGAAAACACTAATTTTTGGCCGAAAAACAAAATTAAAGCCCACCTTTGTCTGTTCTGACAGTAAAATTCAAATATATATATATATATATATATATATATATATATATATATATATATATATATATATAAATATATATATCTTGCTTCATATTTTTAAAACACTTTTTCCAAAATTTTTGATATCACAAATTTCCATCATTGTTACTAATAACTTTCAAAATTGTTTTGGAGTTCAAAAAACAAAAAAATTATTTTCTTCACTAAGACTTAGATAATAATCATGTGATTTTACACTCTTCTTCCAAATGAGTAAAACATTATTATATAGTACATTGAAGCTGTTTTGGTTGTGACTTGAATGAAGTACAATTTGTTATATTTTCTGCTATATTTTCAAAATCTGTGGGTTTTTTTTTGTTTTTGTTTTTTGTTTTTTTTTTAGTCACATTTGACATTGAAAACAATATGAAAAATATTTTAATAAAAATCAAATGCAAAAAAAAGGTGTATCTAAAATATGAAGACAAGTATAAAAATAAATGTATCTTTTAGATGTGATCCACGGAAGCACCTCAGATTTGTAGCTTGAGAAAGAAGCCAAATTATTTTTATATTTGGTGCTGTGTAATCCATTTGTTGAACAACTATTATGAAATTAAAGTCTTTCACTGCTTGTTAAAAATGTTGATTCTGATTAAAATTTATGCATTTCTCTTAAATTCTCTTGTTTTTTTTACTCTTCTTATACATTTTTTTTTTAATTATAGTTTTCATTCCAAGTATTTTTGAATAATTTTTTTTGTGCATTTTTATAAATTTTTATCATATTTCCCTTCAGTTTAACAATGTTTTGACAAAAGAGTAACTTTTTGGCAAATTTGGTCTTGTACCCCTTCCAAAAGTTGAATGAATCTACAAATTCCAATCTCAGTTTTCTATTTCCATAGCCTTTATAAAATCAACTTGAATTTTTTTTGTTAAAATATTTTTGTTTGTATCCAAGATGATTCTATGATGGATATAATTTGTCAACTATGTATAACAGATTGTCTGTAACCACCATAAAAAGTTTTAAAAAACCACTCAAAATAATGGAACAGTGTCTCAGAAATTCAAACAGGTTTATTCAAATCTTGCTTCACAGAGGAATGACAACTTTCAGTAGACCTATTTTGCTTTGAAAATTAATTATAATTACAGAAGTACCCATTAGTAGTATATAATAACAATCGCATGAGAATTAGTAGCAAATAGATCTTGAAAAGTGAGTTTCACCAGTGTGTAATTGGCTTGAAATAAAGGCCATTTTTTAAACTTAGTAGTATGGCATAGGGACACTTAATGAGGCCCAAACTCGTTCCATTAGTAATGATATACAAGTCATGCTTTGCTGACCATTACTCCATCACAAGGCAAATATATTTTATACCATAAAAGATGGCATATGAACTTCGTGTGTTGATGTGTTTATAAATGTATGTATTAAATACATAAACCAAGTCAGTATTGTAACCTTAAGGGGAAAAAATTCAATGTATTTTGCATGCATGAGTGCTTTAGTAGAAAATCATTGGATTGCTCTTTGCTGTAGATATTATTGTGTGCCCTTGACTCTACCTCCTCTAAGTGCAATGGAGGGGTGCTCTCTGAGAAATGGATCCCCAGTCACCAGTCTGAATTTAACTCCAGAATTTGTAGGATCTTTAGGGGCTTTAGAAAATCACAAGTCAATTCACCAACTCTTGAATTTCTGAAGCAGTGGCTTCGAGACTTTCAAAATCCCAAGATCCCTTCTATAAATGAAAAATTCTGGTGGACCCTCATTTTTAGCATTTAGTTTTTAGACCAATGAATGAACTACAATTAAAAGGAGTTGCTGACATTTATTTAAATCAATTACATTTATATGAATTCTAATATACGATACAGGTGTGTGAACGGTTATGTTTTTCGGTAGCTGTACAATCTATGATGTTGTTTCCCTGCCACAAGATTTTGCTATGTCAGTCAGAGAGAACACTGCTGGGCCCTGAGCATCTATTTTACGAAATTTTAGTTTCAAAACCACTGTACTAAAGCATGGCGCATAATTTTCCGCGAAAATGAATGTTTACAATGCTTGTGTTCTGTATAGTTTCTTTTACTAATTTGCATTGGACACCCAATGAGGATTGAACTCACTACAGTTATAAGGGTCTTCTAGGCTAATCATTACACCATTATGTGGTATTTTTTTGTAGTTTTATCTTTCGGGGAAAGGAGGTTTAGGACTGGAAACCCTGTAAGTACTTGAAGAAGTTTCAATGGAAATGTCTTCACCTATAATTAAAATATCTCCAGTAAGTCATACACGTGACATTAAAGTCACCCGAAAAAGTCTTTTTTCTTTCTAGTCTATTCATTATTCTTACTAGACTTAAGATGGACTGGGAATATTGAATAAATGTCTTATCAAGTTTGGAGGAATTTGTACCTCTCAGAATTGCATCCTTTGAAATTATTTAATTACAAACAGAAGTTATAACAATGCCATAAAAGATTATAATTATTATTATTATTAGTAGTAGTAGTAGTAATATTGTTGAAGAAAAATTTAACTGAATTGCTTTGTTTGAAGTACCAGTTAATCTTTGTGAAACTAAATTATATATAAATATACGTGTTAAGTCAAGTATGTTTATGTGTAGACAGGTGTATATTTAAATGTATGTGTATATATGTAGGAGAGATTGGTTGGTATAATAATTTTTCAATGCGGAATGAAATTGTTGAGCTGAGTCTAAATTGTAACTGAGGCTGCTTTTGTTTGTTTTATACTAAAGCTCTTGGTAAAAGCATGAATTCATGTTTGTTTCTAAATTAAATAACGTGTGGATGGTGGGGGTAGGAGAATTAAGATTTTATCCTGCAGTATTTAGCACTCATGTTTTTGCTTTCTTACTATTTTTGCTTTGATTCTTAAAAATTAGAAAATAACTGAAAATCGAAACAACCTAGAATCTTTTCAATGAAAAATCCTATTGATAAAAAGTACAGTCATTCATTTTCCAAATAAAATATAGTTGACTTTTCAAACAAATTAAAATTATTATATTTTTCATTTTTTTCATTCTATGTCAACAAATAATTAAGTTTGAATTTCTTTTCTTCTTTGCAATATGAAATATAAATATTTTGTGGCTCTTGAAAATACAGATTCTTAAGAAAAACTGTTGGTGCAAAGTACTCTTGATGATGCATACTTTTGACTTCAGGTTGAGTAACCCCTAGTCATAATGGCATGGGACCAGAATGTTTTTCTGGATTTAGATTTTTTGGATTTATAAGTATTTGCATATACATAATGGGATTCTCCAATAGCTTAACTTTCTATGCTATAGATGAACAAAGGTTTTTTTTTTTCTTATTACTGTTACTCTGGGGTATCTAAAACCCTTTTTTGACCTTTCGACATTTTTTTAGCACAAATGAGAGAATAAGCAAAAAACGTAGGTCTGGTTGTAATAATAATTTGTTTTGATCAGGACTTGCTTTGTCTTTCACTGTTTATAATGTGAATATAGTTTTTACACTTCTAAAGAATTACACGAAGATAATCAAGTTTTTATTTTAGTCATAATGAGTTAAATGCCTTGAAAATCAGGCTCATCGCTTATTTTTTTAAATCATAATACTGTGAAGTCAGGAGTGGGATTCTCCACTTGTGATGTCATTTTGACTTCTAAAAAGTTTCAGATTTTGGAACATTTTGGTGTCAGTTTCAAATAAGTGGTACTCAACCTGTAAAAGTTTCTCCATGGAACATCTGTGTTGGAGTCTTGGGGAAAAATTTAGGTGATGCAAAACACAGCAGCTTTGAAGTTAGTTAGAATATTGAGAATGTCTAAGATTTGAGAAGACTTACAATAGCCATCAGATTCAGATCCTTATTCATAATCTATGATCACAGCATGGATTAAAAGTAAATAATAAACCTCTGGTGAATTTGAACATGAGTCCCTTATCCTTGGGAGCTTGCCTTGCTCTTGAAGCGTATTACCAATATAAAGGCTAATCTGAAGGAAATCTATCAAATAAGCAATATAACTTTATTCATTACTTCCCTAGTTACACTGCCATCTTTTTATGTTTACAATTTACACTAGTAGTATTAGATGTTATAGTGGTCAAATCTCTTAGATTTCTTTTTGTTTTCTTCCAATCATGCTTGGTTTCATATGAAATTCTACTTTTTGCTGATTTTTATTGATTTTTTGCCTTCATTTATTAGCTTCTGCATTGCTTCTTCTAAAATGTTTAAAACTCTCTTATATTATTTACAAGTATATTTTCCAAGATTATATATAGTCGCCTGAAGAAGCCCCGAAAAGACAGAAACATAAATGTGTTTGTGTTGCAAATCCATCATTTCACTCTATCTGTATATATGATTATAAACTGCATCATGACGTATAGAAATCTTTTTGAGATGATCTTCCTTGCTCAATGGTAAAAGTGTTGTTATGTTGAACTGGCTAGCCTATTGGTTGAAGGTTGGATTCCTTCAGCTGCCCCATCTTCTCTAATAAGGGCAAGTGATACATTAACGATGTAATAACTAGAGACCATCTCAAATAAGTTTTTGTATGATATAACACAATTTATGATTATTCTGTCAGATCATATATATCCATTTCTCGATACACACACACATATATGTGTCAATGGCTTCCTCGAAAGAAAAAAAATTGGTAGGAAATTTTTTTTTGTTTTTTTGATTTTAAATTTGAATTGGTTGAGTGATTTAGAAGGTGTGAAATATATCTGGCATAACAAGGAAAACATCAAGTGAATTGACATTAATAGATTGGTAAATCTGTTAAAATTCTGTTAAGTTCTGTGTAGCAAATTGTAAATATATATATTGTAATACTATGAGATATATATATACGCAATGACAATAATATTCTGCAGTGATCATTGGATCATGAAGGTGGTTTGCTCTTTCCTAAATATATACACTATGTGTTTTCTTTTTTGGTAAGTAATCCCTTTTCTCTTTTTTTTTTCTGTACAATTCTTTTTATACTGAATAATTTGATATTTCCAATACAGTACTGGACCATTTAACTGGCAAGCTTGGGACTGGAGGTGACTTGGATTTCTTTATATTTGCTTGAAATATAAAATAAACAATAAAAAGTAAGGAACGCAATTGTATTTAACAGATATAAATTAATACACTTATAAAGTAGGATCTAATTGATCTTTATTAATCCTATTAATATTCTTGGAATATAAAATGTACAATACAACCTAAAAGAAGAAAAGTAAAAAAGAAAACAGTTTATAATCATATAATTCAATCCAGTTGAAACAAAATGTCAGTTAAACCTATATTGATGCACTAATCATGTGAAGACAATTCAAACATGGTATGAAAATTAAAAAAGAGCAGCTAATTGGCTAACTATTTCGAAGCCTGCCGAATTCAAAACTAGCCAGAGAAATGGCCTGATACTGTATAAAAGTAACAATGTATGCATTTTTATTCTTTTTAATCTGGTTTTAATGATAATTTAATCATTTAATCAAACGATTCTAATTACGTAATTATTTGGGGGGGGCAAAATGCAATATATAGAACAAAGGTTTTAGTCTAATCAAAATAGGTTAGGACCTAGACAAAAATGTCTACAAGATCAATTTCTGAATTTTAAAACTTCTGTTTTGTCCACCCTGGGGAAATTTTCTATTTGTGATAATTTACAGATAATCAATTGGCTTATAGGGTTCCTGTGTGCATAAAAAAGACCTCAAGTTTCTCTTTATATTCACCAATGAGATCATGTGGCATCAGAACAAGAATGGGAAATTCAATGAAGCGCCCACTATAAAATTAAAATGCAATTATTGTTAGATCATGTGACCCTGAGTGGAAGATTTTTATAAATGAGAAGCATCTTGTCTAGGGACACCTTTCTATCTAGTTTCAAGTAAATATGACCTGAAATATCTGAGAAGATTGATTTAAAAGCAGAAGGTTTGAACACCATAATTGCCACATGCCCCTGTCGGGAAGATTTTTCTTGATAAGAAACATCTTATTAAGAGACACTTTTCCACAAAGTTGAAAAAAAAAATCTGCATTGAAAGTGCTGAGAAACAATATGGGGACCATCTGACAGACAGAGACTCCCACAGTGAGTCAAGGATGCCTAAAAAAAAATGAGGTTAGACTTATGGTAACCGGTCAGTAACCTCAATGATGACATCATAAGCCACGCTGTACACTGCTGGGTGTGTCAGTGAGGGCTGATTTGTAATCCTGCTTAATTTTTTAGTAGAAGGGAATGTTTATACCTTTTGAGAATACTCATGCTACAAGGAAACAAAAAATGTCTACCATTTTTCAAATGATTTTTGTATTTTACAGGCTATACTAAGATATGGTCATAAATCCCTGTGTGAATATGGTTAAAAAAATATTTTTTGCTTTAAAAAAAAAAAATACATCCATATTTACCTCTGTCTCTCTGTACAATATCTCTAGGAGTTCTGAATGAATTTCAATTGAGTTTTGTTGAAAAGTGGGCCTTCGGGTAAAGAAGGAAGTATATTTTGGAGCAGATCTAGGATTTTTTAAATTTTTTTATTTAGATATATTTTTCTCTCTTAATATTTTATACATTTCTATATTTGGTCATATCTGTCCCCATAGTATCTCTAAAAATTCCCTATGGATTTCAATTATATTTTGTAGAAGGGTTAGCCCCCCCCCCCCAAAAAGCGATCAAATTTGGGGGCGGATCCAGGAATCTTTTCTTGATTAGATGAAAGGGTGTTGCGTGCATTGTCAATTTTGACAGGATCTAATTAGAAAGTTACTAATACTATTTACTTTCTATATTGATTTATTTTGAATATAAGATTTGCTAGAGAAATTCTGTGTATGTAAGTTAATTTTATGTCCATAGGTTATATGAGGTTGACCAATTGTCATAAAAGAGCACGCCATACCATTTCTGGCTAATTTAAGTGATTTCCAGAAAAATTGACTGAGTCGTTGAGTTTGCTATGAAATATAAAAATATATTTGAGCTCAGAAATGGCTGAGTGTATGAGGTCAAATTCGGCCTCAGAGGTCATTGGAGGTAGAATCAATTTTTGGCCTTTATGATCTGTATTGTACCAAACAATTACATTCTTGGAGGTTGATTAGTATGTGGGATTAACTTTGGCTGAAAAAGATGATAGGATAGGTGGTGCTCACATTTCAGGTCATTGGAAGTCAACAGAGGTTAATTTTGGATTGAAATAGCTTAAAAAACCTAATTTTTTTTGTTTTGTTTTGTTCTTGAAATGTTGTGCAACCCTGAAGACAGAAAATTCTGAAATTATAACATGGCGCAAGGATAATCTCTCAAGATTGCTTGCTTCAACTTGATTTTTTGATGCTTTTCCCATGACTAACCCTAGGATGATATCCTTAAACAACTTTTACACACTGACACCCAATGGGAGAAGCTCTAATGTTGTGTATCTAAAAGCCTTGTCAAAGTAAGGGACTATATTATTTGTTAAGTCCATATTTTTTTCTGTGTTGTTTATATCCAAAGTTATTTTTTCCGCAGGTAATGTTGGGTATTCCGACTTGTAGTGTATCCACACCATACGACTATTCTAAAATCCAGAAGATTCCATGAACCATCTAGTCAGATGGATATGGATACAGGGAAACTATATTATGCTACAAATATAGCAGGACATACTGAAGGAGATATTTTCATTCAACTGCACTAAGATTTTCATGAAATTAGATTTATTTATTAGATGTGCTAACATTGATTGTCATAGCTGACTAACTGACAATCCAAAATGTAATGTCTCTTGCTCAGTCTTGCCAATTTAGATGTTTTTCACCTAAAACTAAGTGTTTTTTAGTTGTCTAGCTGTCAGAAATTGTTATTTAGATGATTTTTGATAAAATAAGTAATATTTCTAATTGATTTAGTAATAAAATAGATGCTGAAGATCAAAATTACATTTAATTTCTTAATAATAGGTAATATATTTCTTAGTTTTTGGATATTCATCTGGAGAATTTAGATGTTTCAAGATGTTTTTTGACTCAATTTTTGATTAAATCATGAAAGTAAAGTTGGACAACACTGCCCTTGCTATAATTTCACACAAGAAAAGAACTAGTGTATCTATCTATGGTCTGACTTTCAGGCTTATTTTATATTTTATTTCAAGTTAAGCTCATTTTATTATTTTTAAAAATTTTATATTTGTTTTCATTTTAGATAAATTTATTTTTGATTTGTTTATGAATATTGCTTTGTTTTGTCTGAACTTTAATAGCTATCATATAAATTTAAAATCTGGTTAAATTGTGAATTTATTTTTCTTTAAATTTTCAGTGAAAATGCTCGTGTACCAATAAATTTCAAGAGAAACTCTGGCTGGCCATACCTCAACACTAAAAAGGACCAAGGAAAATTGTACTACTAATTCTTTATTACACTTATTTTAAAGACATCCTCATTATTTTATATTTACCATATTTTTTATGAGTCAGGGATTCTTAACCTATTTTTATTTATAGATAACTTTGGAATCTTGGTCTCATTTTCAAGTTTTTTATTCAAAATCATGATGTACCAGGTTTTTCCAGTTTTCTGAAGTTTTAAAATGAAATATTGTCATCATTCCATATATTATATGAATTGTTGTCTTTATTTTTATTTACACAGTTTTTCAACCAATTAATTCTTTGACCCTTCTGTGTAAAGACTGTATACCATGTGTATTTTTGTTGTCAACACCATGTTTCAGTCAATATATTCTCTGACTTTCCTCAGAGGTGTATTGTATTCAGTATTTAAAGATCAGATATAACATACTTATGAGGAAGACTAAAATATATCTGCTGGAATGTAGTGTTAAAAATAACAACGATAAAGATATGAGCCTAAATGATGTATGAAATAGAGTACTAGATTCTCCAGAAAATAATGGACATTTTAAAATTTAAATCATCTGGAATCCAATTGTTTAGCTACTTGGTTTTTCTACCAAGAAGTTATTGTTGTACCAACTTGAAAATTTGTGCCATTAGCCAGAAAGTCTGACACCAATTTTTTTCTCCTGTCTTCAGTATTGATTATCAACAATTTTTACCTTCTTCATTCTAGAGACTCCATTATAAAAATTTTGTAATCACTGATGCACTGTATACTTAAAATTGGTTCCAATATTCTATATATAGTTAATATTAGATTGTTTTAGAGGTACTGTGACTTGGTTGACAGTCATGCAATAAAATAGTGCCCTATTTCTCATTTTTCATCTTGAGATTGCTGGACCCCATAATCCCAGCATGGAAGGAAGATCAGCTCGTTGATGATTTTGTTCACCCCTTTCCATGAACTCATTTTTAGACCACTTACTCATTCACAGGATTTTAGTTCATAAAAAAATGTATATAAACAAATTACAATATTTTGTTGTTTATAATGTTACTATTTTAATTTACTAACCTTCTTTTTTTGCATAAAATCCACACATTCCATTTGGTATGTAGTCACCCAACAAAATGGTGAATCTATACCTTGAAACGTGAAGGAAGTAAATTGCAAGATATGAATATACTTGGTTTCAATTGTCGATTGCTTCAACCATTCATTCCAACAACGAAAAGAAAATTCAGACCTTTGATTCCGTAATCGTCATCTATAAATTTCTTAAATTCAGGTTAAGAATGTCTGCTGGAGAAAAATATTATGTCATCTACAAGAACAAAAATATTTGCAATTCACTTAGCCAAAATATACTCTATTCATGATGGAGTAAATTATTTGTGAAAAATTGGTTTTGCTTTGATATTCAAAACGCTTGCAACTTTTGTTTTTTAAAATCTTATTTTATTTTCATGCCTTCCATAATTTCATTTTTCTCATTATCAAGTTAGCTCATTGTGGGGTTTTATTTCTCTCTAAATGTGTGTATGGGATAAAGGAGTAATTCATGTGTGTATGTGTGTATGTATGTTATAGCATATCATGAAGAGATTGCGAGAGAGTTAGTATACATATTTGTGATTGCATGATTCAACACACACAAATGAGACAGTGTGTGAGAGAGAGATTATTTTGTTATAGAAAATCATACAAAAAAAAATATCTTTTCTTTATTGCTTGAACATAACCAACAGACATGATCTTGTTCTATAAACAAGAGTTTCATTGTTTGCACACAGCTGGTAGCTGGGTGGGGAACTACACTATATGTTGCCTGGGTCATTTTGCTCATTATACAAGTTTCATTGGAGTTTGTGCAACAGTTATTTTTTAAATTCTTTTGTATTTCTGACACCTGAAGGGGTGATCAGCATTTTTTCACCTCCACAATTCCTCATTTTTATCAAAGTTCAGTCACTTTCTTATTGTACATAACCAGGTCTCATCTATGCATTTATGATCATCTAAAATGATAAGTCTGGTTTAAATGAATTCATTACTTGTTTGATTCAATTTTACTTCTGGATTGCAAAAAATACATGATGAACTTGAATTTTCAAAAATACTCTTCCATCATTAACCAAAGTTAATAACCAAATTATCAATTTTCTTGGTGATATCTAGGATTCAGACATTTAGATTCTCCTGAATCTTTTCGTTTTATGTATCACTTTTTGAAAATCAAAGTTTGGTTATGTGTCGAACAGCAGTTTATTTCTTGTCATAATTGGAACTGATCATGCAGATGGATTTTCGGCACCTGCGTTTGAAAATCCTTTCAAGATTCCGCCAGATTGAAATTCAAATAATCACTAATTCAATAACGATACATTCACTTTCCATTCTATCACCACTGATTGTAATCATAATTGTATATAAGTTCGAGAAGAGTCATTAACTTCCCTAATTTTGTTCAGACAATTGAACCCCTTCATTGTGTATTTGTTGCTGTTAACACAACGTTTGGGATGATCAATTCTTCAGCTGTTGTCAAGCAGGTGTACAATCTCAGAGGAAAAACCTCATTTCTGTAGTTGTACATAGTGGAAATAGAAATACAGCTATGTACTTATTGCTGCTTAAATGGATTCAGTTGGTATAATAATGACTACCCTTTTTTTTCTATCACCGTTTTTCTAGGTTTTTCCTCTTCTCTCATGATTCAATTGTCCAAACAAAAGTTTGATTAAAGATGATAGACAAGGAATGTTTTTAAATTTTTTAGATCCAGTGAATGTAAATATTTACAATATAATAAAAATCTGAACATTGTCCTTATAACTTCAAGTTTCGAGAGCAGGTAAATTTTTTTTCCAGGTATTTGCTTATAATTGTTTTTGCTTAGTCATTTGTGGAGAAAACTCATTCTTTTATACTTTTATACAAAGTAATATTCATAAATCCTGTATCTCTCTAAATATCTTTTGTCACTCTATTTCATTTTACTGATTATTTTCAACATGTTACTCTTTCACCTGTTTATTTTGAGTTGAATGTTGTATGAATGTTGTTGATATAATTGTACACCTGAAGAAGGCTGTAGAATAGTAACAACAAAGAGAATGAGATTAATAGTCTGAACAACTCTGAAGAAATTAGCGCAGGCGTGTGTAGGCCAAGAATAGAACAATGGGTATTCCCCAGAGACTGAATAGCTTCGCTGGAAGACGCAGCAGTGTGTAGAGAACAAAATCAAGACAAGGCACAAATTTAAAAAAGTGTTAATTAACAGTTTTGCACTTTACAGGTAAAGTAGCAAAAATGATAGTGCTCTTTGGTGCTGAATGTGTTTAATACTGACAATTTTAGAATGCATCTAACCCAGCTGGATTGTTGAGCGTTCAGGATGTATTTATAAACAAAGATAGCCCAGAGAAATTAGGTAGTATAATATCCTATGGTCCAGTATTAATTCTGAGATTGCTTTTATAAAAAACAATTTTAGATGTTACTTCTTGTTCTGTCTGCTTACACAGCAAAATGATATAGCAGCTCTTGTGGAAGATTAGTCATCACTGATTGAAATGTTATGATTGGAAAAATCATGGAAAAATTAGTATCAAATCTCTTGATTTTGATGATAGCCAAAGTGGAAAAGTAAGGTTAAGCATCTGTTCCTTAGGAGGCAACTCCCATCGGAGTATATATGGCGCATAACAAAGTCTCAGTTTCCTTTACATGTGTCAGCTTATCCTTGCAAGTTCCAAGTCTGGTCAAGACCAGGATTTTATATATATTTTATGACCACCCTTTAGGCAGGATGCAATGGAGGGAATACCTCCATCCTAATCACACTGCTCATAGTGTACTCAATTAGCTGCTGAGTGCACAAGGAAATTAGTCTTAATGAAGAGTTTTCGTTTGCTTTGTCTGGCGGTAAGGTTGGCCAACCATCTTAATTTTTCTTCTATATATTTTGTGGATGAACTTGAAAACCAGGCCATAGATTGAGAATCTTTCCTGATTCTTGACCATGAATGGTTTATTTAGAATATAGTTGATGCTTATTTATTTCACAATACTTTTTAGAATAGTAATTATGCTATGTATAAGTGATGTTTTTATCTGAATGTTGTCATGTACATTTTTATACTGCAGTATTTTTTTGCTTAATGGAAATCAAAGGCCCATAACTTGTCAAAACTCTTCACGACTCCTCCACGCATTTATCTTTGAATTTTACCTTTTTAAAGAACTTTTAGCTTTTCAAATGACTCCATTGATACACATATGTATGTATGAATGAGTATATATATATATATATATATATATATATATATAAAAATACTCACAAAAAAATTGACTTTTTTGTTCTACTCATTTGAAAAAAAAAATGACTTATCATTACTCTGAAGACTTTGTCTCGTTAATTCATTTCATAAGCAAATGGTTATAATAACTCCACATTGAAATATGTATATAGTATTGATTCTGGCTACCATTTTGATAATTTTATTTAAAAACATTAGATAAAATTTGATGATAAGTTTCAATGTAGCTCACTCTTTGAACTTTTATCTATTAATTTGTATGAACAGGTCAAAAAAGATGGATTTCTTACCAATTCAATCAAGGAGATTACACTATTTGAGAAAAAACTTTGAGCTAATTCAAGTGAAAATTTATAACAATTTAAAAAAAAAAACCCTGTTGAAAATGTTGCTTCGTTCACTTTCTACTACAGTGCAAGATGTGGTTGTTAGTAAAAGAATTTTCAGTTGATAGTACCAGGTGTACCATGGCTGAAGTCATGATGTATTGATGATTTCAAGTACATTAAAAATGTTATGCTTTTTGGTAATAATTTTATGGGAGAAGATACTGCCATTTGGACCAATTTAAATGAAGAAATTACAGTTATTTATGTTGTTTGAATAAAGGTTACAAGTTTCTTTTACTAAAATTAAGAAGCTAATATTGTCTGAGAATTTTATGTTCCATTATGAATGTCAGATACCAGAGATGAGGATGAAGGTCTAGCCTGACTAGAGTGAAATGTTATTGTTTTGAAAGAGCTGATTGCAAAATGATAGGATCAGCTGTTGCTTTTTTTTTTTTTTCATTTTTAACCAGAACTGAGTAATAGCAGTGACAAAGGAAAAATCAATAAACCTTTGACTTTTTTTCTCATGATTATATGCCCATAGAATATGTGTTTAAGATTAAACAAAAGATAATTATGGGTTGGAAAAGAGAAGTGTTTCTTTATTTCACTTTTTATTTTATACAATCTTTATTTTAATTTTTATATATTTAGCTATTTTATCTTTTTGTATGAATAGCAAACAGCACTTTTTTTTTTTATGGAAAGAAATGGAAATAGTTATTACATTCAACTCAACATCAGTTTATATTTGCAGAACAGGGTCTACAATGGGGTAAAAGGAGACTAAGTTGACCCACTGAACTCAAATTTTGATAACAACATATCCGCATGAAGGCATTTTTGTTTATAAAGGGTGTTTCGTAATAAAACTGACCTTTATTGTAAGTAACACTTAACTGCCATATTATCAATATCTTTAATTGATTTTGCACTAGATGCCTCCTTGAAATCCAACCTAGTTAAATTTTTGTTGATCACCTTTTAATTCCTTCAAAACTTGGAATATCACCTGTGTCAAATGCTGCTGAGAATCTTCAATGGTGGGATTGAGATCAAATGAATTTCCTGGCCACCTTAGTGGCACATAATTTATTTCTCCATCAAACTTCGCAAAAAGAGGCAAATGATTCATGTTAGTGCACAACTTGCATTGAAACTGTTGGGCAAATCCAAGAAGACCACATGTACAATTATCTATTCCACAAGAGTGGTACGCCTGCTCCTCTGAGAGCGAAAAATCCTACTGCAAAAAGTTCATTTTATTATGAGACACCCTTATCACATGATTTGATTCTGTGACTCCCAATGTTTCTGTTCTTTTTTATTATTACTTTTTAAAGAATTTTTCTTGAATATTTCCAGTGGTATATTTTTAAAAAGTTATTGGTGAAAAGAAGTTACTTTTGACCCTGTTTTATATTCAAGAGACACATTTTTTTTTACTTATATTATCATCTGTAGTATTTTTTTTCACAGCCTCAGAAAGACTTAGTTGAATTAATGCCCCAGAATATCAAATCTGTTGAAAAATCACTGAAATATGTTTTGCCAAATGATGTGCAGGGATTTTTCTTAATAAATTTTACAGTTAGATTGTTCCAGTTTTTCTCATCTTTTTCATTGTGGCAGTGTGAACACAAATTATTTTTGTAAACAGAATTTGAACTTGTAAAATCTTTAATTAAATAAAGGTTTGTCTATTTTAGATTTTCTAAAAAATGTTCTCTTTGAGTTTATTTCTTTTGTGCTGTATACAAATTCTTGGCTTAATTTAATATTCCATTCCATTTATTCTGGAATCCAATGTTTAATATTTCAGAAGTGGCTATATATTATTGATATATTATTATATTATGTTATACTGCTAGCCTGATCTGTACCACATGTACTGTGTATTCCTTTTTATATATATATGAGGATGGAGCAATAAGCCTGTAGCCAGGCATACTAAGCTGGATTTTCACATTAAATTTTCACTGTTCTATGTTCAACTTACGAGATCTATGGAAAAGTCTTCATTTTAGTGCATCGACAAAGATAGAGAATATTATGTAGAATATCAGTGCAACTGAGATGACATGAAAGCACAGATACAGCAGCTACAAGCTGTTATTTAATAACAAAAAGTATGAAAGTAATACAACAGAGTCAAACTCTGTATGGAAACTCTAAAAAAAACAGTAATAACAGGGAAAGTGATAAAATCAGTGACACTGTATAAAAATACATCAAAGAAATGCATTCCTTGCCAAAAAGAAAAGCTAAAATATAATCTTCCCTGGATACCAATAAACTTTTAAACAAAAAAAAACAAATTTAATCTCAAAATCGACAAGAATAAATTTTTACAAAATGATGTAAAGAATGAAAACAATAATTTCAAAGACTGAAAAAAATGTCCAAGAAACACTATGTTCAAAATTTCACGTAAAGAAACTGTTGGGGACGATTATGTAATCATGCAAAAAAATAGAAGAACTTGAAAAACAAAAAAGGTAAAAACACCATTTGCCTGATGATCATAACTTGGTGAAAAAGATTAGCCAAGGATTCTAAATAACTATATAAAAAATTGACTATATATATGCACTTATTATCATTGTTTTTGATTTATAGGTATTTATTATAAAATTGTGGGGTACACAGAGATGATTGAACCACCACAGAAGTAATGGTTTGCAAGACTAGCTCATTAACCAGTTCTCTATGGCAAAACATTCTTCAATTGTTGGGCGTTCAGTTGAACTTACTACAGTAGTAATAGTCTGTATGGTTAGATTACAAACCGCTATTCCATGATAAGGCACTGTATTGTTATTTGTAATTAAGTTTGGGTAAAGTAAGTAATTAAAGAAGTCAATATAAACCATGGGCTGCAAAGAATTTCTGCTCCCAGAACAAAAAAGTATAAGGTAGTAAAGCAATTAAGTCTGTATTCACTTTCATAACTAATATGGCCTAATATTATATGATAGTATTTGATAAAATATGAATGACATCGCCATGGTTTTGCCTGATGACAGTTATTGTTATTGTTATCATATGACAGAGAATTGTATTTTCTGTTTAGGTATCACTTGTGTACTATCACAATTATAAGTACACTGCTTACTCCTTTCATGGTCAGCTGAAAAAATATATTTTATAAAAAACATATACAAGTAATTACACATGTCATTCATTAATGTTTAGGAATATAGAAAAAAATTAACCTAGTATCTATTTTTTGTATTTTATCACTAATATACATCATTCATTCAGTCAACGTATTTGCTGGGAAAAATCTAGTTTGACAAATGGTCACATTTCTTGAGCACTCAGTGCATATCAAGTGATTTCATGATGGCTTGTAAGATCAGAATGCTAACCACTGTACTCTGTAAAACATTTACTTCATGTTTGAATGTCTATTGTACAAAGATGTCTGAATTGGTATAAAACAATAATTTGGCAGACAAAACATTTTGAGATGAATCAATATCATTCCTGAAGTTTTCATCCTTTTTAAAACTTATGTTGTTTCCACATCGTTTTGTCTCATCCTCATCCTATGTCAAGTGTACTATCCATTCGGAAGGCAGAATTTTTTTTTATCTTTGCTGTTGCGGTTTGGTCTTACAGGTTGGTCTGATTAGTATGCTTGCAACCATTTTCTCTTCTGTTGGTCACTAACTGAAAAAAGAGACCTGTACTCTTTTCATATGGATTGTACACTAGGAGAAGGTCATTGAATAGATTGACCAAAACAATGCGGTAACAGAAAAAAAACAACAAAAGTATCAATAGAACAAACAACCCTTGGAATGAGTTACCTATGTTTCATTTAAATGATACTGTATATTTATATGATGGGGGGAAGACCCTAAATCTTGAAATACTCTTTTCTCTCTTCCAGAATTGATTTTCTCTACTTTCACCACACATCTTTTAAATCGTGGATCCTTTAATGATTCTGTTGGGATAGAATAACTGTTTTTGCAATTCAAAAAAAAAAAAAATAAACAAATCCAAGGTCAAACTATTGACAAGGTTAGAGTATACTTGTCATGATCAGTATTTACAAACAACTATTTGTTGTTGAATCAAAAATCAAAACACTACACAATATAAGTAGTGATACAGAAAGGCTTGAGAAGAATGTCACAGCAAAAAAAAGAGGGGGACTTTCTCATCTCATATGAAAATCTGGAAAATAAAGGATCACAGATACTATCTTCTTTTATCAAGATAAATAGATAAGCTACTTACTAAGTGTAAATGATTCAACCTTTTTCTTTTTTACTAAAAAACATTTATTTATATTCTAGTAGATTGCAAAAAAATCTACAGCTTGTATAAAGGGAGATGAGATAGAAACATTTGCTGGTAAGACATGGTAGTGGTTAGCTCTGTCACAGTCGACATTGAAGGAGCTAAGGCCTTTTGTCTAGCAGTGGACTCAAGATGGCTGATGATGATGATGATGAGTGTTTTATTTTGTTTTGATTTTAGTCATTTACACCTCATGATTACAAATAAATAACAGTAAAACGGACTGAGAAATTTCCCAGGGAATCTTCTTTGTATTGACTTACTAATATCGGAAGATTTGTCGGTGGAAACACGAGTCTATATCAGATCAAATCGTTTAGGTTAAGTAAAGGACTAATAAACTCGCTGAGAGAGACCTTGACGGACCTAAGTATTTCAAGTTCGCAATACCAATTGAAAAAACTTTTTTCGCAAGTTGCAGTGATCTCCCTTGCACTGCGCGTGACGTCATGCTTACGTATAAATATCGAACGCAACGTGGGAGCTGACTTTTCATAAACAAACAAAATGGCGGATCGAGCACCCCAGCGTATACAGACGGAGAGCCTGCAAGACGATGACAGCAACAAAGAGAATACTAACGAGGACTTCGAACCGGTCAAGAAAAAGTCCAAAGTGGATCTGATCAGCAAGGGCGATGAAGCCGAGCACAAGCTGGAGGAACGACTGTGTGGAATTCTTTGCTGTGCTGTCTGCTTAGATCTCCCTCGGATTTGCTATCAGGTTCGTAAAAAAAAAAAAGCAACAAACCTTAATTACCCCCTCTTACCAACTTATCAGGATGGAAATCCTATGGATGGCCTGAAAAGATATAAACAATTCAATTCTATTATCTAAGTTTAGTTTTGATCAAGATTATCAATATTTCTGTATTTAGACCGGTAGACGCCGTTGGAAATTATTCCTATTTAAAAAAAAAATGCATCTCAAGAAATTTTAGTTTGGGAGACTGGAGAAGAAGGATATCCGTCTTTTTTTTTTTTCCTTTCACAATTCCAGCTTTGCCTTTTTGGCCGATGGTGATTTTTATTTCTATGAATAATAATACAATTATAGAAAAAAAAAATCATCTCTCACTAAGTAACTAAAAAAAAAAAAAATCCTTTGTAAGACAACACAGCAGCAACACTCCTGTAAAGGTTCCTATTTATTTTTATTTTATCATTTCTTTATTAATCCAATCGTTCATGTATTTTTCTTTTTATAACCTTTTTGAATACAACAGTCGCTGTCACTTTTTATATCTAATCTGATGCCCTGTTCTGTTTTTGTTTTGATGGAAAAAATTGTTTTAATGTGGAAATGTATAACTCAAAAATTCAACCGTATTTGCAAGTTTGATCCATTCAATGTTTGTGTCCAGTTCCCTGATTTAATGTTTTGTTTTGTAGCATCTGAAACGAAAATAGAAATAAATGATGAAATATGTCATGATTTTAGGGTAAAGTAAAGCAGCCAGCTTCTGTATATATCAGTTTGTGGCAGTATGGTCAGGTGACAAATGTGCCTATTTTATTTCGACATTTTTTTTAGAGGGGGGAGTACCTGCAAGAGTTTCCTTTCTATCTTATTCTTTTCTTAATTATTTTTCAAATTTTGTTTTCTCTATAACTTGAAACAGATTATTGTCAAAAGTTTCCAAGAAGATTGCACGGAATCGTTTGAAGATGAAACTTTGCATAAAACATTTTTTCTTGTGCTTAGTGAAATATTTTGCTATTTTTTAAAATCAAGAACTCTAATGTAAGTTGATGAAACTAATAGGCCTCTACAATTTATAAGGTTTCTTTAGATCGTGACATTTACAACTATGCCTGTTACATCTTTTTGTTGTCTTGACTTCAAGCAATCTCTATTGTTATCGCTGGAAGATCCCTGACCTTTTTTAAATAACTATTTCCACTTGTAACATATTCAAGCAGTCATGTCGTATGAAAACGAATAATTATTGTCTCTAAAATGCAGCGTTACTATCACGCTAGTTATCTTCCAATTTACACCGAGTGACCAAGACAATTATTTTCTTCAAAGTATTTTTGTTGTGATTCCCATTAGACTTGTTCATTAAGCAGTAAAGTTTTTAAGGTTTACTGAAATTGATATTTGGTTGCATGTACGAATGATATCGGACAAGTTAGAAAAACAGATTTTTTTTAAAGCCACGATAATTTGATGTTTCGTAAGGAGAACTTGTATTTTTTCAGATAATCGTCCAGATTTGCAGTAACGCTCATATTTAATTTCTTTAAATTTCCCTCAAAGATTAAAACAAAACTTGGCTTTTTCATAGTCGAGCAAACCCTTATTGTTTTGAAGCTTTTTTATTGATAAGATACGTTGCATGATAGAAATGTCTTGTTCGTTTGCTGTAGCTTGGAAAATGAACTCTTGCTTATTATTAGTCGAACCTCGTATTTTCATGATTTTCCCAGCTGTTGTTTGTCCTGTTTTGCGCTTTCAATCTTTCCATTGAAGAAATTGACCTTTTTGTGTGGTTTACATAATTAGTGTAATTGAAACAGAACTGTCCTTTTATTTCATTATTTGAATATACTCTTCTCGAAAAAATATTTTCCCCTATATTTCAAACCTTTTGGGCGTCATGATGGATGGCATCTATTTTTAGTAACACTAAAATAACATTCGACAGATTTTTCGATTTGATACATTTCAAAGGAATTGCCTCCGTCACGACATCTAACCAAATCTAAATTGATGAAAAAATATCTTATCTAATGATTTGCATGCAGTGCTTTGAATTTAGTTTGAACTCGTTTCTGCGACTTGAAAATATAACACAAAAGCTGTTGAACCATGTAAAAAATTGATAACGAAATTAAAGTAAATATTTGTTTTTTTGATGTTATGACTCGAGTCGGTCAGTTTTCTACCTATGCCATATCGTCACAAAACACATCTTTAAACTGACAGGATTATTTTTTATTTTGTTAGGGGGGGGGAACTATCTGGACATAGAACATCATAATTTGTTTATCGCCTTTGATTCCATTGTCAAATATTGTATTCAGTTAACATCTGATGCAGTTGAATGATTGTCTTTTGTTTGTAAAATAATCAGAGATTGTGTGCTTGGTGTACGATCAGTAAAATGTTTTGTGTTTGTTATTGTTTGACGATGTTTACACGAATGTAGATAATCTGTAAAAACAAAATGATAATAATAAAACAAAACGAAAGCCCAAAGCCTTATTCCTGTGTATGTATTAATGTTCATTGTTTCTATAAATCCTAGTTTATAGCTGTATTGTGTGTAGTACGCAGACATATTTCAGCATAGATTTAATGAATGAACTGTTGACTTAATGGATGATTGATCAATTTCTTTGAGCTTTTTATTATGATCGAATTATATTCCATTTTCTCTATTTGAATTATGTTGTCTCAGGAAATTTGTAAATAATGCTGAAACGTTATAAAGGCTCACACATTTAACTATGAATTCCTGAAATTTTTGGCTTGTTGAAGTTAGAGAAAAAAGACGTCTAAAATACAAAGAAGATAAGATTTTTAGAGCAGACTAACTACTGCTACTAACTGCCCGTCATTCTATGGTGGGGATACTCCCATTTTCATGTCTATATTTGTACGTTTTCGCGTCTTGCTGTATTCATGTCCCACACAAAAACAAACCTGACAGTGACTTGTGTTATACAAACAAACGTCTTGTCGGCTATCTTTTTAAGATCGTGGCAATTTAGAGCAAACTCTTTCGAAGAAATCGAACTGTTCAGTCATGATATAAAATTTAAATAATGTACACTCGCCATATAGTAGTTTAACCTTAGGCTCGTTTACCTACCGACATAGCGGATGTGAAAATACAATGAAGGCTCCAGTGTAATTTAGGTTGAATGTGTAGGAGAAAAAAAAAATCACATTTTCTTTCAATTTCGTTTCACAGTTTAACTAACCTGGTTACCTACTTTGTTAGTCAATACTTATAATAATATTCGTTTCGCATGCTTTGTAAAAAGAAATGTTGCTTATGTTGTTGGTGTGATTGTTATGGTGTTTACGTGTCCATGAAAGGCTCAGCTGATTTAATCTTTTGTTTATTTTTTTATATCTGTCTTTGCTTAACATTTTGAAAAGCTTCCATTATTTTTCTTTTTAATTTACTGCAGACAAGTGGGTTGGTTGTATTTTTAGTCTTTACAAAGAAGACAGAGACAAAAAGTAGTTTGTAGACATCAAAAAACCTGTCAACAATGGGGAATTGGAAAGAAAAATACTTTTACAGCTTAACTCGTATAGGAAATAGAAGTTGCCTTGATTTAACATTAAAAAAACATTATTCGGGAATTTTCTCTCATTCAATTCCATTGTGCTTCTAACAAAGTCAATGCCTTTTACCCCCACTTCTAAATATTCCATTTCTCTCCCCCTTAGATAAAAACTTGTCTCAAAGTCAGGTTTTCAGTGTTTTTACAAGTGAAATATTTTTAAACGATTCAAGTTTTGAAATATTCGTATCGTTCAGGCCTAATGAGCTGAAAATTTCATAACATTTTTCTAAAAAGTTAATATTGAAAAGCCAAAAAGCATAATGCTGCTGCTACTAAGCAGGTCAAGAAGTAGAATTAGAATCGTCGTAAAAAAAACGTAATAAAATAGTCTGGGGAAATGTTATTTCGGTAATTTAGCGCAATATACTCTTTATTCGCTTGAAAAAGGATTGAGAAGTACCGTAGTATGGCATTAGTACTAATATTATTAGTCTTGTTTTTCCAAATGCTACGTGAAATAAACAAGATATTTTTGGTTCGTAAAAAAAACACAAACAGCCCAAGTCATAAACTGAAAACAACAGCAGTAGCAGCGAAAACAAAACAAGAACCTTTTTTGAGCACCAGCTGTTGTTACTTCACTGTTTTTTTATTTATTGAAAGTGCAGTTTTCATCTCAGATATTGTTGTGGTCTACTTCTCTTTTAGAATGGTTGTCAATCTGTTAGATTATATTATCTCAGTATAAACAAAATACTTCATTTCACCACTTTTATTCATACTTTCTCTGTTTGTCTCGATTCATTTTGTTGCATCATGGTCATTACGATTTCTAGTATTTCTCTGTTTTTGGAATGTTTCTAAACACTCTGTCCCTTATTAATCGCATTTTTCAAACATTTAATCTACAATTTGATTACCGGAAATATTTTTCTAAACCAACTGCAAATTGTCCATGTTGATGGATGGATGTCCGCAGCCACTGCTGCCAATGAAGGATATATTTCGGAGGGGGGTACATTCAGAATATAGATTACTATTGTATAATGTGACTGTAAAGAAAGCTGGCAATTGTATTGCGCCATTATTGACTAAGCTTCCAACTTTCAAACCCCCTGATCCAGGCCCATTCCCCGCCCCTCTATGGAGTGGAGTTGTAAATTTCCACTTGAAATAGAAGAATGAAGAAAGAGAATGACTTGTCAGAAGCACCGAAAATTATTACGACACAAATAATCACCCCTTATGTAATAGTGCGTAGCGTAACCATTAAAAGCACTTCAGTAGAGGCATTCTCCTAGTCCTTGGTAAGAGTATCTCTGTGTTCACCTGGAATTAATAAGTGACTGAAAAAGTACTTCTCAACTTTTCAGTCACCCTCGACAGTAAGCTACTCCAGGTGAACACACATTTGTTTTTTTTACCTAGGACCAGGAAAAAAATGAATGTCCGTGTTGTAAACCATCATCAAAGCTGAAAACTACCAATGTCATGTTAATGGCCGGAGGAGGGAGGGTCCCCCTTACGGAAAATAACTTCCTTTTGTTCCATGTTTTTAAACGTAAAATTGAAAACCTACCGATTTTAAAACGGTACTTGAATTCTCCCTAATTGATAAACATAAAAAAAAAAAATTATATTTTATTTACAGTAGTCTTATTGCATCAACCCAAGTTCCTAATCCCAAACTTTATTCTCTCATAGAATCCCTTTCGAAATCATTTTATTCCTATTAGATATCACTTGGCTACTGCTAGTACTGTCTGTTTGTATTTTCCATTTAACATTCCCATCAACGGGGCACAGCTGTTGTGGAGGCTACAGTACAAACACTTTCTATTTTGCTTCTACTACGAAAAGTATTTCAGAAAGTGGCGACGAATGCGTGAAAAAAACAGAATAAAACTAAAAGTTTCACAGTAAAACAAACTGCTTCTGTTCTGGTGATTTCCACTCGAGTATCAGATATTTTCTGTTTCGGACTCTTTCTTTTTTCTTTCTTTCAATCGAAACGATCTTCATTACGCCTTTTCGTTGAAAAAAAATAATCATTCATTGTTAAACTAATGAAGTTTGAGAATTTTTGTAAGTTTTTTTAAAAGTTTTCATCGTAAACTACTTATATAATTGAGAAAAAGAGTCATTAACGGAGCTAAATCTTGGAATATACTTGGTGGGCATTTTCAGTGATGCGCCGCCTTACTTAGCCAAGTGGTAAATAAACAATCGAGGGCCACTCTTGTTTCTATTTTTCAAATATTTCAACTCACTCTCTCTGCTCATAGCTGACAAGTTACAAGGCAATTGAATTTGTATTGGAATGTGAGGAAACAAGTCTTATAGGTAAAAAAAGAAGCCTAACATTCTGTTGCCGACAAAAAAAGAAAAAGAAAACCTGTCTTATTTCCAAAACACCGTTCACTAGGTTAGATTTACATCCGTTAACCTAACCAAGTCGGGAAAAATATCAGCAATTTTTGTTGCTCTTAATCCATTAGACCCTAACAATCTTCCTGTGATTTATTAGTTTTTTGTCATGTTTAATGGGAAGGGGGTTCTTTTTACAATGTAATTGTAATAATGGTAAACTGGACCGTTACTCTCAGTCCATTGTATGGAAGTGAGGCTTCGAAACATGTTGTTACTTCCTTGTCAAGGTTGTTATCTCGGCTATTTTAGTCAATTTGGTTAGCTGGTATGAATCTCACCCCCCCATCCCCAAAAAAAAACATTTCAACGTCATTTCATTTTTCTTTTGCTGGAATCTCTTGTTTAGAACTATCTACACCTGGGTGAAAAAAAAACCCTCTGCCCTACTCGTGTTTCTAGTTGGTGATACTAAACTGTGCATGTTTTTATGTATGATGGATGATAGCAGTCTAATGGAGCAGTTGGACTAGTACAGAATGGTGTTACTAAAGTGATTGTGATAGAAGTGCATGAGTGCTTAGTGAGACACTTGTAGCCTGCTATTAGCAAAGCAAGGATTAATGTTGTCAATCCAATACATTCATTTCGTTTCAGCTGTTGTTGACACAGCTTTTATGTATTCACTGAATTTTATCTCTAACGTTGACTTGGAGATAATTTAAAATGATAGACTATTAAAATGTATTCGCCAGAACATTTAAAACTCATGCATTTATTCACCTCCTTACATAAACACTCCTTTTCTTTTAAAAAAATCAAAATAAAGAATTATATATCTATATTAACACGGATTTACACAAGTTCACGCAACTATTCATGCTCATACATAAAGGTGATCCTATTTCTAACGAACATATTTCTGTACGGGTACAGGTATTCGAGTACTAGTACTTTCATCATCCACCCTATCAAATACATCTGCCTTCACCACACGCATTAGATAGTAAACCAGTTTGTGAATTTCAATATAGCTTTTTGTGGATTCTTCTTTCAATCCCTGTGTGCAGTCAAATTTAGTACGAAATGTTATCTCAAATTAAAAAGGAAAGGGGGCCAAATATATGAATTTAACATGCATAAAACCTTTCATCAATTTGATGTAACCGTTACTGTCTGTCTCTTCATAGATACAATAGAGTCGGTCATGGCAACATTGATGAACCGATTTTGTTTTTTTCCTCCTACTCACTAAAATATGTATCCAGGTCAAAAGGCATCATCCAAAAGAACAAAAACAGTGTAGTTTAGACTACAGCAAGTTACAATCACGTTTGGTCTGAAGGCATCATTCTAGAATGTCAACATTGTAGTGCAAATATTGTAACTGAAATTATACTAATATTTAACTTAATACCATAATTAATACCTTTTAAATGAAATGAGTAATATTTTGGAAAAAAATTTTTGTCACCATTAAAATGAGTAATAACTTTTAATCTTTGCTTTGAAAAGGCCCCTGAAGTTATACAAAGCCTCTTAAAGTATATGTGTGTGTGTGTATATATATATATATATATATATATATATATATATATATATATATATATATATATATATATATAAAAGAATATGTTGATTAAAAGGCATGGATTGAAATAAGCATAATTATGTCTTTATTGGATGTTGCCACCATATGAAATTTATCATAGAATTTCCTTTTTTAGATGAAGTGAAAGGTTTTAATTTCATTCTAGCATTAATACCTTATGAATATGTTGTTTTATTATACCTTTTTAATAAGAAATATTTTTCATTGCTCATGTTTGACCTTGACTAAAAGTAAATGACTTAAGTTCACAATGAACTTTTAGACATTCAAGAAATTCATTCTTTACTTGAAAACTTGATGGACAACAGTTTTTTTAATAAATTTTCCTTTTTTAGGCTTTTGATAATTTATTTTTTAAAAATTTATTGATTTAATGGACACTTCTTTCTTACCCCCCCCCCAAAGTGCTCAAAAGCAGTTAATCTATCTTCATTCTTATGACATTTGGCTATCAATAAAATATGACAGCAATGGAGTGTAATAGGTTTCAATGATATATTCAACAGGTGGATAAATCATTCTAACGTTTATTTTCAAGTTTTCAGGCTTTGGACAATGTGTGAATGATTTTATTTCAGAATCTAAAATTGGTCTATCTTATGACTTTTGGAGCTACTTCTAAGAAAGGATTAACAGATATTACTTTGATAGTTGGAAAAAATGGCCTAAAATATTACTTATTTCTCGTAAGAGTGTTACTTAAATTATTAAAATTAGTATTTTTACTAATTTTTCTGGTGACATATGGTATGAAATGAAAAAAATGAAATAAAATCATTTTGAAACATTCATTCATTTGAATTCACTGAAAAATAATGAATTAAATTGGAATAGTACAAATTCAGAAAATATTGTAACCAGTGTGTTATCCTTTTGTTCGAAAGTGATTGTGACTCACAGTGGTCTGTACTACACTGATGCTTTTGTCTTGATGCCTTTTGACTGGCATCTGAAAATACATGTTTAATTCAAATACAGGTTATATAAAGCTTCCTCTGCTCGTGTGCATGTTATCAGAAGCAGCTTTTTTCTTTTTTTTTTTTTTTTTAAATAAATTCCCAGAATATTGACTTTTCTTTCTATTTATTCAGTTATGGTTTTAGTTGAATTTGATGAGCTATACATTTTTCATATGGTATTTTTATTCATTCTATCTTTTGTGAATGAGTGCATTCTGGTTATGTTATAAATTGAGACTTTTATTCAATTTTTTATCAAAAACTAGTATTACAATACTTGTTGTTTTGGTTTGCTGTTGTCTCCAAACTCCAGTGTTTACAGCCTTGAAATGGAATATATTTATCAATTCCTCCAAATAAGTGGCTCAAACATCTGCATTTGAATATTGCAAGCTATAGTTTGAACAAACACCATGAGCTGGTCTCCGCAACCCTTCGCTGGTTGGTGTGTGTGACGCTGGTCAGACTGTAGTTGACAGGACGTCATGTTCAGGTATGAGGGGGTGCGGCTGTGAGCTGAAAGACTCTGCGGCGCTGGAACAAAGACTCCGGGAAGCGTCACAAGTTGAAAGGAGCTATTGACACAGGGTGTAAATATGCAACAAGATTTATGTCAGTATTATCAAAGGATGATTGGTCAAAATATATGCCAATGCAGGTGAGGACACTTTGGAATAACCATCAGTCTGTCTTTCTGGTTATTTACTTGCTGTCTCTTGGTATGTCTATTGGTATGTCTATTGGTATAGCTTCAACAAAGATATAATCTTCTGGGGGTCAGGTTCATACTTGGTGACAAAGAACGTGGAATTCTATGCAGTGTCCCGGTGACTTCTCTGCTCCCAGTCTGCTGCTACTCAAAAATAGCTTGCTTATGATAGTCGGTTCCCTTTGTGTGTGGGGCTGATGGCTGAAGGGTTTATGAATGATTTCTCTTTTCAGCTGGTAAATATTTGAATTGCGTTAACCTAAGCAATCTTCATTCGGCTCTTCTTCCAAATTTGGTAATCCTTAATTCTTTGGAAATATGTGTCGGCAATAAATGATGCCAGATCCTCTGGCAATCAATTTACCTGTCCGGAAACTATTTACCCAACTCATGGATTTTTAAATTTCTTAAACAAAGGCGATTAATCATACTTCTGTATTTTGTCCAGGCCTTGCTTGTCCAACTCTTTAGTACATAAGCATTTTCCCAATTCAGGGTTCAATATCAATTGCTTTGCAGTTTTAGATTTGTATCTGTTCCTTATCCACCTGGTTTCTCTCGGAAATTTCCTTGGGTAACCGTTCTGATTAGTAAATACACTCAACCTTGCAAGGCTATCTTATTTCCACTTTCAGATTTTTCCAATTTACGCTTCATTTTCATTGTGTCATTTTTCTTCTAAACCCTTCACAGCAGGAATCAAAAAGTTTTTCTGTTCTATCAAATTCAGAAGAAAAATCTTTTTTCCAATAAATATTTAAAATATCTTTACTTCCTTTGGTATTTTAGTTCTTAACTCATTTTCTCCATTTCTTTAAACTATGAAGAATGAATTAGTGCTTTTTTCATTTTCACAACTTTATTTACTGAGACTGTGCCTTATTGATGAATTTTCCAACTTATATCTGCTATAGACAGTGCTCATAATTCTATTGACAATATACTGATCTGTTAATGATAATGAGGAAAAAAATCTGTACTAACTCAATTTTTTGGCTTAATCCTTTCTTGGTCTTTCAATAAAAACTGTTGACACTGATTAGTTTACTTAACAGTAAAGCTGTCTAGACCAGGCATTGATCCACCTACTCGTTACTGGATAAGTTGCTCTATTTATTTTACTCAAACACACATATTTGGAGTTGCAAGGCTGCACAAGTTATCAACACAGAATTTGATCAATGAACAATTCAAGTTCTGGTTGAAGCTGTTGAATATCAGTGATGTCCTTAGGAAAGATAGAAATTCATTTCTCTCTGAACTCTGCTCCATCACCTGACAAAGGTCCTCTTCCTTGCATCCCACAATGGTTGACAGAAAAGAGAGGTTGATTGCAATGTTGAAGATTTTCCAAATTTATTAAGAAAAATGAATATAGTGAATTAAATTTTAATAAAATGAATATACTTAATTACTTGGTATTTTTGGAATTGTTATTAAAAGATTCTGAGTGCTTGTGTAGAGATTTACAACTTGTTCAACTGATGTATTTGTCTGGCATGTTATGGTAGTATCTTGAAGTACAAGATTTTTATCATAAAAAATGTCTCTTAGATTGATAAGCTATTAAGATAATACATAAATATGTATATAAAGTATACGCTTAATTTCCTTTTAAAGAGGACTGAATTTCAATTTTCTTATCACATAATGCTACTTTGCTCATGATACTTTTAATTGTTGTGTGAGGTGTACATTTTTAAATTTCAAAACTATCGCTATAGACATCACATAAAGAAAACAAAATCATAGATTTTTTGTTTGTTCAAATTTTCTGGAGTTATTTGCTAGAAAAATGTAGGTTAGTAAACATTAGTTAAGGTCCAACATTCATTTGATTAGTGACAATCTTGACATTTTTCAATTTCATTTACAAATAAGGCATATTACTTTTTTTGACATTCTGTCCTAGTTGTAATATGTCAAAACAACCCATCCATCATTCATTTACTTTTTGAAATACATTTCTCAACAGCCAATGAAATTTCTTCCTGCCTATAACTGGAAAAAAAGATGATGAAATATATAAACTTGAGCACCTGTCTCTAATCCAGTGCAATTTCAAAAATAGTCTATTTCAAGGTGACTGTAGTTTTCTTATTATATTTTTATTACATGGAATTCTCATACTTTATTAATTTATTTTCTTGTCAATTTTAAAATGACGTGTCTGGGAAATATCTCAACAAATGATGAATAAACAAACTAGTAACTCCGTAACATTACAAATATAAAAACATTTACAAAGAGAATCCATTTCACAAAACAGTCTTGATGCCTGTCGTTGGCTTCATTCTAACTTCAACATCCCAAAATTGTCTCTCTACTGATTGGTGACTCTTTCAAACAATCAGTGTGTAATGGTTTTATACAGGGACAAATAGAATAATAGTATTCTAATATTTTTAGAATATTTTTGTTTAGCCTATAGAAGATCTCAGAGCTTATTCATTGTTCGTATGTATACTAAACACAATTCTTTCTCTACATGCTATACAAAATATTTGATTTAGCATCATGGTAGCACTTGGACAAAATTACTGTAAAAATAATCCCTTTTGTGTCTATTTCTGCAACCGAGCCATAGGTAAGGTCACTCTCAGCAAATATATTAGTCATGGATCTGCTCTTGCTCATAAACTATTCGTGATTGAAAGATTAATTCAGAGTTGGAATAAAAAATGCAAAATAGTTCTGGTCCATGCCATTCATTATACTTTTCAAGTTGAATAACTCAGAAATAATGAAGATAGAAATATGGGGTTTCCACCAATTGATAGCCTATTGTTTTATGTGTTTGGTGTTCTTTCTGAAGTGAGTCATTTTTGGTAATTCTTTCTTATATGGATGTGAAATACAGTAGCTTAACAAAGCATATAATGTTATTTTATATCCATATAAGCAAGGATTACCTCATTTTTAGTAAATCTTAGGATAAATGTTTTTACTTAATGATAAAACATCAAAAAAATAAGTAAAAATGATTATTGCAGGTGTAAGGACTAAAACTTGACTATGTAATAGGGAAAATTCTTGTTCACAATCATTGTGTAAGTGGAAGAGCTACTTGAAAATAAATTCTTTGGATTTCAAATCACAGAATAACTGATATTCTAACACCAATAATGTAGAATGCTTCATCAACATATAAAAAGTATTCTGAAATATTACATAAACACATATTTAATGATTCTGCACTGTCCATATTTCCTTTGGTAATGGTGTATTTATATTTTCATGATTTTTTTTAGGATTATACTGTTACTTTTTTGTTTTGTAAAAAGCTTTTATCTGCATTATATATTGGTTGTGTCATGTTTTAGCTATTAGTCTCGATTGGATTCCTAACTTATAAAAAATGGATACTGGAAATATTTGTTTTTAATAATACTAATTAATTTATTTGAACTTTTGTTTTACATCTCTTTTCTCCCTCTGGAATATCATCACGTACACTTTTTTGATTTTTACCTGATTTTCCCAAATATATTCATTTGAGATAAAAAAAAAAATCCTGATCTATTCATTCTGTGTATGATACCATGTATTGTAGCTTTGTATTCTATACACAATGCTATTGCTTTGTTTGAAGACATTGTTGTATTAAAACTATACAACATTTCTCTATTACAAATAAATTAATGCAGTAGTAGTATCATTGCAAAATTTAATTTCCTTAATCTTTGCTTATGTTTTTAGTAAAGCCAGATTTATATTTCCATTGGCAAATTAATCTCTTTTTGTCTCTGGTTTTGGTTTCTGCTTATCCAAACTAAAGCTAAATCGGAGATTGAGGAAGAACTGAAGATGATCATGAAAATGTTCTGCTTATGTGGGAAATCTACAGCTATGATTCCAACTGGCCTCAAATTGCCTTTTCAATTGTGTGTTTTTTACATGGATTTTTTTTTTCTTTCCCCTCTTTCAGTAAGATTTTTTGTAAAGCTTAACTTGGTGAATTCACTCATTGAATTGTTAGAAGGGGATGTTAGGAGAAATGAGACAGAAAAATTCTCTAGTGCTCGCTTTAAGACCTGAAGTGAGTGGTGTATTGTTTTGAATTCTTATCAACAGATCACTCCGTACAATTGCTTTGACTTACTACCTAACAAAAACTTGTTTCTCTGTTTTGTTCTATTTCTCAGTTATTTAGAATAAGGCATAAAAAGGCAAAGAACTAAAGCACTGAACAATGTGTACGTGTTTATTGATTCGTTCTCTTTGCTTTTCAAGCATTCTCTTCTGTGTGCATAAGAGAGGGTGGGAGAGAGCCACTTCATGGCTGTTTTTGATTGGTTTCAGTGCAGACTCATGCTATCAGGACTAGTGAGTGAATATTTGCGCACATCAGGCAGGATGTCATCATACAAAGCAGAAGCCATCATGTGTTCAATGCCTAAAGGTTATATGTCAAGTGTAACTTTGCATATTATTCTCTTACAATGCTGGTTATTCAACTTCTAATCTCCTTGAAGAACATTCAGAGTGGTTAAATTTGTTGAAATTTCAATTTTGTTAAGAATATTGATGAGCAATGGGATTGGCACCTGTTTGAGTCTTAAACATCTTTGGATCTATAACTTGTAATTTGCCTTTCATTACTATCGTAACTGAATTGAAGAGCTTCCTTGGAAATTGAAATTACTCTTCTAATGTACGCCATTGGGAAAAAGTAGTGAATGATTAAAAATTTTGTCTGGGTCAGTATGTGGAAATACATTTGACACCCTTGACCCCCCTCCCTTTATTTGATTCAATGATAAACTGTACCAGCAAGTGCTTCCAGGTTTAAGAGTTGTTTATATCTCAATTACATAAGGTGAAGTACTCTCTGCTGGTGAAATGAAATGCCTGTCTACCATTCAGGTTATGCTGTGCATAGTGCTTCCTCTAACTTCTAAATGCTCAGCTGATAACACTGTCAACTCCTTTTATCAGAAAATATGTATGAATATTAATAAACTACTGTCGAAGCCATTATATTGTGGAATAATTCATGGAAAAAATGAAGTCACTCGAGGATCTCTTATGCCTTGTAATCTAGGAACCTATTGACATTGAGTTACTCTCCAAATTTGTTTTTGTTCCTTGATGGCTTTTGAAGCATTTAGTTAGAACTAACTTCATTTAAAAAGAATTGCTTTTGATTGTATTGGGACAGCTCGCATAGGAGTAGATATTTTTTTTAAAATAGCAAAATCGACATTTTTGTTCTTTGATTCTAACCTTGAAGATTGAAACCATAAGCAAAGTTTTAATCATTTTACCCCCCCTTTTTTTTCATTTAAAAAATCAAAGATTTTTTAATGAATTTCTTGGAAGACTGCAAAAGGCACTCGGAGCAGTTCTTTGCTGTGAAAGTTGAGAATTTCTTGGGAGGATGGACTTACAAAGTTGTTTGAAAGATGGCAGAAAATAGTGGGACAAAACAATAAAAATGTTCTTCCATAAAGTTGATGTCGGAAATAAATTTTTGATTTCCATTCAATAAACTGAATGCTTATTTTGATACTGAACAAGATATTTAAGAGAAACCAACTATTTTGTATAGAACATTAACTCTTGGATAGAAATGATCAACTTATAGAAAAAAAGTTGGGTGTAAATTTTGTCATTGTCATTGGAAAAAATATTGGTTTACCTGTTTAAATTGATCATTATTGTTCTGAAAATTTAGTGGGAGCAGATACTTCTTTCATGGCTAAGTTTATTTTGGGCTAGAATGTGGATATGTAAATTAGTCTATATTGTGCAACATTGTATTTATTATGGCTATTTGTTAGTGGCTTCATATTCAGTCATGCGCTTGTCTATTTATTGAGTTTTATATTTGCTTGTTCTTATTTTTTGATTGCTGATAAACCAAACATAATGCCTTACATAATAGAAAACTGTTGTATTGGAAGCATGGAAAGAGAACAGGGCCAATGGCTGGAAATGCAGATGATTTAGTGAAGACCAATCTGAGAAATAGTTTGTTTTCAGCATATCCAACATTATATTATGTAGAGTAGAATGAAAGCATGTTTTTTAAAAATCTCCCTGATCTTGTTTTGTTTAAGCTTGGTAGACATATAAAATAATGCTTCAATTTAGTTATTTTCTCAAATTTTAGCCTTGCAGTATGTTCATTAATGAGCAAAGAAAGCTTCTTTTTCAATTCTATGCTTCAAGATTTGGATTTCTTTTCTTTGTTTTCCATCATAAGTGAACTTGGAAATTTAATCTAAGTTTTATTGCACTTTCCCATTTCTGATGAAATGATCTTTTGAAAGATTTTATCGAATTTCCATTAATACTTTATTACATATGTGTTTGTCAAAAACCAGTTCATTAAGCAAATGAGTTGAAAGGTTTGATTTATCCTGACAATTTTATTTCTTTCTCAGTGACTAAGATAATTTTTGACAATCATCTTCTTTCTTGAATCAATCTATGAGAAATCCTGACCTGTCTGTATCTCGCTAAAGCAAATGGTGACAGACCTTCAGGATTATTTATTTGAATGCCTCTCAATACCAAAAGCCAGGCAAAGAAGGCAACATAAGAACAGATTTATCTTGGAACATATTGCCTACTTATCATGTTAGGAAGTGTGCACTGAGGAACATGTAAAGACCAGTTTCCTGTAACTTTTTCTCCTTTTCACTATAAATACTTGTTGCAAATTTACACGAATATTGTCCTTTTGTATTTGCTGAGTTCGTAGTTTTGTTGCTTTCTCATGTATATATACACACAATCTTTTTTATGGCGTGTTAGACTCAAGACAACAAGTTTTATTTTCCTGTATACATTGAGTTTCATCCTTTTTCTCATCTGAACACAACTAAACTTGTGAATGACTCATATGAAAATTTAGCATCTGATTATTTATTGTATTGTTTATTGTAGTAATGTTTGTAGTTAGTTTGAAATATCATCCACCTCTAAGGAGGATATTTTTGAAATACTAATAATCATCTTGAAACCAATAATTTGATATGTTAAGAATCCACGATGTGACTTATAGATACTGACTTCATTTAAAATTAATAGCCAAATCAGAATTATGAACCAAATAAGTTTTGTGAAAGCTCAGTGGGTAGATTATAGAGGCAGCAGCAGTACTGATGGCCCAGACCTAAGTTTCTTGTTCATATACTTCATACATATGTAGATGAAATGATGAATTGAAAGGGGAGTTGGTTGATTTAAATGCTTCTTCAGTCACTCATGGAACTTCCATGGTCAATAGAAGACCTTCATGAAATTTTATCCTGAAGAATTGTGAATGTGTTGTTGCAATGGTATAATCTTTTCTACGATTGAAAATATTTAACATGATTTTTCCTGATCCTTTTAAGCAACGGAAATGATTTACAGAAAGCATTTGATTTGGCTATGTTTAATAAGATTACTTGAGATCCATTATGTTCTTTATCCTGCTATGCAATGCACACATAAATATTCCTGTGATTTTGCTCAAATGAATGAAATCTGTCTGAATTTCTGAATGGAGGAATTATCATTGTTATACACTTATTTACTCTAATTGGTGTTGGTATTTCTTTTAGTGGTTCAAGTATTGGTTAAGTATATACAGTTTACTTGGTGGTCGTGAGTTTAGTTCTTGTCTCAGGCAATAAAATCCATATGCTCTGGTTCAGTGGAATGAGTAGAAACAGCATCACAAGGGCAAATTAACCAAGCAGAAAGAAGTAATACAAGATATCTCCTAGCATGGACAGCAGAATGAAAACAGGGTATGAAAACTTTACTGGTAGACATTGAAATGAGCCGTATAACTTCAGGCGCAACAGAAATGAGATGAAAGAAATACTAATTAAAAATTAATAATTGAAAACACTCTATTTTTCAACATCCTGAGATAACCTTTGAAGGCATAGCCTATTTCTATGATATAATGTAGAATATCAGATTCATACATCTATTAACACACTGATCCAATGTTATTGTTGTCATTGCTGCTCACTATATTTGAGGTTTGATTGCAACTTATCTGACAGCTGTATATGTTGTAGCTGTGGAATTTTAACTGACAGCTGGATTCAGGATGACTGGTCAGTGTTCTCTTAGAAAGTAATGTACTTCAATAATAGGAATGAATCTTTATTTTTTCCACCATATTTTTGTCCTACCATTTGCCTCTTCCTCCAGCAAGACTTGAACTATTTGTGGAGAATGATATTTGCTATTTTTTTGAAGTCAACATTAATATTCATCATTATTAATTTTTGACTACTGTTAAGATGAAGGTAAATAGTAGTAAAAAATTGAATTGTTATACGTCATTTAATGAGAATAAATGATAAAATAATCAGCATAAATGTGTTAGGTATGGTCTTGGGTTAGTCTTAGATTACAGCACTAACATTTGTTCACTTTTTGTACTACTAACGGAAATAACATCACTTGTAACAAATGTTGTTGTTGATGAAGGAACTCTTTCTTTACTTTACTCATCCAGCAGTCTGAACATTTTTTTCATTCTTTCCCAACTGTTTAGAAATTGAGAACCCTTGGAATATTTCCTTCATTAAAATGTATTATAATTTTGCCTGTTGTGGTTAGGGGCATACCTAATGATGATGATTGGGGGGAGGGGGCAAAGTTTGTGTCTTGGCCTTTGATCTGCCATTGAAGTGGTCATACAGACCACAGAAGGGAAGAAATTAGTAGTGCTAAGTATGGTTTGCTATTTATAGCTAAAACTGTCCTTTAAGATGAAGGCTGAATTTTGTACTTTTTATATCTTTCAAATGTTGTGTGTGTGTGTGTTTATATATATATATTTGTGTGTGTGTGTATCAAGAAAATAAGTATGTACAAAAATTCGAGAACAACGAAAATTGAACATTCACTTTTCTTAAACTTACCAGATCTTATTGGCTATTGTAAATTTTTATTGGCTAAATTGAAGAAATAAACAGTCAAACTTAGCCAAAAATGGCTAATTTGGCAACATGGAAAAATGTGCTGATAGAGCCTGGCAGTGGGGTACCCCTGCATCCTCATTTGTTATGCCCTTGATTTATATATAACAGTTTCTGCTGGAAATGGATGGAAGTAGAATAGCATCTAATTTATTTTTTTTAGATTGATTTAATATCACTTTTTCTTCACACTGTTGAAAAAAAAAGGTGGAGGCTAATTTTGAATAAGAGCTGGCAAATGTAAAGTAGGGCTAATCTAAAAGAAAAAAAAAGGGAGGCTTTTGTGAAGAAAAAAATTGTTAAAAAATGGAGCAGATAAAAGGGTCAACCAAAAAATGTGGGGCTCATGTCCAAGAAAGGGGAGCCATTTTTTAATATTAAAAGAGGGGCTAATGTCCAAAAGGGTAGGGGTTAATATTAATAAAGGGAAGAGTTCCCCCTTCATTTAGACCCCTAAAAAAGAAAAAAATGTTCCCCCTCATTTTTGACCAAAAACTAATTCATTCTTGATTCTTGAAGAAAGATCCCCTTCAATTGATTACTCCCAGCCATTTTAAATTTTCTGAATATCTTTTAGCTTTTTAATGATGAAAATTTCATTCTAAAAGGAAATTTGAAAAAAGAAATCCCTTTTTTTTCTTGAAGTAAGACATTGAAGATTTCAACAAATTGATAATTTTGTAATTCTAGTTCACAAGATTATAAGTACTTCAGGCGTATCTATGTACAATTGTTTTCAATAAAGTGGATTTTCAGACATCTCACTCACTTGTGTACCTACACACATACACACCCGATATATACCAACACACCTTAAAGCAATATCATTTCTCTCATCTAGATTAAGAGCTGCAGTTTTGGTTGATTCATTCTTGATTTGAAATAATTTGCTTTTATAAGTCTCTTCATCTAGTGTTCATCTTATACCTTTTAAAAGAGTGTTCATGGATTGAGTTATGATTGATTAGTTATGTTTATTGGGCTAATAACTGAAACCTGGAATAAAGAATATATTCTAATGAGAAGGAGAAAAAACAACTTGGGTTTTGATGAAAAAACAAAAAAAAAAAATTTGATTCTACATTTTATATAAAAGAATTGCTATCTGATCTATATTCACATTGCACTATTTGCAATAATAGTTACAATGTATGAGCAGTTCGAAGCCAACATATTCTTGGAAGAAAATCAGAATTACTTGCTCATAGTGTAACATAGTACTAGCCCTTAGAACCTCTAACTTGAAGCTCCAGAAATGTAATCATGATTTTAATCCCAATAGAATAAAATTACTGTTCTAATACTACTATACTTGAATGCCCAAAATAATTGGCTGAATCAAACATACTAAAAGTGAATTTGAATTAAATTTGTCTTAGCAAGCTTTATAGAAAATCTTTGTAAACATTTTGTAGTCTGCTTGCTGTATCTATCAATTCCCCTAATAGTTGTAGTGCCTGTCTATACCTGGTAAAATATTTAAGGAGTTGAAAAAAAGAACTGAAGCTTTCAGACTTGTGAGAAAAAGTTTCATTTTTGACTCCTTATGGGGTGGGGGAGAAAGTTTCCCTTCACTTGGCAAGTTTGATTGAACTGTAAGTATGATAAGATGGTTTTTATAGTGTAACAGACAAACATACACTCCAGCACTTGGTGTGATGCCTTTCAATTATATATATAGATGTGTGCTTTAATTCTTATCAAAATAGCAAGCATCCTCTAACGAAGTAATTAGGCTTGAAATGTATTCGAATATTCATTTCTACTTAATGGCCTAGAGAACTCTTAACCTATATTCTCTAACCCAGCCTTTGCCCTTATCAGATTTGGCTACAAACCTAATCTTTCAATCATGACTCTGCATGATTTGCATTTACATGGAAGGGATTGTGCTCTTCCTTTCCGCTTTCCTTTCCCTTTGATCTGACTAATTTGGATTTTTCTGGACAAGAAAACCTGTGAACAGACCACAAACTCCCATTAGCTAAATGGGAATGTAACCAGAGAAGTAACATTGTCTACAATTAACCATAGAATTCTTCGTTTTATGCAATTTTTTTTTATTATTATTTTTTTTTTAATTCTTTCATAACAATTTTGGTAAAATTATGCTCAAAACAGCTACTACAATTATTTACTTTTTGAAATTGGTAATCTAATTATATAAATACCACCGTCATATTTATTTATGCAGATGTCTTCAAACCGATAAATAAAATCAAAACTATTACAACCATGATTCAATTGCCAGACCTTTATATTGATGACGAAGTGTAGTATCTGTTCATGGCACAGCCCAAGGTGCCGGTACTGAAGCTTGCCTGCCAAATGGGCTGGAGACTGTGTACTGGTGAGCATCAAAGACTGAGTTCGCAGATGCAATGTTTTAACCAATGAGGGTACAACTGAGGTTGCGCATAGCCAAGCACATTGGGAACCTTTGGACTCGTCCTTGGATTCCCTTTCTTTTACTTGGCCCAGCTGCGGGGAAGATAAGGACAGATCAGGCTGATGCTTTCGTGACCTCGAAAAAAAATTTGTCACTGGAAATTGCCAAAATTATGTTGTGTATATGATGTACTTACTCACTAAGCATGATTCAACTTGAGGATGATTCTATCATTTGCCATTGACAGATGAGAATTTGGGGTGGACAGTAAGAAACTTTTTCAAAGTACATAGATTCAGAGGACTAAAAATGTAAATATGCAGTGAGATAGCGTTAGACGGTTTATTCAAACAATTACCTTTTTGCTAATATTCTCCAATCGTCTTTAACTACAGCTATTAAGTATCAGATAATGAATTTGCTATTCTGGATGCAGTAAGAAATATAATGTCAGTGTTAGTATTTCAATGTTGAATGTTTTCTTCTAGCAGTATTAATTTCACTCAAAGGGAATTTCTTGTACCAACCATTTTCATTTACTTATAACTTCTTCCGTCATTTGTAAGCTGATGGTGATTGATGCCTTCAAACAAAATCCAATTGCATTTCACAGAAAATGGTCAAAGCTGAAAGTAAATATGCCATTAACAAATTTGGCACCAAACCAAATGCAATTTTACATAGGATAATAGAAAAAAAAACAAACTGACTTGAACCTTAGGGGAATATTTTTTTTCGAGCACAAATATAAAAGGTGATATATTAGCAAATATAGAGGATTTTATTATCTCCTTTCTGAATTCAGAATGATTGGTCATGACCCTAAGTGAGGAGGAAGAATTTCAGGTTCAATTTTATGGTGGTTAATTCAAACAGTTTTTCAGTTTGCTATAAAATGGCTAAAACTGACTTTAAATGGTTACCCTGATTGTAGATAATAAAATGACTACCCCGTTTGTAAAGAGTCCTTTCTAGTTTTAGAATTGTTTTCCTTCCACGTCATGCCTTGAAGAGTTCATTCACATTTTCAACTTCCTTGCATATTTTAGGTTTCAATTCAGATCTTCATTTTGTGAGATTTTTGAATCCTGTTCTTGGTCATAAACACTGCTCTCATTAAATTTTATTGAAAATATGGATACAATTCTGTATCAAAAACTTCTCATTGTCACCTTTCATTTAATTTTTCATAGCCTACTTAATCATCCTATTTAAAAATTTTCAAGACATTTCTGTAGAGATCTTTCCTTCTTTTGTGTATAACATAATTTGAAAAATCCTTGAACATGTCACAATAGTATATCAAGAATCCTACTTTCGTTTTCAGTGCAGTAATGGTCATCTTATGTGTGCTGGTTGCTTTAACCATCTCCTGGCTGATGCAAGGCTCAAAGATGAGACTGCCACCTGCCCAAACTGTCGATGTGAGATTAGCAAAGCGACCTGTTCTCGTAACTTGGCTGTTGAGAAAGCAGCATCAGAGTTGCCAACGGATTGTCAATACTGCCAGCAACAGCTTCCACGTCACCTGATTTGTCAACATGAAGGCCATCATTGTCTGGAGAGGTAAGGTGCAGAGCCACGGTAAGCATTGACTATAATAACATAGCAGCTATCTGCAGCGTGTGTCTTGCTAACGCTGCTTGCTACAAAAAAAATCTCAGTCTAAAATTATGAGTTTAGGCTTGATTTGAATAAGGTTGCCACTTGTGTACTACATGTGTCTGTCATGAGTCCGTTACCACATGGGCGATGAGAGCGGGTACATGCGTTCTAGCGCTGCATGTCTCTAGCGAATGCACACATGCGCTTGCACATTTCCCATTGGTGACTGAGGACTGATCCTGTAATGTTATGAATGTTAACGAGAAACAAAATTTTTATTTTTCTGTTGTCACCCAGGACTGGAGTCAGCTAGCCATGGTCTCCCATTTCCCGAAGATGTGCAACGTTGCCTATTGGGAGGTTGAGCACTACTGTGACGTCGTGTTAGAAAAGAGGCGGCAAGTATTGTATTGCTCCTTCTAGAATCCACCATGCAACTTCAGCAACCGCAGACCAGATTAGCTCGTCTCACACACACACACAACAACAACAACACTTCTACTAAAGTACTTTTTTTTTTGAAGAGACGAAGTCAATCTGGTCCCCCGCCGAATAACATATCCTCTCGTTGACCACTACGCAACTTAGAGAGAGGGCAAGAGAAAGAAAAAAAAAGTCTTAGACAGGATTGGCAAAGCAACGGTTGGCAAATGACTGGTCATTCTCTTGGTCAGAAATGGTAACTGTCGATCTGCAGTGCAAAGCTTTGAAGAAAAAAGTCAAGCATGAACAAGATGTGAGGAGGCCATGACAGAAGTGCAGATGCTTGGCTGCTATGGCTCTGGCCATCTAGCAGTTCAAGCCTTTGATCCAGTGAATGAAGCGGCAGGAGAGAAACTTGTGGGTTGGACGTCCACAAAGGCGGGTGCGTCTCAGGTATACAATTGATACTCACTTGATGATCACCTATTTAGAAACGTCAACATGCTAACATCCATATCTTACTACACAAAATACAAACAAATATGCAGCTTGTCCTGACAGCTATTGCAGTAGTCCAAACAGCTTATATCACAGATAATATTCAGGTTTAGTTTTTACTATCATTATACTAAGTAGCTATAAAATTATAAACATTTGAATTGCTGACTGAATTATTTCAATTTTAGAGAAATGGAATTTCAAATATATGTTTAATAGAAAATAGAGAAAAATCTATTTATAGGTTTTTTCTTGTTCTTTATTCCAATAAACACACATGCAAATCTTCCTCAGATTTTAGACTGCATGTTTTCTTACAAGACCAAAATATTTTTCAAGTGTAGTTTTGTTTGTCAAAATGAAACAAATTTGTTCTGATAATGATCTGTTTACTACAATTAAATAAAATGAAATTTGTAAGTCACAAATTATTTTATAAGATTTACATCTCTAATCTAACTTGAATCTAAATAGTCAATTGTTATTGTTTACAAGTATCTTATGAGGTCACTATTTATTAGAAAGTGCTGAAAGATGAAGACAGTTGGGATAGAAAGAATTTTGTCATTTGTTTCTTTTTAAATTTAGTTTTGAGTTTTTAGTTTCAGGTGTGGTCAAGAATGAGATATGAGGTTTGTAGAAGTGTAAATTGGTTAATAACTCTAGTAAGGATATGTAAAATGGAATTGAAAAAAATACAGATTTCAGCACATGGATTTTATCTTGATTCACTTCTCAAATGGATTGAAAGAACTGTAAGAATAATGAATTATGTTTTTTAATCTATTTTTGAATATTTGTTCTTTTTATGTTTAACTTTGGAGAATGTCTGGTAAGTGTATGGAAATATGTTGACAACCATCAAAATGTTGAAACTCTGTAGTATGTGCATAAAATTATCGTTCTAGCTCTAAACAGAAGTCGTATGTTATTATCAACTGTAAACTTTCTTCCCCGGTAGCCATATTTGTTGCTGTTTCATTGTGCTTATGGTGGTGAAAAGATTGCATACTGTACTTTTCAAATGTCTTCATTTAATTTTTTTCTACCAATTAGTTTCCTATTATCATGCCTTCATTATTTCATGAGATCTACCTTTCTGTGTCTTCTATGAATGCTATACAACAGTTTTGCATGTGTAGCTTTTATCATTGTGATCATTGATTGTATTTGGATAGTTTAGTGGTACTATACTTTTGACAACTGCCTGAAGAGCATTGGTGTTCAATTAGGAATTAGTCTTCAATGTTGAATGCGTTGAATATTCTGTGTATTCTAAATTCAAGAATACTTTATTCAAACTGAATTCTAGGCATGCAAATCATTTGTTGAAGAAACTATTGCTGTGTGAAGCTGTTATTCTTCTGGCATTGAACCAAAGGAAGTTGCTGGAATACCAATCATCCTTAATTGCCGTTGCCATCTTTGCCAACAAGACTGTTTGCCTGGTCAGCTGCAAGTCCATTCACCTGCCTACTTCTGTGATCATTGTTATCATCATGGACAACTCTACTGCTCTGTTCTATATCGACTTGGAATTGAAATGCCATCAAGTCATCTGCTTAAACAGTTTTATAACACCAACAGAAAACTAGCAGAAGGGGAAAATGTCTAGAATTCTGTTTAACAAAGTATTTTGTGAATGAACGTACTTCCATGAATTGTATTTTGTCTAATGATTTAAAAAAAAAAAAAATGCTATTATCTTTTTATTTTTATGATTTTTCTTGCATATTATAGTCAGTATGGCTACTGGGGTAGGATGCATTTTGATGTTTAGTCTAATTGATATAGGCTAGGTTGTGTATGTTACTCTGAATTAGACACTGTCTTCATCTTTCCATAGGCTGAATAGTGATAAATAACTTTTGAACATATTGTTCATCAACTTGAAATTAGATACATCAGAAATTATTTTGTGCTGAAATACATGATTTATTGCATATTTAGAAAAAGTAGCTTTTACACTCACAAGATGCCAAGAGTCTAAATGGTATTAGTGACTGCATTCAGTTAGAGAAACCTTTAGTTTACAAAAAGTGAGGGGAAAAGTCAGCCATGGATAACAAAATTTGGATTATTGTGGTAACATCAGGCTTCTGCATTCCATCTTAGGGATCATTTCTAAATACTTTCATCTCTATTCTTATTCTCTACCTATTCTACTCTTCATCTTCATTGATTGATGAGGCTACATTAATCTTTTTCTCACCCTCCCTTTTATTCAAGGACATTTCATTTTCTTGTCATTCTCTCATTGTTTCCATTTTTCTTACTCAGAATAGTCCTTATGCATGCGTGGCCTGCATGGTTGTGTCTTATGGAGAAATTTTTAATTATTGATTAAGCACAAAGGAGACGAAAAAAAATGTCCATTCATAATTGTGAGATATGAAGATCTGGAAAACACTCGGATATGGCAGAGAACAGTTTCATAATCAAATTTTGCTGTCTTTAAGAGTATGATAACCAAAGTATTTTGCGTAATGTGTAATTAATAAAAATAAGCCCATAACATTAGATTTCATGAGCTGGTCAGACTTGAATTGTCTGTTATCTTTGTTTCTGTATTTGGCTATGAAAAATATGTTTGAATTGTATCAAAAATGATTTTCATCTGTTACTCATGGCTAGATTTTGACCCGTCTTTAGTGCTGTTGGAAATCCATTTCAAGATGAAATCTACCCTCATTTCAATTTATAGAAAATTAGAACCCTTCCATGGTCAAGGAAGAGTGTACAGCAGATAGATGTTATAACATTTCTGAAAGGGTTTTTCCTCTCCAATTTACGTCTATTTTGGGAAATTTTTCATGTATAGCATAATTCACAAGGTGAACGTTATTCAACTGAATTTACTATTAAGCATAAATTTTCATCTTATATGAAATAGTTTTTTCTCATGATGCAAATGTCTTCTGTGTATGTCTCTTTTCAAAAAGAATTTATTATTAAGTCATGCTCATCATGATTTCATTTTTCATCTTCCATTAATTTTCAAATGAATATTTTTTTTTTTCTTGCCATAAAATTTGGTTTTAAAATCTTTTCACAACAGGCAATAATTAAAAATGAGTACATATCTGGATTTTTTTAATAATTCAATGTTTTTATTTCAATATTTTTTGTGTTATGTGAAAATCATAATACACACTTGTACAAAATGTAATATTTTATATATTTTTTCCAGAAATAAAAATATTCTTACTAATGTGAACTGTTTTTAGTGTTGGAAAGTGGCCAATTCTAACTGAAAACATTAAATATCTGATAAAATTAAGCTCTATTTTTATAAAATACCTAAATGTTGTAATAAAATGGAAACTAATTTGTCTACAATAAAATAATCGAGTCAATTTTCTTGCATTTTTCCATGTAAACTGTTTTTTTATGTATTCAATAAATGGCTTCCTAGCTTAGGAAGTGCACACTGCATTAACTTTTTTATATTGTTTGTTTTTTTAAATTTTCAATTGATTTAAAGATGGCTTTGAAAATTATCATTCAAGGCTTTTCTTTTTTATAGGAACCAAACTTTTGAAAAAGAAAAACCTTGAATTGTTTTAGGCTAAACATTTGCTGGATTCTTTGAAAAAGGTTCAAAGTGGCAGATGCCAGCCTTGAGTGGCTGATAAAAGAAATAAAAATATTTACATGCTCTCATTTTTTTGTCTTTCTGATTTTCTTGGCAGACGCACATTGCAGATTATTTTATTAGGTCTGCTGTGTATGTATGGTCAATGTTTGCAAGGGAAGCAACTCTACTGTTTGGCTGTGATTTTTGTGTTTAAGTTGTATTTGGTTTATGTCGCCACACAATTCCAACCTCCTTTCTCGGCATACATACATGTATAATGCGTATTCAAATAGGTAATGAGGGAATTGATTTTTTTTTTTTTTCTGAGGTGGTGGTGGGGGAAAAGGGATCGAATGTTTGCCAACTTTTTGGATGATGTTCAATACCATATAAACTATAATCTACTTTGTTATTTAGCAAAATACAAGCTTTTATGTTTATTTTTCTCAATTTAGTCATTAGGATTTTATTATTGGTTAGTATATGACAAACGTTTTCTGTCCTTTCTCTTTTTTCGCGTTTAGTCCAAAATTTTTCTGGGGATGAAGCATTTTTTCCGACTTGGATTCGATTTCCTGCAAGCTATCTGCTGTGGATATTTTGTAGATTGTTTAAAATCATCCCTGTTTCAATTTCCATGGTTAAATCTGAATCAATTAGAAGGAATTGAATGAGATAGATTAATGATTTTCTTTCCAAATAGAAAAAAAAATCTTTTCTGATTTTTCTCTTCTTTGAGTGATTTTTATTTTGTACAACTCTAAAAAGAAATGTATGGAAAGGGTGGCACTGTTAAACTTCTTTTCTCCATTAAAGAAGGTGAGTATCCCTTAGGAGTTGACATGTTTAAATTTCTTAAAAAATTTCATCCTATATCAGCTTTTCCATGAAAGCTCAACTTCTAGCCTATATATCAATACCGTTTTGCCTAATTTCTGTTTTAATTTCAACTTGAGTTTCTTAAGGATGAAAAATGAGATAATTTATTGTTCATTGTTTAAAATTTTCTATTTTAAATTTCTTTATCAAACATGCATTAAGTTCAATAAACTCAATATTGGAGGTATCTAACTGGTCAATTTTTTTTCTTCAAACTTGTTTCTGGGAAATAGTAAAGCATTTATCGAACAGTATGGAAGAATGACTGTGTGTATGCCAAATATGTAATTTGGGCTGTTGGAAAAGTCTCTTGTGAATCAGTTATTTCCAGATCACTCGCCGACATTTTATTTGGTCAGCTCTTCTGAGTAAGTATATCATTGTCTGAACTGCTGTTGTTATTGAGTGTTGTTATGGCTTTTATTTTTGTGTTCTGCTCTTATCCAGATATCTATTATTTATTTCTTCCTTCCCGTCTAAGAGAACAATTTCTTCCTCTCCCTTAAAAAAAACAAAACCAAAAAAAGACAAAACATCTTGAACAAATCTGATAGAGGCCTTCTCTCTAAAGTCTTATGTTCTATATTCTACAGGCCAAGCTCTTGTAAATACACTCGGATTGGGTGTCCGTGGCGTGGTCCGTTCCATGAGCTCAAAGAACATGAAGAATCGTGTGCTCACCCCCTCAAAACCGGCAATGAAATCATGGATGCCTTGCAAGCAATTGACAAGCGCAGCACAGACCAGCTGAAGCTGTATGAGGACATCTTTGCGCTTCTCTCTTATGAGAAGATAACCTTCAATGGTAATGTGATGGAAACATTAAAAAAAAACTATTGAATTGGATACCTTGACCTAAACAGATTTAGTGTATACATATTTCTAATAATTCGCAAAAAATAAGCTTTCAAATATTGTCTGTCTTCAGGAATATCTAATATTAACATATTAAGTCTTTTGTGGTAAAAAAAAAAAAAAAAATCAAGTATTTCATCTTTAGTTAAGTTAAAAACAAGTTCTGTAATGTTAATTCAAACCCATTCTAATTATTTGAATTTATAGAATTATTTTACATTCAAATTTCCTTTTGTGTGCATGGTTTGAAAATGTCTTAGTTAATATTGTGCTTATTTTGGCATAGTAGTGTATTGCTAACATGGTGACTCTTATTAATGACGTTTTTTCTTTCTGAATGAAGATTTTCAGATTGGTTTCGGCGTGGAACCTGCTTGGTTGGTTGGTTGGTTGCTGGTGATACTAGTGTTGTCTGTGAGTGTCTGGTGGACCTACCTTATATCTGAGACACACTCACACATATTGTGTCTCACTTGAGAAATAGGAGATTCACAGGACACTCTCTCTCTCTCTCTCTTTCTATCCATTGTAGTTGAAGAGCATATGCCAACTAATGTACTGCTCTGTATTTCAGACCTCCAGTTACGCCCCTTCCGAACAGATGACTTCATCACAAAACTATTCTACGAGACCAGTCGATTTTCCTCCTTTCAGCATCAATGGGTGCTAAAGGCCCGAGTGGATCATGACCAGAAGGACCCAACACTAAGCAGCAAGCGCACACTCAGTTATCAGTTGGTTCTCAAGAGCCGTACTACCAGCCCACTTAAGGTGTTATTCATGGCTCTCAAAGGGCCTTATGGAGACTTGAAGGTTACACCATCAGTTTATGAATTTGAATTCTCCAATGACACTACAGAGAGTGACTATCACCAGTTGCCAACAGTAGACGTGCTTGAATGTAACAAACTTCTGGCATCGAAAACTATCAACGTGCGGCTTGTGCTCTTCCAAGTGCAGCAGTAGCATTTATTGGAGAAAATAGACAACAGAAAAAAAATGAAGGCCTTTATTTTTCTTCAGGCAATGAAATAAAAAAGAACAATAAAGGACCAATTCCTGTGAGATTTTGCTTCTATATTTTTTTTTTTCGTCAGTGACAACAGGTTTTGTGAATAGCTTATCAATGATCTTTTCTGGTGACTGATAGCATTTTGATTTTTTTCTAAATTTTTATAATAATTTTTATCATTTGGTTTTTTTTTTTTTTTGTTTTTACTCTGGGTAAGGAAAAATCGCAAAAGCATTCTGTACACCATAAATTAGTGCATGTTATTTTCTTTCTTTTTGAAGACTTTGAAAACTTTGTCCTGTTTATTTCGACCATTAAATCAGCCTCTTTTGATCTGTCACAAATAATGTTTTCTAGAAATTTGGTGGAAATGTTATTGTTATTCCACTATAAGACTCTTCCTTGAACTCTACCAACAGACAGATTTTGCTGTTTTCAGTGTAATTCAATTTTTCAGATGTCATTTTTTTTTTTCTCTAGGCATCCGACCCAGTCCGACTTTCTAAGTTAATTCTATTTATCATAAATATTACAGAAAGAGGTGCATTTGCTCTGAAAGCTCACCTGCAGTTGACTGAGAAACTTTTTCAACTTCAAAAAAATTTTTGTCTTGTCATAATCGTCTCATTTTTTCACTATTTTAATGTTCATCTTCCTGTGTCTGTGATGAAAATTGTGGGGAATTGCCTTCCTTTTATTTTGATTAGCTCTTGCCTAATGAGAACCCCATGGAGACAGTTCACCCTCCCCCCTTTCAACTCCTTTACGCACTCCACTAACCACTATGACTTGATTTTTAAAAAAACCTGCCCATGGTGTGTTACACTTGCTTGATTTGAGTTGTCTAAAGTATTTTGTGTCCGATATACTCCCAAAACACTGAAGAAGTTGAACTTTCAGTGGAAATTGAAGAACAAAATGTTGTAGCTGCTGACTTAAGACCTGGCAAAGATACTTTCACTTGGATTAGCCATATAAGTTGTATAACATTCCAAAATTCTCTTGCATAATTTTTTTGATTATGCAACCATCATATTGGATACAATTGTTGGGCTTGTTTTTTTTTTGTTTTTTTTTTTTAGATAATTTCATCAAGTGGGATTGCATTGTGAATGAGTCAGTTGTCAATCATCTTATTTAAAGAGTAGAGAAAAAAAAAAAAAGTCCCTCCAAATGTTAAACTGAATGAAATTCTCCAAATGGATTACCACTTCTCACTGATCAGTAGATATCATTCTTTGTGATTCAACTTTATTTTTTTGCTCTACACTTTTAGTTTTAGCAAAGTTCTTTCTTCACAAATGAATTGCCTAATTCATTTCAACAATCTTTCCAGGTGTAATAGTTTGTCAACAGTTGCTTAAACTTTTGGTTTGGGAGTTTCTTGGATGAGAAAAAAGTATACACAGAAATTGAAATTGTGTAGTTCAACTCTTATTTATTTCAATGTCTACCTATTTATTTTCATAATGTAATAGGCAAACTGCTGAGCATGCTCATATAACTCTGGTACTGCTGGTTTTCAAACTATTTGCCAAAACACTTTGACGTAAACCAGTATCAATTTATTTAAAAAAAGAAAAAAATAAAATACCCAATACCTGAACCCCAGCCCCTGAATATTCAATCCTATATAATAATTTTTAATCATCTGTTATGCACTGTATTACAGCTGTATCAAGAGGAAAAACATTAAAAGAATTGAATTATTGAATTTCTGAAATTTATAGATAGTAAAATGATCAATAGATGTGCTTTCTTCGCACACATGTCAAAACATTTTTGCTTTTACTTTTCAATTTTTTTCTATTTTGTGTGTCTTTAATTTGCAGTGAGGCAGCTTTTTCCATCCTGACCTCAATTGACATGTAAGAAACAATTGCAGTGATTGAATTGAGAATGTGTTGAAATTCTTTGTTTTCATAACCTCTGTATCCTGTTACAATTGAAATAGCACTGATCACCACCCTACAATTTTTAAATGAATTTAGTTGAACCTTATTTGTTAGCTGTTGTCCAACATTGAGTAAAAAGGCATTACTACACTTGTATTGTGTATAAGTCTCAGCATTTTTTTTTTTAATTCACTTATAATACAAAAAAAAAACAAAACAAAAACATTGCTAGTTTCCCAATAGCCACAAAAATCTATTGTCGTATTGGGTTATATTTTTGTATTGAATTCTGGTTAAAATACCAACTCCCAGCCATTTCAGTGGTTGCATTGTCCACAAGAAATCTTCTGTCTTTTTAAAACTGCTTTGAGGTTTTAAAAAGTTTTGGACTTATGAGATTATTCACTTTAGTCTATTATCACTGTTATGTTGTGTATAGAGGATAAATTTTACATGAGGCCTTTTGATTACTTATTGTGATACACATCTGGTATTTTATGGATAAGAATTTGCAACTGTAAAGAATATTATTTACTTTAAAAAAAGAAAAAAAATATCAGATACAAATTTTGAAAAGTATTTACCTGTTTTCTCTGGAATTAGGAACTTGAAGACAAAAATGGTTCCATAATCGGAAATTGACTAATCCAGCTGCTACTTTATAAAGAACTTATTGGAACAAAGATCAGTAAATTTCACTGAATTCAACTTTCCTATCTTATGAATTATAATGGAAACCACGAAGAGAATCAACACTTGTTTTTGTTTAAAATCTAATTCAGACATAATTGTCTTTTCAGTTCCTATTGTCAAAATTCCAACTATTAATAACTTGAATAGGTAGAAGATTACTATTTTTATCTGAATGGTTGACCCAACTATTAAGCTCACAGCAGGAGGTAAAGTTAACTAAGTGTCCATTGATTTAATTTGTCATTTTTAACTTAGTGAGCTGCTGTTAGCTCTCTTGTCCTCTCCCAATCTGCTCTCTTACCATGCTTAAGCCCCCAAGTGTTGATGACTGTCATCTCTACTCATTGTTTCGTGCTGTTTGGCTTGCCACAGCATCAGGTGGGCCGCATGTGTGTCTTTGTTTCTGTGGGATTTATCAACAACATCTAAAGGATTTAACAACTATGTGGACAAGTTAAAAAAAAAAAAAAAAAAAATTATACAAACGTTTTTACACTGAATTCAGCAATGGACCTTCATACACCATATATGGAAGTGTATCCTGCTTGTGTTGTCATGTTTGAAAATAAAGCTGATCTATTGATGTTCATTTGTCTTCTCATTTTTCCCCCCTGCCATGTCTTTCCAGTTACAATGGAAAAATATTTTGGATTTTTGAATCTCTCTCAATATTGCTGGATGCTATCATAACCTTTACAAAAACTTGAAGGTATTAAAACAAATGAATTCAGGTATATATTGAATGTCATCACATTATTCTTTCATAATTTCCATTCCTTGCAATACTTTGAGAAAAGAATTTGCCATTTTATCCTTATTAATCTATGATACTTAGAAAGTATTGCAGGTTTTCCCCTCAAGTATTTCTATAATTTTGAGTTGTTTTCATTTCCAAAGTTATTTTGTCTATTGAATGAATTCTTCTTGGTACTATGCTACCTTCAATTCAACTACATACCTGAAAAGAGATCTATTTCCATAATGATCATTCACCCCAGGAGGCTGCAGAATGGATTATCAAAAAAAGAACAAAAGAACTTTTGGACTTTTAATTGGGTATTGAAAATTGACTATATCCTCTTGCGGTCCAGTGTTTTTACTACTGCTCAATGGTACTTGAAATGCTTCTTTGTGTATTTATAAATAATTTACCTGCTAACATGATAGTGCTGTTTTTGCTGCATTTCCAAAGACATTTTCACCAATTGACCTTTCTATTATTTAGAACAAGATACAAATCAAACCTGCACATAGATCTAAAATAAATCTCCTGAAGAGTCATTTAGATTTTACATATTTTATGAAACTGAAATTCTGTCTAATTAGAGCTCTCAAATACTTCAGTCAGTTTCAGGTAATTAATTGCTTGTGTGTGTGTGGCTAAAGCATATTTGAACTGTTTAGCAAGTCTTTACTTTTAAGACTTCAGATCCAACCATTTCCTCCATTTTGTAAAAAAAGGTTATACTCAGAGAAATTTATTATTTTCCAACTTTGGAGCACCTAAGACTGAGCAAGATTAGTTAGCAAGCTATTCTTAAAAGCCATTGTTAGTGGACGCCTGACTACAGCAATAACCCATCTTTGATGTTGATTTTAAGTAAAAATAATTCAACTAAATTTTGAGTTTGCACACTAATTCTTTTTATGTAGCCTAATTCAACCCACTTCAATATCACACTTTTATATTTGAGTTGGTTTCCACAAAGCATAGTGATATGAGGATGAGTGTATATTAAAATAGAGATCTTAACTCCTTTAGTGTTACATTTTTAAATCAAAACCAATAAATGCTCAACAGAATAAATGTTACCAGATGTGTCACGAATCAATCACTGCAACCCACAACACTGATTTAGGTTGTTCATCTGGATCTGGACTTCACTTAGCCCTTACTGGCTGTAGTAAAAACTTTAAATTTCACACACACACCCTCCCCTAAATAAGTTTGGAAAATGTTCCAATTCCCCTCCAAAATGAGATTTTAATGGGTAAATTCATGCTAAGTTGGTCCCTCAGTTTGCACCTACCCTTGATTTTTGAAAATTTGGACATTTTAGTGCATAAAAAAGGCAAGAGAAGTAACCTTTTCATTGATCTCCCCCTTTTCCTAATTTATCAACCCATCACATGCTGCCCAAAAAGCATTGGCCACCTGATGGTTGAGAAAAAACAAATGCTTTTTCACTTATGTGATGGCATGTTGCCAAAATATGATGGTCACTTCAAATATCTCTAGTGATCAATCACCACTACTCACAACAAATCAGTTGAAACACTTTTGCTGAGTTCTAGTTATTCTTCACCACAGACTAAACCAAGTCCCACACATCATGATGACCCTAAAGGAATCCTTTTATTTCCATTTTTACTTCTAAAGTAAAACGTGGTGTTAATTTATTTGTTACGGAAACTTTTTAACCACTGAAAGGTGCACTCACACTACTGAAGATGGGAACCCCTCCTAAAACCTATATAATGCACTACTAAATTCATTTATGGATTAATTAATAGATAAACTAAGTGTCCATATACTTTTACTCCTGAGTCTAATTCTCTATTTTTCACACACAATATATATATATATATATATATATATGTGTGTGTGTGTGTGTGTGTTTTTATGCGTATTAGCCCAGCTCTAACTCAGAGTAGAAACTTTAAATTCTGCATACACACACAGAGTCCTCAATTAGTAATGAAATCCCCCCCCCACCAAGTTTTCAGTGAAGTGATAAACTTACAGGATAATCTATGCTAATTTACTTGATGAAAATTATATATTTATATATATATATATATATATATATATATATATATATCTCCATATCCCATAGAATACTAGTTTTCCATGTTATGTAGAATATAGACATGGGACTTAAGCAACCACTGGTAGGATTATAGCCAAATATAGGGCAACACAAATTCAGTGATATTGTCTTGATGTGAACAAATGTCTGAATGAATAAAATCCATCATACTTGTGATAATTGTTTTTTCTAATTTTTTTATCCTATTTTGAGACTAAACAATATCAATACAGGCTCAATTTACACTAATATGAAACAAAAATGTAATTCATACTATAAACATTGAAATAGAAAAAGAAAACTTTACTATGATATACTATTTTTCCTTTCAAAATGGGAAGGCTTCTAAGGTAGTTTTTGCCCTGATAAAGGACACATAAAATGAGGCTATAATAGATATTTTCATGAAAATAAAGTCATGTTTATTTACTAGAAACCCAGTGAATAAGCCATGGATGGTAGGAGAAAAGCAAATGTCAGATGTAACAAAAACATTAATATCAGAATGCTGTGACTATAAATTAAACATAACTGAAGATACCTGGAAAAAAAGTTTGGTCTGAATTGAAAGAACAACAAAAAGAATATTTTCTCGGTTAAGTCATTTATTCTTTTTCAAACATCTTGGGAATAAGCAGTGTCCTGATTGTGTAGATTGGTTCGAAGTATATGCATTTGGTCCATAGCATTCGTTAAGACTGGTCGTACAGAATTGATCTCCATTAAAGTCAGGTGGTTCAGCTGAAGAAAATAGAGAAAAGCAATGACTATCTGCTTGTCTTACTCAAGTGGGGGGGGGAATTAAGTTCCATATTTGGCGTTATATAAGACACAAAAGTTGCACTGCTTTCTATGTGTGAGTGGAGGGCTTATATGCTGTCAAATAGTATTTTTTACTTATAACATTGGAAAAAAAAAATGTATGCTTTTGAATATACATAGTAGCTAAAATACAGCATTGTCTACAATATTTCAAGAACCTCACAAATTATATTTTTGATGGAAAATGCTTTTTGTCATGTTGTTCTTCTCAACTTGGTTATCTCTTGTAGAAAAAGAAAATCTATAAGTATTTGTTGGTTACAAGTAATTGTTGCAGAACAATCACCCTGATTTTTTTAATGCTTGGATTTCTGAACAATTTTAACTGGAGTTGTGATGAAATTCAGCAAACAAAAAAAGAGTTGGAGGTGATGAGACTTACCTGATGCAACCTTTACTTGTAGGTTAAAGAATGGATCAGCCTTAATGTGTTCAAAAACAACAAGATGAAATCCTATTTTGATATTTTCTATGGAGGAGAACTGTGTGGGTAGCTAAGAATGAACCATTAATGGATCTGTAGGTGGTAAGGTCAATTATGAAACTTGAGAGTCACTGTATTTTTTCGCCTACCCTATCTTGATAGCTTATGTAGTTACAAAGATATTTTGTTTCATTTACCTGGGAAAATTTTCCAACCAAAGTTTTGAGAAAATCGACTTTGAAAGTATACACCATTTCTAGTGATGTCGTCTCAGAAAAACTCATTAAAACATGTTTTGGATTATTTAACAATCATATTTTCAATGAGAGAGTTAAATGAAGCATTTATGGAGCCATTTTTGATAAAATCCAAAAATCACCTGCCCTATTTTCTTTTCTTCAAACAGACCCGATTCAACATGCAGAGTCAAATATATGCTAAAATCTGTCATTAACTGAATCGACATAATTGTTAATTAAGGAAAGAGAAGAAAGCAATGAGTTAAAATACAGGGCTGTTCTTTTTAAGGCATAACAAACAGCACTATTCCCAATAATATTAATACACCGGAAGTTATTTTACCTGTCTGCTTGAAATCAAATTGTTCTCAAGAAGAGGAAGACGGGTATTAATTTGAGTCACATTTAGTACAATACGCCACAACTTCATCAATGAAGCATATTTTCAACATCAAGATATGCCCTCCCTGACCTCTAATACATAGAGAACGTAAAACACCCGTGTGATAAAGTCATATAAAACATCTAAGAAGAATTTAGAGTAGTAGAATGGTTATTTAGCTGCTCCTGTAATCTGTTAAGAGCATAGTTCCCTTGAAGATGTGCATGTGTGCGTACACACATTCTGTAACTAGTACATAAAGGAAAATGTGTTGCCATTTATTACGTAAAATAATGTAAAGAATTGTAGTGATAATAATATATATTCGGAGAGAGAAAAAAAAAATCTCGTGCCCAAGTATTTCTGTTAACAAGTCAGTCAATTGTACTGGTTTTACTCCGGATTTGATTTACGCAGACAGTGGAGCCAGTTTGAAATTTACAATAATTTTTCCTTCAAAAAGTTGAAAATTTTAATGAAAAGAGCTGTAGTTAATATTTTTTGCTACAGGTGACACCACTGATCTCATTTCGACCAATCAGTAAAGCTAAGGTTATAGGAGTCATACCATGTGTGGTAATGTTAAGATAACTGATTGATTGATTTTTTGCTGATTCCATTTATGCCTGCTCCTCTAGGAATGCATCACCAGCATTAAATCAGGGCAGCCTGTATAATATTCGTTCATCTCTGATTTCTTGTTTTGGTTTGTACAGCATGAAAGATAGGCCATGTCAAAATTTTCTTGAAACGATTCCAAATTTACATTTGTACAAACTATCAGTGCACAAATACTTTTGTAAAAGGAAGTAATCTGCTCGAAAGATTTTTACATATACTGACAACTGAAAATTAGAAGGAACATTCATTAGAAGTCAGCCAAATACTCGCTAAGTGCTCAAGAAAAACAGCCTTGTGCCAAAGATGATAGAGCCCAACAATGAAATGCACAGCAAACCAGACTCCTAAACCTTTGAAGGATTAGTGAATTTAATCCTTGTTGCTCTTCACTCAATGTAGTTCAGCTCAACAATTACTAAGTGTAGGTAGTTACCGGTTATGAAAAACTCGTACTTATGAACGGACTGTCATGAATCACTTTTTGAAAAATTATTTCACTGGCAGCAGTTTGTAATCAAAGCAATGTCTGTCTTCAATGGAAAAATTTCAAAATGAGTGCATATTTAGGGCTAAAATTTTTCCAATCCAAATTCTCATGGTATAGAGTTAATAGCATTCACAAATATTTTCCTTGTGGTAATATATATATATATTAATGTGTCTTCTACAGACAGCTGTTTCGATGTATTACATCTCTTCAGTGTGGCTATAGACTTTATCCCATCCAGTACTGCAGGGCAGAATTGAAAACCTCACGTCGGACCCGGAGGCCGATATTCTCTGGACTACAGAACTGGGTGGTCAGTAAGGCTGAATTTAAGTGATATATTCATTTACGTAGAAACTCCTCATCCACCAGAGAGCTCTATTCCTATGGAAGAGCATTGCATATATATATATATAATTAAAACTTATGCCGTATTGACTGAAAAAAGTTTCTTATCTACACAAACATTCTTTGGTTACATCATTTTTATTTTTCTTATAACTTTGTAAACTCTGTGGAACCTTTCCAAAGCTCAATTCAATTAATTGTATAGATACAGTTTAGTCTCATTTAGTTAGGTATTTCAACAGCTCTTGAATTATTGATGTTTTGGTGATAATTTATAAGTAAAAAACTTGATTCATAACATTGAAACGTCACATTCTACTTGATAATTAATGAAAGTTTATTTTTCATTTCTTTAGACAACAACTTGGGCTTTTTATTTCTAGCAAGAAGAAACTAAAAATTGAAATTTTAAAATTTTAATTGATTATGTTCTTGAAATGGAGTGTTGATCGGCAAGAGAAAATCATAGTAAATTTCTGAAATTTACTTTAAATCAACTTATATTTATTTTCTTTGTCTGACTCAGAGTTATGATAAAAAGCAATTGAAAATTAAAATATCATAATTACTATTATTATTATTGGTTCTTTGTTTTATTTCTGCATAGAAAGGTGCTACGTACTAAGCCAAACATTTGACTAACTGACGCTAAATATGCATTGGATGTAACTGTTCCAACTTACGAACCTGGGGACTACTTGTGCTCATTGTGAAATGTCCATTGGCTAAGTGCCAAGGGTAGCTTCATGGTTCTACTCAGAGAATATTTAACTGCTTTTCACTTGATGTACAGACATATACCGAGACAATCAAAAAAATGATTTAGAGTCTGTTAAGATGTGTTATACTTATTGATTGGAAAGAGGGTGAAGATTTATTTTCTAGAGCAATGCATTTCTAGATGAGAAATTTTTTTCTTTCAATTTTAGGTATTCTCCTTCTTCCAGTTATTCTCTTTACCCTAATGGCATTGATAAATTGGACATTAACCTTCCACCATTTTATCTTTTTTTTTATTTTGTTTTGCTAAAAACTAACATGTCTAATGGATTGAAAGCACCAAAAATTGAAAGAAAGAAAAAAGTTCAAGGTGAACTGCGTTGCATCAAAAAAAATCTTGACCAAAGAGAGATTTACCTTAGCGTGAGTTGCTTCACTTTTGATCAACGTGTCAATACTGCTCCTCAGTTTGGCCACTCGAAGGTCCCAGATGTCTTTGATCAAAGTTTTCACTTCATCAGCTTTAGGAATATCCTCCTGGGCGCTGATTAAAGACAAATTTAAAAGAAATTTTTGAACATAGAATTCCATTTTGTCAAAAAAGAATTCTCAGCACAGAGTCTTCAGTCTTAAAAGAAACAGGTCAACAGGAAGATTGATAGGTAGAACATCCTAATGTAGAGTGTTAATCCCTTCATAGATTATTTGTTCTTGAAAAAAAATGTTTAAAATCCTTCCCTATCATAATGGGGCAATCATGAGTATATGTAACCAAAACTATTTCAAGTTGACGAATAACCCATCGGTAGGACGGTTATTTGGCTACTTGAAACTAACTTTTTGGTTTGTAAACATTAAAAAAAAACTATTTTAAACAAAAATGAATCCTATTATTCTGGGACATCAACACAAACTAACATCGATAGTTTCAAAAGGATTTTGATTTTGATTTTATTGATTAGAGTTTCCAGACTTACAGAAAAGTGCCGTTTTAAAGTTTGCCAAAAAGTTTGATCTGTGTTTGTCATTAAATGGCGTTAAGAGAGTTTGGTTTAATGAACTTCATTCAAAAAGATCGCTTTAGATTGTATTGTGACAGCTTCCATGTAAGCATACATTTTTTTCAAAATTGTCAACATTTTTTTTTTATTGATTTTAACAAATAAAAAAAAAACAAGCAAAATTTTTGGTGTATTATATTTTTTTCTCATGAAAGATGAAAATGTAACTCGAAACAAGGATTTCTTGCAGTTCATGGTAACTGTGAATTAGTGAAAATGTCAAAAGTGGTTACTGCAGTTTCTTACTGAATGATGCTCCATAGTCAGGTAGACTAGTTGAGATTGATAGCAATCCAATCAAAACTTTACTTCAGAATAATCAACATTATATGACTTGGGAAATAACCAACATACTCTAAACATCTGAATCAAGTGTTGAAAATCATTTTCACTATCTTGGTTCTGTTAATCACTTTGATCTGTAACATCTCTCATGTTGAGTGAGGAAGCCTACAGGAACTCAAGAAATGGTGGTGCAAAGTAAATGAACTATCATTAACTGTATCCAAAGTCCTCATTCAAAGGCAATGCTGCACATGCAGTAGGGTTGGAAGGGAGTCCTCATCTAGGAGTTCCTCCAAGACCAATAGGAGACAGCATCCAGAATTAGTTAAGAGAGAGAGAGTGATATTGCATAAGACTGACACTAGATTATATGATTCTTTGGTGATCTGCCCAAAATTTTTAGTCTTACACAACACATGAAACAAAAAAAAAATTCTCCATTCAAATTTAATCAGAAAATCTGGTAATTAAAAAGAAAATTGATCTGGAGATGTACCCTACTTTAAAATTACGTAATTAACATAGCTTATTAGGAAAAAGTATTCTGAGGTCAGAATATTCATAAATTTTCTGTGATGTATTTTGTCGAATTAAGTTTTTTATTGCAAACTTTTATGTTTATACCCATAGTAACAGCATAATATTAGATGTGATAAGAAAAAAAAGTTGCAGTATTGAAAAAAAGAAAAAAAAAGATGAACTTACTATTTGAGCAGAAGCTGAGCAACTTCAATATAATGAGGACAAGGCATCTTGGTGAAGAATTTACTGTCCATTTCTTCTTGTTTTTTGATCTGCAAGTCATCTGCAAGAAATACAGGTAGACCTTGATTAGTGCGGTTAATTTGTTACATATTTTGCTTTACTTTTCAAGATAAATATGTATGCATTAAAGAATGCTACAATTGTGTCGAGTAGGCAAGATGTCTGTATAAAAAGATAAGAAAAGTTACACATTGAGGTTCACTGAACACTTACTATCACAAAACATCAAGTGTTTTAAAACTATTAAAACAACTTTAATTTCCAAAGTTCATTAAACTGTTCCAGAGTGATGAGGTTTTGTTAAAAGTAAAAAAGTTAAATCCACTAATATTTTAATTTGCAAAAGATATTTAGATTCATTTAGACAACTGAATGGAAGCTGGTTTGGAAATTGGTGTTTATTTGTTTTAGTCATGTCTCATATATATATATATATATATATATATATATATATATATAATTATAATTAATACATACACATACAAAATGGAATTCCACATACTATGATATTACTTACCAACATTCATCCAACTTGGAGGAAGAATACGTGCACGTCGTCTTTGCTTGAAATTAACAGCCAACCAAAGAGGAACAGATGTTGGCATTCCTGCTTCAAAAGGTCCAAACTCACCCTGAAAGAAAAAAAAAAAAGAAATATCTCAAGAAACTTCATCTGATTGGTGTAAACAGGGTTACCAGCTATGTACATGTTTCTACCGATATAAGAACAATTTCAAAAGACATCATGGATGAAATATACTTTTTGTACTTCAAGATTGACTGCTTTGTAAATGCACACATTTTGCCTTGACACCACATGACGTCATCCAAATGTCAAACATTTTACAAATCACACATTTCTGAAAGTTACTTACATTCAGAAAAACAAGTAATGTTTTGTGCTTTCAATCTAAAAAAAGTCGAATAAGGAAAAGAAGGTAGTTTCTTTCAAGTTTCAAAATTTACTTACCACAAGAAAAAAAGATTAAAAAATTATATTTTCTATCATGGGTAATTTTTAAAAAAAACTGTTACATAACTTCTGAAAGTTACTCGCCCTTTTTTGTGTTTTCAATTCAATTGCATAAAATAATTGAAAATTAGATAAAATGGAAAAAAAGTAGTTACTTATCAACAGAAAAACAAAAGGTAATTCTTAGAAAAAAAAAAAAGTATATTCTTTTGTGCTTTCAATCAAATTGTTAAAAGACCTTTGTGAATTATTTTTTCTCAAAAGTGACAAATCTTCAGAGGTAACGAAGGACTTTATGGATTGAAAGTGCAAAGAATATTTTTCTATTTTCTATTGAATATTTGATTTGATCAAATCTTAAACCAATGGTTTGGAACTGTTTTAGCATGTGTTGTCAAAATTTCAATTTTTTTCTAGTAATCCTGTCATTGAGTGTCACTTACATCTATTTTAGCTATGTTTTTAGAGATCAATTTTTCTAATATATTTGTTAAAGCTAATGTTTAAATGACTTGAAATTTCAAATTATACTTACAAAATTAGGAAAATGAAAACTGATTTTTTTCTTCAAATTCAATCATGTCACCAAAAACTTATGTGTTATAGATTGTTAGCCATCAGTATTTTTTCATATGTAGTTTTAATTTGATCAAAATCTAATTTAATCAAAACATGAATAATTATTTTTTTTGCTTTTTACACAAAATTATGAAAAGAGAAATGTTCATTCAATCCAAAGGATACTGAGTTGATATTGTCTCACAAAATTGGAAAAAAAAAAAAAATGTTTGTGTCTTTCATATGAATTCCTTTAAATAGAATTACAAATGACATTACCAACACATATATAATTGATTTTATAAAATGATTTTTGATGATTCCAAAGGCTCTCTTAGTTTATTTCTGATATTCGACGTTTTCATGCAATTGGATTGAAAGCACAAAAAATACTTTTTTTTTTAGGGTAACTAACTTTTGAAAATAATGTATTAGTTTGAAAAAAAAAAAGATTTTTCATAGAGAATGAAACAATTTTGTTTTTCTTGTGGTAAGTAATGCTTGAAACTTGAAAAAAACTAAATTTCATTCTTATTTGGTTTTTGAGGGGATTGAAAGCCCAATAATTTACATTTGTAAAATGGCTGATGTTTGAATGATGTCATGTGGTGTCAAGGTCGATATCAGGGTACTATGCGTTTATAGATGTAAACCAGTTTTTTTTTTCTAAACAGTAAAATTAAAGACTCCTTTGGCTCCAATACATAAAAAAATTGGATGGCCTCTTCACCAAACCTTAACTTCTTATCAATTATTCTCACTAGAATTTTTCTTGTTCTCATTAATTGGAGTTTGTTACCATTGAAAAGCTAATTTTTTTTCTATTCATTGACTTTTGTTGTAGCTGAAATATCGTTGGTTTGTAATGGCGGAAGAGATTGAAAATGACTCCGGCAATTAGTCAGATAGTGAATTAAAAGTTTTGTTTGATGATGGAGAGACGTCAGGTGACTCTCAGTCAGATAGTGATCTAGTAAGCAGTGAGTGAACTTCTTCAGATGATGAAAGCAACTCCATTCTGAATGCTTGGCAATAGTGCAATATGAATTGTGGATCAACTAATTATGATCCAGACTTTTCATGCTTTCCTTTTAGCTGTACTCTGGGTTAGAAAATCATTCCCTGTGTTGAAATGACCACCTTAGATTTTCATCAATCACTATTTTGATGAAGAACTGTTAGTAGGTATTTGTGAAAAAACACTGAATTTGCCACTCAAACTGGTGTTGGGATTTGGAAAGATATATCATGCATAGAATCAAGAATGTTTTTTTTTACATTGAAAAATCATCAAGGAATTGTGCAAATGTCCATGGAAGATGTGCATTGATTAAGGATCAAATTTATAGGAGAGTTATGCCTCTAGCCTCGTTTGCTCAGATAGTGTAATGGTTGTCAGGTTTGAAGGCTCTGGATCAATTCCTGGTGTGAGGGAAGAGTTTGGAAAACTTTTCATGTTTGAAGTATCCCTTCAGGACTTACATCCTACAAAGAGAGTGGTCATGAAAACTTGTATAAGGATCAAGTCCTGGTCTTGAATTCCTAATTTGAAACTTGCAAGAATCACTGAGTTGGCACATGTGATGGAAAGCGGGACTTTGTCATCGGTCAATTCCTTTAATAGGAGTTGCTTCATAATTGGCAAACACTTTACTGATGTCTCTTACAGGTGATAAAAAAGATATGGCAATGCCTTCATTTCTCAAATAATGAGACATGACAGAATTACACACCCAAATACTAAGTTCAGAAAAGTACATAAAGTTTATTGCAGTTCAGATGAGAAATTTTGTCCTTTGTGCGTTACAAAAAGGGACGTATGAATTTGTAAAAGCCTCAAGCTCTATAAAAAAAGGCTTTGATGAATCCAATACATTCTTTTGAAGCATTCATGATTGAGAATAAAATATTTTTTTGCTGTGTCAATCTCATACTGGTTATGTATGGTCCTTTATTATATGTGAAGAAAGGAACACATTTTGACCCTGAATTTACTTAACAGGAGAAGATGCCCTTGTGTTGTGATGTCCCTCATAGAACCATCACAGCAAAAGGGATATTGTCTTACCTTCGATAATTACAACACAAATCCTGATTTAGTTGATCGCCAGACTGCTAAACTAACAGATACATATGGGACTGTAGAAGCGAACAGGAAAAATATGCCTTCTATTTATCTCGCCACTTATAATGGCAGAAAGTCAGTTTACCATGGGAATCCGCATGCATACATACAGGCAGTACAAAAATACTCCCAGTCCCCTTGACTAGTGTTGCGAAAGTGTCAGTACCAACCTGCCCTAAGGAAACTGACCACTTGTGACTGAGCAAAAAGGACACAGGGTTTCCATTCCTTTGCATTAAGCCTGAAAAATTCTCAATGGCTATAATATCGCCTCAACAGAATAAGTCCATGAAAAGAGGTAACATAGTGGTTTTACGTAAGGGGAAGACAATGGTTCTTTGCTGGAACAATAAAAAGATGTACCCCCTTCCACCTTTTATAATGCAGAATGTGGGGTGAACTTCCAGAAAGGACTCAAGTGAAAAAAAAAAAGAAAGTTGGCTGAGAATACAATGGGAGAAGTAGATAGAAAAGGCCAGGCTATACCATTGGCAAATTACCCAGGAGAGGCACAAACAATACCACAGAAAAATATTTTTCCTACCTGCTTGATAAGGTTTTCATAGAATTCTAGCCATCTGTACTTAGTGACTGCAATATGTTATTAAATAAATTTACAAATTAGGGTTTTAAAAGTAGTTTTAATACAAAATTGACCTGTAGAGACATCGGAGGCAAGGGCAACTAATTCTACGTTAATCCTGGGGTCAAGTTACCCTTGTGCACAGATTTTCAGCCAGTAGAGTGCGACCGTTCAGGAGTTTGTAAAACTAAGTTAGAAATGTAACAAAAGATTCGTCGTCTTCATAATCTCAGATAACGATCGGAGGGTACAGTAAGCAAAATAGCACATAATACTCCAGAAATTTTCTAACATCCGTCATAAGAGCCTTTAACTTTAATATTATCATTAACAGAAACATTTTCGTTAGAGATCAAAATAAAGCAAAAAAAAAAAAAAAACCCCAAAAAAACAAAAAACAAAAAACGAAATACATCGTCCTTTCAGTTGTAATTTTTACTTTGCTTTTAGTCATTATGATGAAGATTTGTCTTTTTTACACTACAAACGAACTTTGGAAAGTAGTAGCGAAAATGAAAAAGTCAACTAAATTCAATAAATTCATTAAACAATTTTTTTTACTTACTATAACGTATGCATATTTGTTTAGATTCAAAACTACATTTATTCGAATAATTTTTTTTCTAATGTGAACTCCAGAGAATAAAAGTTAATCCTCAAACCAATTCAATTTGGAAACCAACTTCGGAAACTATTTTGAAAAATAAGTTGATAACTTGATTCTACCTGGATTAAATAAATCTTGGAGTATGTGAAATTCGGTTCAATTTCCACAAGTTCTTTCTCTGCAATGAATTCCACTTCGGCAGCAGACATTTTACTATGAATTGAAGAAATCATATTTGTAGGTGGACAGAAAACACTCCAATTCCGTCGCTAATATTTCATGAATATGATGGGAAATAAAGCCAAAATAGTCAACTCGTACAAAGTTTTATTTTCGCGGGAAAGTCTATCCTCACATCCGGTTCCGGTTGATATAATAAACACGTGTTCGGGATTTCCTTGTTTACGAAATCGTGTTTATTGATTTTAGTTTAATCATCCTCATTGTTTAAGAAAAAAAACAAAACAAAACACGGGGATATTTCGAATTTAAGATGTTAGGAAAGAATGATCTTCGAAAAGAAGCATGCTAAAATTGTTTTTGAAACTGAAATTTATAACGTGCTTTCTTTGCTGGTTTGTTTACATTTGTGACACTCTGTAATAGTAGTAGTAGTGGTACAAATAGTTGTTGACATTATTACTTTCTGTGCCGTACTTACTCGCAAGTGTGGCTCAGTAGTATAGATACAGAAGATTGAGTCCCGTTTGCGGTGTTGTGAGATCTGATTCTTAGACATTGGTCCCCCCCTTTCTCTAACTAATTGCAAGTCACAAGTAGGTTTCAGCAGACGAAGAATTTTTATTTTTATTTTAAGCGAAGGTTAAGCTGACACAAGGTTACAATAATTGCGCGTTGACGGCTCGATCGATACGGCTGGCAAGTGCCTTGTGAGATGATCTTGTTAAAACAACTTTACACAACCACTTGTACGGTCGGACTAAGCCAACTTCAATACAAAAGTCAGGAGCCTGGAAAATCGAATTCATTGACTGACTAACTGACTTAATATCACTCTCTCTGCTATGTTGGGTGTGTGTAAGACGAATCTTTTAGTGTCGATCGATTCCCATCTCCAACCATCACAACAGAGTTGCCTGTAATTGGCATTAATATCTGAATAATAACATTTTGAAAAAATAAAAATAAACAAAAAACAAAACAAACTAATAAAAACAAAACAAAACGAACGCCCTCCTCCCCCATTACACGCTTTGAAGCTAACTAACCTGAAAGCAGTCATGATTATTAAAATCCCTTTCCCGAGTGGAGATTTTGAGACCTTAGGACATGTCCCGTCCGGAAAATAACTGCGGACGGGAAAACTTATCAGTATTATTTACGAAACTTAGCTTAGTAGCGTGGCGTAAGGGCACAACAATGGAGCACCTAGTGCAGATCGAACTCTCTAGTAATTGGCAAGCGGCCTAACCACAACTCTACGGCAAGCTCTCTAGAACGACAAGGAAGGTGAACACGGTGTTGTGGCAGTTGTACTCGTAGTCGGAGCGCACTTGTAACAGGGTTAGCCATTTGTTGTCCTTAGAGTGACTTCCCTTCTCTCACATTCAGAGGATCCGGTCAGTCGAGGGAGAATGGCGGTTGTCATTCGGATCAGGCACCTGATCGGATTAGAACCAGAGATAGCAATGGTCAGATATCTTCATTCGACCGCCTCTCAATGCTGGAGGTTACATCGCAGTCAGGTAAAATACACCTGTATTTCTATCCTGAAAAGCTTTTAACATTCAATCTCAGCAGGTCTTGCTATTTTCACGTCTGTTTTTAATGTTTAGAAAGACCTGTTAGAGTGTTGTTGTTTTTTTCTATCCTGTGATAGTGAAAGAATGGATGACCACGCCTTTTCTGGATTAAATTTAAAGTAAACAAAAGCAAAATGATACTCAAAAGATGACAATTTTATCAAAAAGGTGTGAGACCAAATAAGTAAAATTAAACTAAGATACAATCAACCATTGCCTACACGTTGGCGTTCGTTATTTTATATTATTTCTTCATTTAAATTTAGAGTTTATTTTTTTAGTTCATTAAAAAAAGCATAAATAGTATTCAGACTTTGTTTAACGATAAAGAATTTCTCCGTTATGAGTTTGTATTTTTTCTCAAACTAAACAAAAGATCACCTTTTTGTTTAAGAAAAAAAGACTAAAATTTATTTTATTTTTTAATAACAAATCATAATATCTACAGACATTTTTTGTAACGTTCGACATCCCATCAGTTGAAATTTTTTTAATTAATTTTTGTTTATTTCGTTGTCTTTCCATATATATAAAATCATAGAAAACTAAACCGAAATCGTATTCTGTCTATCGGAAAACCGGTTTTATGATTTCCATAAATAATGGTAACTGTGTGTTGATAGCTACTCGTAGGCATCAGCTAGGAAAATCCCCAAATTAATTTCAACAGATTCAAATCTCTTTCACTTTCATTTCTGCCAGTGTGTCCAGGGCGTAACAATCATTTTATTCGTCCGTTACATTTGCTTATTTTAAAATCTCCAGAAAATAACAGTTCGGCCTAAGACTGTTTTATTTCTTATTTTTTTCTACTTATTCTACTTGTTACACATGTCGATGATGTCCTTTTTCGCCAGCTCGTTCTCTCCATTCCCCCAAAGTTTGGATGTAGTAATTCCCTAAGAAGTGATAGCATTCAAGAGTTAGGGCTGAAATTACGAAGTTTTTCGGTAAAATAACACAGTAACTGTTATTGTTTTGTTCATTGTATAACTTCCTCACCCCAAATAGCTTCCTGGTTATTACGGTTATCTGAATCGATAAAGCAATGACATGGAATGTCATAGTCAGTCGCAAATAAGACAAAACCTTGGTATTTTTCTCAAGGTGCTTTGTAAATGCATCGTGTATATATAACTGCATGATGTAGTGATACTAAGAAATACTGACAGTTAAGCAACTATTTGCGTGCTGTTTTTTTTAACCTTGTGGAATCTTTGTTAAACAAAACACCCTCCTCGACAAGATATCTTTGGTCCAAGTGTCCCCTCTCCATTCTTCCTATTAAAATTCTCGTTTGGGTGACGTTAAAATAATGTGAAATATTTGTTCCGTGAACAAATTTAAATTGTCTTCTGTATGTTTTTTTTGTAATTCATTCGTCGGGTCTTAATAAGGTACGGAAAGTAAAGCTAAGATATCGTTTTCTAGTAAGAAACGTTACAGGGAAATGGAAAGATATTACCTGCTCATTAAAAAAGTCTGGGTGGAAAAAAAGACAATATGAATGAAATTCTTAGCTGCATTCATCACACTGAGTACAATCATTCACACAATTTTATTTACAAATTTCAATGGAATATCCAATTTAAGACATTCACGGCAGTTCGAAACATTGAACAGAGTTGGGGCAGCAAAGGACATTTAAATTTCTTCTCTATTAATCACCACAAATCTGAGCTCTGTCTATGAAAGCTTTTTCAAATTTAAAATTACAATCTTACTGCTTCCGAAAAATTAAATTAATTTTCCACGCTAATATAATCGTTTTGAATTGTGCTCTTAGTATTTTCCTTCATTCGTTCACAAAGTCAAACGAAATTATCTTTTTTGATTTTTTAATTTTTTTTTTACAAAGAATTGATATTGTATTAATTTCTGTTTGACCTGTTTACTAATGAAGTTATTAGAGTCTATCATTAGCATTTATTCTTTCGAATGCCTATTACCTTTGTCAACGAAGTTGAAAAGAGCTAGGTATTCAGTCTCATCTGTTCGTATGATTTCTCCGGAAGTATTGAACGAATTTCAATGAAATCTCGTGGGAAATGGATCAAGCAAGAAGTGATAAAATAGACTAACTGCTTCAGGAATCTTTTTCTGATTTAGAGAAATTTCCTAATTCCATTTATGTTCATGACTGTCCATACGATATCTCCAAAAATTATCAACGAATTCCAATGACATTTTGTGGAGGGGTTGAAAATAGACTACAGGAGAACTAATCAAATTTTTGAGCGGATCCATGGACAATTATCTTCCTTACGTTGTAGTTATATGTCCAAACCACATATCTCAAATGTCATATTTATCCACACTATATCTCCAAAAGTTGTCTATGAATTTCAATGATATTTCGGGGAAAGGCGGACAATTGGCTATGAAAGAACTGATAGAATTTTGGTGCGGATCCATGCACAATTACTCCCCTTGACAATGGCGTTGGCAGAGGTATGCACTGTCCGAGTGCTCTCTGATTTCCCTATGTTGTTCTCTTTATTTCAACATCATTACCCAGGAGCTGCTTACCCTCAAGCCCTATTAACTGACACAACATAATTGCTAGTATGGACAGTGGAATAAGAGCATTCTACTCTCAGGATTGAATAAAGGGTTTGGTTTGAAATTTCAAGCCGCTTACCAAATACAGCAGACACCCGAAGAAGGCTAAGGGGTGTACCAACCAAAATCTTGTGACTATATACCATTAACAATCAAAATAAGGGCACTAGTCCAAATAGTTTAATGTATAATCATAATTCCCCATTTCTGGAATAAAGAAGTTAGGCTTACAAATTCTAACAGCCATGTTAACCCATCAGGTTGTAAAAGTTACACTTTCGCAAATTATTTCAACTTGTCTCCTCATCTTTGTTGTTATCACGTTTCAGCTGATGTTTGTTTTTTTGGGTTTTTTTTGGCTTTCCCCAGATTTATATTGCATTTGGTAGTCCTTGAATGTTACTCAATAAATTAAAAAAAAATCTCAATAGGGATTGTCCTTATAGGCCAAAACATTCTGTTAAAAACTATGAAGATGAGGATAACAGTCTTGGTAATTCATTGATTATTGAAAATGGATCCCCTTAGAACTTCAGATAACATTTACTTATCATTCCATTTATTGCACATCATTTTATGAAATAGTGATTTTATGTTAACCACTTTCCTGCTACCTTGGATTTTGCAACATACTGTGTATCAAAATAAGCACATCTTCTGCTCAGTGCTGCAAGATAGAAACTTAGTCTAGCCCGGTGCCATGGCTATTGTATTGCCTTAAATCAAACTGTGGAATGGACACATGTGCATCAGAGACAATCTATAACATACCACACAATGCACATTTGTGCGACAATGAATAATAATAAAGTATCTTCCCTGACACCACAAAAAATAGGGCAGTACTTTTTACACCTGCCGTCGTTTGACACACATTAATGAAATATTTTTGATGCAAAATCTATATCTGCCACTCCCTGCCACATATTAACAAAATATTTCAATAAAAAATCTATACCTTACACTTTCTTGCCCTATGTTAATGGAATCTCAACCTGTATTTCTGTGGCTGGGGTAGGGGTGCTCTGCAACCATAACTGCTAACTTACTAATATTAACATACACCTGCAACATATCTTCATACTCTCTTTCTGTCTCCTAATTAGCTGTCTTTCCTTTCTTTGCTTATAATTTTCCTTTCTGCCAATTCCTGTAAACTAAAGACACCATTTTCATATCAGAATTCCAAACCTGTTTAAACTTGAAAATTCATACCAGCCAATTTTCATAACTTAAATTCTGACCCTTCCTATTATTTAACATGTTCAGTTCTCATGGAGAGCTAAACTACTTTGTCAGTGGACCAGACGAAGCTAAGTAAATATCTGGTATATATCAAATCAAATAATCCCATGACCTAGTATATCATTTCTCGGGGCTATGAGGGTTACTTGGTGGTACCAACCTCCTCTCCGAGTAAGATGTGGCAGATTATGCTGGGTTATATGGTTCCAGTAGTAGGGAGAAACCCTTGATCTTGACCCATTGTGTGAGAAGGATTCATGCCTTTTCCAAGGGTATTAGTGTGTTGTGAACACACTACCTTAGCTAGAATTAGAACTTGGTTTGCTGATCACATTTTTGTTCTTTTAACCATTTAGCCAACTTCCTTCCTCCCCCTTCTTCAATATTACTGATACTGCTCAGAATTTTGTATCTTTCTATATATGAGGTGCTACCCAGGAATTTGATGAATTTGAGCAGATCTATCTGTTAGTTCATCTGTTAAGTTACCCAGAATCCCCTGTCTCACAATTGACATTTTACACCTCTCTCAAAATATTCCACTAGAAAATAATGATCATTTTCTCTATTTTTTTTTTCTTTTTGAAGAAGCTTTTTCAAGTCCACTAAATCTTCAGGGAGCACCTTGTATGTGCATGTGTGTGTATATATATATATATATATATATATAATTTCTACTCTAAATTGGTATAGAAACTAATGACTAACATGATATATCATTTCAACAGATTGCTAAAATTACTCACTTTCCTGTTTTGTTTATTGTCTTCTAATGAAGTTTGTTTTTGTATTTTTCTATCTTTTGGATAATTATCCTCTTGATTTGATAATCTTCAATTGTTGCATTTGCTCTTTTAAAAGTATTTATGACATCTTATCAATTAGACATGTTAAACATAATGAAGGTAATTCACAAATATATTCTTGTAGGCGATTGATAGTGGTATACCTACGGTATGTCATATCTTGATATTGTATGGCAATACTCGAAGGGGATGCTACTGAGCAGTTTCCATCAAAGTTATTCAAGCCATGTTTGGATTGTGGAAAAAAACGTTCTTCAGGTCTATGATCTGTCTTTGATTATCAAGGGTGAAAATCACTTGGATATCCAGATTGTTAAACCATGCATGAATTATTTGGTAAAAACACAGTGCTGGAAGCTTCATGACTATATACCTTGCAGTGCCACTGCTCAGTGCCAAACTAGGGAGAAAGTCTTGTGTAAAACCTATGAAATTTAATGTTCTTATTGAAAGGACCATTTCCTCATTTCAGAGCATTTTATATGAAGACCATGAAACATTTCTTTGCAAAGAAATCATTCAGATAGTTAAAATTTCATATTGCGGGCTGGCTCTGTAATCTTGCCCAGTTGAGTGCAGAAAGAGAAGAAACAAAAAAAATGGCTTTGAACTTATCATAGACCAATTCAAACCAAAGAAAGCAAGTAATGTAGTGCTATAATTTGTTGATTAAAAGATTAATTAGCTTGGTTTGTATTTTTTAGCTGATATTATGGTGAATTCATCAAAAAGATGTGTCAGATTGTTTGTTAAAGAAATATTGATAACCTGCAGACGTTTTTGTTTTTTTTGTAAATTCTTCTTGAAGTTACTTTCATCCTTAATAGATTTATTCACTTTCTTGAAGCTCTTTCATTGCTCTGTTGGTATTATTTTTCTTTATTCTCTTTTTCAAAAAACAAAAAAGAATCCAAATGTCTCAAGCATTCCTCCAGCTGTCCATATTAAGTCTTGGCACTCGAGACTCCATCGCCTTCTGGTTCCAACAACAACAGCCACAAAAACAGCAACTTTGTCCCTCAATCAACAGCAACTTTTTTCTAGTTCAGCAAAAACTGCACCCGATGAACAGAATGATGTCTTCATGTAAGTCGTCCTTATCAAATTCTGTTGTGAGGGTGTAGAATATGTGATTCAGTGTTTTAAATTTTCACCATGTGGGTCACAGGTTGATTTTGAGGAAAGAAAGTGTGTTTCATATGCAAAACTTACAGCAGTCTTAATTATGAAATTATATAATTCAATTTTTAAATAATCAAAAAAACCTGGCAGTTATTAATAACAAAACAACAAAAGTGTGTAGGAATTTCCCATTTTTTTTATTCCAAGACATTTCTCACCAAAAACCAAAATGTATACACATTTTAGTCGTTATTGAGTGCCATGTTTGAGACTTTAAACCACAAAGATGTTGGTACAATTTGTTCATTTGTATTTCACATTTCCAGTATCACTTCAATACAAATTTCCATTGTTCAAATATAAGACTGTTGTTATCAAATGAACAATTTTCACCGGAAAAAGAAATGATAAAATTTCTTAGATGAAGCGTTTTTATTATTGATTTCTGACTAAATTATCTTTTGCCTTATTTTTGTTGCTCTTTTTAGTAATAAAGAATGTAAACCTGAATGTTGGAACACAAAGCGACAAAAATAAGACAGAAGATAAACTAACCTGAAATTAATAATAGTGAAGAATCATGTTGGGATTTCTATACTGAACTTAGTTAAGTTTCAAGTCTGATTTATGAACGAAGTTGTGTTTGGTGAATGACTTACTTTTGGTATTTCTGTGCTTCTTCCAACATGATTTAACATACAACATTTAACATAGCCTTATGTTCTATGAGTCTATACTTGAGAATTATTTTTGACTTTGAACATCTTGTTTTTCATGCTTCAGAGAGAAGAAAAGACACAGGTAAAACATAGTGAACTCTTTCAGCTGCTGTGCTACTGCTTTCCTCGACAGAAAGACTCTATTACTTTTCTGTCTTTCAAATTTCTCAAAACTCGTTTTTCTGTATTTTCGTGCTTAACTCTCTCTCTTTCTGTACTCTTTATTTGTTCTTGCTGTCTTCATAACTTTGTTGATCCTGTATTGAAAAATACTCTGTGCTCATCATGACTGCTTCTAAATGTTTAATCTCTCTTGTGAATATCTAAAAAAAAAAAGAATCAGCTATACAATTATATCTTTCTCTCTATGTGTCTGCCTATACATGGACACATCAGCTAATATCATTGCTTTTGTGGAAGTATTCTCATGCATTGCTAAGTATTTTTAGCTTTAGCTTCCAGATTGATGGATTAAAAGCTTTTTGCTACTTATTCTAAAGCTCATTTTTATTTTGTTTCATCAACCAATACTTCAGGCAATACTTGTCTGATGAATGATACAAACATTTTGAAAACAGTATCATATTGTGGAAAATAAGCATTTTGTGAGCAAATGAACTGAGACTTAGTCTATGATTTTGAGAAGTTGTTATCATTCCAAGAGGTATTGAGCTCATTCTTTGTTGCACAACAAAAGTAACTCAAAGAATGAGCTTGATAGTCTGAGCAACTCATGTAATGAACCATAGCATGGATTATGTAAAGAATGACACCAGCTAAACACTTGGTTTAATATTTTATTGCTGCTCAATATGCTTCTGCTTCTTATTGCTCTGCTACAGAAGCTGCATTCTTATTACTTTGCCAAAGGAGTACAGTGAATTTATTTAAAGAATCTCAACGTCTTGAAGCTTATTACTGGTAATTGCCTTATTCTATTCATTATCACACAAGAAAATGAAAAAGAGACCAGTCTGGCTGCTTCGGGGTTAATCTCCACTCTGACTGAAGCTTAAATGACTGATAAGTTTAGAAAATATTTCAACTTTTGTAAAAACAGTTCTCTTTTAACTGAAAAAGGTCATTGAATTTGGCCATGGCATAGGACTTATTAAAGTAGGATCTAGATATTTTTCAAACAAAATGGTATCAAAATCTAGATAATTCTGGATTTTATTTGAGGAAAAATTCCTTGATCTCCCCCCCCCCAAATGTGAACACTTCTTTCTTTGACGATTACCCACCTTTCCGCAAAATTTCAGTGAAATTCATTGGGAACCGTTAGAGATATTGCATTGTGCATATATTGCTATGATGCAGGGGAGAGAACCATGGAAAGATCCTTGATCCATCCCTAAAATGTAAACCCTTCTTCCTTTCACAAAGTTTCATTTAAATATATTTTAATCCTTAAAAGTAGAACAAAAATTCCCCCTTCATTTTGACCACTAAAGGTGGGAAAATTCTCCCCCATTATTTTGATCCTTAAAAGTGTTCCTTTCTATTTTTACACTCAAGAGCAAAAAAAGAATTACCCTGACATTTTGACTTGTAAAAGGGGGAAGAAAAGATCCCCTCCCATTTTCACCTATAAAAGTGGAAAAAGGGAATGCCCCTTTGATTTTGAACCCTGGAAGTGAAAGAAACAATTCCCTCTCCATTTTTACCCCTTAAAGTGGAACCCCACCCCATTTTGACCTTTTAAGTGATAAAAAAATTCCTGTTCCATTTCGACCCTTAGAAGTGAAAAAAAAAATTCTGCCTTCATTCTCACCCCTAAAAGATGAAAATCCCCCGCTTTGATCCTAAGAAGTGAGAAAAATCCCCTTTTGATTTTGACCCCTAAAGTGGAAAAAATTACCCATTGATTTTGAGCATTAATTGTGAGAAAAAAAATTCCCCTCCATTTTAACCTTTGGAAGGGAGGGAAAAGAATACCCAAACATTTTGACTCCTAAAAATAGAAAAAATGAATTCCTTTTGATTTTCATCCTTAAAAGTGGAAAAAAATTCCATCCCATTTTGATCCCAGGAAATGAAAAAAGAATCCCCCCATCCATTTTGACATCTAAAAGTTGAAAAAAATTCCCATTCCATTTAGAACCTTAAAAATTGACAAAAAACCCAACTTGATTTTGACCCCTAAAGTGGAAAAAATTACTTTTTAATTTCAACCCTTAAAGTGAGAAAAAGGAATCACTCTTTGATTTTGAACCTTAAAAGTGGAAAATAGTTATTTACTTAGTAATAAAATAAGTAATACACTCTGTGAATGAAATAATTCTGACATGATTGGTCACTTGAACTGACAACTGAAAAAGAAATTGTCGTCACAAGACTTTTGTTGATTTTAATTTATCGTTGGTAGCAACACAAGTTGAATGATTGATGACGTGAGAAATATTAACTATCTCTGTCTCTCCTACTTTCTCTCTTAGCTTTCTGTTCTCTCTTTTTTTCTCTCTCAGCATGCTCTCTCTCTTTCTTTCTCTCCCGGCATTCTCTCTCTTTCTTTTTTTCTCTCCTACCACTCTCTCTTTTCTTTCTCTCTCACCATTCTCTCTCTTGCTTTCTTTCTGTCTCACCATTCTCTCTCTTGCTTTCTTTCTCTCTCACCATTCTCTCTCTTGCTTTCTTTCTCTCTCACCATTCTCTCTCTTGCTTTCTTTCTCTCTCACCATTCTCTCTCTTGCTTTCTTTCTCTCTCACCATTCTCTCTCTTCGTTTCTCTTCCCATTTTCTGTCTTTCCACTCTATCTTTCCTCTCTGTCTTTCCACTCTCTCTCTTTCTCACACTCTCTTCCTCTTTTCTTTCCTCTTCCTCTCTTCCTTCCTCTCTTTTTTCCTCTCTCCTTTCTTCCTTTCTATTTCTACCCCTCTTCTTTTCTTTTTCTTCCTCTCTTCTCTCTTCCTCCCTCTCCTAATATGACATAACATGGCACTCTCTTTCTTTTTGCCCTCTCTCTATCATGCATGTCTGAAACTTGAAATGCTGACAAATTGCAATAATGAATTCAACTCTAGGAATTTGACAAAAATCTATGCGAGCTGAAATGTATCACTGCATTGAGGAGAAGTATATTTTGCTTAATTATCGAACTGTGTTTGTAAGCAACACTATTTAATAAATTGTTTAGGTAGGATTCAATAAATGAAAAGTATTAGTTTGTACCTCACAGTTTCAAATTCATGATGATTTATGGTTTGGTCCTTCCTTGAGGTGTCATTTGCTATTGTCAATCTTGATATTTTATTGTTGTATTAGGCTGTACCACATGAAGTGCCCAATTCATTATATCTGGAAAGTGTCAAGCAATTTAACATTGATGAAAGAATGGCCTACCGAGGTCAATGGCCCTTTAGTTGCCTTAGAAAAAACCCTTGGGAACTCACATGTTTATCCCTATATCCCTTCCATTTTTCAAAATAGTCTGCAAAGTCTTCTGTTGGGTTTGCCTCATTGGGTTCTCTTTAATCTCGTCCACCATCTGAAATAATCCCTTTTAAAAGTGGATAGCCAAAAGTCGTAGGGAGCCGAATATGTGAGTGTGTGTGTGAGGGGTGGTGGTGGCTGGCAGATCTAAGTGATGTGATGCTTTGCCAAAAAAAACCTATACAAGATTTGAAGAATGCTCAGTCATCATAGATATAACTTGACGGCAACTCACTGCTGACAGAGTAAACCCATGAGAGAGCGTCTTTTTAGGTGTGTGCACAGAAGGCTCCCCTCTGATGTACTGCCAAGTTATATCAAGGCCCCACATTAAGTATTCAAAATGGCTAGATGTGTTCCAGACAGAATTTGTATCATTTGTAATTCTAAGTAGGGATAGTCTCACTTTTCTGATGTTCTGTTCATTATAGACCTTTTTTCTCATCATTTGTTGGAGCAAACATAACTACACCTTTTGTATGAGTTTGAGACACAGTACTGAAGCAAGGAGAAACACCAAAGTGGCATTTGGAGATGGAACTGTTCAACGAGAGAACAATATAGAAATGTTTTAGAAATTTCACTTTAGAGATGAGAATACTCAAAATGAACTTCTTGGAAGATCCATGATCAACATCAATGAAAACTAATTGATTGAAATTGTGGCAGATAAACCCAAGAACAACAATTCAAATTCTTTTGGTAAATCTTAGAGTTTCTCCTTTGACTGTTTCTTGTCGTTTGGCTTTGATAGGAAAGGTTGATGAATTTGACAAAAAATCAGAAACTACTCATCACTGCCAACTTGCTACAATAATAACCCATTTCTGAAATGTGATGAAAAATGAATTCAATACAATAATCGTACATGTATATTCTGATTGAAATAACTTTTTCTTCGTTCAAAATATAGTGTTTCAATTTTCCTTGTCAACATCTGATATTTCATGTGGTGCAGCCTAATATCTGATATGGAGTTGTAGACCCTCTGTATGGTAAAATGTTTAGAATACATTAAGTACATTTTATGCACAGGAGATCAAAAAGCTAAATTTCTTCAGAGTGAACCCAATTTACCCTCCTATACAAACACTTAAACTTAACAAAGTTGGTCTATTTGGTTTGAAATCGGTCACAATCTTTAGTTGATTTTACGAACTGTGGTATTGTGATATGTTTGTGACAAATGTGACAATTACAGCTTAATGTGTTGTTGAAATTTTTGAAGTGAAGTGTTGTCATTATTTGATGCATTATTTGGATTCGCATCCTCATCTTTGTTGGGTCGATCCCTATTGCAATCGGTGAGTCATTAAGATGTACATCACATCTGGTAATATTTAGCCTTTTTTTGATCTCAAATCTTCACTTACTCTCTATGGTATGGCGGATTTTTGTTTATTTCTATAAGAATATCCTGCGTTAAATAAATTATTTGTTGCTTGATTAGCGAGGAAGCAGAAATAGGGTAGAGAGATGGAAAATAAGAACGGAAGATTGCAAGATGTGACATACACCTGAGCGAGCCTAGGGAGCTCACCAGCCAAAATGTCATGATCAGAACAACAAAGATGAGGATGGTAGTCTGAATAATTCATCAAATAACAGCTTAACATTCAGTGCTAATCTGTTTTTTGTATTTCATTCACATCATGCTAACACCATGACTCTATCCTAAAATATCAGCAGTTGCTTTGCATTAATGAAATTTTCCTGTGTTCTTCATTCATTTTCATATTAGTCACATTCAATCATCTATTCCTCCCACTACTATGGTATGGACTGCTTTGTGTTTGAATCCGGACAAACAGGCAGGTCCACCACAACTTGAAAGATAGACATCACTCAGTCTTCCCTCCCCTATTTGGCCTTGTGTCATACTAAGCTAAGCTTAGTAAATATCTGTAAATTCAATGCTTGTGCTGCATTTACCAGATACAGTATGTATTTTTTGCAAAAAAAAAAAAATGAATAGTAATTCCATATGAGACACTATCAACCAAAACCGTCAACACAGGTTTCTTCAGTTTTTAACTTGGTCTAGTTGGCTGATATTGTATGTAGACGTGATACATTCTGACTGCATAAATGAAGCTACAGGGTTGAAAATTCAGACATTTACTCTTTATTATGTCTGCGAAAGCATTTTTTAATCCCCTCACTCAATAATTTTTCAGTGAGGGGTCCAGTTTGCAATGTAATTTCTTGCTAAATTGATCCCTTATTTTGTGTCGGCTTATTCTTTGGAAAAGGAGACATTTCATTTATCACTGCCCAACAAAAAGGTAATGCAGTAACATATTTATTGACCCCCCCCCCATTTCCAATTTTTCTAATTGATTACCCCCCCGTCACAGCATGCTGCCAAAAGACGTTGGTTGTGTGACAGTTTCTGTAATGTTTTAAGATGAAGGATGATCAGCTAAATAAAAAAGAAAAGACAAAAACAAAACCTGTACTGTATTACCTGGGATTGAGAACTACAAATTTTGGTTGGCTACATTTATGATAAATAGTTAAAATCAAAATACATTGCATTACTTTAAGGTTATCAAGTATGAAGTTTATCAAGTTTTTCTGTGGGTTGCCTCGTGACTTTATGACTTCAGATTTTATATGTTAACATTTTATTCAAAACCTTTTCTAAATTCCTTTTTTCTTTGTTTTTCCTTTCACAGAGAACGTTACATTCCTGTAACCCGTTATTCTGTGCTTCGGCATTTAGCATTGCAGGAGAGTTTTTTGCTGACAGATGAGAAGAAAGAATTTGAAAAATTTTCCCAAGCTTTAGACAATGCTATTGTAAGCAAGTATCACGGAGTCCTGCAGGAAATTAAGGTAGATATCCATTCTGTTTGTGAATTTTGTAAGCTTAAAATGTTTCATTATTTGTTTATGAAATATATACTTAATGCAAAAAGAGTAAAAGTAATTCTTAAATGCTTGCTTGTGGGTTATCAGTATTTGATTTAAAAACAGATAAGATTGATTCTTTTGTATGAAATGGAGTGGTATTAGAAATTTGAAAATGTGAATAAAAGTCTGAAATGTATAAGAACAGGGTTGGCCCCAAATACGTAAGAACTATTTTGTATTTCCTACTGATCTTGTTTTCTATGGATAATTTTATTAGGGTTAGCATTCTTTTAAAATCTCAACTTATGCTGTTTTCTTCAGTATGCTTCAGGAAAGATATATTCAATCGCTGTACAGTTTGAAGGATCAAATCATCAACAATTTGTCAACAGGATGGGACACTGGCATATTTTTCTCCTTAAGTAAAGAACATTTCTGAGTGAAAGATTTTGAGATCACTAGCATGGGTCAAACCTCGTATAGCTTTCTTGAAGTTCACAATCAACAATTTGTAATAATTCCCTCTGAAGTACATGTATACGTTGATTAGTGCTGTTAATTCAGTTTCCTTATTGTTCAAAACTGCACTGTTTAAAGTCTTTTTATAATTTTATGTTTTTCCTCAGCTTATACTTGGTTACATTAATTTTTACAGCAATATCTTTAACTGAACTACATTAAGATCCAAACTAAACAAAACTGCATTATTCAAGGTATTCCTGTATTGATTTAAGTATTAAGACATCTTTCAAGTCTTTATAAGAATATTTGAGGATTATTTGAACTCTGAGATGAAGTAGTCTGTGTAAAGTGATTTTTGATAAATGGTAAATATTTTATGCTCAGTATCATACATCCACCTATCACAGCAGATCTCTTAGAAATCCTCAAGCAGAAGAGCACTCTAAGACGGTAAGCCTTTGGTTGAACAACCTCCAAAAAACAAGAAAATCCCATTAATCCCCTAAAAAAAGCATGTACATCCTTCTGATAGTCACCCATGGAGCTGAAACATGAAACCTAACCAAGAGACTGCCCCTCATGAAATATGCACATGAAAGAAATTCTTCCATGGAGAGATCACAAGACTGCACAGTATATAAAGGCAAAAACAGGAGTCCAGATTCATTGGAAAACTCAAATTGCAATGGGCTGGACATGTTGCAAGAATGGCAGACAACAGATGGATATGGATCCCCATTGATCACATGTGAAACTGAGACCAGCAGAATACAAGATTGCAAGACAAAGTAAACAAGATCAGAAAGTATTAACTCCTTGATGCCCATAATAGAGAGACCTGAAGAATCCTAGGGAAGGTTTACGTCCCACAATGGACACTGATGATGATTTACTTATTGGTTTCTGTGATGTTGTCATGTTAGATGAGCTCCCAAGGATACAGAATGCAAATTCAAATCTTGCCAGAGGCTGCTTATTTATTTCTGATTCATGTTGTTTATGTGATGGTTGTGGAATGTGTCCTAGGAACCATGAAGGCTTTTGAAGATCTATTTGCTTATATAAATTAGATGTGTCACACTGTCTGTCTGTCGTGCCATAGAAATCACCTAAACATGGATGCAGCACAACCAAATTTAGCATGCATTCTCAATGGGCCTAGGAGAAACTTTTAAAGTAAAATGGTGTGAGGAAAATGTTTTTTTCTAAAAGTTGGGTGGGGTCTATTTATGCTAAACAGGAGCTTACTTTCTGTTCAATATATATATATGCATATCTTATTTTACATGTCTACATATAATTCTTTAAGGAATGAAAAATGAAAGGGAATGTTTTTACATGTCTGAGAGCTTTTGTCTTTTCTTACTTATTTTTTCTTACGTATTTAACCCGATGTAGACGGTTTCTCCAGCTAGTTTTTCATTATTATAAAGGTATGAAAATAATTTTTTCAACTCTTTCTAAGATCTGAAACACCCTGTCGTACAAAATGGATACCTATTGTATCTACCAGTCTTCTGCTTTTATAACCAAACCAGATCACGAAGAAAATCATGCCTAAAAAATACAGTTGAAAAAATGTTGTGTTGTAACAGACAACTTTTGTTTCTTTCAGCGTTTATTTGATCCAATCAACCCTGATAAAGACACCATCAGAACTCGGGTGTGGACACGTGAGGAGCGAATTGAAAAAGAAAATCTTGTTCTTTTGCGGCTGGAGGACATTTTGGAAAGAGCCAATTTCTCAGAGGTACCCCCATCTGTGGTCAACAAAGCTCTGGAAGAACATTCCAAAGGGGACGGCATAAAGGTAAACTGACCCAACTCACCTACACAGCTCTCTCACAAGCATTTGTTGTTGTTGTCAAGGAAGTGCATATGTTCAAAAGATTGTTTCACCTTTTTTATCTAGCAAACACATGGATAAAAAAAAATTGCTACATTACATACATGCGAGGTAAAAGTAATTTTTAAAATATAGTTGTTGAGTTGCACAAGAGAAAAGCTATTAGTTTGAACAGAATCCTTATTTAACTCTCAAATTCATTCTAGCAAATTCAAAAATAATTTGAGGAGAGTAAATTCTGATTAATGTCACTTCCCTTGAGCTTTTTTGTTATTTTAAAGAAAAATTTCTTTAATATAATTCACAAAAGTTCTATTTTTAAAAGTCTTATTCATTAAAGAGTTCCATAGCGATTACAAGCAGCCTATGAATCTAAGAGTCAATCCAGTCATAATTTACTGGACTAGGATTATCGTGCCTCTGCAGATCAAATAAAGGTCTTTCTTTGGGGTTTCTGAATGGTTACCAAATATGACAGACACCTGAATACAGCCAAAGAGTACAGCAACTAAAATATTGTCAGAGAGATAACAAAGATGAGGAAACTGGTATGAAAGAATCATTATTTAATAACACCCTTTTTCTGAAAGAGAATAAATAAGAATAATCAATTATAAGTGGTTTGTGATTGATGCAAAAGAAAAGTCAAATAAACTCTGACTTTTACTAAATTCTAATTGTCTAAATTTCTTATCAATATACAATAATTGTTTCAAACTAGTTTTGTTGTCTTTCTCTCTGACCTTCCTCTGTTGCATTTAATTACCTCCTGAGAATATCCAATATAATCCTCATTTGAGCCATTGGGTTATTTTGTCCCCATTTTTTACCAAATGTAACAGGTAAGGAATGAGAACAACAAACCCACTGAATCAAACTAAAGGATTCAATTAAAGTTCCTGGAAGGTAACTAAATATGACAGACACAGGAAGAAGGCTGGAAAATACAGTGGCTAGAACATTGAGATAAAGATAACAAAATCATTGTATTACAGTAATTATCTTTGCTACACATTTTTCAAAACCTAAAATTTTAATGATTTCGGGAAAAAGAATTCAAAGGGAATTGTGAGACTGTCATGTATGACACATCAAAACCATATTCGGTTGAGGTAAAATTTTGTGTGTCTCAATTCTAGCAGATACACCAGCTGAGTTGGGTGTTTTGACTAAACAACGCAGTTTTCATTTAATGTGCAAGTACCCAGAAGCATGTGGCTGGTTGAAAAAGTTCAAAACATCTCTGTCTGATGCGTCTGGAATATGCATTCTTTTTAATAAGGAACTCCAGGAAATGATGAAATATGAGGCTGTAAAGATTTAGAGTTCACTTTTCCTTGCCAACTTCATTATTAAACTCATACATACCTTGTTTTTATGGCATTTCTCATTCATTCTTTTCATCTTAGTCCCTTCTTGTGCCTATTGTGTGTTACCATCTCATATTATGTACTGTCCTTGTACAACATATTATATTGGTGCAAAAATAATTGTGTTTTTGTCATTTCTAAACTTTGATGCTTATTTTGGGATAAAAAAATATTTAATTATGATCCCGGAATATACCATTTTAAAGTGGTAATTTCACTCTATTTATATAAGCTGGATGTTTACTTTTTACTATTTGTTCTAGTTTGTTTAAGGCTATCAAATCAAAGATTGGCAAAAAAGCAAATTTGAGCAATTTTGTTGTACAAGTTCAAAATGTAAAGCAGCAGAAACTGCTTGCAATATCAACCAAGTATTAGGCCATGGGATTTATAGCAAAAGTTCAGCTGAATATTGGTTCTGAAAATTTTGAAACGGAGATGAGAGCCATGAAAATGTGGATGCCCTTCTGCGATTGAGAACATTCAGTTGAGACCATTATAGTGGTGGACCCTCACAAAACAATTTCAGTGGTTGCAGAGGAACTAAACATTGACCATTCAGCAGTTGTTTGACATTTGTACCAAATTGGAAAAGCAATAAAGCTTGACATGTCATACAAATGATCCAGCAAAAATTGAGTGAACCAGGCCATGGAATACTTCACCCAGTTTACTCATCGAACCTTCTTTGACTGTATACCATCAAGCAGTAGCTCAAAGTGCTTTCAAAGAATTCATTGGTTCCAGGACCCCATACCTCTATGCTTCTGGATAAATAGATGTTTCTAGCTGGCAATAATGTGTAGATTCCGGAGGTTCTCATTTTGATTAATTTATTCCAAGCAAAGATATACTGTTTTAAAGTTGATTGTGGAAAAATGCATATGTTTTTGCATCAACCGAACAAAAAAGCCAGTTTGTAAACTTGTGAGAAGCCTTAATGGAAGAACATTTATGTTACCATGCTACAATTACTACAACTATCGAAGGAAGGAAAAGAGTATAAAGAAATTAAATATATGAATAAATGAATATACTATGATTACTCTTAATTTTTCCAAAAAATAATTCAAGGTGGTACCCAGAAGTTCAGGAAATATGAACAGCTTGCATAAACTGAATGTAATATGGACTTTTGCAGCTACTCTTTGTCTGATCACTGAATGCAAGCCGTACAGTTTTAAAATGAAATAGTAGTTAGAAAACCAAATTGTCAAAATAGGTTTCTTCAGTTTTCACTCCATTCTGCTTATGTATGAATAGATGTATATATCTGGAAAATCTACAGATAGTGCCAGTCAATCTATAAGGCTGAATATTTGCAATAGTACTCTACTAGACACCTTCTGGAAATGTTTTTTTTTTAATTACCCCCCCCCCCGAGTTTTAGTGGGGGATTCAATTTCCAATGGAAATTTATGCTAAATTGGTTGCTAGTTTGTACCAGGCGGCACCAATAAACCTATAAGGCTGAAAATTTGCATCAGTACTCCACTAAAGTCCTAAAAATTATTTTTTGAAAAAGTGCTGTTTTTTTCTTTTGCTCTTTGGGGCATTTTTTTTTCTACCAAAAACACCCTATTTGTTAGTTTGTTTTTTTTAAAGAGTGGAAGTTGTACAGAATGCATTTTTTATGTTATAACCTTGAAAATTTGTATCAGTAGTCTACTGAATAACCTTTGAGAATGTTTTTTTTTTTTTTTTTCAATTCTTTTTACGTACCCCCGTCCCCTACCAAATTGGTTTTTAGTGAGGGATTCAATCTGTGATGGATGTTTATGCTAAATTGGTCAGCAGTTCATGCCCACTTGTTTTGTTTTTTTTTGAAATTCAGATGTTTTTAGTGATTGATGCCCAACAAAAGGAGAGAGAAGTATCTTATCCATTGATCACCCCTTTTCTCCACTTATTCAATTGATCACCCCCAACATGGTATGCTGTCTAAGGGTGATGGTTTCTATTGAGTGACAAACCAGACCTGTGTTGTTAATGGTCAATTTCCTCTAACTTTTGGGTAACACCTAGTAAGATCATGTTCAATTATTTTTCTTCGTTGTCTTCTTCCAAGAAAGAAAAAAAACTTGTAATGTGTTTTTTTTTTTTTTATCACCATTACCTTTCTCAATAAATAACTAAAAGAATATATTTTCTCTAAGAGTGACGACCCATGATGTGTGAAGAATATGCTGTCTTGTACTTTTGGGATAAATAAGCAGCCGGGTTATCTTGTTGAGTATTCCTTCTCTGTCAAGGTAGATGAATTCTTGGACCTCACAATAATTTTTGCTGACTTCTATTCCAGATCATTGTCGACCGAGAAAAATATGATGTTCTTCGTTTCTGGGCTTCGGGTCGAGGGGTTCCACCGGTTATGCCGCATTGGTACACAGAATTCTGGTTCAGGAAGATGTCTCCGAAGCAGCCAATTCATAATTACAAGCGCCTTGTGGTTGCTATTCGACAGAAAAAAGATTCCAAACTCGTGCTTAAGCTCTTCAAAGATGTCCCAGTGGATGCTCTGGAAATGGTTCTTCCTGATGGTAAGATCAAGATGAATATGTTGGACAGAGGGCTTTTATCGATTACAATAAGCATTGCTGTGGTCAGTATTCTTGTCAAATTTTTCATGGTACTTGTTGAGTATAACTTTGACTGGTCACTACTAATTGCCTTACTGACCGCACTGATAAGTGTCAGGGTGTGGACTGTATATAAGAACAAGAGAAACAAATACTTGGTGAAGTTGGCACAGATGCTCTACTTTAAGAATTTGGCCAACAATCGAAGTCTTTTAACTCTGCTCGTTGATCGTGCTGAAGATGAGAGCTATAAAGAAGCCCTCCTTGTGTACTTTTTTTTACTCACATCCAGGGACCCTGTAAATGCCTTCAAGCCAAGTGCGACGCTCATATCTTCTGAACTCGGTAAGTACTTTTTAGTTTCTTCATTTTTCTTATTAGAAACCGTCGACATAGGTTTTTTTTACAGTTTTTCCAGTGACTCTGGCTGACTAGCTGGCTATATATGTGTGTATGTAAGTGCCATGTGTACAGGCTGTACCATTGAAGTTAGAAAGCTCAAAATTTCAACATTTATTCCTTTTGTGTTGAAAGAATGACCCCCTCCCCCCGAAATGAGTTTTTATGGGGGGGGGTCAGTTTACAGTGTAATTTTACGCTCAATTAACTTTTTGGAGCAGATCTTTCCTGGCTGTTGAATTAGCCACTGTAGAAGCATCAATGAGTCAATTGATCCATAGTATTACGATAAAAAGAATCAATCATAAGATAGAGTAATGGTAATACAGGTTTAATAGTTCCCATATTGTGTATTGGATATTAGTAATGGCAGTTAGTTCTGTGTAGCATGAAGATGGTTGTAGTTGCTGGGGACAAAGAAATTTGTCCCATGTGTTTTGAGTTTACTGTTGATGTCAGGATGAGTATTAGTGAAGGAGGGACGTGCTAGTTGCCATGACAGTTCTTTGTTAGAAGAAAGAACCTACACGAGCAATGTATGAATATGGCCACAGAAATTAAACATAGTTCATAATTGAAATAAAGACAAATGCATATGTTTAGACAAACAAATAGGATGTACATTTAATGATTTGACAAATGAGACAATTGCAAACAATATATATAAAGTTGAAAAAAATACATGTTAACATTAGTAAAACCGATCGTAATAGAAGAAGCTTGTTTAGATTACTACGTGGCATCTTTGTAGAGAAAGAGAGAGTTGGTTATCAGGTTAACGGGTCATTCGGTTTATTTATTGAATGGAGTCTGATAGTGGTGCCTTTAATGAGTGGTATGTTTGACCAGGCTAGATTATCTAAAGGTGGTTGGTTCAGTTATAGGTGCAAGGAGCTAAGAGGGGTGAATATGTTTGCATTGAGCCCCCTTGAAACTTCTACTGATTCTCAAATCAAAGAAGATGGTATATCATAGTCACAATCAAAGAATGGAAACTATGACAACTTGGAGGTTAGAGAGAAGAAGAAAAAGAAAGGAAGTAACTGATTAAGAAAGTTTGGGAAAAAGCGCACTGGTACACGTGAGACCAGGTCTTTTATGGACAGTAGATAAAGGAAGTGACGCACAGCTAATGTGGCTAGATTTAGTGTTTCATATGTAAAGTTAATATTTTTTTTCATGATTAATTTTATTGAAAATTAAAGGAGTCCAAGCAGTAGTTATAAAATAATATTGATTATAAGATGGAGTAAAGCTAGTTGTGAAATAATAGTGATAAGTTTTCATCTAAATTTTTAGCCTAAAATATATTGATTCCTAATACAGAGGATAGAAGCTGACAGGACATTTTCTAGTACTTTCTTGTTTTTTTTCCGGGTTGATTGAAGTTGTCTCTCCCTCTGTTGAGTATATGTTGTTAGAACATCTGAATGAATAGAGCACATGTTTAGAACTGTGTAGTGAAATAAAGATGTGTGAATCGGCAGAGTTGACAGTCTTGAAACTCGTGGTTTTCTCTTTTAGGTGGCATCACTCAAGAGATGCTAGAGAAAAAAATTGAAGACTGGGTTTTCACTGTGACAGGCGTCAATCTCAAGTTCCGTGCTGAAGAAGCCATAGATATGTTGCAGTCTTTCGGAATCTTGTCTCTGGTCAACCAGAAACTCTATGTCCAGCCTCTTGAGACAGCCACATCCCTTCTTCCACAGGTCTCATCTGCTCTTCTTTCCAGTTGCAGTATTATGGAGAGAGAAACGGATAATGAATTCATGGATACATCGGAAGGATTAATCAAGGAAGATGGCTCAGCGGAGAAGGGCACAAAAATCAAGTCTTTTTAAAGTCGATCTATTTTTTTTTTTTTTTTTTCTTGTTACGTAAGGTTTTTCATTTTTAATGTTTTGTATGGCTTTTCAGTGGTTGACAACCCCTGGGCCCTAGACTGGTACCTGGCTGCAAAGCATATGCTACCGGGCCATGAGGAAACTTATAAATTGTATCAATACTAGCTTAGTACCCATCAAAATGACAGGATCATTCAAACATGGATGAATTATGCAAATATATATTTTTGTATAAATGTATTAATTGCATAAACCTCTGAGGGCGCTCATTATAAAGAAGTGTGATTCCGAGTGTTCAGGTACCATTCCTTGAATATAACTACCTAAATTTATACACAAATATATGTATTTGTATGAGTTGTTCATATATGAATGATCCCGTAAATTTATTGACTGAAAAATTTGAGGTGCTTTGTGATTGAGACTTTACGTCCCACCAAATTTCTTTTTTATTCAGATTTTTAACTTGATTAAGCGATAACAAAATTAGTTTTTAGTTCAAACGTTTTTCTTTTCTTTTTAATTTCCCACCTTCCACTCTGTTCCTCTCTTCAGCTGACCACTGCTATACACCATCCCCTTTCCGTCAATACAGTCACCAGTGGAAAGGCGATAACGATCAGCAGTAGCCACGTAGAGAGGCCAAACCAAACACACACACACACACACACACACACACACAAAGGTTGGAAGGTGTGAATATCATTCTCCAATTCTAAACTATATGTTTAGATTCTTTCATTTTCATTTCCTTCGATCTCAATTTGAAATTCATTTGGTAAACCCTTTCAGAAATGAAATTGAGTGTATCAGCTATTTATAAGTGATGTAGAGTTGACTTATCACCATTATTCCAGTCGATATTAGCACCCCTCTCCCTGTCAGCTCCTACACAAGAATATTGCCAATATTTACCTAGTTAGTGGTACAAAAAAGGTTGGGAATCCCTGATGTATCCGACAGATCACATGTTGAAGAAATACAATTCTTATATCCCATTATAGATAAGCTAAAATATTAACTACTAGCAGGGATACCCAGCATTGCCTGGGGGAAAAATAACTTCAAATGTTACAACACTGGAAAGTATGTTCTTCAATATATTTCTTCATTTGCAACACCACTTATTGAAAAAAAGGATTATTTAAACCAAGAGAGCTTTTAAAAAAAAATTATAATCTGTGCTATTCACGGATTGTCATAGAATCATGGCCTCGTGAGATTTGTATTTGTTTTTATTCAGAAGAAATTTGTGGTGGTTTCAATCAATAAGTTACATTTTTGGAAAGTGTCAGTTGTTCAGATTTTCTGGCTCTTTTTCAGGTTCTATTTACATTCTAACCTGGAACCTTACTTTACATAGGTTGTACAAAAGTTCAGCTTTGAACCATTTATTTGTTACTGTCAATGGGAAATAAATTATTTCGAGGATTTTTCCGATCGCTGTTTTTTTTTTGTTGTTTTTTTTCTAAACCATTTTGAAGAGTCGTATGATAGGCAGAAAGGAAAGTTCCAGTTAAACATTTTAGTTACATCTTAAATTGCACATCCAAACCAAAATCATTTTTCTCATCAACTGACACTTATCCAAAGGCTACAGATGTGTTATTGATAGGATGTACAAAAAAATTCTTTAGAATGGAAATCTTTATACGTTTTTTGCTTTTATTGGTAAGAGAAATCATAACTTGAAAATTAAGTAAAAGAATAAGATGAAAGTAAATAGTAATCAAAAATAAATAATACTCGCCATTATAGTCAATAACTGAATAACCATAGCGTAAAAATTTGAAGTTGTGTAAAAAAAATTCCATTGAGGAGTAAATATGGTCAGAATAAATTCTATTTGTGATATCACTGATATTTTCCACAGGAAAATATCTAAAACAGATGGTATCGATAAACCTGTAAAAATTAGGCTCCCAAAAGTTATTTTTCAAAAAATCAAAAACAAATATTGTTAGAAATGGCGTAATGGAGTATTGATGTCTATTTTCAAGTCATTATACCAACTGGTATGGGCAGGAGTGCTGGAACACTCAAATAGACAAAAAAGGATAGAACCCTTCACCATCTCTGCTGGCTATGGTTGTTCAAAAGGTTTACAGCAGGGTTTCTCAAACTTTTTTCATTCAAGGCTGATGAGACAAGTGCTTTTGCAACTCCTGACTGAGTGTACTTAATTATAATTGTACTGTAATTGAGCATAGAAATTAACCCCGCCCCTACAAAATAAACGTGCAAAATAATAATTACAGTGTTTTCTGTTAATTACAAGGAAAATTTACTAAAATATAACCAAAATGAAATTTGTATTCATAAAGTTACTGAATAAAATTGAGTCATTTCACAATAGGTACCAATAGAAGTAAATATCTGTATAGATATTCAAGAAAAACTCTACTTATATAATTAATTTTAATATTTCTTTGAAAATCCAGTCTTTATGCTATCCCCCCTCCCCCGAAGGGTCTCACAACTTCAAGTTTGAGAAGTGCTGGTTGACAATAGTTCATCTGATATAAATAAAAAAGCCAGTTCTTGCCACAGTGATAATGCTTGCTAATGGTGCTACTGCTGATTTTGTATTTATTTGTCTTACCAAGCCTTATTTTTTACTATTGTCAGGTGTGCACACAGACCCAATTACAGACAAACAAATGCATATATATATATATATATATATATATATATATATATATATATATATATATATATATATATGCTACAAGGAATATAAATTGAAATAAAGGCAATGGAAAAGAAAGAGTAGTTATAATGGTAGAAGAATTTTTTAACTTTAGTCATTAAACTTGATAAAAATTAATCAGCTATGCTTTTAGTCAGTTGGAATTTCGTGAAAGAAAAAGACAAAATGAGACTGAGGTAAGATGTCCGATCGTTTTTGGCATAAGATCTGCTGGGATTTGAAGACTTTTTTTTCATGCTACACATCAACGTTTATTGTCTAATAATGTTTTCAAATATCACCAGAGAAAAATAATCTAAAATGTATGAGTGTGTGTATTTGCATATGATTTATATATTCTGACTTGGTTTCTTTGAGACAACTTCTAAAACTGAAGTCTGAAATGTGAATGTACTTAACCAATTGGAAACTCATTATTTCCAAAAGGTTTTGATAAAGACTTTAAACACTAGTATCTCGATGATAGAAAAATGGATAAAATAAGGGCTCAAAAAAAGAATTTACTTTTACTTTCGATCAGAAATACTTCCAGTATAATGACTGAAGTATTCCATGAAATTATTGAGCCTCTTTCACTGAACCATTCAGTCTTTTGTATTAAATAATCTTGTGTACAGATTTCTACTCCTTTTGAATTGTATCTTATTTACATATGTAAATACATCCATGTTCAGAACAATTTTCAGTTATGACTCTTTTTATACATTTAATCATTTCTCTATGAATTTTCAAAGAGTTGTTAATCAAATATTTTCACTGTTATTAGAATTGCAAATTAAATTTTTAAATGTACACCATACAAATATCAAAACATGAAACATAGATTTACTTATTCATTTTATTATCTGTATTTGTAAGAATACTAAACGTGATCTTTCAAGATTAAATGGACATCTGACCTTTTTAATGATTTTATCTATTTATTATGCTACTTAATCTGCACATTTTTAAATATTGTTCTGTGCACTTCACTTGGTTTCAACCTCGATTACAAATTATAATGATTTTTTTTATTGGATAATGTTTTAAAGAAATGGAATATTATTGTTTTGCTGTATTGTTGCAATATATGTACAATTGTACGTATGCAGAGTAATACATACGTTAAATACCAAATGTGGGCGTTTCATTGCTTTCGATTTCATTGTGTTGTTTAAAAGTTAAAGGGAAATAACCAACACCTGAAATGCCTCGAATAATAATTGGTGTATAATGTTTTAAAAATCTTGTATATTTTATATATTATTTTTTACTGTAGAATTAAGTTAATAGTGGAACAATAGAAAGAAATGAATTCAATTTTTTTTTATATTGAAATTGTTCCCCTTTGAAAAGAAAGTTCGTTTTTTTTAAAAATTTGTTTTACGTACTCAGTTGCTTTTAAGCAACTAATGATATATATATATATATATATATATATATATATATATATATATATATATATATATATATATATATATATATATATAACTGATTGATTTTATTAATTCATTTAAACTCTTTGTTATAATGTCAATTTTTGCTCGATATCATAACAGTTTTTTTCATAAATAACCATCTCATTATTGGTGTTTAATACTGCCTAATTCAAGTCAAGGCATTCATGTTAGTCAGTGTTTGAAATAATGGCTCTTACTCAACATGGAAGATAACTACGTTAGTCTAATTAGAATATTCTGAAAATACACATAATGCATATTTAAGTACTTGTAATTAACTCACCTTTGAGATGGTGTTTATTTGTTTGGCATACTGGGTCTTTCCAATCATTTCTCTGTTATAAATCACTCTTTTCTTACTATCTCTAGCTATATTGTACCTCATTATCCCATGCAAAACTTGTATAGTTAGCATTCAGATAATGATTTGTTAGTGAGGTGCATACTTGAAAAAGAAATTCTTGAAGAGAATAAGTCCTGTATAGGTTGGAAAACTATTCAGGAGGGAAAAATGCTTTTATATAAAGCTTGATTTGTAGAAAATTGATCAGTTAATCAAGTTTTAGCAAAACTTTTCCATACTATCTGATCCATATTGTTTACTCAATGGTCAGAGAATGATCTGAGAGTTGTGATAAAAAGCAACTGAAATGAGATGACAGAAAAATAAGTCAACAATTAATCATAATAACAGGGCTACATCTAAAACGATTGTAGACTATTACATCTGATACTTCTAATGTAAAAAAAAGAAACAAGATGGTGGTGTAGTAGGGATTGAAGAAGCAAGGAAAATAGCTATATGGCCTATTTGAGCGACACCTACTGGTGAATACCTCCAGAGCCAAATCAGTAATGGTGCTGTTATAGAGAGACATGTTTCTAAAGATAAGGAATGGGTGATCAAATATTGCCTGGGGGTTCATCCTTAACTTCTGATCCATGCTGTTTGATTAATGGTTGTGGAATTAAGATCAAAGAGTTGCAACAAAAATCAGATGAAAGACAAGTCAGTCAAAAAAAACAAACAAGCGTTGCTTCTGACCTGTGAGGACTTTGAAGAATTCTGAACATAATGTCATGTATGCATTCATAATGCATTTTCAGTGAAAAAACTTTGCTTTTTTTAATTCAATTGTTTGGTCTACAGATTTTTCTCCAGATCATCTTCAACTGGTTAACTTTCTGAGAAGTTTCTTTGTCTTGCAGAAAGAGTAAGAAAAATATCCCAATCTTGAGTGGTTCAAGGATTTCTCATATTCAGTATGTTTCATGATTATTTCATTCCCCTTCTGGATTTACATAATTTTGTTTTCTTTTGAACAACAAAAATGAACACATAGTGCCAAGAATGCATCATCAAACAGACATTTGTAACACTTCAACATGATTTAGTATTAAAGATAATACATGCTGGTAGCATATATAAGAAAATGTAAATAATTACTCTGAGTTTTGACTCTGATATTCTTGAATCTTTCTCAGAAAATCTTTTACAGCTGAGACAAAAAGAAAATTATAAATCAAGGTATTTTTTATGACATTTAAGAGATTTGATGTTTGGGGCTTTAACTGGATTTATTTGTGCTCCATAAACATACAGAAGTGGATCAATAGATCCATAGCCTTATACTGTTATGAGCTGAATGTTGATCTGAAATTTTCACTGTATAATGTTTAATCTGTGTAGTTAAAGGAAAAGTATTTGATGAAATGCTTGACTAGGAAGGAGATTATGTTAAAAAATAAATATTTGTTGTGTAGAAAGAATGCTTTTTCTCAATATGAGGCTACAGACTTATTGATGTAACCGCATATATAAAACAATAAAAATGTGTTCATTGGCTTTTTCCTTGGTTTTAAAATGTGAAGCACTTTAAGATTTTTGTGAATTTTTTTTAATTTTGGGATTTGACACCCGTTCTGATTGCTGACTTCTTTAAAATAAGCAGAAATGTCAATTATCAGGTTCTCATTTTGTAGTATTCAAAAAATATGTATAATCTTTACTATATTCTCAAACTGTTTGTCTTTCTAAAAATCCAATGACAATAATTTTCATCTAGGCTAAAATTTACTTGGAAAATTATGCAAAATATTGTATGAAGACCTTATTTAAGGTGCAACAATAATAATTGCAATTGACAGTAGAGCATATTGAAAATTATTAATGAATCCATTTCTTCAATGGATGCCATTTATCAAGTTAAAGTTATCAGCCAGTCCTGAACTTTTCATTTTACATGAATTGAAAGTGATATCAAGACATTTATACTAATATTATTTTATATCAATTCTATATAATGTAAAGTTATCTATAACGATGAATTTAAAACCTTAATAATGAATTTCTATCAATGAATGAAAATTGTTCCAATTCTTATATCCTTTGCTTGATGTTATAAGCAAGTTGTTATCTAAAAATCCTGTCCCAAAGTTATTGCTATAAGCGACTTCTTTTCCAGTTGCATTCTGGGAATAATGTGCCAATTTTTATGTATGCAAGCTTTTGGTATTTTTGTCTATGTGGGTTATTTGATTTTTAAGCATTAGATTTTTTTTTCTTTTTGAATATTTTTTTTTTTTCACTTTAGTTTTTGTTTTCATTTATCAAAAATCCATCACATCTTGCATGTACACTTTAAAATGGAATTAAAATTAAAATGGGATTATAATTTTAAAGAAAAAAAAATGTTTCAGATTTTGAATTCTGGTTGTTAGCCTTCTACCTACAGGATTTCTAGACATTAAATTTAGCCATTTTTATTTATAGATATTTTTTTCTTTTCAAGGATCACTGTAACATCCTACCCACTAGAGTGGCCATGTGAACATCTTGCCACCTAAGTTTTGGCAATTAGACTGCCTCAGGTGGGGATTTTCTAGTGGGAGAAATGCTTTTCTTTATTGACAAAGGTAAAGAGAATATTATCATTCATATAATTTTTTGAATGCATAATTGCTAAATTTGTTTTTTCATTCTGAAGTGTACCTGTGGGGACTTTTTACATATTTGGCCCAATTCACTGTTTTGTTACACTTCATAGCTTCATACTTTAGAAGGCTGCTCTGTTGTAACCAGTAAATAACTTGCAATGGGTCTCATACAAGCAGAAGGAGCTTGAAACATGTTGTTGGCCATTGGTTCTCCTCCCACAACTCTTTCGACACTTGAACATCCTTACCCTCTAGGTTGGTTGGGGCTGGGGATGTTACAGTGATTCCTTTTCCATTCTCACTTGAAAGATAAGACCAACATCATCATCTCTTTTTCTATTGTATTATTTATTTCTACATTGATTGCAATGTGATGTTTTGTATAAGTAATGAATGAAATGAGGGGCTATAGTGGTCCCAACTATCAATGAGGTAGGTACTGCTTCAATGCACACTCTAGTGTGTATCTGTGAATAACAGGCTAACTAGAAAAACAAACTGATTTACCAATCGTCGAATAAATACCACCTTAAATGAATATTGGAGTTGAATGATCCATTTGGATGTAGAATATTAGTTTTTTTTTCTCATAAAAAAATGAGTGTAAACACTGCTGCTGCCTTTTCACTTTTCTCAATATGTTTAGTCACTTTTTTTGTATTATACACTTCATTTTTCAAAATTAAAATATTTACATTATATGTAGACTTGAATATTTTTCAAGTGATTCAGGGGAGGTCACTCCCAAATATTTTTTATATTTTTATCACACAAATCCATGTCACTTTTTAAACAAAGCCTGGAAACACACTTCAAGATTTGAAGACTTGATTATTATTAGATTATCTTATTGCATTTTGAGATTAACTATTACATTAGTTAACAAAAACGGTTTCTACTAATTTTATCATACTGTGCCAAAGTGCCTGACAATGTTGGAACAGTAATCAAAAACCGTTTATAACATTTTCATGGATATTCCATTGTACACAATTGTAACTGTTTTTGTTCAACTATTGGAATGCTGTATCATGTGCAAAACAGTATTTTTTAACTAATCAATTCAACCACAGGTATTACTGTTCAGTCCAGTCCCTATTTTTTTATGATTTATATATTAAAAAGTCCTTTTTTTGTATGTACCAACCCATTGTTGCTACTTTTATGACATAAAATCCATTTCTCCAGTAAAAAAAAAACAAACAAAAAGAATATAAACTTGTAGCGTTTTTGTTGCAGATCAAGAAAAAAATATGCATGTGTATGTAGATAATCACTTATCTTAGTCAGCTAGTATTGGTACTGGTAGTATATGATTTGTTACTACTAAGTCTGTAAGTAGTAGGTTTAGTTTGGAGTTTCCTTTTCCAGGCAAATACCTGAGCTTGCTTTGAATGCCTGCTGCCATCTTTGGGGGGAGTGTTCCGGCAGTATGGCCGACCTGAGTAATTGAAACTCTGGGTCATGACACACCACTGTAAGCAGATGCCTGAATTGGTTGTAAGGGTCTGCTGCCCCCTCATAGGATTAAACTGACAGTGCAGATTGAAAATCCAGTCCTAGACCCTTCCGAGGGGTGTCCAGTATTTTCTGTCTCCTTTCCTTTTCTTCTATTTTCCCATTATGTTCTAACAGTATGAGTTCATTCAGTCCTTTAGTTATTCCATTTCCAACTTCCCCAAATAACTCTTCCATTCCTTTTTTGGTAATTAGAAAAAAACATTTAAGCATTATTAACAAATGGATATTTGATACATTTTTAACAAGCTAATGAATATAAATATATATAGTGTATATAAAAATCATAAAGTACACACACACTCACACATATATATATATATATATATATATATATATATATATATATATATATACACTATGATTTTTACATACATATAATTTTTTCTGTTCCTTGAAGTATTATTATATAGAATGAAATAAAACTCACTTCCCATCATTATTATAAAAGGAAGTCTGTGCTATTGAAAAATAAGTTTCCATTTCATGAAACAGAAGTAGAAAGTATGTTATTCTCTTTGGTTTCTTTCAATAAGCCCACCGCTTAATTTTGTTTTATTTCATTTTTTTATTACATTATTTTTTCCCCCACTTTTTTATTTAGAAATTTTTTCTTCTCCAAACTCTGTTGGACAAGCCTTTGTGTGACATATTTATCCATGTTGAGAATGTACATGAGAACAAATGGCAATTAAAATTTTTGACTATTTTCACTTATGCATGCGAGAACATGATCTTCACAGCATTTGTTATCGAAAACACGTACAAATTTCATCTTCCTCTTTTTCTATATTCTATATCTTTCAGCATAATATGCACCTGTTTTACATTGCAATATTTTTTACCAGTATTTAATTGTTTTTTGTCCTTGAATATTTCAAATGTAAATATTTTGGTATGAAAATTTTATTTTTTCAAATTTTTCATGTATGAAAGCAAATTTGAGATTAACTTCTGCCATTTTGAGAAGGGTCATTATCATTCCAAGAGTTGTTCGGTCTAACTGATTTTAGACCTTGATCTGAGAGTTGGGAGGTGGAGCTCTTTTTTCTCCAAAAAAATATGACACCTGATCAATTTTCGTGTGATGGAATTAGTATACCCACTCAGTACGGTACACAACTTTTGGTTGCATTTTGTGGTGGGTCATCTAAAAACAGCCTAGCTCCCTCAGACACCATTTTTCTTTTTCACGGGATTGGTGGACACTATCTGAAATAGGTAGTCAGCAACAGAAATTTAGTTTGCTTCTGTCTTTCGGCCAGGCAGGCTAAAAATATGTATCTGATGCCTGGTAACTGTCAATTTGTTTCTCACACAGCACCTCTTCATTGCCCTAAGGGGTGTAGGATCAGAGTGCGTCCTGATGTCTGCAGTAAAAGCCAGGGAACTGAGCAATGTTTGCCTCACTTGCTGTAAAAATGCAACCTTCAGTAGTGTGCTGTCATGTAGACAGATTCCTGTAAACTAAAAACTCTTTTCGTATGGACTGTGCGTCCAACGGATTGATCAGCCAAAATGTTCTGGTGACAAAAAAAAAAAAAAAAAAAGAAATAAGATTAATTGTCTGAACACTCAGAAAGTTCAAGAATGTTGTAAAAATCATTTTAAAGTTTTTAATTATTTTTTAGTATGAGTCTCTGATCAAATTTTGTGATGATGTTTTTCAAATCAAGATATTGATTTGTAGCAATCTCTGAAGAGTTCTTTTCATGTGAAATGAACAATCAGATTCTGATATCAAGGTTTAGTATTTTTTCTCTTGTTGAACTGAAACTTTATCAGCAACTTGAATTGAAAAAAAAATTGAAATTTCAAAAATTTACTTCACTTTACAAATATGTTACCATATTGTTGTATTAAAATATCTTGAGTACCCAAAAGTTTGCATTTAATTTCAAAATATTGTATTTTTCCAGGGCTCTTTGGAAAAACTTGTTGAATTCATCTGATTTAAATAACCATTAATAGATGTATCAGATTCCAGTCTCTAAGTCTGTTATCTGATCAGAGACGCTTGTTCTCTCACTTTCACAGAGACAAAAAATCTTGATTAGGAGTCAAAATAAAAGGCTTCAAACCCCCAATGGCAACTTGAAATTCCCCAGACTGTATAGATATTCACTAGCTCATCTTTATATGGCACAAGGCTATGTAGGGGTTACAGAGATAGTGTTGCACTAATCTTCCTAGGGGTAAGGATATTGAAAATCAGCATTTTTATTGGGCTCAGCCAGGAGATGAGCCACAATTTACCAAACTATATAAATGCTACTTCATTATATTTGCTAAGCTTGGATTTACTATCAACTGATGAGATGTCTCTCAAGAAATTTCTAAATTCCTGGAGCAGCTGCAAATTTCTTTGTTTTTGGAGCAGCTCATGAGATATCGCAAAAAAATTCCTTTGCTCTTGTTGTAGCTGATGAGATATTTCTCTAGAGATTAGCTCAGTTCTTGTTAACTACACCAGGAACAATGTCTTATATTTATCTACGGTGTATCTATCACATTATTGGGTCATTGATTTACATATAATATATATAAATATGTATATAAATTTGTTATACATAAATTATAAGGAAAAAAATTGATTAAATTTGCTGGACCTTTTCCTCTGTATATATAAATATATATATATATATATATATATATATATATATATATATATATATATATATATACACACACACGCTAGCTTGGGTCCCCAGCATTACCTGGGAAAAACTTTCAAATGTAACAATGCAGAAAAGCAAATGATATCTTAATGAGATTTGATGAAATTAAATAAAGTGGAGATTTGTGCTCATACACACCCATATGATTTGGTCCACACACCCACTGGCAGATACATGCTCACCCTTGGGCAGGCCCATGTTGACCTAAAATCTTCAGAAATTCATTCATGTGTTCACTTTTGGCATTAGTGATTTGCATGTCAAAGCAAACTTAGTCAGCTTTATTGTTGTGTTTGTTTTAGGATTGGGGGTTAGAGGTAGGTTTTTTTGCTCAAAGAAAAACATGTTTTATTGTCACGTTTGTATCAGAATTCCTTTAAAATTACTGCCAAAAGCACTGTAGTCCTCTTGCTGTTTTTCAGTTGACTAATGAAACCAATAAGAAATGCTAGAGGAACCTACTGTGAGTCAAAATAACTTGGGTAGACATTCAGGATCAGTTGTAAAAGAATTTTCATTTTCCAAAATGGTGGACTCTAGCAGCTGGACAAGTCAGAGATTTTTTTCCATCAAATATAGACATATTACACTAGTAAGAAAAATGTTTACCTGCGCAGTATATTAATATAATAGTAAAAACTTGAAAAATACTGAACAAGAATATCTTAACATGTGATGAACAAAAAAATATTGATGCAGTGGTGCAAAATAGGTATTTACTCATGGTATGTACCCACATCTAACTGAACTTTGTGAAAATAAGATTGTTCAATTTTGATACTGCATTAAATTCTTATGTCTTTTAAAAAAATATTTGGTACTTTTAATAAGTTTTCACAAGTATATTGTGGAGGTATGCATTTTTCTTACTGGTCCTTTTTTCTTTAATATTGATATGTACACACGATGTCTTCGATTATAATTACTATTGTTTAGAAGAAAAAAAGAAAAGGGAGTTCCCAGATGAATTCAAACCATGAATCTTTTGATTATAAAATGATCACACTAACCAACTGTGCAATGGAGACATATGTTCTAAAAATACTTTATTTTTGCATATAAATTATTTGTGCCTGACTTTTGAAATATTCCGCATTTCCTACACTAAAACTCTTGTTATATGTTTACAAATTTTTTTTTCCCCCAGATGTTTGGAAGGTCAAATCAAGTATATTTTGAAAGTTTGGTGTAATTCATTTCTATGGTTTAGGCATGCTTTGCATTAATTCAAATTTGGAGTGAAAATTCCCTAAAAATTTGTATCATGCGGTTTTCAGAGCAATTTTCATGAGTCAGGTTCCTCAAAAAGTTACCTAAAGGTCTCTATGAGATGACATAAATTTTATCAATATGTTTGAGTTTTACAAAAGTCGTCCATTTATGTAAAAACTCAACTTGCTCTTGTTAAGGTCAGAGTGCTAAATACGCCTACTTGATATCCTTGGAAAGGAAATTTCATGCTGAGTAAAGTTTGCAAAAGAATTATATGCCCCAGGGCAAGTCATTTTGAGCTATTTGCAATCAAATGTCATAAACCATTGTTTTAAGAATGAAACACCTGTCTGACGTATGACGAAGGGAAGGTAATTGTGCATGGATCCGCACCAAAATTACCTGACTTCTTTCGTAGCCTATTACTTACCCTTCGATAAAATTTGATTAAAATGATATTAGAACTTTTGGAGACATCATGTGGACAGGTAGAGAAAATTTGAAGACTAAAGGGAGATCATTGTGCATGGATTCGCTCTCAAATGTCACTACTTCTTTCGTGGCCTATTGACCAACATTCCACAAAATTGCATTGAATTGAAATGCATTTGGAGATTTCGTGTGGACAGACTAGCGTGAAAACAAGGACAGAAAATACAATGAGCGGTCCACCATGAAGTATGTATGCTATTTTTGACAGATCATTTCACTCTGCGTGAAAGTAAATCAGATTTTTAACAGCTGAGAAACAATATTGAGACAGGGCCTCTTGTAGAGGGATGAGGACGCCTCTAAAAACTACATTTATTGTTAGAGAAATCAGTGAAAGCAACAATACACCAGTGTTTAGAAACGATGTTAATGCCATCGGCGGCCCGAGTTCAAAACCGGACGGAGAAAATTCTAAAGGAAATATGTAAAAGTTATTAGAGGGTTCTACTTGCAATAAAGTTATAATGCTAAACTATTCTAACTTTCCATTCATCATAAGTAACCACGTGAATTTGTCTTTCTCTCAGTGCTTATGCCAGGTGAGCAGTATATATATATATATATATATATATATATATATATATATATATATATATATATATATATAAAAGAATCTAACCCTAATCTGATAATAGAACAAGCTTAGAGCAAAAGCCCTAACCTTAACCCTAACTCAAACCCAAACGCAAAAATAAAACATGGGCTCACTTTAAATCCGATACCATGTTCTGACGTGCGAGCTACTATCATCAAAAGAGTGTACCTGAATTGTCAGTTTTGAGAAAAATTACTTTTTAAGGTTTTAGGTGTGGGTACGTAAGCCTGCCTAGGAGTATATGCTGGCCCAACTGAGGCGGGGACAGTCATAAAATCTCTACAGAATATCGTTTGTGTTGTTAGATATGGAGTTTCCCCCCGGAGCAATGTCGGTACCCAACGTAGTTGTATATATTTCATTAAGTAAGAATTCTTTGCAAGGTAATACATAACGAATATCGGTGTACTCCAGTCGTCAAATGATTAAGAGAAATCTCATTAAATTACTGGTATTTAAGTGGCGTAGACATAGATCACATTCGAAGAAAATAAATTAAATTCCAGCAGTAATGAACAGCGACGTTGTGGCACAACGCTCTTATGAATCCTGTAGGTTTCCATTTTAAGTCCCGATATTCTATGTACCGCAACAGAAAATGTTCTGCTTGCTTCATTTACTCAGAGTTTCAGCACATCAATAACGAAACAACTCTTGAATGCATGAAAATTCGTATAGATCTAAAATATACGAAAGAATATTTGTAAATGAACCTCCCTTCTCAGTATAATATTGACAAAGGATAGATGATATATCGTTTTTTTCCTCCAAAACTGGGTGTGTAGAAGTGTGTAGTACCTTTTGTTAGACAAGATTTAAAGGGTTTACTTGCCAATAACAATAAGTTTAACTTGGTTTATCAAGCACAAAGCCAAATGATGGATAAAGCAAAAATGTGAATGTGAAGATTGTATTACGTTCACCTTCCAAACGTTGAAGACAGGGCTTTCGGGAGGATTTTCTTTAAGGCGGTGCAAAGCTGTTTTCGAACCCCCAACACAAATTTCCTTGTCTTTTAGCCATCCTGTGTCCATCTAATACTGCTAGCCCAACCCAAGAAACCGTCGGGCCCCAGTGCGATGCACCAGATGTACCCCCCTCAAAGACCCTGATATAATGCTTGCCTGTCTTTTAAATTCAGCATTCGAAATCCATCCCTTCTAATTGAGCTCAAACATAGACCTCTAGTGCCAGTGAAAAAATATGCGCCTGATGTCAATGCTCAAGCAGGTAAAATCCGCTGATAACATCATTTCTTTCTTTCTTTTCATCACCATCATCATCAGCAGCAGCAGCAGCCTTTTAGCGTCTTTCATTGACCTTCCCTCAGATTCTCCAGACTTCTCTATCATGGGTGTCGCGGAGCTAGTATATTCTGAACTTGTCTAGTTTGCTGCACCTTCTTAGTTTCTGCCGGTCACAGTTTCGCATATGATTCTTTCCTGTGAACGTTGCATGATTCCCAGTTTGAGGGCCAATCTTTTGTTTATATTCCATATTTTAGCTCCATAGGTGACTATTGGGAGGATTCTTTGGTTGTAGATCCTTGGCGAGTCGCCAGATCTATGATGTCTTAAAGGAGTTGAAGTTGGAAGAAGCCGGATGTTTGTAGTCCGCCATGACAGTCGTCATGTTGATTTTAGATGCAAACAGTCTCTGTAGATGGCCATCTTGCTTTCTTAAGAGAATGTGTTCCATGCGTTGTAATTTCAATAAATGGACACCGAAGGATCAAACAAAAGATGACCATAAACAAGGAATAGAGTTTTTAAACAAACAAATAGAACGCACATTTAATGATTCAACAAGTAAGACACTTATAAACAATACAGTCAGAGCTGAAAAGTGAAGACATGAACACATTCATTACGTGAGATGGAGCAGACCTGATGGTTAAGTATTCGGGAAGTACTAAGGAAGGAAATATAATCCAAGATAGATATGAAGCGTAAGTTAGTAGCTAGGAAGAGGTAGATAGACGTGACGTATCTAGTCTTTGTCGTGAATTTACGAGGTGGAGATACTGATATGCATTGTTTCTCTAATGCTTCGTGACTTGGAGGATCAGAGCAATACGGAGACGGGATTTATGCTTTGGCCCCCCAGAGAGTTTCAGAGACGATAGAACCACTACGTTTAGATCGTCGAGTAAAATCGTGGTCTACTCTCAACGCCTTTAAATAAATATGACAGAAATATACATAGTACTTTTAGACTCAGACGAATAGAATTTATTTGTGATAGTTATGTAGAAAAACATTATCAATTCATTTACGTGAGACGAAGACGTTGATATGCATTTGGCTAGAGAAAGAGATCGTACACGAATTGGTAGCCGAGCGTACGAGGGAAATCTCAACACCAGTAAAATGACTGGCAAGGTTTGGTACAGTGATTGCTCACGATGAAGAAAGGAGAACGACGCTCTGGCTCAGAGGCTAGGCGTAACATGAGAGAGAGAGAGAGAGAGAGAGAGAGAGAGAGAGTGACTAACTGACTGGCAGTCGAGCAAAGATTATTGGAAGTGAGGGCATTCATAGACAGGAGCTACACTGTGACGTCATTAGATGTACGGCTAACTTTCAGGTTTTGTATCTAAAGCTATATTCTTATCGTATTTATTTTCGTACTTAATTTTAACAAAAGATAAACGAGTTACAACGGAAGAAACGAAGAAACATATTTAAAGAAAAAAAAATGGAAGAAAGTCATTAAGCGACTGCAAGGTGTTCCGAAAAGCTGACAACAGAAATAAGAAAAAGCAGTCAAAAATGAATAATAACGACTCTGATTCATTTAAAGATATTCGGGCAGCCGATGGTAATCTTATTGAAGTTTGCATTAAAAACAATAACGTTTGTGAATTTCAATATGAAATCGATGAGACGATAATAACTTTACCTTCGCTATTTTTATAAGATTATTTAATTGTTCTATTGATTTTTTAAAATTCCTAGTCTGCCTACGTGGCCATCATCATTCATGAAGGAATAGAATCACTTGACCCAGTTCAATTGACGGACTGAGAAAGTCGAAATGAATGAATTCTCTCAAGCGCAGACAACAGCGGGAAGTCAGTAACCGATTGATGACCTAGTCAAATGTTTTCATTTCGTTTTATTTATCGACTGGTTGGATGGAGATTATGGATGGTGGAAAAGAAGTTAGATGCATTTTACCTCCCTTACATTTAGGTAAAATGATACCATCAGGCTACGGGGGTCTCATTTAGCAAACCCACCCCCAAAATAAATAAAAAAGTGAATAAATAAAAAGATGTAAGTAAGGGGTGGATTTTCATGAGAAAAGTAATGCATGCGCGCAAGGTAACTATTACTACGAAAACAATCCACAGAAAAGAATTAAGTGCCAGCCCCGTGGCCGAGATAGTTGCCTATATCCCACAATTTCGTAATCCAAGATATTAAGCCAGGATTTTGAATGCTGGGTTCCAAGGCTGGCAGCCATGTCTAACTTACTTGTATGATTGGTGTAACACAATTTTACTATCTCCCCCCCCATTCCTCTGAATTTAATCTTGTGTCGAATTACCCTACGTACTTTTCATTTTTGAGCATGCCTAATGGCTAAGGCAGTTGTTTTTTTTTCGTCAGTTCCAGTGAGTTTATTTCCCTCCCTACGACTGCAAATTTGACACATAGCTGAGTTGAGCGTGGAGTCCCTCACACGTACATACAGGCAGTTATAAAACATCTTCCTAGTCCCCAGCAACATTAGAGCAGGCTTGATTTGAACTCAGGACGAATCCTGAGCAAGCTGGACTTGAAGTCTCAGGACGAATCTGTGGCAATTCTTTTCGCAATCTATAGGCGCCTGGACAAATCCTGGGCCAGAGAGAATACGTGAAGTATTACAGACAAAGACCAAATATTTAACGACAGTTAACAACTGTGTATGTGATAAATACTTGATACTGCGAAGCGCATTTTTTATGCATACATGAAAAGATCTAGAAATTCATTGCGGTGATGAATCGTTCCCAGGTCTTCTATTTGACAGACAGGAGATACTTAACACTAAATGATTGATCACGAGGGTATTAGCTTCATGCATCTATTCTTTTGCTCATTTTGGATTTTTTTAAATCAGAACTACTCAAGTTAGGAATTCGAAAGAAAACCTTTCTTACCACATGATTTTTTTAGTTAGGGGCAACACAAAGTGGGACCTACTCACCCAAACTCCTAAAATCCTGCCTTGAGATAATATTCTGATACCTAGACTGCGGAAATAAAGAAATTAGCATCTACGGCGGATACCTAAGTAACCTCAGATTTGCTACGATATCGTCCTTTTTGTTGAGAACCTTCATGATCCCCCCATGCCAGAGGAACCTTGTGAAGAAAGCAAAGAGATTGGCCTTCATGTGAGTTTCAGCAAAACAAATGTCATTTTCAACAAACGTTGAGGACAAAGACGCAATAGAGTCATAAATGTAAGGCTGTAAAAATCTATCAAGAACAAGGAATATCCATGAAGCCTTCGAATGAAGAAATTAGACAAAGAATCATTCAAGGTTGACAAACTTTCAGTAGACATAACAACTATACAACCGAGAACTTGATCATGTGATCTGTTGTTATAACACAAAATAATGCTTGGATGATTCTGCTGTAGCGAGCTGGTTAGTAATCTTGTCAAGTAGTTCCTCTCTGGGTTTCGACGATTGTGACTCTGAGTCTTACTGAGTTAAACTTACTAAATAACTGTCAAAATTGAAAAACCATATCGGGGTCTTGGACGTTAGTAAGTATTTTAATCCATCTATGCCTTAAGTCTGATTTTGATATAATTAGAAATATGGGGTAAATGAGAACTCAATGGTTAACTAATACTTCCAGTGTAAAATTGATGATTAAAGCCCAAGTTATGAATTTTTTTAAAAGTTTGTTTTAGTTTCGACATTCATCTGTATGTTGTGCATAAAATCAGGAATAAAAGAGAATGTTAGTGTTAAGAATCGATACAAATCTGTAACACATACATTTCATTTTCATATTGAACCCAGATTATCTCCGGTCATTTACTAAAAACAATAACACACTGGGACACTCAAGTACACAAATTCTTATCAAACCATTTCTCCACACATAAATGCTTCGCAGTTAATGATAATTTCTTTTCAGCCACATACATGGAAATAACCACTTAATTAGTAATATGATACTCCATGGTGACCCAAAGCCGGGCAAAAACACACCTTCTCGTCTCCTATTATCTTTGAAAGTCATGACACACACCGTGCCAAAAAAAAAAAAAACATCGGCAATTCACACCTCTTCCTTACACCTTTCTCTGTAGGAGAGCCGAACACAATTCGATCTTCGTCCTCATTCTGCTCCTTGCAGAATGCAAACTCTTTCACTTCCCACGATAACCACTCTTTCTCCATTTCGATTCGTACCTACGCATACACATACGCTTTCATACATACTTACATATAAACTAAAAAGTTTTCTACCTGCACATATGGACAATACACAATTTCTTATGAATTGTATGTACTTTTATCAATATTAAATCTATCACGACCATTTATAACTTTATTCATAATTACGTAGAATACCAAACTTTGAGAAATACTTCTTCTTCATGAACGAGAACTTGTTATGTATTGATCTAGTTCGTGCACTTCTCTAATAAATACATTCTTGTAATCTTACATTGTATTCGTATCTTTATTGTGCATGAAATTTCATCTACCTCAATCAAATGCTGCATGCTTGTTATACTGTTTTATGCATTCATTATTATGATTTTCTTTGCCAACAACTCCATAAGAAAGAAAGGAAAAAAGAGTCTTTTTTTTAATACACTTAAACTATTATTCTTTCTACATTTGACTGAATAGGACACTTTGTGAGCAATAGTCCTTATGGTCCTGTGTGCTGGTTAACAATGGGACTCCTTTGAAAGAAACGGTAAAAACTATTTGTGAGGGTAAGTAATATTCTCCCCAAACTTTGGATAGCACTACATACATACACAGACCTTGTTCTTTGGCGAATATAATTTTTATTTTTACATCTTCCAATTCAAGCTATTTTATTACATACAAACTGAGCATATATTGACTCAGAAGCATATCCTGATTTCTAAAATAGAGAAAAGGCACAAATTATGCAACATTGGGACTTCGTTTGAAAAACATGACCAATTACACGGCAGGAAAAAAATACGCGAACCCCTGTCTCAGTAAAAACAGTAGCAGTTTCTATAATTTCTATAGTTTCTGTAAATACACTTTTATTTATTCTTTTCATTTTCTAATTCAATTTTCATCTTTTAAAAATTGTATGGCTCCGCTACCGCTTTACGGTAACCATCTTCAAGGCAACCTTTGCTGTGACAAGTAAATCGTGAGTTTTTGATTGAAATACCAATTGACATTATGGGGCGGAGACTTATCGATCTATCATATAAAAGCATGTGCATTATTTTAGAATTAGCAGTTCATACAATCTGTAATATCACGGATAGGATTAATTGAGCAAATGTGTCAAAACCTACATTCTTCGTAATCATTGCATAATTAGACTAAAAACATTCGGAAATTCACTAAGAATCATTTTACTAATGCATATCAAATTATAGATTTATGCAAATGCATTGTTAATGGTTTTATTATATAAAAATAGTATTCCAGATAATTTTACAGTTGAAATGCGTTGCAATTATTTCAATACTAGCTGCTAATGTAACTTGTGATATCATGGGTCATTTTTTTTTCAAACTAATACATCAAAACATTTCATTCAATGTATTGAGTACATACACTGTGACGCTGGAAAAATCAAAAGCGTATAAAAATTGATTTTACTCTAGAAATGCTTGGCGAATAGGGCAAAGTTTCAGATAGTTGCTGCAGAAGGCCTAATTGGGTCTAATTGGGCATAATTGGGCCTGTGATCCAAATAGGAGAACAAAAATATCCTAATTGGTATTTCAATTGGAATTAATCGAGAACTTTTGGAGATATTGAGTTATGTGGACAAATAGATACGATGTAGTTGAAGTTACTCAACATGGATCATGCCAACCTTCCACAAAATCTCATTAGAATTCATCGGGAACTTTTGGAGATATTGTGTTGTGTGGACTCATTGCTGTGATGCAAGGAGTGATGCAGGAGGCTAAGTAATATCTATTCATCTCAGGCGAAAAAAACTGTTTATATATTATTCTAATCGATATAATTAAGAAAGATTTCGTAGCTTGTACAATAACTAATCTGAAACTACATTTATCTGCAGTCGACGACAAAATAAGGGTCTAGTTTAGGATAATGCTTGCTTTGTTAATTGACCCCCCCCCCCAAGTTCGGGTACTTAGGAAAACTGAATTGCTTGAACACGCCTTTGGTACTCATAGAAATTTTCATCTGTTGGAACCTCTTCCCACTTTAAGCTGTCAGCCGTTCGATAGATTATGATACGAGATGTATATGCATTGTTTATGGTTTCACTACACAGATGAACTGCATATTATTTTTGTGACGTCACGACCCTAGCTCGTCACTTCTACCGCGTCTCTTACCCTTATGCCCACGTTGTGATTTGAAGAACAACAAAAGCCAACTGACAAAGAACTCCATTGAAACGTCTTCACGATTCAGGGTTGCTGGTCACAAACACAAGAACAGTAAACATTCCAAATGATGAGATAAGAGCGATCTAACAGATAAACAGATTTATTGTTGACAGGAATACAGATTCAAGGTAACGCTAACCATTGACTTAAAAACCACTACTGGTCAGGCGATTTTAGCAAACGTATGCTATATGAATGGGTAGCAACATGAAAGACAGGGCTGGTCTTATACAGGGAAACTATATTTAGACTTTGGTCATGCATGTCACATCATAGTTTCTGGCTTCAGCTTCAGACTTCATCAGGGAAATGGTCAACTTCAGACCGGAATTCAAGTCAGGTCGTTGGAGGTAAATTGCTTAGAGACAGCGAGTTCGCGTAGCGTTGGGTAGCAAACTACCAGCGAAACATTCTGAAGGGCCAATCTCCAAGACTATTACCGGAGACCTTTGAACAGGGAGGTTATAGAGGGCATAATTAATGACCAGTCTGGTTAATTTATTTAACCCTACGCAATTATGCAGAATCCACAAAACTGACCTTTTTTTATTTTGCTCCTACCACGAAATTTGATTGGCTGCAGACCTCACACCTTTACGTTACATGACTGAATAACCAAGGGGCTTATTGTATCCCACTCACTAAGCTTGGATCAATATCAGAAACAGCGGAACGTATTAAGTGATTCAAAAGGAGAAAGTAAAAAAAAGATGAACGAAATGAATACAAAAGTAATGTTCAATGATAAAGTCCCGAAACGCAAACAGATATGTTATTCCCACCCTTTGTAACAGTGGTGGAAGTTTTTAACTGAGACGACATTAAGTTGGTTCGTTACGACCTTTTGGATGTTTCCAATAGTTCAGGATAAAGTTAAAGATTCAGATCAGGGAAGTGGACGAACTCAAGGACAGTCAACCATGTTTTCAACTTTGAGGTCTTTGAACAACTCAGAAAAAGGGTCATTCTAAGACCGCTGAATCTAGGATGCTGCATCACGATAATTTTGGGGCTAAAATAATATTCTTGTGGTACTACAACCCCATTAGTCCCCTAATCCGAGTCATTGTGACTAAAAAAATCAGAACCCAATCCCGTGTTCGCCATCTGCGAGCTAGTGATAATATCCAACTGGTCGTGACAAACCAACAGATGTCAGTATCAGTTAAAGACTTCCAGCACTGTTTCCAGGAGTTGGAACCACGAGGCCGTTGATGGGTTACTTCCAAAGGGACCTATTTTGAAGGTGATAAAGTTAATTGATTATCGAGTTGATAAAACATATTTTTACACGATTAGTTTCATTACTTTCTGGACGAACCATATATATATATATATATATATATATATATATATATATATATATATATATATATATATATATATTAATGAATAAAGGATTCGGCACACGAACACGATGATGTATCTGCCCTGTTTGTGCTGCTTTAAGCGAATTTAAGCTCTGCTCTAACTCAACTCAATGTTTGATATTGAATGTATCGAGCACTCTATGAAATAAGCCCACCACATATTGGATATTGCATTATATCTTATTATTTAGTGTTCTGATTTGTGTATATACACACACACACACATATATATATATATATATATATGTTTATGTATGTACCAATAAATGTAAACGTATATATATATATATATATATATATATATATATATATATATATATATATATATATATCATCAAACAAATCCCTCATCCATCAGTTGCAGACCATCTGACAACTCGTCAAACAATGTAATTTTCAATGGTACAAAAGAAGAACATGAAAAAGCACTAAAAACGGCAGATTTAGTCCAACATTAATATTCGCTGAATGCAGAAAAAAAAACAACAGAAAAGAAATGTCAATAGTTTAATCCACCATATAACAAAACTGTCAGAACTCTTATGGACAGAATATTTAGTCTCGTCAATAAACATTTCTCACGAATAAACACTAATTCAGTAACAGTTAGCTACTGTTGCATAGAGAATGTATCACAAATAAAAAAAAACATGAAAAAATCACAAACAGCAACAATGACATGTATCTGCTGATAAAAATCTACATGCTAATTAAAAGGAAGTTGCCTCCAATCTAATATCATATACCTAGCCGCTATTAAATCTGAAGTAAACACAGAAATATAGGAATTACAGTAAAAGTATTTGAACAAATGAGTTACCAACACAAACATTCACGAACATAATAAGAGAACATAACAAAATGCTATCAAAATACACATGGCAAGTAAAAAGAAAAATACCAGAAATAACATGGAAAGTAAAAACAACTGCAGCAGAAACAATATTTTAAAAAGATGTATCCTTTGTCTAGGAGAAAAATTAGTAATCATAACTTTTCCTAACCCCAAATTACTCCTACAAAAATACTTATTACAAAGGGTCGGAAATAATATCAAAATGTCGGTATAAAAATAAATTCCTATCATGCTATATACCACAATATTACGACCCTAACGACTAAAAACAAACTAGCAACATAGAGCCAGAAAACAGCACAAACCCAACAATAAAAACAGTTCAATGACGAAATAAGTAAGAAATCAAAACACTAAGACCCCCCTTAAACAAAACTACATAAGAAACAGATGGAATAACGTAAACCCAACGACAAAAACAGTTTAACAACCAAATAAAGAAAAAGACACAAATACCTTTCCCCCAAAAGACAATGGAAAAACACAAACACTCAGTGCATACTTTCACCCAAGCAAAATTCTCAGTTTATTTATAAAAAGGCCTAAAAAAATTGAACAAAAAAAAAATAAAACAACACAAACCGAACAACAACAACAACAACAACAACAGTTAAGTAAGCAAAAATCAAAACACTAAGATCCTCCCCTTCTAAAACTACATGAAAAAGCAAGCGAAACAGACAAAAACAACAAAAACAGTTCAACTAAGTAAGTTATTCAATCTATTTTATAGATTTTTTACATCCCCACCCTTATCATTCATATATACGAGGTACCACTCAAAAGTTCAGAGAATTTGACAATGAAAAAAATTCGACTCCTCAATTCCACGTCTCCTTCAAAGTGGTCAAACGTTTGGGCATCATATATATATATATATATATATATATATATATATATATATCTGCCGCTCAACGTCCTTCCTAGTTAACGTCCAAGGCCGCGTAAGGTTTTGATAGAATAAGAAAAAACTCGATCAACAAACGGGACGTAAAGGACGCAATCCAACGTAGTGGCTTTTAAAACGTAAATAAAACGATTGTGCTGTCAGGCGTACAACAGTGCAGTATACAGTATAAAGTGTACATTGTACATGATAGTCGATGGCGATATCAAGCCTGTGGCTGTCACCAAAATAGTGAATCGCTGTAGGGCTCCGGTACAACTCTAAAAATCACTTTTTCTCCTAAGGGAGATACCCAGTTGAATAGGTTTACTGGATTAAAGAAGTTATTGGATTGAAGGTATTCACGGGTCAAAGAGATTGCCGGATAAACTAGAGTTAATGTCTACGGGATCACGAAACTAGAGTTAATGTATACAGGACCACAATTGTTAGTCGGCCTCATTCAAACCGGCGTAAAAACAGAACAAAATCTTGGAGACAGAATGTAGGTAATGAAAGCTATGTAGTGGGAGAAGAAAATTAGATAAAGAAAGCTATATAGCAGAAGGAAAAATGTTATTGCCAGTCGGTGTAAATCAAAGTAAGCTATATTAACACACGAGAAAATAAGGTAAAGAAAGCTCTACAGCAAAGAGGAAAATGGTATTGTCAGTAGGTGTAAATCGAATCGGTGCAAAAACCGAACGAAAATTTAAACATAGAATTTTGGTAATGAAAGCTATACCGCCGGAGGAGAAAATTACGCCGAGAAAGCTTTAGCTGTTGATCACTGGGAGCACTCCATTATTAAAAGCTTCATTTTTCTTTCTTTATTCAAAGATAAAAAGTCCTGATGAATACTCCTCTTAACTTTTCTCCCCAACGGGATTAGTTTAACTAGGGATATCCTTAATATATCCTATAAAAATGAATGAATTCATGAACATGCTTTCGGTAATCTCCAACAGGACAGCAAACCTTTCTAATTCTAATAAACTGCGAAATTGGATTCGATCTGATAATGTTATCTGGATGATCTTGTGGTCAACTGGCATAGAAAGTTTATGGGACATGCTCCCATCCTGCATGGAAATCATCAGATATTAATCGAGGATCACCTAGAACTCGTTGCAGTCTTCCCAGAGCACTTCCAATTGTTTCGTACCGCCGAAACTGAAACTTTCGATCAATCTTAGTCTCTTGCCAACCAATGTTCGAAGAAACATCAGGACCAAGCATCCGATGCACAATGGATTTTTCCTTTTTTGAAAAACGCAGTGGAAATTATGTAACTACAGGGAACTAACAGAAAGATTTTAAAATGGTTTATCTGGCAATTCATGCCAAATTTTGTGAGATATTCATCGGTCTAAAGATATTATTCAAACTGCAGAATGTGCAAAACATGATCTGTTATACGTAGCATTTACATCTACCACTTGGGGCAGGCGTTTCAACAAACATTGCAATGACGTGGAAGTTAATTGGTAGCGACAGATAATGACCCCTAGGTATACTTCCTAAAAAGGTGGAGGGAAGCCTTGACACTTCTGAACCAGATTGCTCGAATAATGATTGAATAATAATTCCGGCGAACTGGTCTGTATTCACCATAAACACTTTGGCAATTTTTTTACCAAAAATTTAAAATACGTCTATTGAATCATCAATATGTGACTTTCAATTTATATTTCGTTTTCCTTGACAGGATACACATTCCACTTGTTCAACTTTTTAAAAATCATTTTCTTCAAAAAAGGCGCTACGTTATCAAAACTTTGATGTGTGACGTTTAAATTCTATTTTAGATTTTATTGCAGAACACCATTTACGTTTTTAAAGTTTTTTTTTAACTTGAATTTTAATGAAGATGCATGATGTATCGAAAATTGTTATGCCATATCAAAACAATTCTAAAATAGTTTTGTTTTTCTTCTTTCTATTATTATTATTACTATTATTATTATTATTATTATTATTATTGATGATGATGATGATGATGATGATGATGATAATAATAATAATAATAATAATAATAATAATAATAATAATAATAATAATAATAATAATACGGCGAGTTTAAAAGACAGATAAAAGATATAGCAGACGAGAAATCATGGACGTGGTTACGAAAGGGAAACCTTAAGAGAGAAACAGAATCGCTCATCATGGCAGCCCAAAACAAAAGCATAAGGACAAACTACATAAAAGCAAAAATCGACAGAACACAGACAAACAGCAAATGCCGCATGTGCGGTGAAAGAGATGAGACAGTAAACCACATAACTAGTGAATGTAGTCAGCTCGCCCAGAAGGAGTATAAGCATAGACACGATAGAGTAGCAACGATGATACACTGGGAACTAAGTAAACAAATGGGATTCAACCATGGGGAAAAGTGGTATCAGCACAAGCCAGAGGCAGTTTTGGAGAATGACAACCACAAACTACTGTGGGACTTTGACATCCAAACTGACCACCTCATCCAGGCAAGAAGGCCGGACTTAGTAATAGTAGACAAAAAAAGGAGGGCCTGCCAAATAGTAGACGTTGCTGTACCTGCAGACCATAGGGTAAAAAAGAAGGAGGGTGAAAAAAGGGAAAAATACCAGGACCTAGCAAGGGAGTTAAAGAAAATGTGGAACATGAAAACCAGGGTAGTACCAGTCATAGTGGGAGCACTAGGAACTGTCCCCAGAACGCTGAGGGAGAGACTGGAGGAGATCGGGATTAGGGGGAGGATAGAGACCGTACAGACCACAGCACTACTGGGAACTGCACGGGTACTGAGGAAGGTGCTAGAGATATAAGTACTGCAACGAATTGTAGCTCTGTCATGATATGCGAAAGAGGGAGGAGACGTTAGCTGAAGACCTGAGGAGACTTATTGTCACTCAGCCTTCAGCGATAACCACTGGGCAACCGGTGTGAAACTGTAAATCGCAGAATTACTGCGACCTGCTAGTACTAGGAGAGGAGGGCTGGAGACTTGAGGAGACTTGCTGTCACTCAAACTCCAGCGGTTACCACCAGGCAACTGGTGTGAGATTCCAAATAATAATAATAATAATAATAATAATAATAATAATAATAATAATAATAATAATAGGCACGCTAGGAACTGTCCCAAAGACACTGAGGGCGAGACTGGAGGAGATCGGGATAAAGGGAAGGGTTGAGACTGTACAGACCACAGCACTACTAGGGAACTGCGCGGATACTGAGGAAAGCGCTAGATATATAAAGACTGCAACACTAATTGTTAACAGTGACCTAATAGGGGAAGGGAAATGAAAGTGGAAATGTGAACCACAGCACTGGCATGATAGGCGAAGGAGAGAAGAGATGTTAGCTGAAGACCTGAGGAGACTTATTGTCACTCAGCCTTCAGCAATGACCACTGGGCAACCGGTGTGAAACCGCAGTATTACTGTGGCCTATGAGAACTAGGAGAGAAGGCCTGGAGACTTGAGGAGACTTGCTGTCACTCAAACTCCAGCGGTAACCACCAGGCAACTGGTGTGAGATTGGTCATTATAATAATTATAATAATAATAATAATTGATTATGTGTTATGAGACATGAGAAGTCTTCCCGCGGGAGGAAATGTGGGAATTCCTGTAGATGTCGACCATTCCGTTTATGTATAGACTTGGGGGTAATTTGCCTTCGAAAGTGTTAACCAAAAAAGCTAAAAAATATAAAACGGTAAAAAAAGTAGTGAAAAGAAATAACATTTTGCATGAAGGTTTACAACACAAATTAAGATTAAATTTGTGCTCCTGTAAGATCATTGTTACACCACAAAAATGTAATCTACGATTGACCAATTCTGTGATACGTTTCTATTTTCACAACATTCTATACAATTTGGCTCACGTTATTTCATAGCATATTTTGTTATTTTGCACCTGCTTCTAATTTCTAATATGCACTTTCTTTAAGCCAGCAATCTTTCTGTGAGATTACCGTATCAATAAACACGCTACCGTACCCATCTGATGTATTTTTCTCCTCATGAATTCTTCTATCAATTTTTGGGTTATCACTTTTTCAGGTAAAGACACCGAATATTTGTTTCTTTCCATAGAATAAAATAAACTTGGTGCGTGTTTGAGAAATGAAAATAATTGCATTCAAAGTGGCAAGACGTCTGGTACTGAGCTATTACGTATGAACTGGAATCTATAACATCTGATAAATAATGTATTGCACAAAACGAAACAAATGATGCAGTCCCTTACTGCAACAGGGCTTCTGGTTAAACAACATTCCTACTTCTAATATCACATGTAGAGATAACAGGACAGCATGGTATATAAGGGAAAAAAAACAGGAGTCCGAGTCTTCATAGAATCCATTGGGAAACTTAAATGACAATGGGCTGGTCATGTTGCAAGAATGGCAGACAACTACTCGACATAACGATTCACAACATGGATCCCCAGAGATGGGATGCCGAACCGAGGTCAGCAAGATGTAAGATGGTGAGACGAACTGGACAGGTTCAGAAAGTATTGGCTCTGCGACGCCCACGATAGAGAGGTCTGGCGAGTTCTTGGGAAGGTCTATGACTAACAACGGATGATAAAAGAATGATGATGATGATGATGATGATGATGATAATAATGATGATGATGATGATGATGATGAATTCAAAATACAGGTTTGTTGGAATGATGAAGATGAACACATCCCCCCTTTACCCGTGTGTAATTTTATTAAATCATATCATTCCTTTACATCACCCATAAAGAGAACAAATCAGACCGATGTTTCGGTTTGGTATTCGCATCATTCAGCATAGCGTGACGAGGTAGCTGACGTCACCAGTGTCCGGAAAAAAGCGTTGTTTTCGAATGAACCAAATCTGGATTCAAAAGGGGCCACAATCACTATATATATATTATATATATATATATATATATATATATATATATATATATATATATATATATATATATATATATATATATATATATATATATATAGTCGTAAACTTTACACTTCGGAAAGAATTTTAGTTTAGAGATTTTGTAATCATAATGCAAACAGTCCTTCAAATTTCCTATGATCATACCATACAAGTCAGTTTCTTTCCGATCACTGTTAATGTACTAATTATATATATATATATATATATATATATATATATATATATATATATATATATATATATATGTATATATATATATATATATATATTGTTGTTATGAACAGAATATGGCATTTTATTAGTATCGTTCAAATTTGAATTCTTATGTTCTACACGGAATATCATAGTGCGCGCGCACACACACACACACACACACACACACACATATACATATATATATATATATGTATATATATATATATATATATATATATATATATATATATATATATATATATATTCATGTAAACTCTCCATTTTTAAACGCTGAAAAGGAATTTTTATTAGTCAGAATTAACATAATTTCTAAGTATCTATGACTACGTGCCATTCAAGTCATCCTTAATCTAATCATTATTTTTTGATCGTGTTTCCCTTTACTTCTTAAAAATCAATTTTTGGATCCTGGTGCATGCAATGTGGTTTTATTTTTTTAAACTTTTAATTAGATTTTTAAATTTAGTGTTTAATAGTTTTTTTCCTTTGTTTAAAAAAAAAAGCAGCTCAGGTTAGTTGCCATGTAACCCCCGCTATATTCACATATGTTTATATGAATGTAACTACCCTTTTTATGTTTAATTCTGGTTATACTTTTGTATGTGCACCGTTATGCTTATGAGGTGCATAAGTAGAATAGTAATTTACTGTGAAGTAAAACTTTTTTCTCCTCTTAAATTCATGTTAATGAGAAAGTGTATTTTGTTGGTATTTTTGTTCTCTCTGAGTGCAGTCTTCCTTCTTTTGTCCATTTTATAAGCAAAAATCAGAATTAGGGCTTGATACAGTTATTCGGGCTTTTGCATTACCGGGGCCTTTTTTGCTCCGTCGTAAGAGTAACGCTACGTTGAAGTGGCTATTCTATCTGTCGCAGGTTCAATTCCGCCAGAAGCTCCATTTTCTTCAATTGTCTATTTAATCTACGTTGTCTACGCTTATTGATATATTAACCGTTTAATGACGGGATCAATTCAAATAAGAGTTTCAATGTAATATAATGCAATTTATAATCATTCTGTCGGATCATGTATCAATTTCATAATACATATATCTTAATTGAGGATTTCTGATTATTGGGTTGTTTTTGAGGATGTTTTTAATTCTCCTAGGTGTTACGTTTCCTTGTTCACTGCTGTAATTATATTTTCTCTCCATTGAGTGAACTTTGGTTCTGCTATTTTACGTACATTTGGGAAAGACTGGATGCAATAATTTGATGCCTCAGTGATTTCTTTTTCACATTTATCATAAATTATTCACCTTGGTAGATTTCTGAGTTTGGACTTTTAAAGTCATTTTCAATTTCTCTATTATTATTTTTTCCAGGTCTTTATCACGCAGATTTGTTGTTTGGCAATTGCATTCAGGAATGTTTATTGTAGTGCATATATATATATATATATATATATATATATATATATATATATATATATATATATATATATATATATATATACACACATACACACACATATACACACATACACACACACACATATACACACACACACACACACACATATATATATATATATGTATGTATGTGTGTGTATGTGTGTGTGTGCATGCGTGTGTGTGTGTGTGTGTTATATAGTACTAAAATATTCACGCGTGTGTTTACGCACCACAGAGGAAAAACAAAGGCGTATTCAATTTCAACAGGTCTCAAATTAATTTTTGTTGGACTCATATTTCATATTTTACTTTATTAGTAAAATATGTGAACTCTACTTATTAATTTTACAGTTTATGATTGCTGTCCTTAACACTTGTGTTAAAAGTATTCGTTATTTCTAATTAAATAAAATAGTCAAGTGCAATAGTCCCAGCCCAGGCGAAATAAGACGGTGTATGACTTTACCGGTCATTTTCGAATCCAGGTTAAAAATCAGGAGTAAGCCCCACGGACCCCCCCCCCCCCCGATTTAATTCGGCTCGCCATTTATATAGAATATGTGACGTCGAAAAATGTTCACACTGTCGACTTTTTCTCTGTGGGTGATTCTATCTTTCTCTTTCTATGTATGGCACTGGCCCATATATAATGGTTTCATTACATTGTTAACGGCACTTTGGAGCACCGGATATGGACACTCCAATTCATTTCTCGTCATAAAAACTTCAGCAACAACTTTACAATGTTAATGTAATCCTGTATGGGTTATTTCCACATGCTACAGTTGCACAAGATAAAGAAAAGAGTATGTTCATTTTTTAGCATCCATATAAAGCACTCTCCTTGAAGAATTCGGTTGGCTGCATCTTTTGGTAAGTTCAAAATTCTACTTGACTGCATTTTTTTTTAATTGTTGTGTATAGTTTCATAATTATTTCCACTGAGAACTAATTTTTCATTTTTTTCTGATAAGAAGTATTTTTTTGATCATTTGTTGTTGTTTTTTAAGTGGTCATATTCTTGTTCAAAACCCTTTTTGTAAAACTGTTCCGTTAATTTTAGTTAGTTAAAACTTTAGTCAGGGTCTTATTTTAGCAGTATAAGAAATAAAAAGAATAATTGCCGTCAAGGGATGCTGACATATTTACTGGCATTGATCTTTCTCAGTCTCTGAAAACCCATACTCAGGATATCAGGGGACACATCCAGTGAGTATGAAGGATAAAAGAAGATGTCCAGATTCGAAACATAGCGATAGAGACTGACCAACGAGCAAAAAAACGGAGTGTGTGTCTTACCAGACTTGATGGGTCAGAAGAAGAGTTAAGTGAAAAGTTCAAAGTGGAAACATACATCCCTATTTTGGACTTTCTGGGCTCTCGACTGACTCGATGTGCAGACGCCTACAGAAATATTGGAAATCTATTTTCTTTCTCCAGTCAATCGAAAACAATTGTCTGTAATGAGTTTAGTCAGACTTGCGAAAATTGGCTCATGCTTTTCATGAAGATTTTGACTTCAATGAATCGCTCATTGAATGCAAGCAATTCAAGTACTAAATTGTACACGATGAAGAATGCCAGGCTCTTATAGACATGTACAACAAAAAGATATTGAAATCTGTGTTTCCCGGTGTTGGAATGGCACTCAGAATATTTATTTGCATGATGACCCACTAACGGGGAGCGTTTATTTTCCAATGTGAATCATCTTCACTGTACGGTTGGACAATAGCAGTTGAATCTGCCTTCATTCATATGTATTGAAAGCGATCTTCTCAAAAACATAGACTTTCAACCAATGATAAAACAATTTTTCTGCAACGGAATACCGTAAATCTCCAGTTGAAAAAGTAGATATGTTTTTAGATGATAAACTTGTATATATTTTTAAAACACCCTGTATACTAAAAAAATGCGACTTAATCTATTTGATTTCTATCAGATATTCATTATCAATTCCTACCATATCACGATAGCCTTGAAACATGGGAGATAAGCTAATAGTATCCTAGCTATGTATCATTTTTCTTTCAAGTCAATGGTTTGAGTGTTTAAACTCTTCTTTTATAATAATTTTGGTTATAAAAATCATGACGTTCCGTTTAAAATCAGTTTCAAGTAAAATTAACTCAAGCACATTCCACTAAAGGTAAATGGAGTTATCATTATTATTTTGTACTTGTTGAATTTTCACACGTATAGTTTCTATAGCTTTCACTAGAGGTCAAGTGGCAGAAAGTCTTCTTCTTCTTCTTCTTGATAAAAAAAAGATAAGGTATGATCTCATCTTGTCCAAGGAAAGATTGTCTGGTAAATGTTGTTTTTACGACAAATTAACGTAAGAACGAGATAAATAAATGAATAGATAAATACATGAATGAATAAATAAATAAATGAAAAGACCAGTCAAGTTAGCGTCTATGTCATTTGTTTATTTATTTTACGCAAACGCACATAAACGTGCGCGCAAATTGAGATCTCTGACGTCAGTGTTACGTAAAGAGCTGCAGGGTAACCTGAGGTCGTAATTGTCGTCCAAAGGTTATGTGTTGAGAAATCAGTTCTTTTCGCCTCTGAGTTGAAACCTGACTGAAGTGCCGACATCTGCCCGTCCACTCAAGGAGGGGGAGTGTGTTCGTTGTCTACGGCGTCGTATGGCACGTGGAACGTTCCAGAAAAGCAATAACAAATGACAATAGATGTAATTTTTTCTAATCTAATATTAGTTATGATCAGTTGAAATATAACACTTGCATTCAACATGTACCGGATAGGACAGGGTCGGATCCATCCTCTAGAGCGGGGATGTTTTGTAAAATCTGAAAATTCAAAAATGATGGGAAACTATCTGTCTGAGCTGATAAAATATGTTGACAAGTTGATGAACTGATGTAACATTTTTGGCTCTAACTCTCTATGCTCAACAGATTCAAATTGACTAGATACATTATGATAGAATGCCCTTCCCAACGACAAATATATATATATATATATATATATATATATATATATATATATATATATATATATATATATATATATATAATCATGGAAGAAATCATAAAAAAGAAATAAATCCACAAATTGTGAACTATGAAGCATCCATATTCATAAAATTTCCTTGTAAGATGCTAAATACTCAACTTCACGTTTTTTTTATATCTCTGAATTTTTGAGATGAGGTATTATTGTTATTTCTATTGATATTCGGACCATCCTCATCTTGGTTGTTTTTCATAAAACGTTTCGGCCGTTGTACTCTACGGCCTTCGTTGGGTATCATCTTTTATTCACGTTTTTTGCCGGTTACTTTCTCGACAGATACAAATTGACAAGAAATGTGTGTATGTGTTTGTTTGTGAGTGTTTGTGTGTGTGTGTGTGTGTGTGTGTGTGTGTGCGTTTGTTTGTTCTCTACTCTAAAATGCATCGATCGGTACAGTTTATCCCAAATCGGGACTGGACTAATAGATTTTCAACATTTCTTCGCTATTTTGCTATTTGTCCTGGAATAAAGGCAAGAAGTGTTTGTATCTTTAAAGTGACAATTTTTATGGATTCCACAGATCAGAATTATGTGGGAAAATGTATTCATTTGTCCCTGTATATTGTGTACTTCGAAAGCATGTGCATCGTGGAGCCAGTATTTCCTGAATTTACGTTGCTTGTCACACAACCTTACTTTCTATTAGCCACGATTTTGCATATAATCTTTCGGGATTCACGTTGTAAGTTGTGATGTCCAACGGTTTTCTGGCGGTCTGGCAATGGGCTGACATTGCCATTTGAGCTTTCTAACGGTTCCTATGATACCTTGGACTCCCGTCTTTTATCTGAAATACTATGCTGTCTTACGATCTCCCCACAAGAGGTTGAGCATAATTCTCTCATGTACACATTGCTTGGTTCTCAGTTTGGGGGCCAATCTTTTGGTTAGGTTCTATGCTTCAGCTCCATAGGTAACTATCTGTACGACACATTGGTTGCATACCCTTCTTTTTAGAAGGGGGATTTGTGTGGTCTTGAAAGTCGAGCTTGCTCTACCGAAAACTTGCCAATTACAGTGATTTTTCTCTTTATTTCTTCTTCTTTTGATGGCTTCATGGAGACTCACTATCCTAGGTATGTGTAGTGGTCTACTTTGCGTTTTCAATTCCGATCGTTGTGTCTTTGTTCCCAACACGTTTGTTGTACATCGCCCATCAAAGCCGACTATTGGATTCAAATTGTGCTCTTCGTTTTATTTTTCGTTTGTGCTTGGATTACGATTCGAGGTAAGGTTCAGATTTTCCCTCCAATAAGAAAAAATGTTTTATTGCTGGGATAGAGCGAGAGTCCTTAAAGAATTTTGCCAGACAGGCGTAAGCACCGATAGAAAGAGAAATATGAATCCATCATTATTTATGGCGAATGGAAATTGAAAGGAAGGTTGCAGATATAACTCCTCTTATAGAACCTTTAAATATTTCCTTTCTCAATCTGACAATTTCCAGAACCTTTGAAGGTCTTATTAGATCTTCATGATGAAAGCACATGAAGAGAAATAACTTTTCTTCATCGAGTAGAAAACTAAGTCCACCGATTGTACATACCCCGTTTCTAAACACTGGTGTATTGTTTCTCCTAATGATTTCTTTAGCGATATAAGATTATTTTTTGTCATGTGAGTGCGAACGCAGAACCAATATCATTTTTTCTTTGGATAATTAGACCTAAAATGTGTGCAGTGAGACCTGCTGATTTAGAAAATGATTTTGTTTCTCCACTGTGATCCATTACCTGTTGGGTCAGCACTCACTCCCGGGCTGACCCTTGCGAGCCAGCGTGCAACCTTGGACAGGCTTCTCCCAGGGCCTTAAAAATAATTTTTCTTGGATCTGGTTAAGAGGTTGGGTTAGGGATTTTGCTCCAAGAAAAACAGGTTTTATTGTCAGTTTAGAGTCAGATTCCTTTAAAAAGAATACTGCTTAGCTTGCATAAGCTCCAAGAGAAAGAGTAATCAACTTTCATTGTCACCGATAACGATTGGAAATTAGGGATTTAGTTCAGCATCATAGCTACATTGTAAATAGAACCCCTCTTATAAATCCATGAAAATATCAAATACGGCTTCGAAGTATTTTTGTTACTTCTCTTATGAGGGTTGCACATTTTTTTGCAAGTAATTTTTGTACTTTTTGTTTTTAGAGGGGAGACATTCTTATTTTTACAACGTCATTCGAAAAAAAAAAAGATTGAATTAAAAAAATCTAATACAATGTTTTGAAAATCAAGCCCCCATTTGTTTAACCGATGCAACAAAAACACTAAGAAATAAGAGAATTCATGAAAAGATATGTTCCTAATGACGGAAAAATAATTCATGTGAGCCCCCTCTGCCTACGGACGTACACGCATACTTTTGCAAAACCTTTTATAAAATCTTCGGAACCAAATTCTGAAAATCATTTCAAATTTTGAAAAATGTTTTTCTGAAATTATTTCTTGTTTTTACTAGAAGAGAAAAAAAAAGGACCAAAATTTTGCTTATTTAATAGAAAAACCAATTTTCATAAATCACAACGCACAATCAACTGCTTTAGATTTTTTCAAATCAGAGGTTGCTGATTTTTTTTCCGCAAAATTTTAAGAAAAGAACACGGCTGTTGTTTGTTTACGTCTTGGAATTTCAAGAAAATTCAAATATGGATGTCAATGAGAGTAAAAATAATGTTGCAAATTTGATCCATCTATCTATTGATTTCCCAATAATTTGAAAAAAGTATTTTTGCACCCCAAAGTCCATTTAGTGGATCTTGATTTGCAAAATAGTTATCAGATTTTCATATCACGGATGCCAAATAAGCCATTTTCCGGCTAGATATAGCCGATCTTTTCCCTGTTTAGCCAATGAATATCTCCAATAGCCGAAAATATAGCCATTTTTTTAAAGAAATAATTAGCCGATTTAATTTTATTTTATAGTCTACTCAAAACATATGTTTTCAATTTTTTATCCATTAAGTTAGCCGATAGTGGAAAAGAATAGCCATTCTTTAAAGAGGTTTTAGTGGAAAAAAAAATAATCAAAGTACGTGTCAAGTATAACATTATATGTTCATTGTAAATCAATCACTCACTTTAGGGCCAATTCACTCACTTACCCAATGAAAATTACTTTAACAAAAGAATGAAAAATTTCTGGACGATACAAAAGTCAAATTGAATCAACTACATAGGAAAATATTTTTCATAATTTGTTTTTCTTAAGAACAATGAACCGAATTTAATCCGAAACTTTTACTTTGAGAATATTTTGTGATTTAAATACTACAACTTCTTTTTGCAAATGTACAACAAGTTTGTTTAGTCTATTAAAAGTGAATGTACATTTTTTTTTCTATTGATAACTCTTTTTGGAATTTTTAGTATATAGTGTTTTTTTTTTTTAATTTTTCAAGTTTTTTGGTATTTTTTGTTTTTTAGATTTGTAAGATGATACTTTGGAAGGTTCTGCCCTTCCGCTTGAAGCAATTACCATCGTAAATATTTGTCGATGATTCGGCAAATAAAGCGACACTCTTGTGTAGGCACAGGACGACGCCTCAAGTTGACTTTAGGGTGTTGGGTTACCAGATGACCAATAAGATACATTCGAAGAGTTGATAGTTTTAAAATTACCGCCTTACAAAAAATATTTGCCTAAGTAACGATTAATAAGATTTATTTTTTTTATCAGCCTTTGGTCACCGAAAGAGAAAGAGAAGATTGTCTCATGTTGAGACAAAAAGATTTAAAAAAAAAACCCACTGAAGACCGTACAACTAAAAATTTTCTGAAAATTCTGAGGGTCCTCTGGAAGACCCCAGAAGACCCTATGGATCCGCCCAGTCCGATTTGTTAAACAAATGCGTCACATCTTTCGTTCCCTCTAAAGACTTCCTCTATTGAGGCACAGTATTTCTGGTAGTAGGGGAAATAACGACAGTTGCAATTCAGTGCCAACTGCATTTGAACCTAGTGTATGTTGATAAGGTTTCGGCTTTCTTATCGCTGCTCACTGACTACACTTCACCTCTTCTCCGGTGTGCTTAAGCTATTTACAGCACTAACGAACTTCCTCATCTCACGCAGGAAGGAAAAATTAATGGTTAAACGCCCTATTTTGCAATTTTTAGCGCTAAAAGCTGTCATAGCAGGTTTCGGCATTCAATCCGTAAGTTGTGAAAAGATATGGATTGTCAGTGATCAGGAATTTACACAAGCGTTACGGATAGAATAAGGATTTTATATGTATAATTCTTCAAATTTTTCTGCTTTTTTCGCAACAAAACAGGGCCAATTACGCCAAGGCAAATATAGACAAACAGAAATTATTTTACAAGTTTTTCTTTCGTTTGTTGCTGACTTCTTTTTCATTGATCTCTAGGTCGATACATTTTATGATCGTTAAAATAATCTGCGGGAATCGGAAATAAAGAAATAGCATCTGATGAGTCTTGAACTTGGATTTCATATCCTGAGAAGCACGTCTGACATGGACGTCGGCTTTACAGACTTGGCTTTGGAGGCTTGACTGCTAGGCAAAGCCAAATCTACAGTCTTATAACTACATGTTCCTCATCCATGTTATCCTTACTTTTCTATCTAATCGTAGAATTATTGAATTTTCTCAATTCGTAGATGAAGTATCTTTATCATTGATACATGTCAGACGTGCATCCAAGATATGGGATGCAAGCCCAAGTCTCATTAAAGACATTTTTATTTCCGATTTAAGCTATTTGCAACGGTTGTAGAATGTATTGTTATAAAAAAAAAAACGCGAGGAAGATAACAGAAAAACTAATAATTAGTAAATTTCTGCGAAGAATTCAGAAAACGTAAGACAACCAAGAACATAGAAAAGCAGTGAATGTCATCTATGCAAACAAATTAATCGGATTGCAAACCATGTCATATGGGAATGCATCGAGGGAATCCCGAAACAGTTGTGTCAACAGGGGAAATGACTGGAGCTTGGTGGTGGTGGTGGTAGTGAGTAGAATCTTGGCAACCATGTTAAATCAGATCTAAAAAAAAACATTCAGCTTAAGAAAAAAGAACTTACACCTGTTTTTCTATGAAATCTAAGAGCAGCTATTTTGAAATTCAAAATGGACGACTGTGGGTGTACAATGTATATTTCTTCCAATTATGTCGATGTATGTAGAAGTTAAAAATAGTCCTTAAATTCTTCTAATTCAGATTTTGATAAATTTATATTCAAATGATGATGAAATCATATCAATTTTGTCCACATTATTAATACACAACCTAATTTCATGCTTTCAATGATGATTATTATTATTACCTTCTGATAGATAAGCTATAGATAACAGCACACATTACATAGAAAATTTCCAGGCAAAATTTGATCACTTCTTCTTTATTGCGTCGCCCATCTTTCACAATATCTCATAGAAATTTATCAAGAACTCTTGGAGATATTGTGTTGACAAACATGAGTTAATACATAAGTGTAGGAAGAAGCAAAAACGGAAAAAAGAAAAAAATCTCTCAGAACAAAAAAAACTTACTGGATCCATCCAATAATGAAGTTATTTCTCTCTGTTCACGTCTTAGGAAGAAACGTAGGAAGAAAACAATCGGAAGAACATCTCTCAATCAGAAACAAATTCCTGGATCCGCCCCAAAATATGCAAAAATATCTCTCATCTAAAAGAAATTTCTAGATCCATTCCAAAATTTAATCTCGTTTTCTTTACTACGCATCACAAAATCTTAATGATATTTAATGATATTTTAATGATATTTTAATGATATTTTAATGATAATCACAAAGAACTTCTGGAAATATCATATAGACTGACAGGAGCGTATAGAGAAATATATAAAATACTAAAACAAAAATATCTTTCATTCGGAAACGAAAAAAGGTTGAAGACATTGGGACACATGTTTGAATTGAATTGGTCTGCAAAACTAGCGCGCTAAGAGATGCACAACAGTGGGCGCCAATGATATATCCGTATGAATTGGACAATAGATAATGAATATACGAAGATAATGATACCTAACCACTTAATCATGCATTTCACCAAGTGCCAGCTGCAAATCAAGGGCTTTTTTCCGTTGAATTTGATGGATTTTTCGCCGATTTAGCCCGGAGTTCCTGCTGGAATCACTTTCCTAAGTTATTGTTCTCTAGTGTGTCCGGTATCTCACAGATTTAGTCAAGATAGATTGGGCAAACCCACAACACGTCCTGTTCTCTATAAACAAAGAATTACAGTGTCCATGTCATTAAAAATGACAGCCATAAATAAATAATCTTGTAATTGTGCTGAACTTTAAAAATATCAAAAATATTATGTTGCTCAGCATTTTCTAGTTTATAGTCAACCAGAAGGAGTCCGTCTTTTACTCATTTGCAATGAATAAGGGATATTACTCTATAGCTGACATTTAGTAGTTACCCTGCCTTGACAAATGTTCCAGACAGAAAATGTACACCTTCACCTGGCTTATAATATATATATATATATATATATATATATATATATATATATATATATATATATATAGTTCTATTCTATCTATAAGTAACGCTTGCATTAATTCTTGACCATTGTCAATTCTTTTTAATGGTTTGCGATTCATTTCTACAGTATATAGTAAATTCCTTTAAAATGTTTTTCTATAGTAAAATAATTAGCAAAGCATTCACAATATGCCCCCACACCCCTATTCTGTTAGTAATTATTGTCTCGATTCCCGACCGCTGACAATCCCTCTCTTCCTGACTTATGATACACAACATACAGATTGGAGGTCGAAACTTGCTAAAACAAATTTCAGGTCAAGAATTGCAAAATTCGTTGCTTAATCAAATATATTTCTTTCCTGTTGCCAGGAATATTTACTTCGTTAATACTGAAAATGGCTGAAACTAAAAAATTGAAAATAAATTTCCCTGCCCATCTACTTTTATCAAATTTACGTTATCTTTCTATTTAAAAGCCATATATGCATATTAATATGTTCGTGAATTTGTTTGGTCGCATGTCCTGCCCGCGTCTTGTTACAACCTCAAAGTTATAATGGATCAGTCCTTGTGAAAGAGATTAACAAAGCTAAAACACGATTAAAGGGTTGTAATAAAATGAGACTGTCTGTTGTGACTTGACAATGAAAAATACATCGCATTTATTTTTATTACAATTACTCACTGTTTAAAAATTTGGCTATCGTAGATTTTTATCGGATAAATTTGAAAGAAGTTCAACCAGGTGTAGCCGAAAAATGGCTAATTTGGCAATACTGGATTGTTTGCAACGGAACAGGTGACTTTCTGATAAGGTTCAGACGAGAATATTTTGTCGTATTTTATAGCTTCAGTTGGCGACCAAAAGACGATGATGACAGCTTGTTAGTTTCATAACGTAATGAAACATAGAATTACGGATTCAAGTATTCAATTGGCAATTTTGACTAGTCTCTATACACACTTCTTTTAATTCAGAAGATCCATTCTTTGGTCGTCGAATAGTATGAAAGCGAAATAAAGAAGTATCAGATCATCCCATAAGTAAAATCTGAAATCGAACAATGATGAATTCATTGATACTATCGCTACTCTAAAATGACTAAAAGATAAAAAGATTATCCATAATATGTGTTCGCATAGCTTTACACAAATAAATAACATCGTCACAGATCAATTCAGCTAACTTTGTTTCTAACGACCACCTAAAGATGGATGGATCGCATAACACATATAATGCTGTATGGGTTTAGAAAAAAGCGATGGTGTTGAAGCGGAAATAATAATGGTGTTCATGGGATATATTCTTTAAACAAGAGAAATTGCCGCAGATGGTTTGAAAGGTTTAGAAAAAGTGACTTCAGCATAAGAGATGCGCCAAGAACAGGTTGTCTTTTGATTTTAAACATCTTTTACAGTGCTCCTACGGTTGGATCATTAGCTCAAAATTGAATTTAAGCCATTCAACAGTTCACCGTCATCTGCAGCATTTTGGAAAATGCGTTCCCCATGGTTTGGCTGAATCCAATCATAAAGCGAAAGAGGACATTTGCACTTATATGCAGTCTCGTGAACGTACCACACCATTTTTTCAACAGATTAGTTACTGGTAATGAAGAATATAAAGCGACAGACAATGTCTTATTGGAGGTGAAAAAGGTAAAGCACTACCCGAAATGAATCCTGATTCAAGGAAAGTTTTGGTAAATCTTTGGTGGAATTGCATTGGTGTAGCCCACTTTGAGTTTCTGCCAGTCAATGTTGCGATTACAGCAGACATCTATTGTTATAATGTCTGCAGTTAGAGCGTTTAAATACTGCTTGGAAGAAGAAGAGTTCAAGTTTGATCAATCATAAAGGTGTGGTCTTTCATCATGATCACGCACGTCCCCACACAGAAAAGATTACAGCCGAAAGTTGAGGGCTTGGCTGAGAAATTTCCACACTCCTTATCTCCCAGATCTTGCAACATCTGATTCCAGAATTCACAGAAACATCAAGATGGACTATGTGATGTCTTGATCAATTAAAAAATTGAATGAAAATGAAAATCACGTATAAAATAAATGTCACGTTAAACAAAGTGAAAGTGTAAAAAAGAACTAATCAATTTAAGTCGCAAGTTCAGTCTCAGGGATTTTTTTTATCTGCAAGTCTCCTTTCAGCAATGCACTTCACAGTAAGCAAGTACCTAATGACGGTGATACAAAATATTAATAAGTTTTTTCCAAGTTGTATGTTAGACATAGAAGTATTAATATACGTGAGAGAATATTTGTCAAACTTGGGTAATGATGTTCGTAAAAGAATAGACATAGGAAAGAATAGTTGCAGGTAGCTCTCCCAATAGAAATACAAGTTGATATGTACACATGATTAGAAGAATACGTGTCTTTCTCACGACACTGAGTCAGCAATTACTTCGTTGAATTTAGCAAGGAAGATCCTTGTATAGATTGGCTACTAACTTGGAAAACGTGTCATGACAGACTAGTTCTTAAAACGAGTAATGGTGTGGAAAGTGCCTTCTTCATATTCCCTCCCTTCAGACCAAAATACTTTAACAAAAACGGTATTATGAAGCTTGCTTATCGTTGGAGTGAGGGTGAGGGAATAATGATGAAAAACTGAGGAAAACACTACATCTACTTAGGACAGCGAATCCCAATGAAACCTATAAAAAAACAAGAAATCAAGCGAAGAATCACCCTAGAATGGCAAGCCTTCGGCAGAGCAAGCTCTACCTTCAAAAACAAGACGATCCCAATAATCCTAAAAAGAAGAGTATACAACCAATGCATCCTCCCTATCGTCACTTATGGAGCTGAACCGAGACATCGTAGAATCTATTAGAAAACTTGAATGACAATGGGGCAGGTCGTGTTGCAAGAACAGCAGACAACCGATGGACATCACGACACAAAATATGGATACCCAGAGATCACATGCGAAACCGAGGCTAACAAAATACAAGATGGAGAGATGAACTAGACAAATTTAGGAAATACTGGCCCAGCGACACCCATGATAGAGAAATGTGGTGGATCCTGGGGAAGGTCTATGTCCAACGACGGACGATAAAAGACGATCAAACATGAATTTTAGATATTTTATCTGACTCTAAATTCGGGCATTATTTACGGAATGACTCGATACCTTTCGACAAAACTCTAAATAGCGTCCTATACCTGAAATGTTTATTTTTCATTGACAACCTCTTACCATTTGCAGCTTCTATGGTCAAAAAGAGTTCTCATCTTGTAATCGTTCTGCTACCTTAATCTTTTACGCAATTTTGTTTTCTGTTTAACAGTTAGTAGTAGCTGCAGTAGAGTTGTTGTTATTCTTATCATTAATAATAATAATAATAATAATAATAATAATAATAATAATAATAATAATAATAATAATAATAATAAGTAGTAGTAGTAGTAGTAGTGGTGGTGTTTATTAATCACTCATAGTCGTAGTATTTCTTATTGTTAACAGTTGGTATTTGAACAGTACCCAAATATGATATGCAACGCAAGGCCTTTTTTTTACTATGGGCCCCTCCCTCATGCGTGTATCTAGGTAAAGACAAAAGCTGTCCAGTTCCTACAATCTTGCCTTGTGCATGCCACAGACACAGGCTATCCTGACTTCACCCCCTTTGAGTGCAATGAGGTTGCACCCTTGGAGAACGGGTATCCTGGAACTAGACATTATATTTCGGGGGAGCGGCACAGTAAAATTCTGTGACGGGTTAATTTCTTAGTAATTGTTAAGAGTAGAAGTATCGCTTATTTACTGCCAGTATTAGTAGTAGCAGTAATTGTAGACATCTTATTGACTGGCAGTAGTAGTATACGTAAGTTTCTTTGAGATTCTAAGATATATTCTCATTGTCATATTATATCATTAACGTCGTCTACTCTCTTCATTTTATTAGCGAAGAAATATAATTTCAGAACAAAAGTTTAATTCTTGCCAGATTTATTGAAAAAAAAAGCATGAATTCCAAAACTCTTCGCTTACATACAAACCTGCCGATACAAAGTCTTCCAAAGAAATTTAGCTATTTGTTAACGGACTTATGGGTGAACGATTTGTATTGGGTCTCCACTTAGAGGCTTTTCGATTTGTATAAGGTTTCAGCTTTACGAGGTTGTTCACAGTACTTGACACGAAAGAGGCAATGTTAATTTATTTTGTTGTTAAACGTATAAATCAGAGTGCAATAGTAACTGGGCCGGAAGTATCCTACCTTCCAGTCTAATGTTCGAGCCACAATGCAACAAAAGGAGAGCTTTCAAATCTTACGCATGAAATAGTTGTTTTAGTCTGGCAGAGAGGATTAAACTTGCTACACCTGTGAATACGATTGTGAAAAGAGCCAACCAGAGTCGGCACTAATAGTCTGGCACAGAGCCACAATGTGACACCCGTGAAAATCGCACTTACTTTATTGGCCATGTTTTCCTAATCATCAACCTGAATGAATATTGTTCAACTCCGGTCCCAGTTGGAGGCTGGGGTTAACTCGGTTTTCCAATCTTCATCTTATTTAGGGGGATAACTCCCCACTGTTTGCCTGACCCGTCACATTAAATGAAACCGATAAATAAGATCAACATTTCCTCACCGTAATTTGAAATCGTTAGGCGACTCTTTCACCAATTGAGCCAAACTGACAAGTCTAACATTTATATAAAAATTTATGATGTATTTTTTTACTATTTATATAGACGACACAAAAGTTGCTGTAACCATCTCCAGTCGGGATAGACGTAGGAGTGGACTTTTTACAAATCGTAGATTTAGAGATTTTACAAGCATATAAAAGAAGTGTCTATTGAGAGGGTTACTAAAATATACAATTCTTATTTAATTTGCTTATATATTTTTAAAAAATTCGATTCAATTTAACATTTTGTGTCAGCGATTTTTTTTTCTTTTTAATACATCTATCTTTTGTGTTATTACGATAAAAGTAGCTAAAACCCCATCTTATTTCGGTATTTCCAGCTAGTATCTTCGGAAGGCCTGAATGAGGCCTTTGGCCCTAATAAGTAATAAAACTGTTGTTTTTTTAGGATTACTTGATTCAATACCCCTGATTACAATGCACCATTTTCGTCGCTTAGAAGCCACGTACAGATAAACAGAATCAGAAATTTAGCATTATATATATATATATATATATATGGAATCAGATCATGATTATCGGAGACAGTGCAAATACAGACCCCACATTATTATATATATTTTTGTTGAATTTCCATACAATAATATACGGGGAAAATGGTCTAGGGTCCAATTAGTAATCACAAAATTTTGTGGCCATAACTCTAGCCAACCTCTAGTTACGATAAGACAAACAGACGAACATTTAGTGAATTAAAGTAGGAGTAAAATTGTAGATGAGCATGAACACAAACGGACACAGAATAAAGGGCCAATTTAGCATATTACTTTCATTGTAAATCTGATCCCCGATGATGGAATTAGAAAAAAAAAGAACTTGCAAAAAACCTGCTCCAGAATCCCATTACTACACACAGCATATTTCATGGAGATACGTTGTGAATTTCCTGAGTTACTCACGTACGGACAGACGAAGATTTGGTGAATTATAGTTTGATGATTATCGAGTTTGAATCTTAACTTCATCATCGGTCTTTTAACGTCTCTCGTTGGATATAGACCTTCCTCGAGATTCGTTGAATTTCTCTATTGTGGCTGTTTCAGTGCCAGTACACTCTTTACGTGTCAAATCCGCCTCGCCATCTTATTTTTTGTTGGCCACAATTTCGCTCACGATCTCTGAGGACCCAGAGTCGTGATATCTAGCAATTGTCTGACATTCTTGAAGCATGACCAGTCCATAGCCATTTAAGTTTTCACATGGTTTTCTATGATATCTCTGACCCTGTTTGTTTTTTTAATGTACTGTTATTTCGTATGATCTCCCCACGAGATGTTATGAAGGATTCTCTCCGGTGCACATTGCATTATGTCTTGAATTTAGATTTTTTTGACTCTGTAAGTTAACCTAACATTTAAATCTTGGATGCCCGTGGAGATATTTGAAATTCGTTTTTTTCTTGACTTGCTAACTGCCTCGACTATCTACAGTTAGATACACCTAATGCATCATTTAAAATGACACCCTCCTCGTAAATAATGACAATCAATGAGAGATATCTGTCGGTTGCCATGAGCCCCCTTTGAGGCTACTCAGCGTTTTGTGCTAGCGCGTGGGCATCTCTTTCTTTTGGAAAATGCGTCGGTGTGTGTGTGTCTGTTTATATGTGTGTGAATGAAATCAGTCGTAAAAAACCTTGAAAGTTGGAATTACGGAACAAAATGTAACAAACAATGTGCGTGTGAAATAGTCCCATTTCATGCCTTTGAAGTGAAAGATACTCGCTTCTCAATCGATTCAGAAGATAAGACAATCTTTTTCATTCATTTTCTTTCTTTTTTTCTTTCGATTCAAACGAATACATTTCTATCTAAGTAAGTGCACGAACAGTCGCGCATATATTGGTATGAAACTATGCTTACCTTTGGTTAGCCTCAAGTACGCAGCGAAGTAACAATGTAATTGGAGCATTGACTTACTAGCTTGCTTACCACTTTTCCACGGAGAGTTTTTGCTTATGAGAAAGTGTTCCAGTGATCTAATTGAATGGAAATATTGGGGCACTAAGCTTGTTAAGTTAGGTGTAAGCGGCAAAATATATCAAGTTTACGATTTAATCTTCTCTCGAGTTTATATTCTGAGTGCGAGACTGCATTAATGGTATCTCTATTATTGTTCGGACTATCCTCATCTTGGTTGTTTTCCATACAACGTTTCGGCCGTTGTACTCTACGGCCTTCATCAGGTATCATCTGGTAGGTGTACATTATCGTTATGAAGAATTATACGTTTTTTGTTGACCAAATACAAGCATTTTTTAATTACACCTTCGCTTTTCACTGGGTTTTGACGATTAGGACACGTAGTTATCTCTTTGCTTTATTCCAAGTAATAGACGGAAACTACTGCTTTTGTTTAGATGGTGAAATAAGTTTTTATTGCCAGACTCTGGATTATTTCAAGATTGAATACAAAAAGTAGTTTCACGGTGGACTCCTGTTTTTGATAATAATGATGATTACGTTCTTATTAAATAAGTTTAGTTTTAGTTAAATTTGAACAGGTTTTTATTCCCTATCCAAAAAATGAGACATTACTTTGCGAGCAACCAAATAGTTCATCTGAACAATCTTTTTGCGTGATACTCACACGGACATCAACTGATGGTTGGATCGTTTGCGCGTCTTCAACTATTTCGCCACTCACTTCTCTCTCAACACAAAAGTGTGCCTTATGATATGACTTCCACCCGACACATGAAGTCATAAAACATTCTTTCCCCACCATCAATCCTCCAAGTTTCACCTCCCTCCCTATCGACTTCATTTACCACCTTCCTCTTTCACCTTCGCTAGTCCAACCGGTCGGCTTGGTCGAAGTTTGGCAGTTTGTGCCGAGCAAGTGTCGTCAGCCGTTGGTGTCATTCTACGTCTCTTACACAGCTCTCTTCCAGGTAAGGACAACTATAAGTTTCTCTATTTCACCCGCCCACCTTTCATTTTCCCCCGTGGATCTTTGCTTTCATTGTCATGAAACTAGACAGCAATTTTTTTGTCGAGTCAGGATATGAAGATGGACAGTTTCGTTAAATTTAGTTCAATCAAGTCGCCAAAAGATAGAGAAAAAAAAAATTATTCAAGATGTTACTAGAAGAGCTACATTACGAATTGCTTCAAAGATCAGTATGAACATTTCTTCGAGAAGGATTGTAATTATTCAAAACAACCAAACTAATCAAAATAATTTCCATCAAACAACCGTAGCCATCAGAGATGGTGAAAGATTCTACCCTTTGTTTCATATTCTATATATGCGTGTGTTCGTTTGTGCTTCAGGGCTTCTGGCCATACCGTTCTGTCTACAGACTTGATAATTGGCTACTCCACTGAACTGCCTCTAAAAATATTTTTTCTTTATTTTTGAATAATAACATCTAGATTCTCCAGAACCTAGATGTTATTATTATTCTATTTTAGATGTTTTCCTGTGGAAATGCCAGTGATGTCATGAATAGAATTTATTCTGACCATATCTATTTTTCGATGGAATTTCTTCAAATTTTGACGCTATGCTTATTCAATTATTGGCTGTGACGGCAATTTATATATTCTTTCAAGCTTTGGTCCAATAAATTAATTCGTTAAAATAAATCAACTAATTAATGATTTGGAACGATCAGCGAAATTTCTATTTCTAGATTCTTTCATGACACCCAAAATTGATCTGTTAAAATTAACTAATTATTTATCTAAAACGATCAGACATCAGTGAGATAATTCACTAAATTCGCTTTCACTGTTTTTGACATATTAAGCACTTCGCTAACCTTTGAGTTTCACACTTTCGTTTTAACTCCCGGGTAGGTCCTGGTATGTTTTTTTCTTATTTTCTTTTTTCTATCCTGTGGTCCAATGAAGTAGCCAAATATTCGATCTGGCAGTCCCCCATTTCCTCATTCATGATTATCAAATACCGTCTTCTGACTGGGTGAAATCGCGTGGGCTAGCACTTGATGTCCAACTTCCAGAGTATCTTATTTATTTGTATTCTAGACGGCTTCTATTCGGTGCCGATAGCATTTGTTTACATTTGCTTGCTCAATTACCTGTGTATGACTGGTTATCATGTGAGACTTTTGTAATCTATGTCTAAATGGAAAATTAAAACGTACTTTTCAAAATAGTTTCTCAAGGTAATTGTTTTTGATATTTTGATAACAAGTTGTTTTGTTTATACATCATTCATTAAACGTCTTTGTTACTGCGTTTTTTTAGAAGAAAAGACTGTTTTCTAAACGCTTTCCGTAAATCTACTTTTCTTGCTTTCTCTCGTGATTTTGTTCTCAGCATTTTCTCTATTTAACTTGATCATAAAACTATAAATTCTTCCTGAATATGTCATCGTTTATGATTCAAAATAAAAGGAAATCAATTCTATTCTCTCACCCCCCTTCTCTCTCTCTCTTTCTCTCTCTCTCTCTCTTTCTCTCTCTCTCTCTCTTTCTCTCTCTCTCTCTCTCTCTCTATATATATATATTAAATGATGTTGTATAAACATGTATTACATAGCTATATATTGAAATCACCATGAAAGGGAAGTGGTGATTGATCATCACAGCTGGGGTTCCATCTTGATATAACTGTTGTTTTTTTGAATCCTCGAAACCGTTACATAGTAAACAACTGATGATCCCAACAAGAGAAAATTTTGATATAGTACAATAACAACAAAGTATGTGTAAGACAGAAAAAACACCAAAGAAAATTACACAAATTAGATTAACAGATGTTGGGAAATAAGTGACTGAAGTGACACGAAAAATCTCTTTGAAAATGTTTTTTAATGTTTAATGTTTAAAACGGTTAAAACTAGACTCTCTCTCTCTTTCTCTCTCTCCATCTATCTATTATATATATATATATATATATATATATATATATATATATATATATATATATATATACATATATATATATATATATATATATATATATATATATATATATATATATATATGTATATTCTATATATATATTCTATGTATATATATATATATTAATTATATGGGTATTTGTTATTTATACACAATCACACAGATTTTTGAGAAAAAAAAAAGAATATATTTTCGGAATATTCCTAATGAATCAGTGGAAGTCACATGATTTTTCAAAAAGAAAAGAAGTCAAATTCTCGAAATATCTTGACAACTGACATCAATCTTGCGAGTTTGTGATTCAAATATTCAATACATCAATTTGCTGTTTCGAAAACAATTGTAAAGACATTTATGTATTTGACGTTTAGTGAAATGCGACAAAAACATAATGTTGCGTTAGTGATAATTACAAATTTTGAATCACTTTTGTTTGATGCAAAACTTCCCATTACCATTTCCCCTAACAGTATATTACAAAAAAACCCTCAAAAAATAGGAGTCAGAGTTATGGAATCCATTACAAAACTCAAATGTCAATGGGCAGGCCATGCTGCTTATATGTCAAATATCTACTGAACATCACGACTCACGACATTGATACCCAGAGATTGTATGCGAAATAGTAGCCTACACAAAATAAGAGGGCGTGACCATTCAGACAGTTTCATTAGATATGCGCGCCGCGAGACCTGAGATAGAGGGATATTGCGATTCTCGGGAAAGGTCTATGTCCAAGATTTGTTTGCAGAAAAGCGAGAGTTAATGTTAATTTTAGTGAAAATCGTAGCTGAAGATAGATTTCGCATGGCTAAGTATAAAATTGACATTCGACATGGTTCACTTTTCACGTTCATACTATGAAAAAGTGCAACGAAAAGAAAGACGATGAATTACTGAAGCTTATGATAACGAAACAAGGTACAAGTACAAGTCGGGACGATTTGTAACGTTTGGAAAGAAAAGGAGAGATTTCAAGCTCAGGGACGGAGATCGCCGTGGGAGATTTTAGAGCATGAAAACTGACGAATTGGAAGAACGATATGACACAAAAAAAGCACGTGTAATTGCAGGAAGAATAGAGATGAATTAGTCTATTCGTTCGGATGCTGGATTGAAACAAGGAAACCTTTTTTCTTAACGAAGAAGTCGACTAGTGATTTTTCTGTACGACAGCGCCCGTCTTCAAGTTGAAAATGAAGATTTCTTTCACGGGTAGAGTATTCTCTAGACATTTCCAGACTATCATTTATTACACTACTGGTCAACAGTTTCTACAGCCGCAGTGTTAATTAGGTACACAAAGAAATCGTATTATGACTCATCTTGGATAAAAGCTCTTTTTTTCTTCTTAAATTTAGTAGTTTACACTATACTAGTAGACATGTTCACTTACTCGTAACTACAAACAACTCCTATACTTGTATAATCTGCAATAATGACGCCGGAACCGATATCAATGTTACTACTCTAAATGCCAAACTTTTATTAACATTTTCATCAGAGGTAAATCATGGATCCGTAAGATTGTTGATTTAAGCATTAGCTTCAAAAGAGACCAATTTTATCCCTACTTTCGATGCCGGTTCATATAAATATGTATACATGCGTATACATATATATGCTGGCACATCAATAAGTCCGTAGTCTGATAATGGAAAAATCATTTATTTTGCACAGCAAGTATTTATTTTCAATATGATTTTCTCCTTTGTCAATGGACTTGATTCAGTTTTGAATATTAATGACATAGATTGAACTTTACACTGTGATAATTTCAGATTGAAATTCAACTAATAACCACGTATTATTGATCCATTCGACAAAAACACACTTTTATTTTCTGCTCTCACTGGACTTCAAAGATGCGGTCATCATAACTTTATGCAAAAACGAAGATGATAAACTACATAAATTACCGGCAACTCAACCTGCTTTCAATTGAGGGCAAAATCCTATCACTTGTAAGAATCCTCTCTTTCTCTCTGTCTTGTCTTGCTCACACATATGTATGTATATTGAACGAAGGTCATTTTTCAAAGTCAGACGCAGAGCTTGTTTGGACGATAGTGTCTTGACAGGTCCTCGACTATTTGACTTTCTTGCCGCAGGCATGAGTTGAAAGATAAACATACCAGATTCACACACACACACACACACACACACACACACACACACACACACACACACACACATATATATATATACTAGTTTCATCGTAATTCGTTGCACTTTTACAAAGAGTTTTCTCTACCAAATTAATGCACCCAAACACACGCGTTCAAATTAGCAGTAATTGGGAGAAGCGGGCTGCTCCTACGGTATAGCCTGTCTATACGTAATAAACGGTGTTTGAAACTGAGCGAAGTTTGGTCTCGAATATGGCAAAGAATTACTCTCATTCATGCTCGGCGAACGACGCTATTTCTCACTACTGGAGTAGTTAGTAGATTCGGGAGGGGGGTCATAATAACTGAAATAAACACACATACACATGCACACCAGGAGTGTACCGAAGAACACCCACCTCACTGTTCTTTCGGGTGACAGATTTCGAGATTATATATTATAGAAATGTAAATTTGTAAGATCTTTGAAATGTGTAATTTAATTGTATGAAACAACTGGCTCGATGGATCGAGGGAAATGTTTCAAAGGAAAAGTTTTGAAAAATTTCCCAATGGTTTTAAAGGGGTTTCTATCCACAATGAAACTATCATATTAAACTGAACCTTTACTCTCCGTTCAATATACCTGTATACACATACCTATTAGCTGGAAACCGCAAATAGTGTATATATATATATATATATATATATATATATATATATATATATAGAGAGAGAGAGAGAGAGAGAGAGAGAGAGAGAGAGATAGATTGATAGATAGATAGAGATAGAGATAGATAGATAGATAGAGAGAGAGAGAGATAGATAGATAGATAGAGAGAGAGAGAGAGAGAGAGAGAGAGAGAGAGAGAGAGAGAGAGAGAGAGAGAGAGAGAGAGAGAGAGAGAGAGAGAGAGAGAGAGAGAGAGAGAGAGAGAGAGAGAGATTTACAAGGATATATAGCCGGTGAATGTCAACATTCTGAATCTAACGCACACTTCAGTATATGGTAATCTGTTTAGTTCTTGTAACTATGAAAACAAAAAGCCCATTCTTATTTGATTAACGTATTTTTGTATTAACCAATCATATTTAGCTGTTAAATCGAACTCATGATACTCGTGATATTCTACGAGATTAGCTTGTTAATTATCGTTCTTCAATAGGTGACCTACCAATATATTTCTACACAAGTCAATGCACATTTCTTGAGTGCTTTGTGAGAATCGAACGCCTAATACCCACCAAGATCCCCCTCACTAATACATATCGAACATTCGTGAAATATGTGACAGCCATTCTCTGCACAGTTGCGAAAAATGGTCACATTTAAACTTTAGTTCATATTTGTTGGATTTCTATGAGTATCGGGAAGGAATGTTGACTTCTCCAGTCTATGATCAATAAGAATTGTAATATCTAGACAAGACTCACCAAATGTCTCAAGCGGCTAATAGTTACACATAACTCTTTCAAGTTGATGACCCAAAACAAGACAATGACCAAAGAAACTCTTACAATTTTGATAATTCGAGAGTTATACTTTCTTCTCATTGACACAGGACAAAAGTACAAGGAAGCAATATCTACTATTAGATTATCAATTGCCTTGGCATTTGCAACAAGTGCTTACTTATCTATTGTCAGTAATGACAGAGATAATTTAATAGATTCTAATTGTATTTGTACATGCGTATGTGTGTTCCCATATACATACCAATAGTCATGGACATACGTACGCATATATATATATATATATATATATATATATGTATATATATATATATATATATATATATCAAAAGTGGAAAACTGTGGCAGAAGTCCACATTCCACGGGCACTGGGATCGAGCTACTATCAATAACCTTATCACGAAAACCATTACTCTGCTACAAGTGCTGATCATTATATTTAATAGATTCACATTTATTATACTCTGATTAATTCAAAATAGTATCCTCATCTAAGTCGTTATACTTGTAGCATTTCAGTCGTTGTATCCCCTGGCCTTCTTCAGGTGTCTGTCGTTTTCAATACCGTCAAACCGAACCCTTTATCCAATTTTTTTTTGTGGTTGGTCTTCTGTCTTAACACTTAACCCTATCAGCAAATCGAAAAATACCAAGAGAAAATAAACAAAAGAAAACAATAATATGTATTTATTGTGCTGTTGACTACACAGAAACATTTCACACGATCTGACGGTAGGAAAAAAAAGCAGGTTATTGGAGTTTTTTTTCATTAACTCAAACAGACGTCAAAATCTTTTGGTTGTACTACCACAACAATCAACAAAAAATGCCAGTCATATATCCCATCATTCACTGAGACAGTATAACGACAAGGCGGGAAAAGAAAGTGTCAAAAACGCGATTCACAGGTCGTAAGTCAGTGTAAACGAGCTATTCACTTACTCACAAATGGAACTCTTTGCATTTATTGGGAGAAAAGAAACAAAAAAAATGAAAAAAAAAAAAAGAAAAGGAAAATGTCGACATTGGCGAGAACTTGAGTGAGAAAGAAAATTATTTAGACTCAATTCTTTATTTGATATGTCAGGAGATGATAAATCTTGTATTGTATATTTGGAATGTTGGATTCATTGCATCGCGTTTCTGTGTTATCACGTTAGGTAAATCGAAAAGTGTTATCGCTTTCGGCGGTGTCGAATAGTGTCAAGTTCTTGATGGCTGTACGTCTTGTTGTTGGGTGTTGTTGGGTGTTGTGAGTGAGTGTTGAAAGTTTGGAGGTACTTACGAAATCTCTTGGGTCAAGATGTTGCCATGATATGTCTTTTGCGAAGGTTACGTCGTGTCCCCCGAAAAAAGATCATCAGGAGGTAACTTCTAGGGGTATAGGTACGACGATAAAAGTATCGTGGACAAGATAAAAGTTGTGAACCGCGAATGTGAGCTTATCTCATAATCCTACGAGACTAACTATTCGAATACGATGAACAGACACATATAACAACTCTTTTTTTTTTACCTTCTGCGTCAAACGAGAAACCCTTTATTTCAAAACACAGAACAATACTTGAACGAAAAGCGTCATATGTACAGAGAGGAAAGTTGGTGAGTTTTCTCTTATGTACAAGTGTTTGCGTAACCACTACAACATTGCTTTCTAGATGCGTGGATTTCATGCTTATTGTCTGGCTGTTGTTTCTTTATCCCAGTTCAAGGAATCCGTCTCTTTCTCTCTCAAGAAGTTCAAAAGATTCAACGAACCAACAATTGTGACTGCTTGAAAAGTGCATTCAAATTACTCCGTTTTACGGTGTTCGTATGAAGGCCACTGCTAACACGATCCATGCAGTCGTTCTTCAAGATATGATTTACAGAAAAAATATAGTAAATCATCTCTAAGTGCAAAGACCAAGGAATGCTCTAAGCCTTCCTTTCTAAGATAATACGGGTGTTATAATCTAGGGGAGTGGACCTTCTTCAGGGCTAAGACTATGACGAATAGTGCTGTTCTCGCGATATACTTCAAGTTGGAAGATGACTAGTTTGAGAATCACATACTCTGAGACAGCGAACCATATTGTTTCTTGTAAAACTATCTAATTGTAAAAGCAATTACCCTAGGTAATTCTTTTTTCGTTGGTGTTTGTTATTCACCTGCTCTTCTATTTGTGTTTCATTTATTACATTATTTCGCCCCAAGAGGAGCAAACGCCTCTCAGTGGACGTGGTTGGAAAACAGACACGTTTCAACATGAAAGAGTTGACTGCCTTCTGGAGTTCAACAGAAACACATTCCATGCTATTTGTGCGTTTGGTTTAAGTGAGTGAAAAGCGTACGAATGAACAGAACTAGCAGCAAACAGCTCAACAAAATAATTACTTTCCACTGGTGTTAATTTGTACCACCTGTCTTTGAGGAGGCCCAAATCCACATTTCTTTGCCAGCACTACCTACATTGAAGAACGGTTAGAGATGACTTGGAAGCTATCTCAGCTTGGATCATGCCGCAGACCCTTGGTATCTCACTCACTCACTCAGTGATACACACACTCATACACATGTACACACAAATGCACACATACTTGTAAACATACAATCACTGATGCAAATACACATACAAATATGCATACAGCTACACTTCGACATGAACACACATAAGCACGCACACATGCGCAGAGAGTAAAGTCCACTTTTTCGTAGAAATTCATCTTACTGTAACCTCACAATTTTCAATTCCGTGCGTTAACCATTGATCTGTGCCATAAATTCGCTGCTCTTAATGAGCTGTAGCTATACCCCGAACTGTAAGAGTCTTGACATTGGTTCAATAGCTGGCCTCTTAAAAAGCATACTGAACAGGTAGGTGTCGGATAGAGAAGGGAATACCTTCACGGCGCCTATTTTTGCTGTTTGAAATGCCTCGTAACCAGCGCTGATAACGCATGGTACTATTTTGGTGGGTTCAAACTTTCGACTATTTAAAAAGCATTCAGCTATGCGAGAATAGCAGCCGGTGAGCTATTTTCGTAGAGAGAAAAACCATCTTCACTGTTATGTTTACTCACGTCATTTACAACCAACATATTTTTGCCACTGTATTGGATGTGTGACGCCCGCTATTTTGTGAAGTGTTCGACGTAAAAAGGACCGATAGAGGTCTGTTAGTCTCTCAATAGAAACTGTCTCGTCACCAACAACTTTTGGCGGCATGCTGTGTTAGGGGTGATCAATGGATAAATTACCTTTTTCGGCTTTTGTTAGACTGTGATTATTAAAAAAGTTCTAATAAAAAACATAAACAAAAATCAAAACAAAAACAAAAATGTAGATGTGAACGTTGCTGGACGCAAAGTAAGGGGCTGATTTAGCTTGAAATTACATTATAAATTGACCACAAAATACCCATTTAGGGGAATTTTCAAAAAAGAGTTTTTGACATCATAAGGAGTAAATACTTAAGATTTCAGCCCTCTGGCTCCATTGGTGCGGCATATAGACGTGATACATACATATAAACGTACCTAGCCAGCCAATCGAACTGATTTGGGAACTGAAGAAAAATATGTTGAAAGTTTTAATGACAGTTTTGGTTGACTGTTATTAATATCTTTTCGTTTGAATTTCCAAGGTGCGACTTTGATACGATTACATCTGGTTGAGGCAATAGTTTCCGGCATTTTTATGACAAAATATTTTATCTATATAAATCCAAAGCATCATTAGTCAGTCATAAAAGAAGTTTTCCTGGTTTTCAATGATTTTACACAATCTTTCTGCTAAATTGTGTATTTCATCATAAAAGAACGATTCCATTTTTGGTGGTGAAGAAGTTCCCTTTCCCAGCTTCGTGATCGCTCTCTGCGTTGCATTCGCAAATTGAGCAGAAAAAATATCTGTTGGCATTCTTGTATGGAATAAGAACTCTTTCCCACTCCGGTACACCTTTCAAATAAATTGATCATTTCACTTTTGATTCTCTTTCAATTCTACGTGTTGTTTCTACAGTATCATCCTTCAAAAGTTCTCCCAATTCATCAGTTTTCAACTTCTGAGTTCTTGAACGTCCTCTGTCCAAAACAAAATATCCCCCTTATTTTTTAAATTTTGCAAATCGTTTCCGATACAAGATCTGACCTAATGCACCATTACCATAAGCTCCAACGACCCAATGTCTGATTTTCGTTGCACTCTTCCGCGAATTGCAAACGACGCGTAATATTGAGACGGTTAGGGAAATCTTTGGAGTATTTTTGAGGTTTATTCTGATATCTATTGCTTGTGCGTGCATATTCTACAAGAATTGTTTACAGAAAAGAGATGCTTTTACTTTATTTTTAGTGAGAATAATGGCTAGATTTAGGATGTATATTGACACAATTCACTCTTCATGTTTAATCTAGTGAAAGGTGCAGCAGAAACCTGGCAATAGATCGCTGGAGCCGATGATAATGATACAGTAGGTGCAAGCATGTGTCGGGAATGATTTATGAAATTTTAGAAAGTGATGTTGAGCTAAATAAAAAAAATGCGCTGGGAGATTCAAGAAGGTTATATAACGATGAACGTCCACTTTTCTAGGGGTGTGGATGCCCAGTCCCTCTCCTCCCTCAGCGAAGGTTAGTTACTAATATATTTCAACCATTGATCTGTACATGCTGTTGCATTGGTATTCATTCGTAATTTGTCCAGGAAACTATCGATTTATATATAATCAACACTGTTAAAAATATCATTGCCTCTGTTGCATGGCGATTCGCTCAAAGCCGAAAATTATATTTGCATTTCGACGAAATTGTAAATTATGTTTCCATCTTTTATCCACGTGTAAATGCCATTTTGGTATATAAACGTTGCATTAAAAGCAACCTGCAAAGAATTCGTAACACAGAAAATAATTCATAATATATCTGCATAACTTGCATCAAAATTGACCGTAAAAGATATGACATTAGGAACTATGATGATATTTTTGTCATATTATGGATTATCGGTGTGGCTATATGGCATATGATCTACTTTGTGGTGAATAAAACGCAAGGTATAAACATATTCATATTTTGACATTAAGTTATTCTTTGGATTGTTTCAAAGCAATTTTGATGTATAAATCGTACATTAAAACAACTTGGTACGAACTGACAAACTGCGAATATGTTTTTGTGTTCTATCGACATTTACATAACGGCTAGGCTAACCCAAACAAATGTCCAAAGTAGTTTATCATAGTCATTATTCGAAATACTCAAGGTTTGTCAAAAATCCAGTTAGAATTATCCGAACAACGTTGGCCTGTGTTGCATTTCAGACTGGTAGAACAAGTAGAAAATGACAAATGTACTTTTGAAATAACATTTCAGAATACAAATCTAAATATAGAGCTTCTTTATTTATACGGCTCTTGGAGGATTAAAATTATCAACGTCTGTGTGAATAGAATGATTCAATGTTGAAGGATTTTTGTAGAAAATTAACAGACCATGCATTGTGCATTTAACACAGATCATTAAAACTATTTATAAATATGTTAATGAATTTGTTTACTGTTGTTTACTTCCAGTTTTTGCTTTTATGTACTTGTGACAAGCACGGAAAGAATTGATATTCACCCACTAAGAAAAGATTTGAAAATTATCATTGCAAAGATCATCTAGAATTATGTCCTCCTAATCCAGTAATTTCTCCTTTTTTTTGTATCATAAAATGTTAAACAATACAATTACCATCATAATGATCGTCATATGAGGGAAAAAGTAATGGTTAATAATTTCGATTGTTATGGAGATGATAACTGTCTATTTGTCACCTGCATGTTAGAATAACCCCCATTTTTCATAGTGACTGATCCAGGTATTCCTGTTGAAAGCTGTAATTCGATTGTATGTAGAACCCGAAACACACACACACACACACACACACATACACACACACACACATATACACACGCACACACTTCTTCCTTCAAGATATATCAGTACACCTTGCCGTCCTTCTATGAATCGGACGCCCATGGAATATACTCTGACCCCACATTGTCCTGCATGAACTGTTTTTCTCTGACCAGAAACCTATTTGATCGAAAAATGATCCGTCAATTTTACGAGATAACAGCATTACAACTTCGGTGAGAGAGATATTTATACTGCTTATTTTCTTTCCAGATTTTACTCAGTCACACAGATATACCTAATGCTAGAGAACGGGAAAGATCACGCAACGGCTGGCAACACAAGTAGCATTCGCTGATCTTGAAATTAAACTTTCGAAGTCTGACATTTTTCTGAGCCCGATCATCGACTGCCAGCGCCGGAGGCAAACTCGCAAACGTCGTGCCTGTTGGGTAGGTCCCTTATCGGAGATGAGTTTGTTGCGCAGATAGCGGACAGACCAAACACAACATGAGGTCGTGCAGGCAGACACTACTTTCCCAAACACGCCGAGTTCGCACATTACATTAAAACCGGATTAACATGCAAGAGAATGAAATGTAAGTAAAATCTTTAGAAACTCACGTATATTACCCCCTTTCAACGAATATAAGTGTATCCATATTTCTATTTGAGTTATTAGCATTGTATTGATTTGTATCGTCTGATTTGTACGGTAGTGGAAATCTGCAGTAGATTTCCTTCCTGATGTAATGGTTTATGGGGCTACGAAGTGTTGACAAGGCAGACATATTTTTCACGATCCATTTAATAAATGAGGGCATTTCTTTTTTTGTTTTCGTGTTAACTGTACGATAGTTACAGGCAGAAGACAATGTAAGCGAAGAGGAAAGTGACAAAGATGACGAAGCAGAAGGTTGTCAAAAGAAGAAGCAGGTAGGAAATTTAATAGAAGAAGAAGAAGAAGAAGAAGAAGAAGAAGAAGAAGAAGAAGAAGAAGAAGAAGAAGAAACATGGAAAAGAAAAATAGCAAGAAACATAATTAAAAAGAGAGGCCAAGCAGAGTAAGAAGAGAAATTGAAAACGAAATGAAGGGGGAGATTGGGGTCATTTAGGTACACGGGCAAGTTGAATCACTTGTTCTAATTTCTTTTTCCATACCTTGTTGTCACCAATGTTAGCCTCATTTTAAGCAGAAACATTTTGACCATTTCCGTACTAATTTTTAGTTATGTGTATTTTAAGTACGAAAAGTTTTGTATGGAAGACGTTTTTCATCCTGGTAAGTAACTTTTTCACTTTGACAAACGAGTGTCTAGTTTCGGCTGTGATGTGCAGTTGATGATAATGCGGTCTACGTTCATGAGAATTGGAAATAAACAGTGTATATAATACATTTAAAGCATCTTCTGCCAGAACTTTTTCTTGGAATAGAATGTTTGAATGGGACTAGTTGGTACATTGTGAGTTTGGCTACTTACTATATTGTAATTGAATACAATAGAGACCGAGGAAAAACAATAAGTCTGCAAAACAAGAGAACAAACTTCAAACAAGTCAAAAAGAAAAGTGGGAAAAAGGCCAGAAAGGAAAGGAAAGGAAAATACAAAACAAATAACATCGATGAATCCACTTGGTCATCACATTCCTAAAATCTTTCTTTTTACTGAAACATATTAAACCACCGTAACCACCAAAGGTGGCCAAGGGTTTTTCCTTTTTCATGTTTTTGTATGTGTTGCATAATTCTGGCCATACTGTTTTGTCAATAGACTTGAAAATTCTACATGTTTCTAGATGTTAGTTTTACTCTATTTAAGATGTTTGCTATTGGATAACGCCAGTGATGTCTTAGATAGAATCTCATCTGGTCATATTTTTTCTTTGATGGATTTTTTCACATAACTTCAGATTTTGACGCTAAAGTAGTTCAAATCATTAGTTTCAATTACTGTTAATACTTCATCCTGGTTAGAAGTTAAATTTTTTCAGTTGTAACAATATATTCATCACATAACTTACTTGTCGAATTAGATTGTACTAACCATTCCCACGGTTGGGGTTGATTCGTACATTTTTCCGAATGTCTAAATGGTGATATGATAGACATAACTTATGTTTTATATTTAAACGACCCATCCAAACGAAGCCTCTCTTCCACTGTAACTCTTGGTCATATTCACGTTTTAATGAATTAATTCCTTGGAAAGTTCTAGTCATCTAAGTGAAAGATGTACGAACTAACCTCTGTATCTCCGAATGATATTGTATGCAAATGAAGCATGAGTGATTTCTGAAAAACATATTCGAAATAAATTTAAAAAAATATTGAAGTAGCAGAAGCATTACGTTATCGATAAATATAAAAAATCCCATGTATAATTATATATAATGTCTGAATGACTTCATTTTTGTCTTTTATTCATATTTTTTTGTATTATGTATTTCATTCATATGTTTGCATATAATATCAGCCTCGATCAGTTCTTTTTGTCGCCAATAGTTATATATATGGAGGAGGTTGTAATGAACTATTTTCGGCGTAGACTGGAAACCACTTTTTTTCATAAGCACATTTGTATAAGATTGAATATCAGAGAAACGTCTGATTACTTGAACTGTAACTCCTGTCTTTCACTGAATATAACTGACAAAAATTTCGACTTGGCTCACCAAAGAGGGCATTACTGACCACCCATCCTCCGATTATTTTACACTCTAACCCCCAGCCGAACAGAAGTGGCAGGGGGTGACGTCATAGAAGCAGTGAGAGTAGTTTTTATCCAACTATTAAACAATATTTTTTGATTATACATTTTATTCTTATAATTGTTTGAATGGTTTCATTTTTAGATTGAGTAGCTTATCATCACAAAACTAAAATACCAAAAAACTCATCTGGTAAATTTTCCAGCTTCTAGAACGAAAGTGCAGTATAACATTTTATTTTCTAAATAAAGCAGCGGAAGAAAGAAAAAGATACGAATGTTCTTTTGAACCTGATATCAGCAAAATTCCATGCACTTTTAGGTTGTTAGTTGTTTGTGAATTAGAATTTTTCAGTTAATATATTCTTCAGCCTTTTCCGGATATATGCTGAAGAACATAATGGCTGAAATGCTATGTTTCCAGTAACAAAAATGGAACGTTAGTTCAAAAAATATACGGAACAATGAAGATATTGCATTTTAAAACTCCAGAAGATAATCATTATTAGCAGGTATAATAATTTCAAAATCAAACAATTTCCAACTTCGGCATAAAATCTTTAAACTTTTAAAATCAGAAAAAAAGGAAGTTATATCAAGAAGCAAATAAATTTCCCATTTCTAATGAAGTTCTATGTAATCTTAGAAATTTTATGGTTACGCTAGCTCACAAAGAAGCAAATATTAGTGAACACCTGTTGAGTCTGGCTGTTTTCCCAGGAAATCTCGTAAACCAGGGTTAACATAGTCAATCACTCATGTTTACTAAACACACTTGAATGAAAGGATAGTATTTCTAGCCTTTCGACTTCAGGTTTGGGGAAAATAGGCTACCTGTCAATATGATTCACCAACACTCTATCATTTGGTTTTATCTTTCAGGCTGTTTGTGAGTTGTGTGATCCAATCATCCTAAGGAGGCACTTCAAATATATTTCTCTTCGAGTATAGTAAAGTCTATATATTTATGTATTATTTTTTTCGCACATGAGTAGAAAAGGTACGTGAATTTCAATATCAGGGAAGTATTTTTTTGCACTCTATTTAAAGTTTTCTGACTTGACTGTGTAAGCATGATTTTTAGAGTTACCTTAATTCGTTATGTTCATAAAATGATAGTATATATCATCATCATCATCATCATCATCATCATCATCATCATCATCATCATCATCATCATCAGTCTTTCAGAATTTGTCCAGTTTGTCTCTCCATCTAATATTCTGTCGGCCATGGTTCCACATGTGATCTCGGAGGATCCATGTCGTGAGTCGCGATGTCCATCGGTTGTCTACCATTCTTGCAACATGGCCAGCCCACTGCCATTTGAGATTTTTAATGGATTCTATGATGTCCCTGATTCTTGTCTTTTCCCAGATGTACTATGCTGTGTTGTGGTCTCTCCATGTGAGGCCCAGCATAATTATTTCAAATGCATGTTGCATAGTTCTTAATTAGCGGATCTCTCTCTTGGTTGGGTTCCATATTTCAAATTACAAGAACATAATATACTGTCGGTTGCTGAAGAGTGCATTAGGTATGAAATGTTGACATTCACCAGGTAATATCCTTGTAAATTTTATCATATATATATATATTGTCCGCTCGATTATGGTAGAAGGTCCTGGGTTCAATTCACGGTATGAGTAAAGAACATAGTCTTTATTAGGCCAAATTACTCTATGCACTCAGTAGCTAGTTCAGCACATTGAAAACTGTTTGATGAGGGTGGAAGTATTCCTCCGTTTGACTTGCACCCTGTCATAAAACATGTATGAAAAGTCCTGATCTCGACTAGACTTGAAACTTGCATGCAATGGAAACTGGGACATCGTCATCGGCCGTTCAAACCCCAATGAGAGTTGTCTCTTAAGAGATGGGCGCTTTATATATTGTCAAACTTCAGCCCAAGAGTGGAATCGACTTTGTTTTTCCACCGTAACAAGAACAAGAACAACCCTCAACAAATTCAGGGGTGTAAATTCTTCATTGTTTGTCTGTCCTACCGGTAAACGAAACCGATAGGAAAAATTGATCTCACCCTACCGTGATTTGAAATCACGCCTCTGCATCTAAGTAGGCAGCTCTCTTGCCGTTTTGGCTAAATTGACGAGTTTTACATATTCACCAAAATTTACGTTAGAAATACGAAAGGGCTTATTTCATTTTGATGAAGAAATGCATTAATAAAATGAACATTTTCCCTAATATGATTTAAAATCACGACTAAATGATTGGTAGCTGGCTCTCTTACCGACTGAGCTAGAAGAACTATGGACCAGTATTTGCCGTATGCTAGTAGAAACACCAGTACCTAGCATGTTCATAAATATGAGCACGAATGGCACTTTGACCAAACATATGCCAAGTCAATTCTTAATGATCGGTAGGACGGTAGTTGTGTATCTCTCTATTTCTCCCCTCTCTCTCTTTTCTCCTCTTTCTCTCCCCTCTCTGTCTGTCTGTCTGTCTTTCTTTCTTTCTCTCTCTCTCTCTCTCTCTCTCTCTCTATATATATATATATATATATATAGATAGATAGATAGTAAACATCCCCATAAGTGTTTGATTTAATGAGCATAAAGAAAACTTTCATATTTTTATTGAACCTCGGGCATTTCAGTTGCTCGTCTGCTACCTTGCCACTGAACCAAGTTCGTAAACAACTAAAACAACCTGTTTGAGCCATTTTAGTAAGAAATTCCAAGCAATTATGCAGTATATAAATGGTTCTCTTTTTTTTGCCTTGAGGTGTTCAAGTATGATCTCTAATTTCTGAAAAAAAAAGCATTGATATACTCGAATCTGTGGCAGCCTGGAATTTAGTTTTGCTTTCAAAAATTTAATCCGGAATTTTCATTCTTCTTTCATATTTTTGTTTTTAGATAGATTTAAATGAGTAGAATCCCAAGTCATTTGCTCGTAAAAAAATCTGATCGCTTCACAGCCTCTCTTTCCCTGTTCCTTTTTATTTACGTTTCACTGCAGAGTGAATAATTGCTCCGCTGTTTAATAGGACGTTCGGAAACACATGCAAAATCTAGTGTAATCATCGTTGAAATTAGCATTATAGTTGAACCTCCTTCATATCTCCGGGCACAAAACATCGCAAATGACTGATGATTGGGTAAACATTAGATTATATTTTTAGACACGGTTGGATCGCAAGTAGAACACAACATCTTCTCCCTCTCGGCACGAAATCGCTACTGATAGAAATGTCCCAAAATATCCACATTTTGCCCTTCCAATTGTTTCTCAAAATCATTGATTTTTTACTGATTTTGAAAAAAAGAAAAAAAAAAAACGACTCCAAAGCAAGAATTTATGTTAGAAATACAAAGGGGGCTTATTTTCCATTTCAATAAATGAATGCATTTATAAAATGAAAATGTCCCTAACGTGATTGAAACCACGACCTTGGTTCAGTGACAAAGCAGCAGACGAGCGATGATTGGTAGCCCGCTGTCTTACCGACTGAGCTAAAAGGACTAGTGTCACATATCTATCAAATTCATCTTAAAGAAACGCAGAGACTTATTCCTTTCAAATAAATCAATACATTTATCTTATTTTTTCTGTTATAACTCGTTCTATTTCTAATATAAACAACACAAAAGTTATCATCGTCAGTCGAAATAAAGGTAAAAGTTGTTCGCACACACATACACACATACACACACAAACACACCCATATATATATACATATATATATATATATATATATATATATATATATATATATATATATATATATATAGAGAGAGAGAGAGAGAGAGAGAGAGAGAGAGAGAGAGAGAGAGAGAGAGAGAGAGTTCTACAGTAAAAAGTTGAGACAAGAACAAAAAACAAACAACAAAAAGATTATTCGTACACTATAAAATGAAATATTACTATTTAATGATGTTAGCAAGTATATCTGTCGACACAAATCGTAGACAATCGAGTTTAAAATTTTTGTGGGAGCTCATGCCTTTCGCATGACCATAACCTCTAAATAACCACAGGGTTAGATGTCGGGTATAAAAACTGTAAGGCCTGCTTTACGCCAATATATCGAATAAGTGTTAGTATCTTAACATTATTCATCATGGATACAAATAAATTTACGATACCTAGTTGCTATAGATATCAACCCAAAGAATTTCACACACGAGAAAATAATAGGCCTTGTAAACATAATTCAACCTATTTCTTTAACTCTTTCCCTCCGCGCGTTGTGTAGGTGTCAAGTGACTTCCATCATCTTCTCTACGATTTCCAAGGGACACTCTCTGTAACTGATATCGTTTTGTGATGGATGTACAGACTAATATATCAAATATCCGACAGTTAACTATCTATTTATTGTAACTATGTCCAAATAACGCCCTCTCTAATACTTCCTGAATTAAATGCCTTTCTTTGTATTATGAAGACATGATAAACGATCATTGAGAGTGTCAACAAACATTTTCATGTCATGCAAGACAGTATGGTTTTCATGACCGTAGATTTGTCCTCCAGATTGGAGAACCCTAAGATTCCGAGAAACAGGGAATCAATAATAGGGAATAAGTAGCTTGATACTTGAAGCGCTTCGGAAATCACATAATACAGAAAAAGGTTGTGAACGTGATTACTGCAATGCAAACAGAATAAATGTAATCACCCTCCACGTCAACATCTTCATAATCATTATCGTTATAGGAAGCATTGATTTTTAGGGAAATTAGATCAGTTGTCACTTCGCTGACTCATTTCATTCATTGGCAACGATGTAACGATCATCAACCGTCCCACTCTATTCAGATGTTCAAACTGTTGTTAATCTGTCGAGGAAAAATCCTCAAGAACTTTCACGGCCCAAAACTACGTGGGGACGTTATCCAGTCAGTTTTTACTTACTGTAAAAAAGAATTGATACATTTAAGGTCAATGTCAAATAAAACAAATGCCTATTATTTCATTTTTTTAAACTTAAGTTTCTTTGAATTCTGCTGCAAATTTTATTAAATCCTCTTGAAATGCAAAAAAACCCTCCTTATCATTCTTATTCAATTTCTTCATATCGTTATTAATTTTTTTTTTTCGAAAATACAAAAATAACATGCATGCAATATAACAAAAATAATCGTGAAAGGAGACAATGTCTAGTGCGTCACTGTTTACGTTATCCTTGGAGCGAATGAAATGTATTTGTTTAAAAAATCTTACCCTTGATATTAAAGGTTACATACATAGCCAGAAATAATGATGTTTTGTTTATTAGCCCAAAAGAATCGTGAAGAATTACTCTCACTCTTTTTCTTTCTATATCGCAGCAGTATGAAAGGATATTTTCCTAAAATGAATATGCTAAACAATTGTCGCACACTATTCTTACAGTCTGTATATGAACGGTTCTTTCCCTTGAAAAACGAATACAGTTAGAGAAAGCAAATATTAATGAAAAAGAAATCTGTACTGTGGCAAAAAAATGAAGCATCCTTCCATTAAAGAGCAAAAATAATCGACACCCTCAGAAGAGAAGCCATGAACACAAAGGGAAAATAGATATAAGCGAAACGAAGTCTTCTCTTGTTCGTTTAAATGATACTAAAATATCAAATCAATTTATGGGCGTTGTAAACAAACATTGACTGTCATTAAATAGTGATGAATTTTGAAAGGTTTTGGTATTAAAACATCCTGCAAAACATGTTAAATGATTAGCTATAAATAAGAACGCCCTGGTTTGCCATTTTCCCTTAAGCGTTTAGGATCATTTGTATCTTGTCAAGTATGTATAGAGATGTGCGCATGCCTACTGACCTACATGTGTTTGCAAAACATTTTAGACTAGTCTACCCATACCGTTAAAACATGACAGTGGTATTTAGATAACTAGCTGAAGTACCCTTTAACGCTGGGTTAAATATTTAGAGATTAAAGAAAAGAATCTGTGCTTCCAGAGTACGATTTGCTATATAAGATTGCTTGGATTTGTATGCAAACTCAATTTTACCCGCAAATCCACCCCTTCAAAATACTTAAAAATCTTCCCCTACGTCCATTGAGTACGCTTGCAAAATTGTTTGTTTGGGGAGGGCTCATGTTTAGGTGTTAGTCGGACAGGGAAGAAAATAAAAAAAAAACAACTCCTGACTTTCTTTAAATATAAGATCCATGAAAAAAAACCTAATTTTTCTCAAACTCCTGTCCAAGTTTGGAATTGACTTCATTATTATAAACGTAACGTAATAACAACGATGACCGTTACCTAATTCCGGAGTCTTTTTTTACTGTACCAATAAGAACAATCCTCACCAAATTTAAGGGAGTAAATGTTCACTGTTTGCCTGTCCCGTCGCCTTGGATTAAACCGATATATTGAATGTCGCTATCATGATTTGAAATCACGTCCAAATGACTATCAGGTGGCTCTCTTACCAACTGAGTCATACTGAAAAGTCTATCAACGGAAATTCATGTAGCAAATACGCAAGAGCTTTTGCCAATGAATATTAAAGGGATTTTCATCAACACTTTTTGTCATATAGTCTACAATTCAGCAATATTTTAACCAAATGAGTTATTGGTTTTACTCAGAGACTTCTTTGAATTAGTCAATCTTATGTTGATTCACTGTTATCGGGGAATGATTCACTGTGTACTAGGGTTGGGGCACAGCTGATCGCATATTAAAAAAATACCTCCACACGGGTGACTGGCAGGTACTAACTTGGAGAGGAATATCCCTTTCTCATCTTATATAAACTTATTTCGTAGCCAACCGAATGGCTTTTAAGATGCCAGCCTCTGGGTCTGAAGCGAAGGTTTCGATCCTACCTCGTAGTACTGGATGGGATAATGGATAGTCTATAGCCACGCTGAAGAGGTGTAATACAACGAAACAGCTGTCTGTGGATGACACAATTATATATATATATATATATATATATATATATATATATATATATATATATATATATAGTCGCATTTTTAATAGAGCCTGACCTCTAAAACATTCAAAAAATTTCCTCAAAACTTTTTGCTTTAAAACCTTCCCCTTAGTCCATCGAGTATGTGTGCCAAATTTTGTTGGCCGGTGCCCATGTTTAGTTGGTCTCTATAGCGTGACAAACAGACAGTTCTCACTTATATGTGACATAACAAAAACAAATAAACTCTTCAGGATATTCATTTTGTGACATGATCAATTGTATTGTTTCTTTGCAATTGCATTGTACTAATAAAATATCAAAAACAATGTTTATCAGCTTAAAAAATTCTGTTCAACCAGAATAAACTCTGATTTTTCACGCGTTTGCAAAATAGATAAATGAATAAGGGAGACTTCTCTATAATTAGCATTTAATACTTATTTCCCTTCACAAATGTTGCAGACAAAACTATAAAAATACTTGTGGCGTATCACATGATTAGATATCTATCAACCCAAATTTTGCCAATTTTACGAGTTCATAAACGTACTGTACGTCAGTAATAATTGCTCGGGGGTCGGGGCGCTGTGGTAACACTTGTCCAAAGAGAAAGACCTTTCTATATACCCCAAAATGTCTGCACTAACCAAATGGCAGACGATATTTTCAGACTTCTGCATTCTCCATTTTCAAATCTGTGTTCAAAGATATGAAAACGTTTTTTTTTTACGTTAACGGAGTGTATCTAGTATGTTATATTGGTATTGCAGGTTTTAGACGAAGATATGGATTGCCAAAGGGACACAAAGATTGCATTGCGACAATCCTCCGAATAGGAAGGCTCGTCTGCTTTGAAAAAAGTATCCTTAAGCCCGAGCTTGAACGCTGTCTACCGGTGCTGGAGGCAAATACACGTTTTAGCCAAGAAACAGTATAGGCAATTAGATAGAGAGATAAATAATGTTAAGAATTTATACAGCTTAAAAGATTAATTAACCAGATAAAATGCTTCAGGCTGAATTCAAGTTAGAATGATGTATGAAAGTAGCTTTCTAAGGAAGGAATAACATTTTTTAAAACTTTATTTTTTGATAACAACTAACCGACAAAGAGAACAAGCATTGAAGTATGCCGTGAGAAATGGGGAGTGCTCGTTCTCAAGCAGAGGTTGACAGGGATTTCAAACGCTGATTTTCTAAGCAGACATTTATGATACTGCTCCAACATCTATTCCTTTTCGTTCCCACCATCAATTCACTTTGTACCGTTACTAAACTAAACTTTGTAAATGTGTTTTATCATACCTTATGTATAGTGGGAAATAAAAACATCGGGAGGTCACAAGCTGCCGCTTCTACTATTGATAACCTCCTCATCCACACATATAATAATCGGCAATGTGCTGATGTTTTCTGTCTTGGGAAGGGTTGTAACTGACGTAGTAAAATTTAATTTCATTCACGTAACTGACATATTCTGAGATCGTCATAGTTTGAATTCTACGGGACAACCCTTTCATGTATTTGTGTATGTGTGTATGTATTTGTGCGTGTGTGAAGGTGTTTTTTGTGTGTGTTAGTGTGTATTAGTATGTGACTGAGTATGCGTTTGAGTGTGTTTTTGTTTATGTGCATTAGTGTGTGTGTGTGTGTGTGAGAGTATGTTTTCTGCCTGTGTGTGTCAGTGTGTGTTGGGTGTACGTGTGTATGTGTGTGTTTGTGTTTGTGTGTGTCAGTGTGTGATTGAGTGTGTGTGCTAAAGCTTTTTAGAAAGATAATCATCAGCTCTGATGCGCGCGCTCAAAAACTGACTCTCAGAGACTTGTTGATCAAATGCCCTTTTAAAAAGATTTAAATGTAAGTTTCACATGGCCTTATTATTTAGAGAATTTTTCAAAGCTGTATGAATATTGTGGGATAAGGCTAGATTTCTCAAAAGTCTTATTCGATGAGGGCCCAACTAGAAAACGAATTCGCTATCAATCGTTTGATATTAGGCTAATCAACACTGGATGGCAAGTAATCAGACCTTTACTTAATATAGATATACAGTTTTCGTTCAACGCATGAAAAAACCCAGTTAGGAGCAAACTCATTAGTCAAGCTTTCGACTTTGTTGGACTAAGTCAACTTTGGCGTAACGCCAGATTTGTATAATAAAACATTGAGAATCGACCCCACTAGAAATATCTCTCTAGATTAGCACCTTAATCACCGCTTTACGGTAAGTGCTCTACTCTTTAAATAATAAGTAATGGATGCTTGGTTTGCTGATCAGATGATTTGAGCATTGTATGAGTGCCGATTCCTACATCCATAAAATATTAAGGGAACTTGAAATCAGGTTATCAATGACAGAGACTTTGTTTTTTTTCCTCTTATTTTCATTCTGCAGCAGTCGTGGTATTCCCCGTTTTTTTTACTCTCTTAGAGCAATAATAAGGACGAAGAAAGGAAAAGACTTCTGATGGTCCTCGCTCACTGAAGAAGAAACAACAACTAAGAGCCCGCAATCGTGTACATTACAGAACCCGGGTAATTGTCGGCCTTTTCCTGCACCGCTGTGTGGCCAAAAAGCATGGCATGGGGGTGTTTTGCTAGACATAATGATAACAATTACACTCTTCCAGGTATTCATTTTGTGCCATGATCAGTTGTATTGTTTCTTTCTTGCTTTTTTTTTCTCAATCCCTCCCTCCCTGCTTCTTTGTCTCTCTTTCATAGGCACTGACTCACTGGTACGTGTCTCCCAACCAGGAGCTGGTGGCTGTCTTGGTGCTCGGAGCCGCTGATCGCACCAGCGTGCACTCATCACGGAAAAGACCTACGACGTCACTTCCGCCAGGCATTAGAGTTGTCGCTTCCTGCGCGGCCCTGAGAGGGGTCTTGCGCTACGATGACTATCATTTACCAGTATCGGGTGGCTACCACCAGCCTCGGTGGATTCCTTCGATTACTTACAATATGGCGTGGCAGCGTCTACAAATTGATGTACAAAGAAATACTTATCTTCAGCTCCATGTATGCGGCCATCAGCGTAACCTACCGTGTGGGACTCAACGAAGAACAGAGACAGTGAGTTAGACACACTTTAATTATATCTTGAACTTGTTGTTCTCAAGTCTATCGTGCCTTTCCCGCCCACTCAAACAATCTTTCTGTTGAAGATCAAGCGGTCATTACTTCCCAAACAGAAACTAAATTTCACCTTCGGCCCAGCAAACTGACGATTCCTTTGTATTTTCTTCTTATTTTTTTCTTTGACACACTCTTCAGTGTGTGCTTCCCCATTACTCTCTCCAGTATCCACATACCTGTTTCTCACCCAACTTATCTATCTATCTATCTATCTATCTATCTATCTATCTATCTATCTATCTATCTATCTGTCCTACGGTCTGAGCGTAGTAATGCAGGTTGATTGGACTTGCTGACTTGTCGGTGAACTCATTTACGATACGTTCACTTGAGATGGGAAACAATTCCAAAACAAATTAGAGGGCCAAGCATTCTCACAATCAGTGGAGTGCTTATAAAATCTACGGCATGCGTCTATAAGCTCTTTTGTAGACACATTCCTTCTCTCTTTCTGTATAGCTTTAAGACACATATACACATATACAGCTATGCACATTTTATTGACCTTTTATGCACACACATATCGTCATTTGCAAGAATACATGCAGACATTTACACCCATTGAGAAATATACAGAGAGAGAGAGAGAGAGAGAGAGAGAGAGAGAGAGAGAGAGAGAGAGAGAGGGGGGAGTGTGTGTGTTTGTATGAGATAGATAGATAGATAGATAGATAGATAGATAGAGAGAGAGAGAGAGAGAGAGAGAGAGAGAGAGAGAGAGAAAGAGAAAATGGAAGAACTTGTAACTTTCAACTCTCCGGGTACTTATCCCTTATCCCTTATCCGCAGGACATGTATTCCAAGACAAAAACAAAACAAAACAAACAAAACAGACGCCGAAACCATGCATAGTACTGACCCCTTTACATACACACCTATGATGAAGTCTAATTTATAAATTAGGCACAGTAAGAGATCAATAACAATGACTAATGACAAAATAGAACAGTTGTAACCATGTACTGTAACGAAAGTTATGTGAAGAATAGAAAATTCGCTGTTATTGTAGATCTTAGTAACGTCAACTTTCCTTATCAAGTTGATAACTTTCAGTTTCCATTTAACGTAAGCAGATTGCAGATTATCTTTCACATAACTGAATTGCAAGCATCAAAACTCTTGCGTTTTGTGACCATTATCAAGTAAAACTTATGAATTGTTTATTTTTGGGGTTGACCGCAGGCTAATGGGACCACGGGAAGTAAAACTATGGATATTGGGGGACACTGTATTTTCAAATTCTTTGACATATATTCTTCTTGTTTCCCTCTTAATTTTGGTTTCATATATTTCTTTAAATTATCCATGTCTCCATGGTGTTGTTTTGTCCATTCCTTTCTGTTAATTTTAATTCCGGAAATGTCCTCACTGACCCTCCTCATCAAGAATGACGTCACCGTCCTGTGCATTGTAAAGTGTTTGTTTATACAGCTGGCTCCACGCCACAGAAGATGTAAGAGGATGTTCATCGGAGAACAGATTAGGTTGTTTGGAAAATAATGGCTAACTTCATCATACAATATTTCAGTTATGTTGCAAAATAATGTATGTTCTATATTTTTCTCAAGTGTACATGTATATGTTGTGCGACTAATCATTGTGTTACAGACTTATGTTTTTCTTTTAAATATGATAGTTTACATGTTTAAGTCCCCCCACCTCCAGACTTATGACAAAAATCAAAGACTTGCGCATCTTTTCGATTCAGTCATTATTTTCCGGACTACTTAATCGCAGACAAAACGAAACAAAAATTCCATCAAAAAATAAATGCAATTTTCAAACAAACAAAATTTCCACGTTCTCTCTGCACTTACAACCGTTTTTTTTAAAAACATTTTCTCCTTCATAAATGACTATATACGCTGGGGGTATCGCAGATTCTACACTAATTTCATTGGCAGAAGGCAAAGGAAAGGGAATTGTTGGTGATTCTTGATTTTTTTTCTTTTCAAATTCTGGTGACGAGTCTCACCGACCAAGTAGCAACAGTATGATAAGAGCCGGCATACACCTTCAAACCATCACACACAAGAGTTTCTTCTTTAATAATTGCTTATCTGCCCATAATTTGTCAACAATTTTGAGAAGGGTCATTAACATTCAAAGAGTTTTCCGGACGATTGAACCCCTTATCGTTGTTTGTGTTGTTACCACGACGTTTCAGGCAATCCATTCTACGGCCTTCTCTAGGTGTACGATCCGATTGAGTATTTGTTACCTTTTGTTCGACTATTCACGAACTTCCTGAAATGTTTCTCAAAACACATTTTCACACACCGTGTCATCTCTACTTCTCTCTCACTCCCTGTCTTTCTCTCTTAAACACGTGGTTATGTATCCATATGTTCACTGGGTGTTTTCTGGTCATGACTGTCAGCGGATATAGCAGCCGTATTATTCAAATATAACACTTCCCTTTCCTATTTTAATCAATATCTCACGCAAAGTCAAGATGATTGTTGGTAAGTGACGACAATGGTCGACAAGAATTTAAACTGGATTCGTCCAATTCTTTTTTTCGATATTAGTCAAAGGTAAATATTCTCATTGACTATGCATTCAATTCACAAATCAATCTACTTACCTACCTATACCATTCTTCAATATGAATATAATTCTGTTTATAGTTTTGAGAAGGGTCAATAACATTTGAAGAGTCTTCCAGACGATTGGACCCCTTCCTGTTGTTATAAGCGTTTGCTACCTTTGAAGAGAAAAAAAATTCTATTCACCGCAATTACATACAGATAATACACCTGAAGAAGGCCGTAGTATAGAATCGCAGGAACGAGTTTAATCGTCCGAAAACTCATTAAAATATGATTCTATTCATTTATCCATTTATCTATCGATGTATCTATCTATCTAGGTTTATCTGTCATGTATGTATGTTTAGATTAGGTTGTTTGAAAAATAATGTCAGTTTGGGGGAGACAGAACAAAATCAGTTCAAATATAATGAATGTTAAATTCATCTGTTCAGAACATAATCCTCATTATCACAATTAACAAGAGCCCAAAATGAAATGTATCCTCCCAGTTAAAAGAGTTTGGGATTGTAGTCTTGGTGAATATGGTAGGTTTCGTCCATTAAGGACTCTTAGAATAAGGTAAGACACTCACCGTTGATCTTCATCTTCAAGAACAGACGAAGTGGAAAGATATACGCAAAGAAATATTGTTATTCTGAAGAATGATAATACAAGCTTACATTCAGTATAATGAACCCGGGATAAGATGAAATCGAACGGTTGAAATATCCCACTCCATTCATCAAGCAAAACCGGCTTTGCACCTTGAAATTTCTGTGTTTGATCTTTGTTAAGGAAAGTAGACAAGAGTTCAATTCAACATTATCAGAATTCTTTCCATCCAGATTCCCAGACATTTCTGACTAGGAATGAAACTTTTCTCTTTGCTGATAATGACGATTATATGCTTGACAAATAAATCTAATTTTTACCAGATTCTGAGCGGATTTTTATGTTTGCGATCAATCTAATGGACATTCTGGGCTTGTGTTGTTGTCAACTACGATTAACCATTATCTCATGTCTCTGCTCTATTTTTTTCATCCTATGCCTCTATATTCTCTTTCTCTCCTTCATTCCTATTAATCAACGTTGCCCGTCCAAAATTTTATCCAAATCTTATACAAGCATGGGTTAGTTTCATATGCAGAATCTTCCCCACATCCTATGTAAATTGTTCAACTTTCTTCTCTCCCTTTCTACCCTTTTATCAAACAGCTTGACTTTGTTTTTCTGCATTATTTTTCTTCCTACTCCAGGTAAACTACCTAACTTTCTGACCACCCCTTCTTTCCTACCCTTTTAGTATCTACTTTTCTTTTTTTTTAAAATAAATTATTTGAATTACCTCCCTTGATCTTAGCAGAAGTGGCTGCTTCGACGACTAAATAATACAATATTTCTGTAGATAATAATTTTTGACGTACATCATTTTAGAATAACTTGATAAAACAGTAATAAGTGTATTATTTGAGTTTATAGCCATAAAAAATATTTCTTTTAAGCTTCATTTAGCTACGAGAAATTGAATATATTTAATTTAGCTAAGCCTACCATCTTCTTTTAAGCAATATTCGTTAGCTTATGATTAGTGTTGCGTTGAAGTTGTTATTTGAAATTTGCACTCCCCTTTAAGGGAAAAGATTCTCGTGGTGTATTTCATATATTTCTTTATTATTTTGGTGTTCTCTCGTCTTTCGACGAATCAAGGTGCAATGGTCGTAAATGTGACATCAGGGGTCAACTCAGCATGAAATTGCTATAAAATTCAACATTCCTCCGAAACCTATTTGAGGGGGAGGTTCAAAAAATGAAATAAAAATCTTCCTAAACACAATAGGGAGTAAATGTTTAAATTTTCACTGGCTCCATCGGCGTGGCCCGTACGCGTGATACACACATAC
>OY735207.1:22869772-22872272 GCA_963457665.1 Thysanoteuthis rhombus | reverse complement strand
AACACAGTCAGAATTGTTATTTCACTCTAATATTGTCGGATGAATTATGATCCAATGCTTATATATATATATATATATATATATATATATATATATATATATATATATGTGTGTGTGCGAGCTAAAGAACCTGTCCTAATTCATGTTACTAATGGAAAAGGAACATATTTAATTTGAAAAGTTTAGCATAGTTTGGCACAAAACCAATTGAGTGTGGGAAGATTGTATAGCATCAATCCTCCAATTGGGAGCACCAACCTGCCATGAAACAGCTTGTCTCTCACATGGCTTCGAAATCTGGTTGATCCAATCGAAATACAGAACTACTTCAGACACTGAAGCAGGCCTATAACCGTTAAACGATAGAACGCTCATGCTGTCATCATCATATTTATCAATATAATCACCCTTTTTGGGTCCCCTGGCCTTTCCCATCTCATTCCATAACAACTATGACTGTGCTGATCTTTGACATAACTTACCTGCAAACTTTTCTATGCCCCCCATCTTATGTCTGCGTTTACTGTCCCATGGGCACGAATCGGTTAACCTTTTGCTCCACATGTTGTCATTTCTTCTTGCTAAGTGTCTAACCCATCTCCATTTTAGTTGCTTAACTATTTGCATGATATGGTGCACCCTTAGACCCCTGTTGACCTTTCTAAGTATTATATCTCGACCACTTAAAAACGTGGATCGTAATTGTAATTGTTTGCCTTGTAATTAGTTGAATAAATAGTTACGTAATGTCAAAGGATGAATCCTCTGCTATGTACAATCTCCAGATACCTTGGAAAGAAGATCGTATCTCTGTCCCTGTTTAACAGAGAAAAGAGTGTATGCATGAGGACTTGGATGAACCACTCTCTTATAACTACTGCCCAGGCAACACTAACTGTAAAAAGTTGTTACACCACATTATCAACCTTTACACAGGCCATCATGGACATTGGTAATAACTAAAAATCTCTTCAAAAAAGGAACCAGTTTAAGTGCCAGTTCTACTTTACGGTTTCTAACGAACCAAATCAGGATCTTTGCAATATTAAGTCAAGTATGTTAAAAATGTATATAATTGAGAAGCACGGAGAATCATTTCTGGACTTCCAAACATACCTGACAAAATTTCGATGGGAAGTAATGAAATAATAGACGCTTGGAAAGCATGCAATTTAAACGAGTACCAATTTTGGGCGAAGTGTTGCAACCTGTTAGACACTAGCCAATCACAATCGCTACCGAAAGTCAGCTGATTTGACAGAATTCTTCGTCTTTCCTTGAAATGCCTACATTTTATTGTTTCGTTGTACTTGGCCTGTGTAAGTTGTTTTGCACTTATAGAGCTTTTGACCCCCCACCCTCTCCATATGTTTCGCTGTATGTCAACGACAGCGACTTTGTTGAGACCTGATACGGACCTGGAGATTAATTGGTCTATTTATATGCCTTCCCAAGAAGGTTAAATTTGAAGCAAGGTCTTTTCGATGTGGAGAATCTCGCATGATAGGTGTGTTCCAAAATGCTTCATGCCCCGACCCTACTCTGTTTAGTGCTGGGGGAGGGTGTACTGCCTTGGAAACAGGTTCCCAGGAACCAAGCGTGTATAATTGTTATTGATTACCAAGAATGGAAACCCGAGAGAGATTTCTTGTTGAAAATAAAACTCTTCATCACAGTCAATAATTGAACAATCGTAGCCATTTACTTACGATATTTTCTATTGGGAAACTTGTGAAAATGAGTAAAAAAAAAACATTGATGAACTGGTTAGAATGATGGAGAAAAAGGTAAAAAAAACCTATGACTTGGAGTGCAAATATATAAACACATGCACGTATGAAAAATTAATCATCATCATCATCATCATCATCATCAGTCTTTTAACGTCCGTCGTTGGACATAGACCTTCCCCAGGATTTGCCACACTTCTCTATCATGGGCGTCCCGGAGCCAGTACTTCCTAAAACTTGTCTAGCTCGTCTCTCCATCTAACATTTTGCCGGCCTGGGTTGCGTCCATCGATTGTCTGCCATTCTTGCAAAATGGCCAGCCCACCGCCATTTGAGATTTTTAATAGATTCTATGATGTCCCTAACTCTTGTCTTTTCTCGGATGTACTGTGCTGTCTTGTGGTCTCTCCATGTGAGGCCTAGCATTATTCTCTCATGTGCACGTTGTATGGTTCTCAATAACCAAGAGACAGACCCGTACATTGAGAAAAATTAATAAAACCCTTTGATGGCTATGGTTGTTCAATTCATAAAATTATGGTAACAAAAAGATCAGTTGACATTTGAAATTAACTCTGCTTTGTAATTATATTCTCTATTTCACTGCACATCTTATTCAACTGTAAGAAACCATCAACCAAAACTGTCACAAAAACTGTCAATATAGGTTTCTTAAGTTTTTAAGTGAGTCTGTTCTAGTCGACTGGCTATGTATTGCCTATAGTGGCTGCACCAATAGAGCTACAGGGCTGAAAATTAAAAAATATACC
>OY735207.1:22819772-22867272 GCA_963457665.1 Thysanoteuthis rhombus | reverse complement strand
AATGGAAACTGGAACCAAGTTGTTATTGAACGAAACCGGCCCACAAACTCATTGGAGTGCGAATTTGGCAAGAAGATGCTTTGATCTTCCATGTAGAGAAGGCCAATGAAAATTGGGATTGTGGCTGAAATATATGAGTTTCGCACTGGTAAAAATTGCTGTGCAATCCCAGGAAAAGGATAAGTTTTTGAATGCTGATTCTCTAGACAGACCCTTCCTGCTCAGATGATTAGCATAAAACAGTCTCCTGATCGATTTTACATTTGAAGGTTTATGCTATTAAGAAGATGGTACGTATTTCTCATCACGAACTCTCAGAGTATCAAGATGGACGCTTACTATGGCGTGATTATTCGTTAGACCGGCTTGTAGACATATTCGCTAATGACATCAGTTCGTGCCCACAATATTGTGGCCTTGTGACAGATTGAGTTGCATTCACTAAGCATATACACCCCTGTGGTGTAATGATAATGTTGCTAGCCAAGCAGACCGCTTCTATTACAGTCAGTTCGATCAGCACTATGTGTCCCATGTTTGAGACATAGCGCTAGACGAGGCTAAGGTTAGTGAATGACTATAAATTTCTGGAAAACGAAGTAAACTTAGAATTTTACCAGTAAATTCTGTTAAAATAAGATAAATCTGATAAACAGTGCCGCTTTACGATGGATATTTTATAGCTATTCACCAAAAAAATCGGCTCTCTACGTGGATCTTCAGAGATCATATGCTAAAATGTGGCCGGCAAAAAGGATGATGATGATAAGATGACGATGAAGCATAACTTGGCTGCCGCAAGGTCACTTTAATGGAGTACTGGTGGGGATAGAAATCACTACGCTAGCAGATAGGTTAACGAGCTCATCTATTGTAAGACCTTTGTTTCATTTCTCCAAATATTTTTAATTCTTACGAAAATGGGCGACTGACGTATGAATACGTCGATTCTATCAGTAATAGGAGCAGTTGTTCTTTAGTGGATATTATGAAAATACTTGGGAACTAGGGTCGCCAGATTTTCTAAATAGATATACAGGACACTTTGGTCAGATTGAAATCCAAATGTTCAGGATATATCCTGCAAATACTGGGTGGCTGGTAACCTTATTATGAACAATTTTTGTGAAGCGATGATTGTAGCAAGCTGCACCCTGGAGCCGATCTGCTGGGTGGTTCGCTAATGTGGCTACGTGGTTTCCTCATAGAATATCGAGTATAAATATTATCCATATCTGTGAAATAGTGCCGAATTTTCATGACGTCACAAAGAGTAATTCCTGAAAGACCTGAGACTAAGTATTTTCAGAAAAAGTCATATATATATATAAAAATATATATACACACATATATATATATATATATATATATATATATATATATAGAGAGAGAGAGAGAGAGAGAGAGAGAGAGAGAGGAAGAGAGAAAGAGAGGGGGTAAAGAAAGAAAGGGGAGAGAGAAAGTGCTAGCCGTCTCGTAAGCTGTAATTGGTGTAATCAGTTCCACATTCACTATTATAGGTACATGTCAAGCTTCGCTGCTCTTATAAAATATTTCATAGGCGGAGCATCGGCTTAGGTGCATTAGTTGCAGGCTGGTTTTGCATGCCAATTCTCGTTTATTCATTTCACGCTGTTGCTGCATTATTGCGCCAGACTGGAATACGTCGTTGTAGTGGTTGATCTCTGAAGCGATTGCTAGTTAGTTTGAGTTTCACAAGGTGTATCATTATTAGGCCCTTGTGTTAGACAAGAGGGCTTTTGTAAATGCACACACACATAAACACACACACACACACACACACACACACACACACACACACACACATATATATATATATATATATATATATATATATATATATATATATATGTATCATCAGCCATTACAGGCTAACTTCTGAACAAATGTCTCTCCCATCTCCTTCCTGTTCTTTCCCAACTGCGTTCACTGTCCCATGTGCACATCGGTTAGTCTTTTGCTCCATCTGCTATCATATCTTCTTGTTAAGTGTCCAGCCCATCTCCATTTTGTAGCCTAATTATTTGTATGATATCTTTCACTCTAGTCCCCCCCCATTCTGGTGCTTGTTGATCTTTTTTTTATCCTGTAGAATTATCGTTAGCATTGCTCCCTTCGTGGCTCCCTATGCGATTCCGAGTTGGTCCTCCGTTCATTTTCTTAATTCCCATGTTTTGCATCCATAAGTCAGAGCTGGTATTATGCATTCTTTGTGCATTTAAGCTGAAATGTATGCTTGCATGTCGAATATGTGAAGTGATTTCGAAAATAAGGTTCGACGTCATCTGTTTATGTATGATTGACCATTTAGCACAAAGAAATTAAACAAAGTGTATGATATAGAGTCGGCGTTTCACCTCTCTATTGTTCATAACTACACATAAAGCGTGGAATGGTGAAAATGAAGGCGCTTAGTCTGTTTCGAAGCTGATATCTCCTTCTTTGAAATTAAGCCTCACTTGCTCGACATGCGAGAGTAACAAAAATTCCCACAGGGTCTCAGTTGATCGACTTCTAACCTCAAGTGTTGCCTTGGCACTGGCGATATGACAATCAAACAGTACCCCCTTAATAGAGTGAGTCGGTTTGGAGAGTAGGGATTTCCCAGGGTTTGCAGTTGAGGCTCTTGGGAAAATATGTTAGCCTTGTGTCACATGGTGTTAATGAAACTCGGCTATATATTCTGACTTCTAGTTACTCGCTCTAATAATTTAGCCAAAACCGCCGGTGCGTGATATAATTGAAGTGGTTAATTGTTCTATTCGCGCTGTCCATGATAATAACAATAATTAGTGTTTTTTGTTTTTTTTTTACTGAAAAAATGTCTTGATGTTGCTTATCAATTTACTTCTTCTAAAAGCGTGGGTTTGTTTACCTCAAGTGTGCCTCGCTTATTTTCATGTACTTGGTTCAACTCTGTGTAGGGTTAGGGTGGAGGCAGGACCAGATCAAGTCCGGGGGAGTGGGACAAATGGTCGAAGGTAAAAGTAGGGAGAAAGGTTGTTTTTTTTCTTCTTATTACCAAAGGCCGGAGTAAGGAGAAAGGGAAACAGGTAACTGTGAGTGTGTGGCCGGAGTTTCCAGCGGGGTGCTTCCTTGCTGATCATGAAACATACGAACACGAGTGCGCAGGCGCGCGGGTGCACATACAGAGCTGTTATTGTTAGCGCTGATCTAGCATTATTTTCTTTTCTGCTCGCTTTTCTCAACAGCTGAAAGTGTCAAGTCATGTGACATCGACTCATTTAGATGTCGCTTACGTCACCAGGCGTATTGTCACTTTCTCAGAGCTTGGTTGTATTTTTAGGAGCACAATAGATAAGTGTTCGGCTGAGTTGACTAGTATGTACTCTATTTCAGCTGGCAATACATCACTAAGACTAAAGAAAAACAACTGGCGATAATTCAGAATAAAGCATAAGATTTAAAAACTCTTCAGAGTACAATGCTCATTTCAGTGCCGGGGCAAGGGTTTCATGCAAGACAAATATATATGCCCTGTTTGTATTCTAAGACTTTTTTTTTCAGTTTGGGGTGTGCCCTTGTGTCTTTTGCGCCCTAGGCGACTGCATTAATATCTCTTTTCACTCAATAAGCAAAGATACATAATTATAATGCAAAGTCCATAATCAGGAGATTTAGGAGAATAATTCGTTTAGGAAAAGTCGTCGACCACAAATTAACCAAAACCAAGAAATCCAAGCCCTGGCCATGGACCACCATAACTTACCTTTACTAAATATTTAAATACGATCATGTGAAGAAACTAAGCAAATCCCTAAGGTCAATAATAAATTCTCAAACTCAGCTAAGCCTCAATAACTGGGATTAATCAGGTTTTTAAAACTTACAGGGTTTTTAGATCATTGTCAAATATAACCCAATGCTTTAGTGGGTTGGTGAAAAAGTATTCAGAACTAAGAAACCTTTCTACACTATTAGATTAAGGCAACAAAATAAGCAGTACAAAGAATGAGTTCAATCGTCTCAACAATTTGTGGAATGACAGTGACTCTTCTCAAAATTATAGACTATCTTTTTTTACACTAATTTCGGCCGTTTTATCCTGCAATGATATCGAATGTTTTACTTAAATCAGACTATTTGCATCTGAAGTAACAGCTTTTTCCCAATGTTGACGCCTTCAAATGGAAATGTTTGATGAGATTAAAAGGAGAAATATCTAAATTCAATTCATGATAACTTTTAATTCACTGACAGACTTCTGCCGTTAAAAAGAAGATTCATTGCAGTTTCTAACGATTCTTCCTTTGACATAGTATGTACGGACAAAAATGCATTAATTGTAGTGACTATTCAACGAAAGCTTACATATACCTACTAACATTATTCAGCAAAGATTATACAAAAGCCAGAATGGTCTGAAATTGCTTCAAGTATTCTAATGATGACAAGGACAAATCTTGTCCATTACTGCGTTGAGTAGTTTAAACACCCTATTGAATTGCTCAGTAAGCAGAGAGACGTGCACTATCAAAATGGCTACTTTGGATTGCTACTACTACAAATGTTGTTGGTTGATATTTTTCCCTTTTTGTTAATGAGACAAAGCTTGTGTTGGAGCGAAGTTATTTTCTGTACGGCAACGGGTTGTTCCATTCAACAGCGTCTGACGTCACATCACATTTGAAAGGTAATCAGCTGGAAGACAGAAGCGAAAAACAAATAAATAAATATCTTATTGTTTACTTATGTGTTTATCTTTCAATTTACTGTTTTTTAGACTTAGTAGAATTTTCAAGTGTTTAAAAGAATATCCAGATTTACTTGCCTCTGATAATATATATATATGATTTTTAGAACCTAACACTACTTGAAAGAGGATGTATTGAATTAGTTTTCAGCTTTAAAAGAAGAGTTTATTTGGCACCTTTGGTTTCACTGCAGTTGTCCCAGATGAACTTCGTAGTGTAAATTTATTACTCATCTTGCCTGAAATTCCAACTCTACATATTTTTTAAAAATCATTTGCTGTCATCTTTCCACGAGTCTTTTTCTTGGTTGCTTCTTTGAACCAACAACATTTTGCGAACTGCTTTGTTTTGGGGTTGAACTGATCCGAATACCGTATCTTGAAACATAGGCGCACAAGCCGGGGGAAAATGCCCCCCCCCCCATTTACAAAAGTGTTAAATTTTTGGAAAATCTGTGTAATTCGGGCAAAACCGTAGGAATGTCAGGCAAATCAAGGCTTTTGCTATCAACCCTTTTAGAAAGAATTTCATACACCCATGATTTGCAGTGTACGTGATAGACATTTTCTTTTCCCCGCAAAAGAGTTCAAAATTTTGCTGAATGGTTTCCTCTTGAGGTTCGCTTACTAGCGAACCGGTGAAATTTTGTGAACTGCAAAGGGATTTAACGGGTCCCATTACCGTAATGGTCTGTTTATATGATGCACACTTTTTTTTCTAAAAAAGATAAGAAAGTTGAACATTCTCCTGCATTTTATATACTCAAGTTCATAGATGTAAGGTATCCTGTGTCCTATACAGCAAAGTCAAGAGGCTAACGCACTCGCCACTAATAACTACAGAGGCAAATCTCCTTTCTGAAAACAGCCCCGTGGTTTATTTAAAAGTACATCCTTTACATAGAAAAATACGCTAATTCATTGAATAGTTTTTATTATGCATTTTAATGATTACTTTTGCAGTTTTGTGGTTTATTTTTGCATAAAGCCTCTATCTATATTCCCTGAGCATTTCCCCTTCTTCGTGTTGTTGAACATCGGTTTTAATTAATTGATTCACGTTGATCGTAAGCTTGAAAATAACGAGGAGAATCGAGTAAACATTCTTGTTTTCTTTTGTTACTGATTTAGAAATAAGATAAACCCAGTGTCAGGTGATGAAAACCTGCGTACAAATGTGCGCAAATGATTTTTTACTGCAACTAGTCCGGTCATAGGATTTATAAAAACAAGTAAATATTGCGAATTATTAAAAGATAGCAACAGAAAGAGAAATTGAATAATGACTATGATTACGTAATAAGCAATAATTTGAAGCAGAAAGTGCATAACATAGATTTATTAGAAACAGTCAACCAAAACTGTCATGCATGTATAGCGTGTACTGAATGTACTGATAAATCTAGATGGCTCAAGATTTAAGCATTTATCCCTTATAATGTATCTTTAAAATCCCACTCGAATCGGTTTTCAGTGGGTAGGGTTCAATTTGCAATGTAAATATGCTAAATAGGTCTCTTAGTTTACGTCCGGCAGCGTTCGCACTCGCTTAAAAATCCAACCTTTTCTTTAGTGATCTCTACTAAACAAGAGGTGAGAGGGGTAATTTATTCATTGATCACCTCTTTTTACAATTGTTTAATTGGTCACTCACAACACGGCATGCTGCCAAAAGACGTTGGTCACGTGACGGTCCCTATGACTAACCAGATTTGTTCTTCTATAAAATGCTTGTAGAGCGAAAATTTTCAAGGTAATTTCATGGGCCATTTGCCAGTATAGTGAGTTCGTTTCTCACAGGGTGAGACTATTTTATAGAGGCCTGTCTCAGGGCACTGCTTAACAAAGTTGTCTCGCTGGATCATTCAAACGTGAAGTGAGTTTGATTCTCACTGGGTGCGTCACTGCTGCAACCAACTGCCGATTAAGAAAAAGAAAAAAAGGGCACTTCATCAGAGAGCAGCGGTATTCAAACTGGGTTCCCGGAACCCCAGGGTTCTGCGCAATCTTTCCAGGGGTTCTGTGGAACAAAATGACAATTTCTAATTGTACCTAATAAATTTTGGTTACATAATCGATTAATTCACGACTTTCTATTTCTTTTCTATGTGGGTTTATGCGCATTTGGATAATTCCAGCAATTATGTTTAGTAAATACCTACATAAGGTATGAATTAGGTTGCCTCGTTGCGTATTTCCTACGGGTACCTCTTTTCATATCTGTTTGTCGTATATATATTCCAGGTTAATCATATCTGTCTATCTATCTATCAATCTATCGATCTGCGTTCACTTCTGTGTTGAGCCAGAGCAAGCTGGGCCGAATTAAGATCTGTAAAAGACTCAGTCTTCTCGTGCAAATACACCTTTTTCACTTCCTTTTCCAAAACGCACACGTTATCTTTCTTATCTGATGTCTCTTGAGGTTCGCTTACTAGCAAACCGGTGAAATTTTGTGAACTGCGAAGGGATTTAACGGGTCCCATTACCGTAATGGTCTGTTTATATGATGCACACTTTTTTTTTCTAAAAAAGATAAGAAAGTTGAACATTCTCCTGCATTTTATATACTCAAGTTCATAGAACATAAGGTATCCTGTGTCCTATACAGCAAAGTCAAGAGGCTAACGCACTCGCCACTAATAACTACAGAGGCAGATTTCTTTTCTGAAAACAGCCCCGTGGTTTATTTAAAAGTACATCCTTTACATAGAAAAATACGGTAATTCATTGAATAGTTTTTATTATGCTTTTTAATGATTACTTTTGCAGTTTTGTGGTTTATTTTTGCATAAAGCCTCAATCTATCGATGTCTCTTTTAACCATTTCAGTGCTGAATTTTTAAATTTATAGATCTCTTGTAATTATTGAACAACCGTAGCCATTAAAGATGGCAAAGGTTTCTTTCATTATTCTTTTTTTCAATTATGAGGGTGTGTTTGTTTGTTCAAGTGTATGCGTGTGTATTCCCGCGCTCCCAGCCGCACCATTTTGTTAACAGACTTGACAATTTGCATCAGTACTTCCCTAGACCCCCTTTTTTTCAATTTTGATAAGAAAGCTTTTTAGTCCTTTTTGGGCTCTCATTCTGACGGGTTTATTAATAACATCTAGATTCTCCAGAATCTATACATTTCTAATTGTTTTCATACTATTTTAGGGTTTTGCTGTGTAAAACGTCAGTGATGTCATAAAGAGAATCCATTATGACCATATTTATTCTTCGACTGAATTTTTTTTTTACGTGACTTCAAAATTTGACGCCATGGTTCTTCAGTTATTTACCCTGATGGCGAGTTTTTTTTTTCAAATCTATATTCGGAAACAATATAAAAAAACTAACATAGAATGATGAGAAATATTTAGGTCAACGCCAGATTTTTTTGAAAAATAAAAATTGGACTTACAAGTATCGCCAGATCAAGCAGGTCTCGAATCAATGAAGCAAAGAAAAAAAAGCATATGGTACTTGAAAGTATCGTTAGTGCATTAAGGGTTAAAACTATCTCAAAAGGCCATATTCACAAGAAATTAGACTTCCTGTACGCTTTCAACGAAATACCGCCATTTTATCGTTGCTGACGTAATATGATAGGAAGTTACACCGTAAATCCATCCCTCACACCTAGTAATCACACCCTCCCTCATCTCCCACTGCTTTTTTTTGTTGTTGTTGCTGTAGGCCTTTGCGAGAATCGCTTGTCTGACGTCATCGAAACAAGGAGTTGCTCGTCAGATTCTTCTTTTAACACTTCTACTTCTACCTGTTTGATGACATTTACGTTGTGTGATTTATTTATCGTCTGGCTATTCGCTAACAAATTTTCATGTTTTTTTTGCACCCCTTCACCATTGCCGCCTGTTTTAATTACTTTTGTTAAATGACAAAAAATATTAAAAAGTATAGTTTATCCGGTATCGTTTACGGGAAGTAGTTTTCACGGCAAGAAATACCAGAAGTGCCAACAATCTCTAGGCTTTTTCTCTATTAAGGTTAATAAAATATCTTTTTCTTCTTTTTCCTGTATTATATCTTTCTTTCTTTCCATTTATTATAACTGTCGTTTTTTCTTTCTTTCTTTCTGTCTTTCTTTCTTTCTTTCTATCTATCTATCTATCTTTCTTACTTTCTCTATCTTTTCGATCTATCTCGTATGATCATTACCATTTTTCTTTTCTTTTCTTCTTCTTTCTACATTATCTTCATCACCTTTTCTTTCTTTCTTTCTTTCTTTCTTTCTTTCTTTCTTTCTTTCTTCTATCCAGTGTTATATTTTTAAAACTTTATCCTATATTTTGTATTCTTGCATTTTCTTTCTTTCTTTCTTTCTTTCTTTCTTTCTTTCTTTCTTTCTTTCTTTCTTTCTTTCTTTCTCTCTTTCTTCTGTTCTTTTACCCTTTCTTTTTTAAATAATTAATTTCTTTCTTTCCTTCTTCAAAAGCAAACAGGCGGGGCATCAGAAATGGATTCAAGAAAATAGGTTAACATTCTGGAGCCCTGAGATCCGTGAGAAAATACTGGGATCCTATTCTGTATTCTACCTATTTTCACTGCGGTCATTTTGACCTTATCTCGTCAACAGTTCAAGAGAGAGAGAGAGAGAGAGAGAGAGAGTGTGAGAGAGAGACAAAGCGTTTGCGCATACCTTCATTGCTGTTATTCAGTTTTGAATGCAAGTATCACTTCCTAAAAGAGGACAAGCGTCTTGACGCCAGTGTTTGATCCAAAATCAATCCAGCTAGCATTATCTTTTTTTCAAAAACTCATCCATTTCTTAGTTGATATTTATCCATCTTTATCGCCTACGTCTGCAACTTTGAATAGTGACTTTTTCGAGGCGGGCAAACCCCGTCTTTTTGAATGATTGGTGCAACACAATCTTTCTACCCTCTTTCAGTATCTGGGACTTTGAATGTTGATTTTCAAAGTAGGCAAGACCTCCTCACTTGAGAGATTAGTGATCTTATTATAAAGGAGTCAGTGCATTTGTATATTTGTAAAATCGGTAATGTTCACCCGGCTAATCGATTCTTTCTACTAATATTTCTTCACCGGCCACCAATAATCAAGACAGAGTACACAAAATAAGAGACAAAAATTATTGCCGCATGAACACTAAAATGTTGTGTTTTTGTTAGTTTAGATAAATTTTCTCGCCTTTCTTGTTTTTTATCACGGAGGCTTGACAGCTATACCCTCCGGCCTTCTTCGGTGGCCTTTTATAGTTTGGAATGTCGAACATGACTGCGATCTTTATTGCTCTATCAGCAGTGGCCATTTCAAATCGTTTCACAGAATCTGATCCAGTAATGTTACCAGGTGGAACAAAAGGCGCCAAGGCTCAAAATGTCCATGACGCCGACGACAGAATGTTTATTAAATGTTTACTTCTTTGCCTTTGTTTGCATCTTAAACCAACAAATAATTTGATTTAGAGCCGTCGTAAAAGAGTGTCAAGGAAAGGATAAAGAATACATGTTGTTGGTCATTTGGCATGGCGTTTTACTATTGGACACAATCAACCAAAACTGTCAACATAGATTTCTTCAGTTTACTAGTTTATGCATCACGCATACTGGTGGTATCAATGGTGTGTGTGGGCTGGAAACATTTACACCTTATTATGTCTAGAGAGAACATTTTTTGTTTTTTAATACCATCCCAAACATCCTATGGGCTTCTCTAGTTCCCAGTAAAGATTCGTTCAGTGAACAAGCACTCACAATCAACTTTTTAGACTTACTATATGAGCAAAACTAGCTTGTAAACCATCGCGGTTATCGTTATATATATATATATATATATATATATATATATATATATATATATATATATATATATATATAAACATATATATATTTAAATTCGTACGGTCATTATTCAATCAATCCAGTATTTTCTTTATTTATATGTTTTTAGTGGGGGATTCAATTTGAAATATAAGTTTGGGCTAAATTGGTCGATCATTTTATGGAAATTTGGACATTTTTAGTGATCAACGTCCAACAGAATGCGATAGAAATAACCTTTTCCAATTTTTGAATGATCACCCTCAACACGGCGAGCTATCAGAAAACATTGGTAACCTTATGGTCTCTGTCGCGTAACTAACCAGACCTGTATTTATTTATTGGTTAATCAAAAAAATTCGTTTCTTTTTTGCTTTGTTTTATTAACTATGTTCATTGGGTAACCATTTCCTGAATGCGTACCTTTTCCGATGCAGTGCAGGCGAAAGCGTGTACTGTTCCATCGCTTGTGTTGAATCTCAAGCAAGCATATGACACGTCTTGAAGGAAGTAGATTCAACACAAAATCTCAGCTCAAGCATCGATGCTGAGCGGCTCTTTTTTATAAGATGTACCTTCAAGAGACTCATTTTCCGCTAAAGCTTCTGCACATCTTTCAAACAGTGCAGTCACTAATTTTGGTGACTGGTAAATTACCCTGCGAAGCAAAGAATCACTCTATGATGGCAAGCCTTTCGCCAAGCAAGCTCAACCTTAAAAAACAAGTCGATCCCAATAATCCTAAAAAGAAGAGTATACAACCAATGCATCCCCCCAGTTGTCACTTATGGAGCTGAAACATGAAACCTAACCAAGAGACAGACTTGCAAACTGAAAAGCATGCAAAGTTTACATGAGAGGATAATGCTCAACCCAACATGGAGACACGACAGCACAGTATATAAGGAAGAAAATGGGAGTCTGAGACATCATAGAATCTATCAGAAAACTTAAATGGCAATGGGTCGGCCATGTTGCAAGAATGACAGACAACCGATGGAAATCACGACTCACAAAATGGATCCCCAGAGATCACATGCGAAATCGAGGCCGACAAAATACTACAAGATAGAGAGATGAACTGGACAAATTTAGAAAATACTGGCTCCGTGACGCCCACGATAGAGAAGTGTGGCGAATCCTAAGAAAGGTCTATGTACAACGACGGACGTTAAAAGACTGATGATGATGATGATGATGATGAAATTTCAACACGGTAAATTTCACCATTATAAATCTTTGTTTATGTGTGTCTATATGTTGAATGTATGTTTATGAATATGTACATGCCAAACATACGCATATGTATACACATGAAAATAGGTATACGCAAGTATATATACACACGCTCTAGATGTACACACATGCTACACACACATATATTACGTAAGAACATACATACACGTTACATACTCTCATGCACACACATATCACATACACACAAGCCTCATACGCACATGCGTACATATACTAACAATAAACATACGCTACATATTTTTATGCACTCATATACACACATACCACATAGGCACACACGCACACCATGTACACATACGCCGTGTACGCTACACATACATAAACTACATGTAAGCTCATATTACACTTACCTCGTACTTATATTTCGCATACTCACATGTATACTTACCTACACAATACACATACACTCCCATGTATACAAAAATGTGCATATGACATAGTCACATACACATGTATGCACTAGCATACACACACATGCATGAAAATTATTATACACATACCTACATATATCTATACATACAATGTACACATCCATGTCATGAAAACACATACATACATGCTACACACGCGTGCATATACACAAAGTAACTCGTTATATGAAGGTATATATTCCAAATGTACACATATGGACATTTAATATTCAGACACATACGCATACATAGCACATACATGGCTCATATATATACCACATTCAGACAAATGAAACCTGTGTATGTGCATGTGAGTTTGTGTGTGCTGATGTGGCAAGTGTCTGTATGTAATCTGCTGATGTGTATACGCGTATGCGCATGTGACATGTGTTTATATGGTATCCGTGCGTGTACGGAACAAGTGTATTCGTGTGCATTAGGGTATGTGGCATATGTGTATATCAAATGTGTGGATGTTTGTAAATACTGTATGTATATGCATTGGCATACATGTCATGTGTGTATATGGTGTAAGTGTGTGTATACATGGCGAATGTATTCAGTAGTGCATAAGAGTATGCAACATATGTGTATGCGACATGTGTGCATATTCCTAGATAGTATATGTGTATGCGTATGTGATTAGTGTGTATGTGCTTATGTACAATGTGCGTAACATGTGTGTACATCTAGAACGTGTATATGTGTATGTGCTTATGCTCATGTTCATTTGTGTATGTAAGCTCATTTATAGCTTATACGTAAACAAAAAATCATTCAACACACACACATGAACAAAAACAAATTTGCACTGTGGTGAAATTTATAGCGGGGGAATTTACCAAGAACCTGCGTTTCACCTTCATAAAACACCGTACACATTCTGTTGGTTCCTTTAGTTCCCTGTCAAGATTCGTTCAGTGGACAAGCACTCACAATCAACTTTTTAGACTTACTATATTAGCGAACTGGCTCCCAAAACTAGCTTGCAAACCATCGTGTTTATCATTATATATATATGTATATATATATATATATATATATATATATATATATATATATATTATTGTGTCATCAACAGACTGCTGTTCCGATGTATTACATCTCTTCAGTGTGGCTATAGACTTTTCATTATCCCATCCAGTACCGCGAGGCAGAATTGAAACCTTAACATTAGACCCGCAGGCCGATATCCTCTGGACTATGGAACTGGACAGTCAGTAAGGCTGAATTTAAGCGATATATTCGTTAACACAGAAATCCCTCGTCCACCAGAGTGCTCTATTCCTACGGAAGAGCATTGCGTAAGCTTACAATGGATGAGTTACCTCACTTAAAGTGTGCTCAACCCTGAATAGAGGAGCATTAATTATTGTGTCATCCACAGGCAGCTGTTCCGATGTATTACATCTCTCCAGTGTGTCTATAGACTTTCCATTATCCCATATAGGGTCATTATTTTATCAATCCAGTATTTCCTTTGGCATTCTATTAGTTTGCGCCACCTTACTGCTCAATTTTGTATACTACCATAAATTAATAATTACCGACCGTCAACCAAAACTGTCAACATTGTTTCTTTACCGTTTTTGAGTTGGTTTGACTGGCTAGCTGGCTAGTGTACAGGTCACACGGATGGAGCTAGAGGACTGACAATATCAATATTTATTCTTTATTACGTCTAGAAAAAAACTTAGGTTTCTAGTGTGTGTGTGTGTGTGTGTTTGTCGGGGCAACTTTCAATGTAGCTTTATGCTAAATTGATCCCTTGAAAGTCAAGATTTTATAGTGCTCACTGACCCCCAGCCCTGACCCCCCAAAAAGCGAGATATGTAACTTATTCATTGATTGCAACCTTCTCCGATTTTTCTTAATTGATCTTCACTGAGATTCTGGCTTTTAGTCGATCAATTCGTCAATTGTTAGTCATTTTGAAATTCTTGAAATTCTTGAAATTGTTGGATCTTCTGAGCAGACAAGAAAAGTCACATAGAGCAAAACAAATGATAGTCAGAAGGTGACAGATCTGGAAAATACGGATGCACAACCAAGTAAAGACAGAAAACACACACGCAAAGTCAAACGCCCTTACGCACCCAAATAATGAAAACACCAAACACCCACTCCAACCCTCCATGTCCATCCGTACTTTCCCGAAAGCCCACTCATATCACCTCACTTTATCACACCTCTTCTGAGATGAAAAAAAAAAACCATCCCAAAAGTTGACCCTTGAGATTCGCCAATGACGTTTCTATGACGTCAGAAGCACCAGAAGGATTACAAAACATGTCAACTGATCTAAATAACCCCTTTCCTCTCCTACAAAGCAACCATTGTATACACTACATTTTTAAAAAAAATTTTTATTTTGGTCCATTTCTACACCCAAACATGTAAACAGCTATACATCGTATTTCCATCGCGCAGACGGGCGTTGTCGTGCTGTGAACTCTTCGCTCAACTCTTTCGCCAAGTAAAAGGTCTTTTCCGTTTCGATGCGTCATTCAAGCCAATTGCACGCCGTGACGTTTCCATATTTAACCGGCAAACATTTCCATCTCATTCCATGATCACCAGCCGATTATTTTTTGTCATCTCTTCTGGCTAAGTGTCCAGCCCATCTCCATTTTTGCTGCATGATTATTCATACAATTTCCTTCACTCTAGTCCTCCTTCTGATCCATGTTGACTTTTTCTTAAATCTCTAAGCGTTATCCCTATCATTGCTCTTCCCATGGCTGTCAAGTTGAAGTAGGTTATCAGTTCGTTTTGCTAATCTCCATGTTCTGTAGTCGTAAGTCATAACAGGTATTATGTATTCGTTGTATACTTTACACTTTGCTCTTCAGTATGTCTCTTTTCATACCAAATTATTTCCAGCTGATCTGTCGTTTTCGCTTTCATGGTCTTTCTTTAATTCTATCATCTTTCCATGGTAAATGTATTCGTCCATCTCTCCTAGAACATCACCCTCTATCTTTGTGTATTTGGAGAGAACTTTATCGTTCAAGATTACTTTTATCTTTGATCTGTTCATCTTTAGACGTTCTCTTTAACGTTCATTATTCAGATCAGCCGACATGTTTTGTAATTCTTCTAGTGCTTCTGACGTCAATGGAGACGAATCACAAGTGGTTTAAATATTCTCCGTCTCTGATCATTCCCGTTCCCTCCCAGTCAGTTCTCCGAAAGATGCATTCAAGTAAACTACTTAAGCGATATTGTATCTCCTTGTAAAACTCTTTTTATCATCTTCATCTTGCTTGTATCTTTATGTAGTCTAATTATTGCTATGTCATTTTCGTATATGTTCTGAATGATTTGTATGTAATTCTGGTTACCATTTTGTTCTCACATTGAGTTGGAGACTATACATTTTGGAAACCTGCACTCACTTATCTCTCCCTCTCTGTCTCTCTGTCTCTCTCTGTCTCTCTCTGTCTGTCTGTCTGTCTCTCTCTCTCTCTCTCTCTATATATATATATATATATATATATATATAAGCTAAACAGCTAACTGTTTCAAGCAACCATTTCATTACCGGCGGCTATTTAGTTCGATGGTGAGAGCAACGCTGTGTTGATGCAGCTACCCTATCAGTCGCTGGTTCGATATCTAATTGTTTATTCAATTTACGTTGTATTGGTCAAATGATATACTTACCGTGTAATAACGGAAGATTATTTCAAATAGTTTTAATATGATATAACGCAATTTATTATCATTCTGTCGGATCATACATCCATTCCTAATAACATAATTATCGCATTGGAAGAGAGAAATAGAACAGATATAGACCTTAAATAAGCAAAAATGGGAATTAGGAATTGAAACAGTCATTTGGGCCTTCGCATATATATATATATGGAGTCATCGTAAAATTTTCCATTATTTCAGTTCTATACATGATAAAATTTGCTGGTAAAGATCATCGAGGAGCATTATAGACACAGTGTTTCGATAAGATCGTCAACCCTGTCATTTTGTTTTCAGAGCCATACTGTTTCTAAATGATAATTTCCCTGAGAAATGAATTGGATGGGATGCACCGATTTCCTGGCTGCCACGATCTCCAGATCTGAGCCCATTGCACCCCTTATCTATAAGGACATTGAAGATCGATAGTCTTAAGAACGTATTCGTCTGAAAATGAAATAAATTATTTCACTTGGCATTTTTTACAATTTTAGAAATTCTGGATCGTTTCAAATTTCACAATAACTTTTATAATGACTCACACTCACACACACGCACACATACATAGACATGCATATACATATATATGTATATATAATTCATGGTTTTCCCTTTGTTTCAGTATGTTCGAAAGATTAGTCATCCATTGCAGCAGTTATACCAACTTGATTCCCATTTCCTTTGTCTTGGGATTTTACGTATCCATAGTGGTAGCCCGATGGTGGCAGCAATTTATAAATGTACCCTGGCCCGACAGGTAAGTACAATTAAGTCTTTGAAATAGATAATACAATAACCGTATCAATTTTAAAACATAATGAGCAGAATATAAGAGTGATTAGGCATGATATGTGCCGAACGAACCATTCTAAAAAAGTTTATAGAGTTACAATACTCATTTTTTTTCATTTTGAAGTCTGGACACACTGCATTATCATTCATTGAGTGTTCAAGCTTCAAAATGAATACACTAGTATACCAACCGTTAAAAATTAGAAAAAGGGTGACCTTTTTTCGGGTGTGCTCCTGACTAAAAAATCAGCACTCAAAAACCCTGACTTGGTCGTGCATGATAAGTACCCAACGAACTATTTGAAAAAAAGGTTTAGATTTTCGTTTTTTTTTTTTAAAGCTACAATTATCAATTTTCTGCTCATTATCAAGGCAATTGAAAAAATGAGCACTGTAGCCCTGGAAATAACGAAAATATCAACTTTTTTAGAAATGTTCCGTCGGCCACTCCTATACAATCTGGTAAAAGTACGTCGTGTGGTTAAACAACGTCAACGACTTCCAAATTTGGCCATCGTTCAAACGTATAAACATTGACGTGACCGGATCTGCAAAACTGCAATTTGATACTTCAGGAGATTTTGATTTAAAAAAACAAAATACATATGTACGTAAGTGCTTATGCATGCATTTATCTCAGTGTGTTTATCTCGGTTTATCTCTCTATCTGTATAGCTTAGTATGTTCGTATCTTTGCAGCGAGTGCTGATTTTCTAGGGAGTGATCCCCCTTAAAAAAATGACACAACACAATCTTCCTATTTTCTAGTAGCCAGTATATTCATATAACCGTAGAATCTCCTTCGTCAGAAATGCAACTAACAAAGGTGGCTAGTCCTGTTCTTTTTCCCTATTTCATTAAAACTTAGTAATGGATTACACACACACACACACACGCACACACACACACACACACATAAAGTGCTCTATACATTCAGCATCAAGTTGTTAATGTAAAACTTCAAATATGGTGTAATTGTGGATTCGCTTCACAAACACGTTTAAGTTTCTGTCCTTTGCCTGGAGGAATTTAAAAGAACAGAAATATAAACGTTTTGTGTCGCAAATCCACTATTTCCACACAAGTATATATATATATATATATATATATATATATATATATATATATATATATATATATATATATATATATATATATATATATATACTTGTATGGAAATAGATAAATAAATTTGCTTACAGAAAAGCAAAATCTAGAAATTAGATTCTGGAACTTTAATTTCATTTTATTTTATCAATTTGTTTTTAAACACAGTTTTAATCATATAAAATAGTGCCAATTTATCTATTACATAGCTGCAATCTATCCCCGCTCATTTACTATCATTCTTACTGTTTCAAAAGTCCAATTTAATTTCATATCACATGGTATAAACTGCGAAGACCGAAATCTGTATTGACTGAATTTCTAAGACAAAGAATTTTCATTATCAGAGTTTTAATCTTTCATCTTTATTGGTGCTTCTTATCACACCCTCAGATTATTACCGTTTACGACTGTTGAAGCAAGCACTTTGAATTGAAAAAGGAAGTAGTATTTTCCACCGAGATTCGAACCTCGTGTCTTGTATCCTGGGAGTTCTTCTGACATGGACCTCGCCTTTCCCAGTCAATCAAGAAGGACAAAGGAGATAGCGTAGTCAAATCTACTGTCGTACCGTTACTACTTCCTTTATCTCATTGAAAACCACTTTTTTATTCTCGATTCACGGTGCTTACTTCAACGGTCGTAGAACATACCGATCTGAACGTTGTGATAAAAAAATCAATAAAGATGAAAAACAAACAAGTCAAATTGAATAACGAAATATGTGAATATGTAAGAAAGTATCAGAAAATAATCTGATGTCCGTGTCCTCTTAGATTAGTTGATTAAAAAATGACACTTAGAATAGAGCAAATAATGGTATATTTTTTCAATTGCAGAACGCTATTCATGACTGTAACCTACCTTCACGGCAACGACGAGAGGGCCAGGATGTTCCGTCGGACGTTAGCCCGCTATATGATCTTAGGCCTCATTCTGATCTGTCGTTCTATCAGTGTTGCGGTAATGAAGAGATTCCCCACAATGGAACATGTCATTGATGCAGGTAAGGATTTTTCATTAATTGAGAGTATTATTATAAATATCGCAGATTTTGAATTTCATCAGGAATCAGTTAGTAATCGACCATTCCTTTCCCGAAACTGACTAATTTGCAGAAGGTTCGGGTGTTTACTAGATTGAAAGTGCATAGAAAGATGGAAAATGTCCTCCATCTCATTTTGAACTCCATCCATCAATACTATTTACTCTGGTTGTAAACACTCGTATATTGTTGCTCTCAATTATCTATTTAGCTGTAAGAATTTATTCTCGTGAGTGCAAACGCAATTCGCCCTAGAATATCCTCAGTGATTTCATTGAGACCTGCTGATTTCGGATATGCCTTTGTTTTTCTTCAGTGATGCGTAGTTCTTTGCCTTAAAAAATACAAACAAACGCACACACTTCACTACTTTATAATATATATATATATATATATATATATATATATATATATATATATATATATATATGTATTGCAATATTCACACACAGTCACATCTCACATACACACATATATAAATCCACACTCACACACACACATATATATATATATATATATATATATATATATATATATATATATATATATATATATATATATAAATAAGCCTGTTCATGCATACCTACCTTAGGTGGGAGCGACATAGTTAAGAGTAAATTTAAAACAACTATCCTTTTTAAACGATCTCTTTTTCTATGATTTAAAGATTTTAAAAAGATATTGAAACTCTTCATACATCTCGCCAATAAAAGATAGAAGAACTTACTTCATGGGAAGCATAGCGTTAGTGGTCGGTGTTACAGTCAAAGTGAAAGGTAGAACTTCGAATGCTGATTTCCAAGGTCAGCAGACAATTTTCTGTTAGGGAACTGGTACAACACAACCTATTTACTCCCATTTTAGCCTTGTACCGGACTAAGCTAGTCTTGCTGACCATTGCTTTTGCAGTGAGTTCGATTCCCATTAGGTGCCACAAACCTGTGGCCTTATGCCAGACTAAGCTTAACACAGTAAATATTCATAATTAGTTTGATCCTTCCTGGGTTTACCACTCTTGTGACCCTTGCCAAACTAGTCTAATCAGAGGTAACAAGTATCCTGCCCCATGACTGAGATAGTTGCGTTTTCTCGCCAGTATTTGAGATTAGTGTTCGAACCTAGGTAAAAAATAAGGACTTCAAATGTCAAGATAGTGAGACAAATAGCTCCTCTCCATTTGACAGATTGGCGTGGCCCGATCTTTCTACCCACGTTTGCTTTAAATTGGCTTTGTGCCGTATACAATTCAGCTTAATAGATATCAATAAATAAATGCCTTTAAGGATGTTGCTGACCTCAGACAAACTTGGGAAAAATTTTGCCAACCTAATTTCATGTCTAAATGACATTGTGTTATTGCCCAAATTAACTCAGCAATATTGTTTTCTTTTGAGATATTCAAATAAAAAAAGAATATGCCAATGTCCCCGATCTTCGATATTTGAAGATTTGAAGAACGCATAAATGATTGCATGTTTAGTATCATTAATTAGATATCACTGTTTATTGACAGCACTTATGGAATAACCAATTTGCATATCATTATGCGTATAATAGCCCTATTTCGTCTGTTGGTAACGCTTGCATTAATTCCTAAAGACTGAAAATCACATTCTCCCTGCTTTTCAAAACGTTTCTATCGTAAAATTATTATAATATATTCACTTTATTAATGTAATATCCCTATTCTACCAATAATTCCTACACTAATTACTGATCACTGGCAATAACTCGTTTCCTAATTGTCAACGCCCAGTATACAGATTGAGTATCGTCACCAGATAATATCAAATTTGGAAAGACAGGGGGAGGATACCCGGTAAGTTTGAATTCACACAAACGGTGTTGCAGTGATTACACACACACACACACACACACACACACACACACACTCGGAAAGACTGGCAAACTTTTCTTTCCTTACATATGACGCTTTCCGTCTCTGTTGAACTGAAATATGTTTCGATACATTGGGTTTCCTGGATGACACAGGGAGATTAACGGAATAATTTTCTACGCGCGTTTGCATTTTTATTCAAGTAGAGGTGTGAGAGAAGGGTTGCTATTGCCGCGTAAACCCTTTCGTTTATTGTCCAGTCCTTTTCTCGGCCGTACCTACACACCTGGAAGTTATCCTCTGAAAGTATTTCGATTAACAACAATCATCTATCGTATCAATATCCCAGCAACTCCACAGCCTGTGAGACTCCGTAATTACCCCCTGACACACACCACCACCAACGATTTGACTTCACAAGAAGGAGCACTCTTCCGTTTGCTTCCAGGATTACGTGGATGCTTCTTCAAAATTATCTGTTTCATGTTGAATCATAATATCTTTGTGTATTAAATACATACATGTATTGAATGTATATAGAGTTTCAGCATGAGTATATAAAATTGGGGTATCCAAAAAACTTTCGCTCTGTTTTTGTCGTTATATGGCACTGGGGGTATTTATAATTAACTACATTCAAAAAGACAACTTATCATGTCATATCAGCGTGCATCTATTTTTCTTCATTGTTTCTAACACAGATGATTGAAGAGAATAAGCAATATTTCTGGTAGAAGCTTTTTTCATTTTAAGAAAGGTAAAAATGTCAGTGTGGTTTCCACACAAGTAAAGCGAAAAAAAAAAACAAAAAAAACTACTGGACTATATTTCAGTATGCGATCTTGAAAACACTTGTCGCAGGCGATGAAAAGAGGATACTTTACATGAATGAAGAACATTAGGAATCAGGAGAGAGTGGAATGAACCACCACTATCTAAACCAAAAGCCGGTCTTCACTTGAAGAAGATGATATTGTATATTTGGCTGGATAAAAAGAGGGTTCTCTCCTGTGTGAAGCAAATACCTGACCAAAACAAGTAAATAAATTGAAAGCAACAATCAAGGAAAAGAATCCAAAATTAGTGAAGGAGGGGGGGGGGCGTAATATTTCATCAGGAATAAACTAGACAGAATATTTCTTTGGTGACTTGGCAAAAATTGTTACAGCTTTGCTGACCATTTTAAACTCACCTACTATATTCAGCTGATACTGCACCTTCAGATTATGATTTATTCAAGTCTTTAGAGAAAAAAATAGAATACAATAAAAGACTTCAGAATGCACTTTGAACAGTTCTTCATTCAGAAAGATGAAAGCTCTGCAACGATGGAATTATGAAGCTGCCTTAAAGATGGCTGAAGAATACGGTAAATATTTGATTCCATTGTTACTTTATTTCACGGCATGTGAGACCCACCCCATATTCCAACAGTGTGGGGTTGAACAATAAAAGTTACGTTAACCGGTTGAGCCATTTTGAGAAAAAGAGGGAGTTTAAATACGGTAATGTTGTCAATATTCAAGAAATGTATTTTCTCTCTGCCTAATAAAAAGAATAAACTTTTTGGTTACCCGAGAGTTGCAGTCAAATAATACAGATGTGTGACATCGTAACTCTATTGAATATGTTTCAAGTATACAATAAACATTGCTGATAATCATTTGTGTTGATCTTTGTGAAAGACACGTATACACTGCACTGTTGAATGAGTACATGGTAAAATGATTATATGTTGCAGATAAAAGACCGTTGATGTATTGAACATTATCCTTACAAGTCCTGTGGATTTTTCTCCAGGTGTGGTAGATCTCACTACGTAACTTTGCCTTGTATCGTTCATGTTGTTATTCCTTTGGACTTTGGTTTTTAATGTTGTATAGTTCGCTATTTTCTATTGTAACAGTTTGGCACATTATTATTTTGTTTGTTTTAAGTTCTGCGTGTTCAGCGCCTCGTCCGTCAGTACACCATTCTCCTGGTTTTTCATTTTGCAAGATTATTGTGTTGAGTTGCATGTATTTGTTTATTTTTTCCAAAAAACACATTCCGTTTTGGGGGTGTTTTCAAATTATTCATTGAATAAGCAATAAACACGCACACACACACACACACACACACACACACACACACACACACACACACACACACACACGCACGTTAATTTTAATCTAAAAAGAAATAATCAGCTTGACTTCTGGGGGAAATGAAATAATGATAAATTCTCAAGAAATAAAACCACTCATTTAAAATTCTCTCCAAAGCTAAGGATATTCAAAGTATCAAGCAAATTTGCTATTTAGGTCTTAGATTCCGTAAAAATACCGACCTAGCAAAATATATGTGCACAAAAACAAGACAGAATTAACTTTTTCAGGGAATATAAGAATTAAGGTAATAGATGGTGCAACATAATCTTCTTTCTTTTTCAAATCAGCATATTTATGTTATCTTAAGACACAAGTCCCAAAGGAGTTTAAAGGCTGGTTTCTGTTGCATGCATCAGCTTGATAATCCTGGAAAGAATCACTAAGCTGACTCAAATCTGGTCGAGACCAAGACTTTATTCCTACAATTATTTTATGATCAAGCCTTTGGCAGGTTGAGAGTCCATCGGAGGAATATCATCCCATAGCTGAGAGTACATTCAATTAGCTGCTGAGTGCACAGGGAAATTTTTCTTAATGAAGAGTTTTCCACACTTTTCATTCAAAGCGGGAATCGATCTTCTGTGTGAGACAGACGCACTGATCATTACATTATCAGAGTAGACGATATAAGTCAGAGCAAAAATCCATTTCTTCACTAGTAACAACTATGCACGCGTAAGTTGTGTTATATGTATTTATTAAACCTACCCTAGTACGACGTGGAGAAACACCTTATTATGATCGAAATAACTACAGTATTCGTTGACTACGAAACGAGACTAGCTTGCTTCCACGGCGAGCCGCTCTCATTGATATTTACTCAGTTCTACTTAGAATGACACAAGGTTACTATTACGAATCGGTCAGTGAAGATCAGAATCATTATGCAGTAGTTATGGTTTGTTAACCATTATAACGTGACGAGGCTTTCGTTTGGATGGTTAAGTTGATGCAAAAATACTCAGCAGTTTTTTAGACAGATGCTTTAATTCATATAAATTCACAGACTCAATATTCAGTCATTTAAGTATTTTTTCATGCATACGCCATCTTTAAGGGGTATTGCGTATTCCATCATTGATAGAATGATTATGGGTCGATCGGAGAATCTTTCATAACTCGAATTGTCGGAAGGATTATCGTATGGAGCGAAAAAAATGATTGTCTGAATTTGACTGGAGAATATGCTGCATATAGAAGGATTTTTTATTTCATATCCATCATCATTGAATGCACTGCTGATGCAACAAGAGGATAGGCATTAACGTTGGGGAAATTTACTTGCCGACTTACTTGCTCTGTCTAATTTTTCTGTTCTAACGCGTCATTCAAATGAGCAATTTGTTCACTGTAGAGCTTCTCAGGAACAGTTTGTCCAGATCCCAACAATTCATAAGCAATAATTTCTTTTGAATCCCACCAAAAGGACAATCTTTCGCCAGTAGATTGCATTTATATATATACATATATAATTGGAATGAGTAACCGTCAAGACCCGTGTGTGTTTGTTTCCATAGGTAAACAGTTATACACTATTTTGGTAATGATCATTTTTTCCAAAACCATCAGCGAAAGTGCTCGATGAACTTTCATCGTAGAAAAGAGTTTGTCCAAATTTCAACTATTCATAATCCTTTGAATCCCATCAAACATAGAAAAAATTTTCTCCAGTAGATACTGTTCACATACACACACACACATAAATAAGTAACTGTTAAATCTGGCATGTGTTTGTTTCTATGGGTAAACCGTAGTTTTGTATTTTGGTAGTGATCATTTTCCCCCCAAATCCTCAGTAATAGCGCTCAATGACATCTTGAAGTAAAAACTCAGTTTTTAAGATGGATTTTGTCAGAGCAAATATTATAGAAAAAAAAACCCTAACAGACTTGTTGTTCTCTAATCTTTCTCTTCCACATTGTCAAATTACTACCACTATTTTATCAAATTACTTCATATCCACACGAAACACAGACGCACACGAACACACACACGCACAAACACACACACACACACACACATATATATATCACGTTTGATATATCATTCAATTTATATGATAAATAACATGATGTATATGTATTGCATGTTGTATTTCTTTCTTTACAAATGCTTTAATTATTTTTATTGCTTGCTTACCAAAAATCTTTCTATCGATTATATTTGATTTGAATGGTCGTTTTTGTTTCATTATAATATCTTATTATACTGTCTTATTATACTATCTTATAATACTGTCTTATTATACTAGTACTTGTACTAATCTACCGTTGTTTGAGTTTGGCTTTACGTGATATGGAAACATGTTATTATCTTAATATCTATTTATTTCATAATAATATCTATTATTCATTTAATAAAGGCTACCCGACTTGAAAAGATCATTATTCTTGGAGATAATTGGTCTCCTTAAATCATAAATGCAGTCTGGAGAAAAAAAAATCTTTTACACACACACACACACACACACACACACACACACACACACACACACACACATTCATACACGCACACACAGGTAGATACAAGGGATTACCCAAAAGTTTGCAGAATTTGACCATGAAAAATTTGCTCATTCTAGCCACCTTGGTTCAATCGTCTCCTTTGAAATAATCTGAATGTGTACATCGATTCCAGTGTTGTTTTTTTTTTCTCCAAAATTACATGCATTGCTCGAAGACAAGCTTCTGTTCACGTGCAGCATTTTAGATTCCCCGAACTTTAGATTAGCGCATCGTACACGTACACACATGCTCACACATATGGATGTATGGCATTCAGCGATCGTCTTGTAGTGAATTCACTGATAACTTTATTGTTATGGCCCTTTGTCAGAAAGAGCAAAGCTTGGTGATTCTGTCCATCTGTTTGCCTCCGTCTATTTGTCTGTATACCCACCCTCTCTCCCTCTCCCCCCCTCTCGCACACACACATACATATATATGGCGATTTTTTCGGACAATATTGGGAAACCGAATATTTGGAAAAAAAAAATATACATATATTTTGTGTATCATGTTTCGAGTGTTATCGACTTGTTTTCATACGCAAAATGTGGTAAGTTGATGAACAGGCGAAAGATGCAAGGTTTTGAGGGGCAGGATAGGGTTTGATTGTAGTTTCCATCTGTGGAAAGTAAACAAAGGATTTTCTAACGTCGGGGTCAGAGTTCAAAAACGGGGTTCGGTTGTGTGTGGGAGCGGAAATAGGAGAAAGTTTTAAGTGAATATTTGTAAGGGGGTTATTGACAAAGGACCGTGTTAACGTGTGTAGCGCATCTCAATACGTGATATATGTGCATGGTGATCTATGTGTTATGTGTATGTGTAGGTGAGTCATGTGCGGGAAGGTATATATGGATGAGTATGTTGTCGAAGAGACGTAGGGTTTTCATTGTGTGGTGTTGTATTGGTGGCTTCTGTGTGTATGTGTGTGTTGGGGATAAATTGAGTGTGCGTACGGCAGGGAGTATCAGTAGACGTGACACTGGAGAAAAAAGTAGAATGTCTGCTGAGTATTCTAACGTATCTTAATAGGTTGCATGTAAGTAACGTAGGGGGTGTATCGAGGGCGTTACTGAGCGAAAAGTTATCTGTGTGCCTACGTCGTACTTTAATGTGTTGGTATGTGTGTAGTTGATCTGATTTTTTAAACTTGTGTACGTGATCTGATTTTTTTTTTAAAAAAAATGAGTAGATTTTGTATTTTGCCTATTTTGAATTGTGTCGACTGTATATTTCGGTTTTGTACTAACCTGCTTCAGTAGGATGTTGCATGCATCTAGTGTTGTCTCTTGTGAGGTTGTTCTGTATCGATAAACCATTCTGCACCGATATCATTTTTGCAATGTCTTTGGATATTTGCAGAAACCAGGGCGTTATTTTATTGTGTTGTTTGTGACGATAAGTACTGCACACATACACACACATGTATATATATATGTTTATTAATGTTATCTGTTGATTGTAGTGGCGTGAAACTGATCAGTAACAACGAAACTGGATATATATATATATATATATATATATATATATATATATATATATATATATATATATATATATATATAGTGAAAGACTCGTTCTTCAGACAATTTCAAGATTTAAAGGGTGACATTTTACGCGTTGAATCATTTCTATTCAAAACTAGCTTATTCAATTATTTTACTTTGACATTTCAATGTCCAAAATTCATTGTAGTCCTCACTTAGACAACTTCCACAAACATTTGCTTTGATTAAATATAAACAAGTATTGTCAATTTCATCGGTCAGCTAATGACTTAAAGTGACTTTTATTTTCACAAGGTGATGCGTGTACAACGTGCAGGAATGAATTGGAACTAGCTTAGAGAAGATACAGGTGTCATATTTGTTGAGGATTAACCTGAGATTAATATCGTGTAACTTGTAAATCGCCAGGTGTGCCAAGACTGTCAGTCCTTAAGTTGTATTTTATTTAGTTCATATCCAAATCTGCTTTGACTTGTGTTTGTGTGTTAGCGGTGAGAAGGGGAATTTTGTTCTTAAAAAAACTGAGACGCTTTTTTAATGGGTCGGTTGATTTTTCCCTTTATACAAGGTAAGCTTTAACTTCTTAGCTGCATAATTTCATGAAATCTTGTTTTGCAACCAGTGCAGTGATGGTTAACAAGCTTGCAACCATTATTATTGTTATGAGTTCGATCTCACCATGTGTCATGCTACTATGGCTTTATGTAAAACCAAGCTATATTTATATACAGCTCAGTAAATACTGAAGTAGAATATACTTGATATTTGTTAAGTTTAGCCCAGTTTTACATTAGGCAACAGTAGTGGGGTATCCAGAGAGGATTGAACTCATTACAGTCGTGATGGTCAGCATCACAAGCTTCTAAACCCTTATTACAGTGGATGTGAAACTAGAGATTTCACGAAATTACTCGAATGTTCAGAGATTTCACAAAGCCCTTACGAATAACACCATATCACTGTAGCATATATACATCACGCTTTGTTGAGTTCTATCGAGTTTTACACCCACCAGTCTGAAAATTACCCCCTATGTTTTCCCAAAACAAAAAATATCGAGTTGAAGAAGCAATTGTTTTTGGAAGAGGTGGGCCCAGGCGGAGGTGATGGGAAGACAGTTAATTCAGATTCTTCTTGGGGAAATTAATGAAGGGAATAGATCATCAATTGAAAGAGTGTTGGGAGAGAAGGATGATGATGATGATGATGATGATGATGATGATGATGATGATGGGTCTTCTGGAAATGAAAAGAATATCCATGTTAATGATTTTGCTAAGATAATGTGCAAGCGGGGTTAGGATTTATTTTTTTCAAAATTGAATTTTAAAAGTTAACATAATTGTTGTGTGAATAGTAATACATTTTTTTTTGTTTTCTTACGATTTTTCGTCTTTAATTACGTCATGATCTGAGATGTCCTTCACAGCAGGGCTTCTCAAAAATTTTTTTCTTTCGTTACCTTTTTGATGATGCAAAGTTTTTCACGATTCTTGTTGATGAGAGGAATTTTTTTGCGGCCCCTTAATCACTATTATAAAAGCAATAAGTATTAAAACTGTATATAATGAGTCTAATCTAGTCATAAGCTAAACAGTAAGTAAACGTAGAGATAAATAGCCACTAAAAAGTTTTTAAAAAATTCGATGAATTTATAATCTAGATTTTCTGGTGTTTATCATGAGAAAAAAATAAACTATTAAAAAAATTTGTAAAACGTAACAAAAATGAATTTACTTATTTTTAATTAGCGAATAGCATTAAGTCATTTTACAATAAGCACGATAATAAATGCATTTTTGTATGTAGAGAAAACAAACCATTAGTTACATAACAATTATTTTTTTTAAATTAAATATTTTCAAATATTTCTATGCCCCCCCCCAATAATCTTTACACGAACTCCGAAGGATCACGACCCCTACTTTGAGAAGCCCTGCTTTCCAGAATATTTAATGATTAAAATTTCTCTTTTACGTATTCGGTCTTCAAATTTTTTCGCACTCTCTATTGCATCTGCTTCCTCCCGTTACAGGTTTCATGACAAAGGAGGAAGTGGAAATATGGGAAGGTGTGCGATGTAAGTACCATAAGTTCTGGGTGCCGCTCACCTGGGCCAACAATATGTTGGTCACTGCCAGAAGAGAGGGACGCATTGAGTCCGACTGGGGGATGCGCATGATAATACAGGTAAGAACACCTGTTATATGATTAATGTCAATCTAAGTGGGACCCCTTCAGGTGAGCCGAACGAGAAATGCCAGTCACTATATCTTAATATAATCTTAACCTCCCACCGATCTTATGTGTCATGGTGTGTGAATGGCATACAACCAATGCGTCCTCCCGATAGTCACCTATGGAGCTGGAAACTGGAACCTAACTAAAAGATTAACCTTCAAACCGAGAACTATGCAAAGCACTCATAAGAGAATCGTGCTCAACCTCACATAGTGAAATCATAAGACAGCATAGTATATTGGAGAAACGATAAGAGTCGGAGATATCATAGGAACATTCAGAAAACTCAAACAGCAATGGGCTGGATATGTTCCAAGAATGTCAGACAGCCGCTGGACATCACGACTTATGACGTGGATCTCCAGTGATCATATGAAAAATTGTGGCCGACAAATAAGTAAGATGGCGTAACGAGCTAGATAGATTCAGAAAGTACTGGCTCTGCGATGCCCGTGATTGAGAGGTCTGGCGAATCTTGGGGAAGGTCTATGTCAAACGACGGACGCCAAAAGGTTGGCAGTGATGATGATGATGATGATGATGATTAATATTCAATATTTATTCTTGTTGTCCTTTGTGGGTTGTGGGTTGCAAGCTAGTGGTTGTCTTAAATCAAATCCAAAAAATAAATATGAAAACTAAAACAAATTGAAAGAAAAAAAAATTAAAAAATATAAAATTAATTAAATATGTAAAAATGATAAATAAAATCAAAATCTAAAATTCAAAAATCAGAAATAATAAATACAAATTATAGATTAATAAAATTCATAAAATAAAATGCTAATTATCAATATACTATACAATAAAATAATACAGATTCATAAAATACAATTGGAGTCGTATGTTGAAAACTAGTGATTGTTGCATTAATGAATCAATTTCGTTACGAAATTGGCCTAACATATAATTTTAAATTATGCAATTCATAAGATTATTTATAATTATAAAATATATAAAATTATATAGTTCTGAAATTAAAATTGGTTTGCACTAGAGAAGTCTCCGTTCCAAAAGTGGAACCGCCGGTCATGATTGTTATCGAATCATTTTCCGTCTATCGTATAAAACTGCAGTCTCAAAATATTTCGGTTACTTCACTTCAGGGTTGCCAATTTAGATATTTCACATCTATAGGACGAATCCATGGGAGATAGTTCACAGAAAATGAAGAAATATATTTAGTCTTTAATATTTCATTTATCTTTATGAAATTTCTCGAGAACTGCTCACCCAAACAACTTCAAACTCAACACAGCACCACCTTGTGTGCTGACACATGTATATATCTAGTATCTTCGTGAAATGACTTGTTGTCGAGTAATTTCTCCAATTGTAGTTAGATGATTAACTATTGAAGATGAATCACTGTTGAATCAACATCATGAAGTCAATCTATCTAAGTTTTGCTAACCTACTGATTCTCAAAAGCCTCTGAAAAAGGAATAAGTTGAAGAGGTCTTTACTTCCAACTGAGGTTACTGTTTACTTGGACAGTTTGTACAGACTCAAGAAATGAAATGAAATGGTCTAACCTGAGCAGCCAAACATAGGGGAATCGTTGGTGTCAAGGAAGCAATTTCCTATTCATCACAGCTCATTCACATCTTTAGGGGTCACTTCTTTGAAAAAAAATGGGCTGCATAAATTGGTAGATAAGTGTCTATTTCAAATTCTTTTTTGTCCAAACACTTCTAGCATGTCTCAAAAATGCTATTTCGAATTGTTAAAAAGTTTTAGGTGAACTTTTATCGCCTATTTTCCGTAACTATTCATATTATTGAAAGTTCAAACGTTTGTAAGCCTCTCTCCCCAAGCCAAAAAGATCGGTAATTCTACACCATTCCATCCTCAGCTGACTGATAGTTGACGGTACCAATTGTTAATAATGAGTACGCTCCTGTATGTATTAAGTGACTTTTGTATTCCCAAACCTTATAGTTGGCGACATTTTGTGTTAGGTGTAAGTGAACATAAGCAGCCTCAGCCAAAATTCGAACCTGGTTCGCCAATTCCACTTTCATTGGTGATTATCGTTATGCTATTTGGTACCTCCAAATGTACCCAGAGTATAAGTATACATAGCAAAAATACAAGTATATTTGAAAGAGGGAAATCATTTTTTAAAGACTTTTTCCAATCAATAGTTCTAATATACTAAACAACATATAAATAGGTATGCTTCAGAGATTAAGTCCTTCTCTGATCATAAGCTACGATCTATCAATGACAACTCTCATAGTTATCATACTCCATGATTTTCTGAGCTGGGAAAGGTTATAATGAATCTTTCTCGATATGAGATGAACACGACTTTCCGGTCAATGTATTTGTATCCTAATGATACACTTAACAAACTCCCGGTTGTTTAAATCATAACACCGGTTTTCCACCATATGTCATTCACACCACTCTTCTACAATGTGTTAGTAATGCTCTATTTGAGAGTGACTTCGACTTGACTCTCAAATACAGCATCACTAATTACTCATGGCACTCAACTGCCAACCATTTATACACCCTGGTGCTTAGTCGAACAGAAACGACGAGAGGTGACATCAGAGTTGCGGTGAGGGTAGTCTTCATTCAATTTTCTGACAGAAAGAAAATCCAATCCTTTCTGGTTTGACCATGATTCTTTACGACGCATTTTGCATATTTTCATCAACAGAGTAAAATTTCTAAAAACACCGTTGTATTGTTTGTTTGTAAACAACCATATTAATTTCAAAATATTTTGTTTTTCTTTCTTTGGCAGCAATTGGCTGATTTTCGCGACAAATGCTCACTTCTTTTTGTGTATGATTGGATCACAATTCCACTGGTTTACACGCAGGTTGGTCTATTCTTCCATACATTTACTAAATTATTTCATTTAATACTTTTGCCATATGCAAATAACATGAAGTAACAATGTATTGCATTATTTACTAAAATTCATGATCTATTTATAATGGTAATTGCCTTATAATGGGTACTGTGTCTAGATGTATGAATCTCAAGTTAAAAAAAACGTATTATACAAGTTTAAAAACATCAATTTTTTGTTCAACGAAACTTTTGTGAAGATGTCATTTCATTATTGATATTTACTAATATAAGCTTAGGGGGAAGGAGATGGGGGAAAAACATCTGGTTACATCAATCTTCCAAGTGAGGGCCTGTCAGCCTGCTTGAAAATCAACTTTACAAAATCCCATCTTTTCACCAGAGCTCAAACACCAACCCCTGCAACTGAGACAGATACAAGATATCCTTCTTTATGTGTTTGAAAAAAGCTCGCAGATCATCAGTTTTACGTACAGATCTGTTGTTTATAATCCAGTCTAAAAATGTATTTGCCTCTTGTTCCAATTTCTGAGAGAAATAATTGTTATGTACTGAGATTGCACGAAAATGAATAGAACTCTCGTTTGGCGAATGACCAGACGAACAACAATACATTATACATTTACACACAGTAATCCGTGAAAATGTATGACTTTCTCTACGGGCGTTAATTACAAGTGTTTCTCTTTCAATAACCACTCAATAGAAGGAAACTTGCATCGTCATATTTTGTGACGCCTTTCTTCTGGTGTTATTCTGAGAATCTAAAGTGAATAAAAATTATCAGCAATAATTAACCCAGTGTTGCTAATGAGATTTGAAGAGAGTCATTAATTTTAGACTAAAAAGATTGTGAAAAAACCTTTAAAGTATAAAGGTCCCCGACAGAAAACAGTTGAGTGAAAGAGAGAGGGAAAATTAGTTGTTTATCAGGACCGTTAACTCAGAGTCATTCGATTTTTTTTTATTCAAACCGTTATATAAATTCAGTACAAGAACCAATATAACAATTTTAATTTCAATCGGTTCAGTAGTTACAAAATTCAATATTGTTTGCATGTTGGAATATGGTTATCTTAATATAAATATCAACAAACAATCGGATCGGTCGTAACTCATCAGGGGGTTTTATCACCATTATAACCAAATTTCAGCAAACCCAGTCAAAATATGAGAAAATTCCCCAATTACAATAAAAAAAAAAACAAACAACGTTTTTGCGTATAAAATGTAAACAAATAATCATATCAACGATAACTCACCATCTTCATGGTAGAATCTCTCCACAAACCTACACACAAAATTTCATTGAAATATATTAAAAGATAATGAAGTTATCCAATGAGAAAAATGACACGACGACGACGACAGACACCCATTGCAAATGATAGAACCTGACTACTTTTTTTTTACCGGGGACAAAACTATTTCCTGTGACTTTTGGATTCGGGTTTGAGCAACTATCAATGTAATTTTGATTATAAAAACATCTACAAATTATTAGACAAGGTTTATGTAATTGGAATTGAAGATGAAATTTTCTTCACATTGCTTCACAGACTCCGACATCTACATGTGGTCTGCTTGTACTGCTACACTCATGGCTGCCATTTTGATTTTTGTTTATGACTAGATCTGGCCTCGAGTCTTGGATTAAGTTATCCGTCAGAATTTCGGAATCCATAGTTTTATTCTTACCATTCTTTCAGTCACTCACACGCTTAATATTTTAAAACTTCTTTTCGTTTCAAACGAACAGCGTTTCTGTGACACAATTGTCTATTGTTATGGCAACGGGTTATCTCACTTTACAACCCTTCTATTATTTTATTAGCTCTGTTAAAGTATTTCACATGGACCAATCCATTATAACTTTTAGATGATAACAGGACTCTGATCAGACAAGCAACCCCCATACAACAAAATACCGATTTACTAATTTGGATTTTGTATAATAAGATGGGCTATGTAATAGTATTTCGCATGGACCAATCTATTATAACTTTTTGGTTATAGCAGGACTGACCTGACAGGCAATCATCATAAAACCAAAATTATTAAATTATCATTATTATTGAATTAAATTATAACTATTATTACACAGTCGCCTGATGGTCACCACTGGAGACTGAGTGGCAGCAAGTCTCCTCAAGTCTCCAACCGCCCTCTTCACACTCTTTATTATCATTATCATTATTATTATTATTATTATTATTATTATTATTATTATTATTACTATTATTCATTGAGTTTTCACACTGATAATAACTGATACATTTCACAAGAGATTTAGTGACAACAGGTCTCTTCAATACCCCAACTCTACATTTCGTAATCTTGCTTTCATCCCTTGAATTTTCCTCTTGCCAGCCTCTTCGGAACTTTCTTGTACGTGCATTCCATTGATAATGAGTACAACTGTTAATATCAATACTTGTCATAATTATTATTGTTGTTATTTTTGTTTTCTTATTTACTTTATTATTGATGACTCTTTTTTTTCAACTATTGTTTGTCGTTGGCAGGTCGTGACCCTGGCTGTGTACACATTCTTTGCCGCGTGTCTCGTAGCCCGCCAATACCTGGATCCAGATCGAGGCTATGAAGGGTTTGGATATGATTTGTATGTGCCTGTCTTTACTTTGCTGCAGTTCTTCTTCTACATGGGTTGGCTTAAGGTGAGAATACTAAAACTAAACTTAACAGAAAATATCTTGTCTCTGGTAAGCCATGATTGTTGAGCGATAAAAATGAGTTAACAGGAAAAAAATCAATCTGCCATAACTATTGTCCAGATGGTCATAACTGTGAAAAATGTTGCACTCAAAAAAAAAAAAACCCAAACATTTTCTGTACAATTGAGAGGAGTGTGTGTGCAAAATTTCAAGTTTCTACCATGAACTGTAAGAACTTGACAACGGCCTGATAAATACATAGACGGATACATACAAATGTTAGAACACAAGAATAACCTTAACCCAGCAACAGTGATTAAACTGGTTTGTTGTTTTAGCGGTAATCAATAAGTAATTAGCAAATTCTAAAGACCGGGTGCAATATACTCCTGAAGAAAGCCGAAGTTAAAAAATAACAAAGACAAAGACGACAACAAAAACATGCAAAATAAGAAATCTTCAAATTATAAAAAGCACGAAAGATCCAGTTGCGTTTTCTTTATTTCAAATTTTTGGAGTATGTGTTTTTTTTCCTTAGTAATCCTGACGACAAAGTTGATACGAAAAGTTTACAAAAGGAAGTTCAACATGAAACTATATAATTGAAAAAAAGTAATTAGCAAATAGACGATTGGTGTTTACAGTTTTAATTTTCTCTGTAGGTGGCTGAACAACTTATAAACCCGTTCGGGGAGGATGACGACGATTATGACATCAATTGGTTGTTAGACAGACACACAGCAGTAAGAACAACAGCTTTTTTTTCATCTTTCTTATTTTACAAACACACGTATAAATGCATTTTATTTTATGGCATATAAGACGCATTTTCACTTTGAGAGAATAGCGAAAATGCTTCAATTCACTAAAATAATGTGTGTGTGTGTGTGTGTGCAGCCTATAGCAGCCCCATTTTCTTCTATTTGTTCATTCTATTCACGTTGTTTATGCTAAGTGATACATTAACCGTGTAATAACGGGGGACCATTACAAATAAGAGTTTTTATATAATATAAGGCAATTTATAATCATTCTTCCGGATCATATATATCTATTTATTATTGCATTGTGTTATATATATATATATATATATATATATATATATATATGTTATATATATATGTTATATATATATATATATATATATATATATATATATATATATATATATAATGTTTGCGTTGTGGATGTGAAGTGATCCGACGGATATATGACGTATCATGGGTAAACAATTGGATGAGAACATTGTAAAATTATACATATATATATATATATATATATATATATATATATATATATATATATATATATATATATATATATATATATTGTCAACGTTTTATTAAGGATGAGTTATGAATGAAGAGAGCTTGATGTACATGTAAATAGATGTCATAGAAAATTCAGTGCTACGCGATGATTCTGAATTTCATACCAGGAGGTACAATCGTAGACTGTCGGACGATTGCGCCAGGCATGAATCTTAGAGTCAACCCCGAAACATTGGATTTTCTATGCACACACATACACCCATATTCTCTCTCCCTCTCTTTCTCACACACACACACACACACATATACATATATATATATATATATATATGTGTGTGTGTGTGTGTGTGTATATATGTTTACTTCGTCTCAGAAATTCAAACAGAGCTTATCAAATAACATTTTTAAAAGTGCATTTATTCAAAATATTTAAACAGTAACTCCATTTTTATGAGAAATATTAGGGAAATGAGTCGGATGTTTGTCTCGAGCAACACAAAACAAGAATAGCTAAAGCTCCTTAAAGACGTGAGTGCTTGCTAGTGAAAAGATTATCAATGTATGAAATGATCATCTTTGTGTATCCGAGAATTCGCAATGAAAAGGAGGAACGAGGAAAAACCTGGAGAAGAACGCTGAACATCCTACGCATATGCGCAAAGCTTGATAGTACTATACCAAATGGACAGAATCAGTTCTTTTACGGCAGTTAGAAAGACGGATTCCGAATAAACTTGAATCTATGAACGAGTGCAATAAGCCACTTATTCTATTTTATTCTTCTCTCTTGGTCTACTATCGATTAATTCTTCATGTTCCGTCCTGACAAAATATATGGAAAAATGTCGAAACGTTTTGACGTCTTGTCATTTTGGGAAACAAGAAGAAATCTCTGGCATATGCAGAAGTTTTCCCTCACAAGATTGGAGGAATCTTTGTGATTCTATATGTGTGTGTGTATGTGTGTGTGTGTATGTGTGCATACACCACGGTTACTCGACAACTGGTCATTGTACGAAGTTGCCATTCACCATATAAACTAGTCAGCACACATGACATTGTCGAGTTTAAAGTTTATTGGATGAGTGGTTCTTTAGAAATCTAATAAAGATAAATAAAATTTAAAGATTTTTGATTTTCCTGGATCAATTATTAATTATCAACTTTCGCTGTCTAGAATTATCTGAATTTAGATGTACAATATCTAATTTTGCATCGCAGAACGGAAGTAACCGAAATACACCGAAGTGGTAGTTTCGTGCAACGGGCAGAAAATTGATTTACATGACAATTTTGGCAGGTTGCTCTTAACATCATCAAGTCCGGCCCCACCCAAACATGCAAATTTGAGACGAGCATTTCCTAAGTCTGTAAAATACGTTGAAAATCGTTTAATAAGCACCAAGAAAGCAAATTCAGTAGACGAGATTGGCACATTGTACCTTGTCTACCGAATGTGCTCAGTTCGTCTGCTTTCTCACTCAAGATGGTCACGTGATCTTCTTGCTATAACCCAATGTTCATAAGTTTAGCTCTCATTTCTATAATGCCGTTACGCACGTATAATCTAATATACAATATCCCAACAATATTTTTGTACGGATATATATCCGATTTAAATTGAATAAATGTCAGAAACACACAAAACGATACATAATAGATATCTAAGTTGCTTAAATTTCAATTGGAGATAAATTGTGTTGCATCAATCTTACAAATAGGTCTACCTGCCTTGAAAATCAGCAATGGAAACCCCGGTTTTAACTTTTGGTCGAACACCGATCTCTAGCCTCGGTGGGAAATAGGCAACTATCTCAGCTCTTTGGTGGCCCAATTATAGCCTATAGCAAAGAACTTTCTTTTAAATGTTTCGATAGAGATTTTGGTTTTGTAAATAGTAAATATGTCGTGATCTTTCCGTAACTGTGTTTTTGTAGGTTGCAATGGCTTTGATCGACCAATGTTACGGTAAGCATCCACCATTGATTCGAGATATGTACTGGAATGAAAATGTCGAAGAGCTGCCTTACACCGAGGCATCGTATGCTTCCAAACGACCAAACTTTCTTGGATCTACTTACAATATCGCGTAAGTTACAATGTTTATATTTTTGAAAATCTTCATTTTATTGTCACTTGGGCGCCGAGAGTTGACGGGATCACACCTCCGTTGGTCCCACCAAAGTTTTGACTTGGTTTCCGACCAAGCTGTTTAGATCGTTATGTAAATTGTTGATTCAAGCTCTAAAGTATATTCATTTTTGCGTTTCTAAGAGTTTCTTAGTTTCTTCGTCTTCCTCAAGGCAGTAACTAAGAGGAGAAGAAATTTTTCAAAGAAAGGACAGCGTTAACTTTAGCTACTATTACTATCTGTATAAAACTGAAAATGCGACTCGGCCGTAATATTGCTATTTTTAAGTAACAATGTTGGTTGTGTAACAAGTTTCTAGATGGCAAAATAATACTTTTCAATCCAAACTTTGAAGATTGCTGTAAGAACATTTTATATTTAGAGCCAAGACAACCGTCGAAAATCGGCTAAATGCTTATTCAGCCTAAGACTATATTACAAAAGAAAACTGAAAACAGAAATCAGATGACCATAGTCCTAAGATTACGTCTCCAATGTTGACATAAGGTTCATTAACCACTGTTATCACCGAAGAAGAATGCCCATTTTTCGTTTGAATTTCTGAGATGAGGTAGTGCAATTCATTAATTCATTTTCAAAATGGCGCTTCCGTTTTTTTTATCGGTCTCGGCTGGTTGGCACTTTGGCGTTCCTTAGGTCTATGCTGCATTCAGTAATCTTCAAGGAGTTTTGGATGGGACCCTTCATTCCGTCCAGAATGTTATAGTGTTACACAGTGCGATGTGCGCTAGAGGCGGACCGGAAAGGGCACCCATCGAAACATTGTGATGAGGACAACAACAATCGGAGAGATAATCAAAAAAGTAAATAAAGCAATTGAATTGTTAAACATAGATTAGGAATTCAAGAAATGCGTTTTTCTATCATCAATCAGATATTTATAAAAACATTTTGCTACAGCTATGTACAATCATGGCAGGGTCAAACGCCACTCCTACTTCGGTTCCGACTGAATATGATTACTGCAATTTTTGTATTATATATATATATATATATATGATAAATAAATTCTTTGATATGTAAGATTAGCGAGTTTAGCTCCGTCGGTAAGCGAACCAGTTACCAATCTCTTAGTCATGATGTTAAATCACGGTGGGGAAATATCAATTTCATAAATTTATCAACTTATTTTAATGAAATAACCCCAAGCGTATTTCTAACATAAATTTCCGTAGACATGTACGATTTGTCAGTTTAGATCAGTCGGTCAGAGAGTCGCCTACCTCCCAGTTGGTCATGGTTTCCAATCATGATAGGAGGATGTTAATTTTATCTATCGGTAACAGAGAAAGAGTGAAAGGTTAACTCCCATATATTTTGTGAGGATCGTTGTTAGTATGGTTCAAAAACTCCTGCCCCCGACTCGGGCAAAATAACTACTGTTGTCTTGGATGATAAGGAATAATTTAGTGATAAAGAAGCAAGTGAATTTCAAAATGAATGATACTTTAAATAATTATTGGTTCGTTCAACTCACGACTAAAGAGAAGAAAACCCAATAATAGTGGAATGCGTGATGGTAAGATAATCTACCAATCATGAACTCTGTCCTCGGAAGGTATCCAACAAACAGGCTTCAATTTAGCTCCGTGAAAGGTTTGATGGTAAGATAATCCGTTAATCGAGTTCAATAACGATGGAATTAAGTCGATCTTTGTGAAAAGCAAGTTAGATAATCTATTGATTTTCACAGAGCCAAGTTGAAACTCAATGGAGTAGCGTTAGTTTTAATATCAGAAACCATCAAGCGAAGCTTTTACAAAATCTATCAACATGGGTTTCTTCAGAGGTCTGACAATTCAAACATCGTTATGTCTAAAAAAAACGTTGTTTTTATTTTACTTCCACCCCAATAACTCCAAGATTCGTTGAAGCATGGGTCAGAAATAAGGGATAAGCCTCCGAAGTTCGATCTAGCATCTTCAGCAGCCTGTCTCTCCGTGACAGCTGCCTTATCTATTAGTCTACTCGGACCAACCGACAGCAGTCATCTAAATATAGGCATGTAGCTGTATTCTTTATTTTGACCAAAGCCTTTGGCTTATTCTTCATTTCTGATCCATGATGTCTACTTACGATCATAGAATGATGACCTGATAGTTACGATTAAAAGCAACTAGAATCAAGATGAAATAGTCAAAAATCAAATATGATTTGTTTCAGTCCATTGACTACCAAGTACAGTTTGAGTACATAAGTAAGAGATTACATTATCTCGTGGTAAACCCAACAGAATACATCAAGCATGGTTTAGTGATGGTCACTTCGGTCCAGACAAATATTAGATAGAATGGGTCGGGTGACTTAGTTGAATTTGTCCCTCCTTCAATTCTTCCAGGATATTTGATGAATAAAAATGCCTTCTTGGTTGAGCAGAAATAATCTAAGACCACCTGTCGTAGTGTTTGTGAACGTGCTGGGATTTTTAGCTAAAGCTCGTCTTTTTTGGATTTTGTAGAAAAATTACCTTTGATGAATTTAGTTTAGTTTTCGGTGGCTTAGTTTGGTACCAAGTCATTTTCATGGAGTATTTAGGAAAAAGTGAAACCTCAAACCCTGGCTTGCGAGAATAGCAAGATCTCTCTCTCTACTAGTTGGCGTTATTTAGTAGCCTAAACTACACCTGTTGTCTCTTTTCTCACATGAATGCAGTTGATATAAAGAAAGCGTTGACGCGCATGCGTAAGCAATCGATGACACGTATGCGTGCTAATGAAAACTGAGTCAATGTCTTTTCTATTTCTATTTGCAGAAAACCCAGTATTGAAGAGCAGCGTATTGTCAATGACCTGGGGGAATGTCCAACCCGTCGAAGCTCGGTTTCAAGTACTGTTGCCGGATCTCTTCTTAGTCTCTTTTCACGGCGACATTCGATGACGTAAGTAAAGAATCTTTAAGAATCTTACATTTCCCAATCAAGCAGTAATTATTGAGATTCCATAAGCGTTAGAACATAGTCACTTACATCTAAGGAGAAAATTTTCGCAATTTTTGTAACAAAGAAACCTTTTAATAAACTGAAAAGTATACAGAGAGTGCATATCCTTGCCAATACGAAAATGCATCAAGAACTGAATGAGAATTTTTCATATATATGATGCAGGGGAGGTAAGTGTGTAAGTTTCGGCTTCCATATTTTGATTTAATATATAAAGAATAACTCTCAATCGGATAAAATATGCGATCAGCCTCCAGATTTAATTGATTCTCCGTCATATCAAGACCCACCTTTCCACAGAAATCCATTGCAAACTTCTGGAGGTATTGTGTCGAGAAGTGTATTTGAGAATGGAGAAGAATCTCTTTATCGAAAAAAATCTAAAAAATATTTCCTCAGTGATAGGTGTCTGTATATTTGTGTATTTTTCTGTCTTGCTATCAATAGTACCTAAACGTGGGTGTAACAAAATCAAATTTGACATGCCTTCTCAATGGACTTGAAGAGGTTTTAAAATAAGAAGTTCTGAGAAAAATATTTTTAAAGGGTTTTAGAGGGTTGTTCTACTTACAATGTTACTATACCAAAGTAAAAACCACTTTCCGTTGTGAAACAGCTAGAATAATATCAAAACTCTTTTTTTTTTATTTCCTTCTAACAGAAAGCTTCACCAACAACCAGAATGCCTCATCTTTCCGAAACGAGAGGATCGTGCCATGAGTGTTCCGAATGGTGGACCACAACTTCTTGGTATTCCCGGTCTTCCTGGGATGGACAATCCAAGCCTAGGCTCAACTGGGCTAGAAGTACCCACCATAGTAACGAATTGGTCCTCGGATTCTGATCTCACCACACGGGCCACGGAGGATCCAATTGAAAGACGACGTCGTGCCTATACAGACATCGAAGGTCGTGGAGATTTGGGCAGAGAAAAAGTCCGACCCCATCGGAAATTTAGTTTTCCTGGTTCCCTGGGGCGCAAACGAGAAGCCAAGAGTTCGTCCTCTGGAGCAGAGACGCCCCCTCCCATTACACCTCAATCGGCGAATTCGGAAACAAAACAAACAAGGTTAGTCGTTTGTTATGAAACATTTCGTCTGCTATCGTGAACGAAAGAATTTTGTCATCGTTGCTTTTTATCACAATTCTCTGGGTCGATATACTCTTCGATGGTCCTAGAATGCTGTGATAAAAAACTGCAATAATAAGATTGAATAAAACTTGTTGTGGCAGAGCTATAGGCAAGGTCATTCATATCAAATGTATTAGTCGCAGAACTTCACCATACTATTAAAGATAGAAGCATGTGGTTCTCACCATTCGATAACACGTTTTGAAAATTCGTATAGATAAAAAAAGAGCTGCCCGGTCTGACCCATTTTTCACGTCTTTTGAAGTCTAATAAATCGAACACAAATGAAGATAGAAACCCGTGGTTTTCACCAATTAATGATCCATTATTTCAAGATTTCTTGCGTTGAAAGTGTGTCGGTTTCTGGGAATTGGAGAATTATGGCGTTTTATTTCTGAAGCAAGTCATTCTTGCTTACCCGAATGTGAAATACGTGAATTAACACAGCATACAGACAACATTTACCTTCGTATGAGCGAGTATTACTTCAATTTTTAGTGTAATTCGGAAATGGATAAAGATTGTCTGAATACGTTCTCGCTCAACGATAGATTATCAAAAAATAAGTAAAAACGATTTTTGCGAGTATTTACCAAGTACTTCAACTTAACAATGTTAGAGTAAGAAATTATTGTTTTTATTCATTGTGATGATTGTGGAGACATTTTTATCAGGAAACATATTTCGTCCGGTACCGAAATTAGCCAAGTGACAAATCGAACAGCTGAGCACGTTTCGAATTTCCGCTTATCAAATGCGCAGTTAGCTCGGTAGAGCAGAGTTACATTAAGACTACTTCTCGGAAGACGTAGGTTTGAATCCCACACGGTGCTCATTTCTTTATTCATTTACATAGCTGACTATTCGAATTGCTACACGGTTAATTCCGTTGCTGGCCGAAAAAGTGATAGCACCCAGTGAGGATAGACCTCACTATATAGCAGTAGTGGTTTATTGGACTAGCTCGTTAACCATTTCCGTGCGATGAGGTGCCACTAATCCAATTTGAATATATGCCTGAGTTGGTCAGCGTTGGCATAAGCAATATGAAGTACCAAAACAGTGCCTATTATTTCTTTTGTACCATTTTCCATCGCCTTTTTTCTTCTTCCACGATGTTTCCGTTGTTGAAATGTTGCTTTTTGGTATTAGTAAATAATTTTTTAGTATTAGCAGATATACCTTTATTTTTAACGCATTTTGTAATGAAGAAGTGTATGAAATTTTTTTTATTTATTTGCAGGTTTATGATAGAACCTGTCAGCGGCGAAAGCGGAGAAGCGATGTCCACGGCGCGGCGTAATTCCAAGAAAATGGAGAATATGTTTTCGTACATGGATAAAATGCAATACACGAAGAACGTGTCCCGACCGCCTTTGCTGTCGGCAATCGAGGAGCAGAACACCGTGACAAGCCTGAGTCAATTGATGCAGCAACAGCAACAGGAGATGCAGAACGATATCGACATGGAAGATGGCACACTGGCGTCGCTGGCCGACCCCGAAGACTTTGACGAAGAGGCATTGGCTTTATTGTAAGTACAGTGGATTGACGTGTTTTTCATTAGAGAGCACTTGAAATTGATCGAGAGTGGTTTTAAGAATATAGGAACAAAAAAGCAGTAAATAACATGAGGAAAGAAACAAGCTCATGAATTAGTCAGACTGTCATACAAAGAGACATACACCAAGAAAATCAGATGATGAAATAGTGATATTAGTGATATTATTTTAGGAGGGATAGTGATATCATTTTAATCAATAGATACATTGTTGCCCATTTATAGGTACACCCATATCACTGTCTGTTTGTTTGTTTTAATAGAAAGTCAATTTTCTTATAAACCAAACATAGCATGATTTTTACATCTAATAGAACACTACACTATCAAAGCTGATATTACTATGTATTATTTATGACAAAACTCTACTGTAATAAAACTCTGTTGGCCGAAATATTTTTTCTCCTGGTTGTATCCATTTTCGAATGGCAACATATTCATGTATTTGGCAACAAAGTTTCAATACTGAAGAGTGTGGTCATAAATATTACCTGATAATATCCGTTTTCATATTGTGATCTTCTACTAGAAATGATAAAATCCTGCTCTTAATGATGCAGAAAAAAGTAACTTCCTACTGCGTAGTGAGTGATGTTTAGCAGGCTCTCCTCTCACGGTCATTCACAAATCCTTATAACATCTTTTATGAGGAGAACCACCCTAATTTCCGAGGGTAATCGAGCAAGAAATCAGACTAACAAAGCACCATATAAAACCTCCCACGGGATATTCTTGATTCTCCTTCATCTTATTAATTGGGATTCATTGAACTAAAGGAATTGAGTACCGAAGGCAAAATGTTTGATATTCATTATTACGGATCTTTCTCTTCAAGTTGCAGCAAAAACTATCGTATTCAAACGTTTATTCAAGTCAATTGTTAATTGTTAATTCAATACAAGAGTGCTTTTGCAATTGGTGTATATGCTATTTATCTGAAGGCAAGCTTTCTCTATTGAGAAAGATTTCATCCTAACCCTATTTCTATCAGCCTTCGTTTTCTGCTCTCAAATTTTATTCCAGCAACTTGAATTATGTTTAAGTGATTATGATGAAGATGTAAATATGCTTATTCGAAACGTTATACAAAAAGCAAGAGCAAATTTACAGAATAAGAATGAAGTATATCCAATTCTCTTTATAAACGCAACAGTTGAGGATATCTCTTAAAATATCACCTCTTCAATGTCTGCTGCTAGTTACCTATGCCAACGAAGCAAGGGAGATATATGTACTCAGTCAGTGAAGCCCCTCCGCCTATCTCTCCGTCCGTCTGTCTATCCACTCGATATCTCCAAATATACTCAAAGGAATTCATTGAAAGTTTGTGGAAGGATGGGCAATGGGGTAAGGAAAAGTTGGTTAGATTTGGGGGTGTATTCAGGAATTTATTTTGTGTAAGAGATATTTTCCTGTTTTTTTTAATACATTCATGTATACACTCATGTGTACGAAATTCAGAACAATAATAACCAAGTATCACCCCCCCTCTTCTCCAAACCTTGTTATTCGCAAATTTTTTCCCATTTGACGTTTGACCACGAGAAAAAAACAGTCTCTCGAAACATGTAACGGAAATAAATGCGATCCATTTTCTAAACTATTGGGTTCTATATTGTCATTAAATTCACCGTATATATATATATATATATATATATATATATATATATATATATATATATATATATATATATATATATATATATATAATTTAATGTTTGAGAAAAACTAATTATGTTTATATATTCATTTCTGCTAACACGTTTTGCTGATGACAGCCTCATCTGATCGAGTTCAAATGATATATTTCAAACTTGTATTTATCTTGGTGTGTACGAGTGTTTACACCAAAAGAGATTTTGCATATTCTCTGTTTATTCCGATGGAAGTGATCTTTCGACGAAGGTTCCTTGTTTTAATGATGCGTGTTAAAAACTTTGGTTTTTAGCAGAATCTCAAAAGCAGCCTTCAATTTTAGTTCCTTCCCCATTTGAATCAAAATGGCAAATGTGCACCTGTATGTTCTGAGGGAGACACAGATTGAACATGTCATACTTTGGCGTTCATGAACGCATTGCTTCTTCCACTAGATTAAACAGGTTAGTTTATATATATCTCGTCATGGTATTTGTCAAACACTTATTATTCGTCAGAGAAATAAAAAAGAAAGAAAGAAAAAACGAGCAAATATCAGGATGAGTATAGATAATGCCACAAGGTTGCAATAATTTTTGAAAAAAAAATCAAGGAATGTGCAAAGGTTGAATAACGAACATTACTTCATGAGATCTGTATTTTCCTTCTCTCTTGTTTCAGTGACGAACCCCGATTAGACGACATTCCAGCAATTTACACCACAGAGCACTAGAGACACCTAAATCACTGAGAACTTCTGCGGTAACTTGCACAGGCATTCGTACTAATCTTTTACTAACGATCTTACTAATACCTCTATGCAACTTTTGTAGTCAGCTTTTATGAGTCTAATTTCTGAAACTTGACTTTTGGTATCATAGATTCGCACGTCTCGATGGTTTGAATAGAGAATATCATTGATTGAACTTTGTTATTTTCACCATTTTGATTATTTTGCATCTGCGAAATGTGTATTGTGTAAGATTTCTAATGCCTCATAACAAGACGAACAAAAATGTTTTTGCAGCCTTTATTTGAACAAGAAAGAACCGAGAAAGCATTTTTGGTATTTTTTATCAGTAAATCTTGGTAATGTTTTGTTGATGAGACTCACTCCAACATCAACCGAAAGATGAAAAGAAAATCTCGTCTTTATCGCACACAAATGAAAAAAAAAAAGATATTGCATTTGTTTTGAACGATAAACTTGCTTCTCACAAATCCATCACAAAATTTACGTGCAAAGATGACCTGACATGAAAAGATATGTTAAAATAGCTTTAAAATTTCAGCGAATTGAGAGGAAAAACTTAAAAGGAATTCAAACCGAATGTTTACTGATATCAAATTTGCTCCGTGACCAGATAATTCATGAAATATTGATTATAATTTTAAAATGAATCATGATTTAATGCAATACATTCTAAGCATTTTATCAAAAGTATTTATTATTCGTCTGGAATGAACTTTGAAATAATTTCTATCTTATGGGGTTTTAAAAAAATAGTCTTGCAACTCCAGTGCCAAAAGCCGATATATCAACAGTGTTATCCCATCTTCTTCATTCTGATAAACTAAAAATATACCATTCATATGAATTTTATTCGTTTTTTTTTAGTTCAGTCGACGTTTTTATTTAGTATTATCGAAAATTCTCGCTGTATAAGTATTTTCTTTCTGTTTATATTTTGATAGATCTACTACCGTTCCCGTTGCTTCTAATGCATATTTCTTTAAAATTCAAACATAACAAATCTCATAACTGACATGTATCAAATTCGATAAATAAGGATATGTACACACACACATATGATAATATATTTGGATGTATGCACACATTCATGTATGTACGCACATATACCTACTGATTTATATGTATACACACACACATATACATGCCTATATATACATATAGTGATATTTTCACATACGCACAAAAATCTACAGTGAATCCTCGCTATAACGAGCTAATTTGAGAGAAGGGATGATTATTGAGGCTGAAAGTTCGTTGTCCCTCGTTCGATAAATAAGAAGTAAGTTCGGTAATTCGCTGCATTTAATGGGAAATCCTACTGTAGCTCGGTTGCTCCATGTTCGAATTTCGACCTTACCTTACATCATTCAGTAAATCCAAAGGCAGTCTCGTCAGCATTGTCGATGTGAAAACGGTAGAGCTCCTCATCTTCAACAAGCTGCTTAAGTTTATCTGTGAAAGGATTCACAGATTCAAT
>OY735207.1:22777272-22817272 GCA_963457665.1 Thysanoteuthis rhombus | reverse complement strand
GCTTCGTCAGGAATTGAGTAGCTACAAGAAATCGTATGTACACATACTTGGACTGTGAATTTGTGGTGAATGTGGGAGTTGGTGCGTTGGTATATCATATTTGTGGTAACCTAGATGACGATATGTGTGTCAAGACCTTAGGGAAAACTCAGCGGTAGTATGTATGTCACAACTTGAGGGAAAAATATCTGCTGGGCCATCGACGCTGCTGGAATAATCAGATACTCAGTTTGAGGTTAATTTAGAATTTGACTCATGATGGAATTTATGTCAAAATATGTCAACAGGGTCGCTTTCCCCCACACATAATCCATCAGCACACTACCTCCCCTACCCACCACTAACACACTAGCCAACCATGTGAACATCTTATTATTGTTGCTTTTTAGATGAAGTCTTTTCACTATGATTATTATATTAGTAGTTTCAACCCATCTCATTATTGTTACTTTTATCACAATATTCTGGGTGGATATATCACTAGAGCAATGAGTGCAGAATCAGAAACAGAGAAATGACTTCTGACGAGACTTGAAGTTGCATCTCAAACCCCAGAAACCTGTCTTTCATGAACGTTGCCTTCATCACTCCATGATTAAAAAGAGCACAGATCTGTTATCATTCCGATCTCCTTCGATTATCTACGCCATCTTCATTTGACATCAGTTTATTCCACGAGAATTTAAACATTCCATAAATCTTTTTCTAATTGTTTTTATTACTAAGTTTGAATTGAAATATGAAGTTCCAGGTTCAAATCTATTTTTGGAATCAAGTATAGAGAAATATGTTAATCGGATGATTCCCTTCTGTCTCTTCACAAAATCATGTCCTAATTCCCAGAAACTTGGAAATTAGATGACTTCCTTGTTCGCTCGTCTCATTGCCCCAAATTTACATCCTGTAATCAGAGGAAGCGTGTATACACAAACTAATCAGTAACCATCCAAGAGTTAAAAAAACAAAATTCGATTAGAAATTAAAGCAAAAACGGAAACCTTGCGTCGTCTTATGGAAAATTCATTCGAAAGAGCAAAGCTTTGCCAGGAGGCAGAAGGGCATCATTTCAATGACATAATTTACCATGCTTGATTCCAAAGATAAATTCAAACCATAAATCTTATAATGTAATTCAAACTTTGTAACTAACACAATTAGAAAGAAAATCTGCAATGTTTTAACTCCTATGTAACTTACGGCTCACGCTGTACTAAATTATAATTGTTATACGCTCATTTATTTGAAGTATTGTCCTCACTTTAGTTATTTTTGTCTACAGATAGATTTATTGGAATAAAACAGTGTATAATAATGATAATCTCTCATCTCAGACATTCAAAAACACTTAATAATAGTCTTAAACATTTAGTTTGTTTCCGTTCGGAATAAATCAGATTCTAGTTTCTAGCACGGTTCTTATATATTTGTTTGGGAAGGCCAATTTCAGCACCAGGCTACATTCATCGAGCACTCAGTGATTCATAGCGGAATCAATCAACTAACAATTGCTATACATAGGATGATCTTGTTTGCCTTTAAAAGAGCAAACTGAAATGTGAGAGAAACATGTATTGTATACAGGATGTTCTTGGAAGTCAAATATGAAATTCTCCATTCTAGACAAGTTGTGTATATTTTTTGTTATGAATTGTCAAATCTAATTAGATATATTTTTTTATGAATAGATCAGAGGATAAAATCGCCTGATGAAGCTTTTCAAAATATCCAGAGACTGATATAGAAGTGTAGATGGGACTGAAAGTCTGTGTTATGTCGCTACTTCTTCCTTCCAATTCTTTGAAAATAGTAAATATCACTATTCTTACTACCTGAGACCACCGCAACTAAGTATAAAACAAAAATATTATATAAAAATTAAAAAGAGGACATAGGAATATAATCATAAATTCAGACATTGTTTAACAATGGCAGAGTAGTTCATTTAGACATATGTATTAATGTACAACTTGTCTTGAATGGAATATTTCATATTTGATATCCACGAAAAGCCCATTTACAATACATGTTGTTTTTCTCATATTGCATTTGCCTTACGAGTCAAATATTTCCTAGGATTTTTTTAAATATGCAGTTTGTCTTTTTTTGCACACTCTTCTCTTTCAATCAGATATACGTACCTGACACATATACACAGTGAAGTTGATAACTGACAACTCTAACCTTATAATATTTACCAGTTTCTGTGCTCCAATCTGTCAATATCTATCCCTTTCAATCATTTTAATATCTATCACCCTATGTACCCAAATATGTTAATATCTATTGATTGATCTATCTATCTATCTATCTATCTATCTATCTATCTTTTCCAATCTGTTATTATCTATCTATCTATCAAATGATTTTGGATGTGAATGTCGCTAACCATTTCCAAGTTTTGCATCTTCTTTTTCTGGAAAGTCTTATTGTTTTGTTTCTCTTCTATTCATCTCCAATTACTTACAAAGACGATTGATGTTCAAGTTTTTTTTAATTCATATTCATAGTATGAAGTCTGGTAAAAAAGTTGTGATTGCTTGATGTTGGTTAAATCAAGCAAATATTGTTGGGGTGGGGGGTTAAAGTGGATTTTTTTTTCAAAACGGTTTTGAAATCAATGAATTCAAGTCAATGTGTTCGTGTAATAGGTTTTCATTTTATTCGGTAACAGTATTGCTTTATTGATACAGTATTTTACAAGGTTCTTTTTCGAACTGCAATAACTCCTCGATAGAAAACGGTCTTAATTCCTTTTACCTCCGTTTCGCAGACACCCGTCCCAGCGGTACCAAGGGACGGCAAGCGGCCAGGGATTTAATGGCAAGCCTCAGTGCATGGTATATGAATCCCCCCAGCCACAGGCGTCCTGTCACCGAATGACCGGGTGGCTGTCTGATTCAGACTTGAGCATCCAGCGTCCAGCTGCGATAGAAGCAGCCCGACTTCGTCGACAGCACCGACGTATAACACGTCCTAAATACCAGCACCCTTCGGACGAGTATTACGACAAAACGAGCAGCTCAGGTTCTGAGGGTTACGCCGAAGAAATAGAAGAAAAAGATAAGGTAAAGAGAAAAAAATATAGCAACGAACTAATTGATGTGAAGTCGAAAAAAGAAGGGACTTATCGGATCTGTGACTACGGAAACGTTGATGACTGCGACCAGCAGATGGTGGCCAAAGTGGCAGCGGTTTCGAATCTACGTCGGCAGGGTCGGAACAGTAGCTCGTCGACGACGGATCCTGGCGATAATAATCGACTAAATAGCTATCCATGGCGGGGGCAGAAAGAAACTGCCTTTACAGAGAAGGAACCAGTTACAGTAGTGCCCCAGTCTAATGTGCAGCTGTCGGCTCCAAGAGAAGCAAACATCACGGGCAAGAAGATGGAAAATTATTGCAGCTACCAAAACAACCCCCTTTCCCCCCAAATCCAACCGTCGCAACCCGTACAGCCATTTCAACAACAACAATCAACACAACAGCAGCAACCACCACAACAAAAACAACAGCAACAGAAGCAGCTACAACAACAGCAGCAGCAGCAACAGCAGCAACAACAACAACTGAGAAAGCATGAACAACTTAGACAACAGCCCCTGCCTCAGACGCAGCCGTACCCTGTACCACCGAAGCAGCCGTATCCCGTAACACCGAAGCAACCGCCTCAGGTTCAGAAGCAACCGCCCCCATCAACTCAGAACCAACCCTCTCCGGTACAGAAGCAACCACCGCTAGCAACACAAAAGCAACAATTGCAAACCACACAGAAGCAACCTCCCCAGGCAACGCAGAAACAGTCTATAAAGCAAAAGCAAACATCTCAGCCCCCACAGCCACAACCGTTGCAGCTAAAACCGACACCTATCCCCCAGCTGGAACAGGCCATCCTCCGGCGACCAAAGCAATATCAACCGACCGTCCATTTCCAGCCGGATGTAGTGCGGAGGGATAATCGAGCCCAATTAGCTAGCATATTGAACCGCTCTCCTAGCAAAACCCCGCCACCACCACCCCATGCAACGGCAATGACCCCAACCGTGACCAAAGCCAATGTTAATGTACCTCTCAACAATAAGATTACGTAAGTAATAAACGAAGCATTCGCTGCTGAAGCCAGACGCCCAAAATGTTGCTTGCCTTGCAATTATAATGATTTTGCTGAACTGCGACGTTACAGATTCCTATACTGCGATCTTATACTTCTCAAAAAAAAAAAATGCTGCATTTTAATTGGCTAAAACTTCGCTCAAGCGTTTCGGCATGAAAAAAAATACTGTCTGCTTAAACGCGTTTTATGTGTGTAAAGAGTGTTTCACAATAAGATTCGGGATATGAATGGGTATGTATGTGCTTGCTTACATATTCTTCTCTGAACTGCTTCGATTGATTCTTGCTAAACTTTGAACATTTATAATGCCTCATAGGTTTTCTATTTGGGGTATTGAGAGCAATCGAAGTGAATGTATAACCTGTAAATAAAAAAAGAAAAATAGAGAGATCTCATTGTCTCCATCGAATAACAACAATACTTTACCCATTGGAACCGATTGACGAGACATTTCGTGAAAAAATCTTTGTTTTGAACAAGAGTAAAAGAAATAGACTGAATAAAGAGTGGATTTCTGGTGCAATATTTCTGATGCGCTAATTTATTAATAAAATATTTTATATTAGTATCTCTTAGTTGTCAAAATGACTATAGCGATTAATTTTGCAATTGCATTGTACTCGTAAAATATCAAACACACTATATTGTGCATTTTCTTGCCCATGTTTATCATATATTTCTTGAATATTAAATTAATCTAAAAGTAAGATTGAGGGAAAAATATGAGGTAACATGAAATTCTATTTTTATTAAGTGACTTCACCGGACGTCATTGAAGGAGTAAAATGCACATTACTAATTATTATCTTACGAGAAACTGCCAACAGAGTATGACGGCCGGTGTGGCAAATTATTAACAGAAATCTCATGTTTTATAAAACGGGGTTAAATACATGATACGCAGAATGTGGTCAAGAGCGAAGTAGACATATCAAGGGAAATATTGTTACAAAAAACTACATATTCCTGTATCTCGCATATTATTCAATGGTAGATTAGGTTTCCCTGAAAGCAGCGATTCGTTAAAGCTTCTCGCATATGATTGTTCCATCTGCATTGCTTTTGTGCTATTCCCAATTATATATATTACGGCCTCACTCAAAGACTAAAACATTCAAATAGATGTCATTGATGACATCACCATAATCAAGGGAGATAACTTTGTAATTCCAGATGTTTATCTGAGTGATGAAATGGTTTATGGACGATACATTGACGCTGGTTATGTACTGACTGTTTTGTCTGAACTCAGTAACGCCTGTTATATCATAATAGCCTCTGTGATTTTATAACAGTTTTTTTTACAGGTGAAACTTGTTTGATATCGCTTCCAGTTAATGTCTTCTTGTTTTGAAATTGTGAAAAAATATCTATCTATCTTATACCATTATTGATGATACCTCAGGTTAATGAGATCAGCTTCGGATTTGCGAGGCCTCTTGAAGCTTTCGGTACTTAGTATTCTCCAATGACCAGACTGAAGTTTGCCTAAATTTGCTGATCATACGTGAACCGGTGCATCCAACGTTTTACCAGAACCCCTTAGTCACGGGGATATATCACTCAAGCATAGTCGTTGTATTGATTGATTGGTGGAGGGGCATTAAATACCATTTTTAAAGTCTTTGGTATGACTCATAAGTGGATTGAACCGTGGCCTACGGAACCGGATAGCGGACACTGGGTAACAGTGATCGGTGCAACCCAGTTAAGGGTGTTTTTTTTTAAGGCAAGTTGATTTAACCAGTTTTGAAGATTGTATAATATTACGAAAGTGGTCGCAGTTTGAAGACACCACCACCAACATTCTTATATATGCCCAGCCACTTAGCCGATTATATTACTATTTGTGAATATATTACTTTTAGCGCAACACTCTTTACCTACCCCGATTTATCCTCGTCTGACCTCACACCTGGCTAAGCTGATCAATACATAATAATAAGTGATTGATCTTCACAAAAATACTTACACAAGACTTGAAATCCATGATTTTTCGATATCAACATTTCATTTTAAAAAGCTATCAGAATGTGACAAAGAACGACTCCTCGTTTGCAAAATCATTTTAAATTCAATTTTTCTTTCTTTCATTCTCACTCTAGATGCAATTTCACATAAGTCATTTTGTTTGAAAATCAAATGAATTTCATGAGTTCAGAATCCGCAAATTCACATAGACTAGAAAACTTACTTCTAAAATTTCAGTTACATTCTCAAGATCTCATCTACTTAATGCAAGCAAATGTAATGAAGGCTCCTTTGCCTCTTAGCGAAGTGCTAAATTGCGGTACAGTTCGACTGTTTCGAAGCACTTCACCTCAATAACTAGTCAAACAACCAAGGAAAAATCATCCTGACTAAACATTCAGGTTTCCCAGAATGTTTGCCGAAACACTACTACTACTACTACTACAATAATAATAATAATAATAATAATAATAATAATAATAATAATAATAATAATAATAATGATAATAATTATAATAATAATTATCACAACAACAACAGCTTTATATAAGTACTGAACGATAAAGCTTTCTATAAATTTCGAATATTTTATACATTTTGTGAATATAGAGAATATGGAAAATTTTCACAATTTCATTACAGTTTCCAAAAACTGTCTTGTTTTTCTCCTCTCAAATAATGATAAAATATAGATAGTAAGACATACAGATTATTTGATGGTCAAAGGAAGAACTCCAATCAATGGACCAGTGAATGACACTGCACAAGGCCTTACACACCAGAGATGACACAGACAGACTGTATGTGAAGAATAGAACGTATAAGACTGTGTCCGAAAGGCCACAATAGGATTAGAGAAATATGTGCAAGCAAATAGTGAAGGCATTATAAAAAGAGCTCGAAGCAGTTCAATGAACAACAAAAAAGTAGCTAACGAAGGAGCAGCACAGCAAACAATGAAAGAAAAAAAAGGGTCAGAATACAAAACGGGGAATTCAAAAGACGGATACGAAATGTCGCACATGAGAAATCATGGATGTGGCTATGCAAAGGAAAAAATGAAGAGAGAAATGGACTCGCTCATCATTGCAACCCAAAACAAATGCATGAGGACAAACTATATCAAGACAAAAATTTACAGAACCCAAACAAACAGTGAATGCCGTGGAAAAAGAGATGAGACCGTAAACCACTTAACCAATGAATATAGTCAACTATCCCAGTAAGAGCACAAAAACAAGCACCCTAGGGTAGCAGTGATACACTTAGAACTGAGCAAACGAATGGTATTCAACCATACGGACAAGTGGTATCCTAACAATCCGGAGATAGCTCTGGAGAATAGAATTCATACTTTACTCTGTGCCTTTGACATCAAAACTGACCATTCCATCCAAACGAAAGATCAGACCTGGTAATCGTAGACAAAGGAAGGAGAACCTGCTAAATGATAGAGGTGATCATCTATGTGGATAACCGAGTAGATCCGAAAGAGTGTTAAAAATTAAGGAAATACCAGGACCCGGTAAAGGGAACTGAAGGTGTGGAATATGAAAGCCAGAGTGGTACCAGTAATAGTAGATGCACTCGGAACTGTACCAAAGATACTGAAAATGAGTTTGGAGGATTCAGGGATACGAGGAAGGATTGAGACTATACAGACCACAACACTACTGGGGACCTCACGAATATTTAGAAGAGTATTGGAAATATGAATCCTACGACCCCAAATGTTGGCAATGGCGTAACAGTTAAGAAAAAGGCAGGGTGGAGACAGTACAAACCACAGCACTGCTTTGATAGATGAGAGCGATATGAGAGGAAGGCTGGAGACCTGAGGAGACTTACCGTTACTCAGCCTTCAGCAATAAACACCAGGCAACTGGTATGAAAGTTCAACTAATAATCATAATAATGAAAATGATGATGATAATAATAATGATGATAATAATAATGATAATAATAACGACGACGATATTTACTGCCACTCGATACCTCACAATAATTGGTCATCTGGTACGAACATGCAAATAGATGAAATAAGATGAATTTCAACTTCAAACAGCCGTCAATGGCATTATAACTTTGTTTTCCTGCCTGACTTGATACAAACGTGTGGCTAGCTAAGGTTGGCACCACTAGTTTAATTACAAGCATTAAGATTCATTCAGAATCATGTTTATAATAGTCATATTCTGTCAGTAACGTTTGCATTAATTCCTGATCAATGACAATCCCTTTATCAACCAATCTTGAGTGTAAAATTGTGCAATTCAGTGTAGATCAATATAACGATAATAAAGTCAGTGAGCAGCGATAAAAAAAAAAGCTGGAACCTTGTCTTCGTACACTGGGTTCTAAAACTGTCGGTGCTGAAATACAACAGTGATTGTGGTTTCATTTTCTCCTTACCATCAGAATTCGCTGAGTCACTGTTTACGTATTCATTAGAATGAATGAAAGTGTCAACGTATTTGTTTCATAAAAACAAACAGTTTATCTCAGGTTGCATTAACAGCTAGTATTTAAATAATTTGTAATGCAAAGTAATTTTAAATGGATTTCTTTTGTTAAATGATTTCCGATGGATTCCTATACTGAAATGATTTACAGTGAATTTATACAGTAAAGCAGTTTTCAATGCATTTCTATGGTAAAATAATTCTTAATGGATTTCTATTGTATCGTATCTTTCAATGAATTTCCATTGTTAAATAATTTCCAATTAATTCCTGTACTGAAATAATTTGCAGTGAATTTCTATAGTAAAGTAGTCTTTACTGCATTTCTATGGTAAAATAATTCCCAATGGATTTCTATTGTATTGTAATTTCTGATGAATTTCTACTGGAAAATAATTTCCAATGGATTCCTATAGTGAAGCAATTCACAATGAATTTATATAGTAAAGCAGTTATCAATGCAATTATATGGTGAAATAATTTCAAATGGATCTTTCTACCTGCTTCTATTATTCACTGTTTTTTCTCTATTTGTGATGAACCTTTTGGGGTACCTGTTATAAACTGTCAGTTATGAATGATTCTGTAACCAACCATTTGAGGAAAAATATACTATTGTTTTTTTTTTGTGATTGAAGGTTGTAGGGACGTTTCGGATGCAGACGTTTCGGTCGTGGACGTTTCGGTCTCGTTTCGTTTCTAAAGTTGAAAATGGCTATTTTGTACGATTTATGTAATTACTTTGGTTTTTCTTCGATGAATTCTCTTATTTCTCATTACTTATGCGCCATTTTAGCATCAGGTGTGCACGGGTGTGAAACTTTCCCCTCCTACCATTTGCTTTTTTATGAAGAAATATACATAATTAAACAAAAATTAGCTATGAACAATTGGAAAAAATCATGAAACATTAAGTAATAAACATAAGGCATATAACTATTGAACATTGTATTAGATTTATCAAAATGAGTCTATTTTATCTGTAAACACATCTAGTCATTCACTTTCACCTTTATAAACAAAACATGCCTTGAACAACCGCTGTTGAAATATCTACGGCCAAAACGTCCGTGGCCGGGACGTTCAGGCCGGATCTTCCCGACCGAAACGTCCGTTACCCCAATAATTTGTATTTTCACTCGCTTTTATATTCTGCTTTTAATTACTACTTCTCCGTCAGTTTTCTTTAAGAAAATAATGCCAGGCTCTATGACTCATGTATAAAAGAAATTCCTGAGAAACGTTTTGCTATTTCTTGCACTTTTCAAATGAATGATGCTTACTTTTTCAGAAACCGATTTCAAATGGTAAGTTTAAAGTGGCTTGTACATAATCTTGAGAACAATTCATAAGGACGTAATTTTCTTCTTTTTTTTTTTTTCATTGAGAAGAGACAGCACAGTGAATCATACAGAACTATGGAATTTTATCACGTTTCTCAGCATAGGAAAGGGGTGTTGTAAATATAAGTATTCAATGGCGAGTTTATAATTAACTTTTGATATCATTCACTTATCATGTGTATTGACACGATTTAGGCCACCAATTGTAACCGATTGTATGAAACCCATATTTCACGTCCCGTCTATCAGTATATTTATCTCAGTCCGCCCATATCTACTCTGGTTCATATCTATCTATGTCTGCTCATATGTAAGTCTGCTTACATTCTATTTTGCTCTTTATGTACTTTAGTCTTTTCATTATTTATCTTAGTCTCTTGAATATCTTTTAACCGGCTTACCACCTCACTTATGTCTTTCTAAGTTTGCTCATATTCAAGTTTACTTCTATCTATCTATCTATCTATCTATCTATCTATCTATCTATCTATCTATCTGGGAATGGGTACCTTTGGTGAAGCTGAATAGCGTGGGCGTTATGATATCATCTGATTTGGTGTAAACTCCTGTGGCAATTGACGTTTTGGCTTAAGAAAATGTTTACTGATTTATGATCATTTAAAGGTGAAACCATTAAAAGCCTTAAAATTGTAAATTTATCTCCCCTGAAAAAATAATATTGTGCTGTGATTAAAACTTAAAATTAAAAGAAAATACCCTCACAGACCAGTTTGTTTTTTAGTAATTTTTCGCAATGAAACCTCACATTTTGACATTCCAATTATTATTGATAATAGATTTTTCAGTTCTATTTACATAAGATACGTTAACCTTGGAGGGTTTTTTTTTTTAGTTTTGACGCCCACGCCAAATCAACACCGCCAAATAATATCAAACCCATCTCCCTTATTCTGCTCGTCTAAAGTCATATTAAAATCTGCTTATATTCATTTCTCCGTCTTCGCGCTTCATCTTCCTAAATCGGTTTATCATCTTTCAATGTGCTTACTATATTTATTTACATTTATCTTCATTTAAGTTTGCTCATAGCCATTGAAATACATTCATCTGAATACACTCAAGAAGTTTACCTAAAGACAATTTTCTAGCTTTGGGCACCATGAAGGAATTTTTTTTCTCACCTTGCGAAAGCTGAGATCTTTTTCCAATTCCAGAAGAATGCAATAACTTCAAGAGAAGTTCCTTACTCTCCAAAAGAATGTTCTTATTTTACATTGTAGTATGCAGGGGAGATCACTAGAGTGATTGGATAATACCAACGACAAAAAGGGAGATAACTGGATATTTTCTAGAAGTAAAAACGGGATGACCGTTTCTTGTGAAGAAGCATCTATTGTGCTCAAACTGTTCAACGTTTTATGTTCAATTTAGTAAGAGGATTAATCAGGACATAAAAATATCACAGTTATAAACTGTCATAAAATCTAACGCAGTGTAAACGTAGTGAACATGATTCAAAACTAAAATGTGTTCCAAAATGTTCTTAATTCCAAACTATTCTTCTCTTTACGGGTTTAGAAAAATATATATCTTGCCTAAGATAGTGCTATCAGTAACGTTCTCCATGATTCTTAGTAGTCACTGGAGGCAAAAATCTCATGTTGTGCAATTTTTTCCCTCGGACAAAAGTAACTGCGCACTTTTGGATTTGACATTGTGAATCTAAATTTTTTCAATAAAAACTTAGTAAGCTTTCAACAGAATCTGCTGTGCGCACATTGATTTCCTTTGTGATTGATTTTCTCTGGGTACTGGTTACAAAATGTGTGTGTATGTGCACGCTTACAACGTAGAGAGAACTACAGTTGCCAGTGGTCGGTGTTCGAGCCTGGGTAAAAGCCTATTTTTAAAGCAGGCAAGCCGTATTCATTTGGAATACTGAAATAACAGCCTTCCTGTTCCCATTTCCCCTTGATTTGGTCATCTGAACCGGTAATCCTCAAACTTTTTTGAATGCAATATTCTTGTATAATGCCCCCTGATGAGCGCTAAACGTTTTTGGTTGGAAAAAATGTCTATGTAAAAATGTACAATACATCAATGTCCGATTTACAAGACAACATCTTATAACTGAAAACACTTGAACGCTGCTTTTCAAATGTTCAAAGTCCATCACTAAATTCATGATAAACCTTTTTTTGTTGTTGTTATCATGTAATTACAGCATTGTAGTCACATTAAACAGAGTCTTTTCGAAGTAGTACTCACACATTATGATGAGAATTATGGGTTAGTGCTTCAGTAAGAATCTTTGTCGTACTTGGTGACAGGGAGATCGGTGACAGGGAGACAACTACAATGACAAAAAAAAAAAACAACTTCTTTTTAATTATTGAACTTATTATAAAAATCATTTATGGGAATTATGCGTTATTGTTCAAATTTTTTTTTCTTAATTACAAAATCTGTAAGAGTTAGGAAAAAATCAAGTCTGATTTGAGATAGTATCGTCAGGGATCCTTGTCATTCCTGGTAAGACTGAAGTATTAGAAAATGTGGGTACTTGTACCTTCATTCGAGAAGCACTGTAATACATTCTAGTATCGTGACTCAATTTGGGTGTTTCCTTGTCTTGAGATAGAAGTAAAAAGAAGTTATTTTCAAATTTTGGATTATATAATCTAACATCTCATTGCTAAATAAGAAAATGACTTTACAAAATTTCTGTATCAAATACTTTCTGTGCAATCCATTTATTGTTCATTATCATATTTATATATTTGAACGTTGAACTATCTGTTTATTTTTTTTTTTTTCGAATTTGATTAATGGATTTACTTTTCGGCGGTCTGGATATATTACAGAGATTCTACTCTTTCAAACTACTTCACTCCATTTCTGATTCCTTCAAATTTCATGAGCACTCATAAAATTAAGTTATGCATAGATATTTAAATATTTCGTTTAAGAAAAAAAATATCTCAATCCTCAGGTTCCAGTAAATGAATTAAACGCTCTTTTGATTGTAGGAACCAGGGCTCATTTCTTTATCTAGCATCAGAAAAACAGAAGCCAAATACATTTGTTTGTATATCACGTTCCAGTGTAAACCAATTGCATTGAAATTTGTTGCTCACGGCAGAAATTAGGTCCTGGCTGTTCTCCAGAAGCTGGTTCTTTGGAGCGAACCAAAAATTACTCTTGAAGTCGTCAAGTACACAGCGTTCATCGGCTTTGCTTCAAGTCTAATACCTACGTGAACTAACAATAAAAAGAAAAATGCCCTGCATGTAAAAGTATTAACTTCCTGAGCATTGCTTCATTCTCCTACATTGATTATTTTCTCCTCTCACGAGAAGAAATCAAAACGCTGCCTATTCGCCTGCATCTTGTCCTCCGTCTGTATGCGTACGTTTGCAAACCGAGTTCTTCTTTTGATAGCCTATAACTGACTGTTTCCTCTTTTCTCGTTTCAGCAGCGAGTCGCGACTTGACGGCACAAACGAGGAGAACAAGCCGAGACATGTTCGAATTTGAAACGAGGCTGTGAAAGATCTTCGCAGCCACGTCAATCGGAGCGATCTCGACCAAGGAAAGGGACCAAATTGATTCAAAGACTCGCCAGAATGAAAAAAATAAAATTGAAAAAAAGATTTGCAAATCGGTATCGAAAGTACAACAGACTACATATTTGAGCAGCGTAAACGGATTAGGAAAAAAGAAAAAAAAAAGAAAAAAAAAGAAATGAGAAATAAGTCTGTATAAAAGCAGAATGGATTTGATTTTAATTGTTCGTTAATCGTCGCTACCCACAGCAGACCGGCTTAAATACTGTTGCTGGGTTTAGGTCACTTATATGTTCTGATATTTACATGTATCAATGTATCCGGACTTCCGACCAGCCTCAACCATTCATAATAGAAACTTTGAATTTTACACACACACTCCTCTCAATGGGTAGGGAAGACGCTTTTTTTTAAAAATCCCCTCTCAGAATCGTTTATAAGTGGGGGTTCAATATACAATACATAGAATATACAATTATGCCAAATTGGTTCCATAGTTTGTGTCGGGCAGCATTCATTCTCATTTTCTTTCTTTTCTTTTTTTTCCTGAGAATTTGGACTTTTTGGTGACCACAGCACCCCAAAAGGCAACAAAAGTAACCTGTTCATTGATCACCCTCTACTCCAATTTTTTAATTGATCACCCCCAACACGGCATGCTGCCTAAAAAAACTTTGGTCATGTGACCATTTCAGTGACTAACCATATCTATCATTTTAGTATTGAAAAAAAAAATTCATAAATTTATGGTTCAAACCATATTGGTGGTATTTTCATCAAAGTATCTTTTGCTACCACTATTGCTTTATTTACGAGGTAAAAAGAAGCTAAATTGGCGGCTGTGATTCATAATTTCCCTTTGAATGCTATTTTTTGTTGTTGTTGTTGTTGTGAATGATACTGTTCTTAATCTTCGAATCGATTCAGAATGATAGAAGCAAATTAAGGGAAAATATTGGAGTAAAATAATTACATTATGCATATGGTCAGTCTCTAGCTACACATGCAATATGCATTGGAACATATATTTGGTATATCAAGTATAGATATAAGACATATTCAGAAGAGATGCGTACGTTTTAACTCTATTCACGAAAGCTGACACAAACTTTTATCCTTTCTCATTCATCCGATAATATAAACGAAAACGAACACGCGCATGTGAATTCGGCTTCCAAGTATTAAACCCGATGCTAGACGTCATCAAAACGGTCAAAATAGGTCTCTTTAGTTTTCAAGTTGGTCTGGTTGACTGGCTATGTATGTATCATATGTACAGGCCGCACCAATGGAGCTAGAGTGCTGAAAATCTAATCATTTACTCTTTATCATGTCTAAAAAAAAAAATAATGATTTTTTAGGCCCACCCCTCAGGTTTTTTGTGGAAGGTTCTATTTGAAGTGTAATTTTTTTGCTCAAGTTGTCCCTTAGTTTGTCCCCGGCAGTTATCTTAGTGATCACTGTCGAACAAAAGGCGAGAGAAGTAACTTATTCATTGATCACCCCTTTTTCCCAATGTTTTGATTGATTACCCAAAACACGACTTGCTGCCAAAAGACGTTGATCACGTGACACTTTCTATTGAATGACTAATCAGACCTGTTTTGAATTTTCTTTTCTTTTCAGGAACCTTATTTTTAAACCCTATTCTGTATACAATGTCGGTTTGTAATGCAGTACCAACGTTCGAACGTGCAAGCAAAATTAACGCGTTCCCAGAGAGAGAAAGAGAGAGAGAGAGAGAGACAGACAGACAGACAGAGAGAGAGAAAGAAAGAAAGAAAGAAAGAAAGAAAGAAAGAAAGAAAGAAAAAAGAGAGAAAGAAAGAAAGAAAAAAGAAAGAAAGAAAGAAAGAGCAGAAGATAAGAAAAAAATCCCACATATTGCAATATTTTCACGCACAGGTGCGCATGTGTATTGTTACGAGTACAAATGTATATACTATATGAAAGCAGGCATGAACACTTACGCACATGTCAGCATCTTCCAGCACACACACACACACACATACACACACAGAGACTTGCATACATACCTGCATACACTCTTATACACGCAAACGCACATTAATATAGATGCACACAATAGAACACTTTTTCATGTTGGTTCATATAATCAGTACTGCCTAAATCCCGCTCGACCCTCAATTGACAGTTAGAGGATTCAGGGTGCTTCACGGGTGCGAAGCGGGTGTATCATCAGGTGGAGGATTTTTTCCTATTTTGTTTGTTTGTTTGTTTATTCTTTGTTTACTTGTTTGTTTTTCTTTGTACAGCCAGTTTCGTTAAAAAAAAAACGATGAACAATATAAAAAGAAAGAAAAAAAGCTCGAGTCAACCAGAAAAGTGTTTTTTTTTATTTGTAAAAAATTATTTAAGCAGAAGACATTACTTTATTAGGTTTTATTTTGTTTAATTTATTAACCTTTCTTTTCCTTTTTTTTCCGTTGTTGTTGTTTTGTAAGAACGCCTTATCATGGAGTGCGTTCTAGATAAATATTTCATGTTCAATAAAGATGTGATTTTCATCTTCTTATGTCTATTGTTATCAAGGGGATGTGTTGAATTGTTGAGTTCTGGTTCCTCCACCTGTGACGGAAAAAAAACAGCAGTAAGCATGCTAAGAAATTACGCAATAGCAGCTATATATCATTGATTCTCACGACTTCAACTCCCTTCCTGGTGGAATAAGAAACGTTCCTACAGAAACTACAATGACGAGGATTAAGTCCCTACTGAACAGATTCCTACAAACCACGAACCAATACTAACTGTATACAATACAGAGACAGCGTCCAACTTTATGATTCAACAAAGAGGAACAGAGGACAGTTACACCGTGATGATTTGCTGGAACTAACTCCACTAGAAACCAAAATACAGAACTGCTGTTGTCAACAAACTCGACGGTTGTGTTTGTCAGCGTTTTCTATTCTTAATGATAGCTTTTTTTTGTTTGTAATGACACAGTGCCATGGTAGGCTCAAAGAAAACTACAACCAACTGGGCTGTCTATAGTAACATATCTAGCGAGAGACGGGCTCACATCACCCTGTATTGGATAAAGTCCAAATGAGAGAACATCGTTTGAAAGTGAGAAAGTTTAAAGAAACGCCATTATCACGCCAGGCAGATGTATAAATCAAACCTGTGTTGATTCGAGGGTGATGTAATTTGTCTATGCTCAGTACAGGGGGGATCCCCTTTATAATATGGAAATACCTTTTTATAACACGGGTTGCTGAAAATAGTATTATCAGTTTAGCTCCTGTTGCTAGGAATGTGCCAAGCCAATCGGCATATTAGCTATTATTTCTTTTTTTTTTGTTCATAATTTTTTTCCGTAAAGAGATACTCCCTCTCTTTCTCTTTCCTTACAGATTGTTTTTCTTGTAAAAGCTTGTAAGATAGATCGGTCGAAAAGTTAAGGTAACAACAAAAGCCACACAAGGAATGTGTTAAATAGTCCTAACGACCTGATTACTCTCTCCAAATGAATTAACCCATCACTGGTTACTCAGAGCAATGAAGGCTCGCTCCGACAAATTGATTTCATAGGTTTTCGTATTCTATCGATATTGATTAAGCTTAGATTTTATGGCACATGTCTAAATGGAGGAAAATCATGTTTTGTTAGAGTGCAGGTACGCTTGTCTCATGAACTATTGATAGTGAGTTCATTCATTTTCTTTTTTTAAAATTCTATCTTACGCAGGTTGTTTTACTTTGATTTAGATTTCATAAGAACAATGAACTCATTGATAACTGAATACAAACAACGTTTAAATCTAATCAAATTCGCTACCGCCCAGTGAAAGTATTCGAAAAGGATATCGGAAAATATTCGAATGAAAGAATTCGAAACTGCAAATGTCAAGACAAGACATCCACGACGGATTATACCATCGCCGCAAAACGTTGAAACCTAATGCCTCACGTACAATGTTTGCCTCATACACGATGTTCCTTAAGTATTTTACCATTTAATTTCAATGATTCTTTACCGCCTAATGATCCTGTGTAAGACGACTGAATACCGGAAAGTGGGCTATAATCCCTTTGCTTAAAAACTACTGTTTTATATGAGAAGGAACCTACTATGTCCGGGCTCCTTTGAAAAGTCAAAACGACCCAAGAAGAAAAGATTTTCTTATTTGAACCTTGATTTCTAAGTCTTTCTGCTTCAATTGGGTGCTTGATTCTGCATCCAAGTCATTATTGGCAGTTCAGCCATGTTGGGAGTTTAGTCTTCTTTCTGAGCCCTGGCTTCGTCAACGAATGTGTACAGATTTATAGAGACATCTTAGCTACAATGGATGCTGCAACACGCTTGTCCTTCTTCCCGGCTTCAAGCTGACCACGCCTCACATCTGTGTCGGCAATGCCCTTTCGGACAGTCGGACGCCAGGTAAATTGATCCTCATACCGTATCTTCCACTCTGTCGGTACAGAGTGCCCTTGGGAGCCTCCCATCCTCCATGCTTCGGGCATGTCCATACCATACAGTTTGAATAATAACATAAACACAATAATCTGCAACTTAATAATGATTGTTATAATAATGGTGACAAGAACAAATATGGATTCATTGATTTCATTTAATGAGCAAATGGCCGCTGACATCATTATCAAAACTAAACCAGCGTTCAAGCAATCCCGATAAGCATCACAATTGCACAAGCAAAGAGGCGCACACTCATTCACAAAAATACATTCATAGTCCCTATATAGTGTGTTTTTTTTGTGTTGTTCTGTGTCATGCACCTGAGTGTAGAGTATCTATCCATCTATCTATCTATCTATCTATCTATCTATCTATATACATATATATATATATATATATATATATATATATATATATATATATATATATATATATATATATATATATATATATATATATATATATATGCTTTTATCTGTTCAGTTGACTTGGTAATTGACCAAATAACCTTGAAGAATTAGTTACATAGCGTACTTACATGGACTAGAAAATATGTGAAAATATATCCGTCGGATCAACTATTAGATAAATCAATTTTACATTTTACAGAGTTATACTAAAAGTTACAACAAGCAATGTCGGTACATAAATAGTTCTCTTAAAAGAATGACTTTCTTTTCTTTTCAATTTTAGGTTCTTTCCATCAATTGAACTTTCAAATTATCCGGATGTTAGTTAATTTTTAGAACTCCCTAAAAAGGTTTAACGTGTTTTTTAAAAATCATTTACGACTTAACTATAATTCTAAATTGAGCACTTACTTCCCCTCATTTTCACGAAAGTACGGCTTACACAAACAATCCTCCCTTTGATCTGATTTAATTTTGTCGGAATTCTCTTATTTCTTTTCATTTTTTCAAATATCATGTAGTTTGTGCCATTTTAGCTTGAAAGTATTTTATGTACGTAAAGTTGGAAGATTACAATCAATCTCATTCTATCTATCCATCTATCTATCTATCTATCTATCTATCTATCTATCTATCTATATATATATATATATATATATATATATATATATATATATATATATATATATCTGTGTAATATTTTATAATTATGATGTAAGTTACAAGCCAAATATCTATCTATCTATTTGTCTATGTATGAATGTACGTATGTAGTTTGTATGTATTTATGTGTATATGTATAAATACATTTATATACACATATACACTCACAAATATATACATTTCTCTCTATATAAACTCGTGTATATGCTTTCGTTTTACTTTTTTAATGTAAAATTTCAATAGACCTGCATTATGCATATGAAAATAGAGCCATTAATAATTGCACTGTCTAAGCGCCAGTTGATGGTTAGCAAACTGTGCCAATGCTAAGCTATATATATATATCTGTGTAATATTTTATAGTTATGATGTAAGTTACAAGCCAAATATCTATCTATCTATTTGTCTATGTCTAAGCGCCAGTTGATGGTTAGCAAACTGTGCAAATGCTAAGCTAAGCTAAATCATTATAATGATTTTTTGTTACTATTTACCTCCATTGCAACTAAACTCAGGCCGAAAGGAAACCGGTCTGGGTTTTGTTGCAATAAAAAACAACTATAATTAAGATGGATGTAAATAGTAGCAAACATTATTAAAACTGATTTGGAATACTTCATCGAATACGGTAAATAAATAAGCCAAGCTATGCTTCTTGAAAACCCAAACCCATGGATAGTTGGGCTAATTAATTTCCATTACTATAAATCACACACATACACACACACACACATATATATTTATATTTATATATCTATATCTATATCTATCTATCTATCTATCTATCTATCTATCTATCTATCTATCTATCTATCTATCTATCTATATATATATATATATATATATATATATATATATATATATTTTACACAGAATTATATATGATGACACTAGGGATGAATTATATATATATATATATATATATATATATATATATATATATATATATATATATATATATATAATTCATCCCTAGTGTCATATATATACATATATATATATATATATATATATATATATATATATATATATATATATATATATATATATATAATTCATCCCTAGTGTCATCATATATAATTCTGTGTAAAATATAAAACTCACCGGAAAAACTACATGAATTACTTTAAGAGATATCGAGATCTTGAAATTCTTTTAAATGTCAGGTTTCTAAAGTTGTAAAGCTTCCTAGACTATGTATACATTGATACATTTTTGATTAAAGTCCGTACACAAGGGAAGCTTTTTTTGTTAACTTTTTCTTGTTAATGTAAGAGAACACATGTCTAGATTTAATGACTATAAGTATTGACACGTTAACGTTTGGGATGTAGCGCTTTCGAACGTTGATAATAGCAAAATTATCAAGTTTAGGTAAAACCAGAGCTATTACTGATTTGGAAAAAAAATCAAGATTAAAATCCAACTATATAGATCTATTTCTTATTTTCACCAAACGAAGAAGTAAAAAAATCAGTTTCATGGTGGGTCTTTGGTAATTTTAACTTCTGTTCCATTTTAATAGGATTTCATTCTCTCTTCGAAAATGCTACTCTAATTTCTTAACAATTTGATACATAATAATACAATTTTATAATTCAATATCACTAGATGCTCATCTTGGCGTGATCGTCTGCAAGTCAGCGCAGTGAGTTCGATTCTCACAAATGCTCCAATACTGTAGGTTCGTGCCAGTCTAGGTTAAATAACTATAATAAACATATCTATTTTATGCAATAATCTTTTATTTTAAGAAAATAAGGGAATAAGTGTACTGATAAATATAGCAAAGCAATTTTAATAATTTATGGCTTCCGCCTCTTCAAAAGGTATTTCTTGTTTTATCGACTTGAGAAACATCAAAAACTCTGTTTAATTAATGTCAATTTTTCTTGTTATGTCCCTTAATGCTCATCCATATGTTTATGCGGATATCTGGACGGGCTATCGACAAAGTGATGACGGCTACCGAATAAGGCACAATGGTTTTCGGCATTGGAAACACGTCGGGCTGTTCGCGCTAATTTCTCAACAGCTTCAGCTTCGGCCTCGGTCGAGTTGACCTCTTCTTCTACCATATGAGCGTGTGCCTCAGCTTCAGCTTGGATTTGAGGGTGGCTGAGGGGACCGGTGTTCTCCAGTTCTTGCAAAAAGCGTTCATGCTGCTCACGAAGGAAGCGGCCACGTTCCCGCAGGCATTCGGCCGCCTCTTCCAAGTAACGCGCGTGCTTGTCGTCTAAGAAATGCTCCTCGTCTCCAAGCAAACCTCTCGGACGGGTCATCCTCCTCTGTGTCTCCGCTTCTATATCTCCCTCCCCTTGATGAGGGCTGGGACTGCGATGGTTGGGACTGCGCGTGGGGCTAGGCGTTCGGCGCCCTTCACAATGTTTGCGCATGTGGTGGCGTATTTCTTCTCCCTCTTCCTCTCCCTTTTCCTCCTGATTACGTTCTTCGTCTTCGTCGTTATCGTAATAACCGAAACCGAAGTTGTCATTCATAAAAAGATACGGATGAAATCCAGGTTCATTGACGAAACCGGGTTGCATTCCCATACATTCGGGATCGAACCAAAATGGCGATTGGAAGTCGTTCATAAATCCTATGGGTGGACTAGGCATGAAGCCTTCTGGGTAAAATTCGCCCATGTGGTAATCCAAATAGTTGCCGCCATTAAACATGTAGTCGTCTTGGTCACCATGATTCAGCAATCCATTTGTTGTTGTTTGATGCACTTCTGGCATTAACCAGTCGTCGTGCTGGCCGAAACGTATGTTATGGAAATCGAATTCTCTACTTTCCATCGACTGACTCTGTCTGTCCTCGAATCGAGAAGATCGCTGCTCCTCGTGACGGGGTTCATCAACGGCGCACCCCATGACTGAGGGTAGAAGGCTTTGCTGTCTGGGCTCGTTTGCCATTCTAAATGGAGATTGCATATGTATGCCAGGTGCCATCATGGTTGTCAGTCGGTCGTGTCGGTAAGGCATTTCGTTGTCCATAAACTCTGGACAGTCACTCAGAAACCAATGCTGCTTGTTCATCGTGTAATCGGACTCAGGAGCCCCAAAAGAAGTCCTCATCGACGGATATAGCGGATAACCCGTGTTCATCATTTCCATCACCATGTTATCGGCGGATGGTTGCTGCACAGGCATGAACATCTCATAGTTGAACTGCATCATTTGTGGTGGCATCTGGAAACAGTCTTCTGGTATGGAGAATAGGGACGAACGCATTCCAGTATACATTGACGGAGGCATTGGAAATTTCATAAACGGCATCTGCATATGTTCGTCTTCCAGAAGCATAAGAGCCTCCTCTTCTGATGGGGTTGGAGACACACTTTGCGGGCGTGGAGTTTCTTGAAATTCAACTCTGTGTCCTCCTGGTGAACGGGATCGAGGGAAATCAGGACGGGTTTTGATCTCGTTGTAGTCCTTTTCTGGTATAATTGGATCGGGTTCCATGGGAGGAACTTTTTCGGGCACAGATGTTGGTCTAAGTTCAGGACTACCGCGTCTTTCAAAGAATATATTTGGTTCGGGACCCAAGGCTGGGATTTTGCCGAACTGGTCGACAGGACCGTTATAGAAGTCCATGAAGTTTCTCTGACTATATTGCGGTCGAGGTACCAAATGTTCATCAAAACGTCTCATCTGGTCCACGTAACGACCGTGATTATCCATCAGACGTCCTTCAAAGTCCATTGAGTATCTAGACAAGTCTATTGGTTTCAATGGTGGCGCGACTAACCTTCTTGGAATCATTGGCACATCATGTTGCATACCAGGACTGGGTAACATAAAGCGCCCTGGGTGGCTAAGGTGTCTTCCTAGCAAATCAATGGGTCTTCCACGGCGATCAAGGAATCTACCCTGAAAGTCCATTGTGTAGCCAGACATATCCATGTATTTCTCAGGGTGACGGATGAATCTTCTCTGGTTTGGAGGTGGGTTTACCGGAACTTTACCATAGTTTCCATGGAAACGTCCAAAAGGATCAACATGCTTTCCGTGGGTATCCATCAAACGGCCTTGGAAATCCATAGTGTATCTAGAGAGATCCATGTAACGTTCCGGGAAACGGGCCTGTCTTTTCTTTGGGGGAGGTATATTGCGAATGTACCTTCCACCATTAGCATTGAATTGTTCCATGGGATCGATTGGACGACCATAATTGTCTCTGTAGTGACCATCAAAGTCCATTGTAAAACGAGACATATCCATATATCGTTCTGGCTTCTGCATAAACCTTTGTTTTATGGGAGGAGGAACTGGCATCGTAGCCCGACCCTGGTGGATTCGAGCTAAATTTAGTGGGTTGGCGTATTTTCCTTGTTGGTTCATGAAGCGTCCTTGGAAATCCATTGTATAATCAGACAAATCAATGTACCTTTCAGGGAAACGAATTATTTTTCTATAGCTTGGAGGCATGTCCATCATATATCGGCCTGGGGTATGAGGAAAACGGCCAACGGGTTTTCCTTGTTGTTTATAGGGTTTATTCATGCCAAAACCGGGCATTCCCATTTGGCGATCCGGGTAGCGGGCGAAAGCTTCCTGTTTTGGTTGACCTGGAATAGGATAGGGACCTTTTCGAAATGGCTCAACTTGTTTTCCCGGATAATCCATCATTCGCCCTGGAAAGTCCATCGTGTGTTTAGGCATATGATCCTGTCTTTGAGGAAATCCCCCCGGCATTCTTCTCTCTCCATCGATCAGAGGTTTCATAAAATCCCGCGGTATATCTTTGGGTTCCTTGGGATGTCCCTGGATCGGGGCCATGAAGCCCCTTGGTGGTGGGGGCCCCATTTGTGCACCAGAGTCTTTAAACATGCTGCGTGCGGGCATCACGCTTGGTCTTCGGTCTCGGAGCAGAAAATTAGGTCCGCCGATACGGCTGATGTCACGGACATGGGGTGCCATCATGCGATTAGGACCATCCATGGGGAACATAGGATGCCGTTTGGGTATCATGTGGCGACGGAAACGAAGGTCTCGATCTATATGAAGAAGGCTGGGCTGTTTGCCTTTATTTTTTAACTGATCACCTGGGGCCCGGGTTGCAGCCGAGGTTCCTGGGGTGTTCGAGTCGACCTTTGTATTCTTAGTGAAGCCGCCGCTTTTATCGTGGCTTGCCATCTTGTTCTAGAATGGTGGTTGTTTATGCGATCTGAAATGAAAATGATATTTGCTATTTTATCAAATAGTTATAGATCAAAAGATTCGATTCTTAAAAGCAAAACTGCATCATTTTTATGTTCACTTTTATATCATTGATATCATGAGTAAATGTGTGGAGAAATACATCGAGAAAAATAAACTTGAAAAAAATAACAGCAATAATTAGGGGAAGTGAATAATAAGTTTAGCAGTAACATAAAATATACAATTGAAAATTTGTCTCTAAATATATATAAACCAGTGTCCTTTGCATTGTAACGCACAAATGTAACGGTATCTTTGTTTAGTGACGTATGAATATGTTACATTGTATACATAACTTAAAAGTATATCCAAAAAAGATAGAATAAAAACAAATTATTTTTGCGTACCAATGTCGGTTTCTGGCCTTTTTTAGAGTGTCTATAGAAGAAGTAAGTGATCGATAGAGTTAGGGACCAGCTGCGTACTATCTATTAGTAAAAGTCAGATCTCACAAGATTAATGAATGTGTATATATCAAACCCATGTCCGTTACTATGTAATACACTAAATATGTCACGCTGTATGTTTGTTCGCAATTGAAAGAGTAGACCAGATACATCTTTCACAACACCAAAATATGTCATCATAAATCAATATAAAAAGAAAAAATAGTTAAGCATACTATATAAGAGGTTTTAGACTGTTTGTAGAATCTTTGTACATGAAGTAAGGAGATCGATGAAGTAGAGGGGTCGCTTTTCTATTGTTATTAAGTGATATACTTATCTCTCTAGGATTAATATGTATTAGAATAATAGTCTGAACATATTTTTGTAGTGTTATCAAGTAAAATGACTGATTTCTCCACAATTAATACATCTATGTATATATACATATAAAGACCAGTGTCGTTTGTTTTTCTAACACGCCAAACTTGCCACACTGTGTGCTTGTTCATATACGAGGGTGAAGATCAAGTATACCGTTTATACATTGCATGCATAATCCCAAAATATGTCCAAAGAAAATGCCGAAAAAAATACTCTTGCGTGCTTAAATATATTTGTTTTAAGAGTCACCGTACATGTTATCAAAAAAAATTCCCACATTATTTATACATCTATCTATACATACAAACCAGTAACCACGTCAGACTATTTTTATGTTCATATCTAAAAGTGCGGATCAGATACACCTTTCATATTTTGTGACAAAGGCGCTGAAGGGAGTGATTGCCCGTGGGGCAGATGACGAGATTTCCCACGAGAATTTTTTCTATCTTGGATTGTCTAGAAGTTAAATGATTAATCTGAAGACATATTTTTACGAGTTTTCGGTCGTGTGTGTATTTATAGATATGTGCGTGTTTGGATATATGTGTGTGCGCTGCGCATAGGTGTGAATATGTGTGCATGACTCTGTGTGTGTAAATATGTGCGCACATGCATATGTGTGAATATGTGCGCATGCCCGTGCGTGCGTTTGTGAATATCTGCGCGTGTGTTAATAAAATGGACTAGATAGATTAATTAAAATAGACACACGTAGATTTTGAGTTCTATTTACACAACTCCATATTCGGTGTTTATTTTTCCGAACGTATATAATTATAATTATTTCTTATATTTAATACTATAGGAGGCAAAGAGTAGCCTAACGGTTATAAGTACGGATAACAGAATCGGCCGAAGCTACTTACGTTCAATTCGCACCAATGCCCCCCACCCTTGCTATGGATAAATATCAGTAGAGTTACAGCCATTTAACCCTGTAAAACCAATCATCTTGGGGCGTTGGGCTTGCAGATCAATCTCGAAAAAACTTACTTTTTACTGAAACTGCAATACAGACCTATGCTCCTCAAAGAGTCCAAAGGAATGATCATAATTAATTTTGTGCTCGTTTAGATTTCTTACCCCTCGTATTTGATGGTTTTTACCAGGGATCAAGTGACAGCAAATCTTCCAGTGCTCCAGGACTCTCATAGGCGTTCCTGGTGATTTTAGTACTGCTATTGTTTGGATTGTTTTTAATTCTCACTTAAATTGAAATATTTGCTGATGTTTTATTTAGTAATTCTTCAGTGTTGTTTCGAGATCTCCGATAATCGTGCGTACAATTATCACTTCTATATTCCTGAATCTCTTCAGTTTTCGGACCACTTCAGACATTTTTCGAGTTTTTCACTCTCTTATAATTTCGTTCTGTGCTCGACTATCTGACTAATCTGTCTTATTCTTTATACGATGATAGAAATTTGCGATGACTAAAAACTAAGAATGACTCTTCTATCTGTTACGTATCTTTTATTAGAGTATTGGTTTAATGACGGCGTGTATGAAATATATGGATATACCCATTGTATTTCATAAGCGTGGATAATAGAGATTTGAATTGCAGTGAGCTTAGAGAAAATCGTTCTGTTGAACATAAACAGATCTTTTATTATTTCTGTTTATATTACTTTTTATATTCTTATCATTCTTCGAATCCAATTTTTTCATTACGTCATCAGAACATGGAATGGAACTCTATTTTACTACGTCAGAGGAGAACTGTGTGTGTATATTGATATAATTATTTTATTTTATTTCTGTTATTGCTATTATCGTGTCCAGTTTATAAATTAAATTTCATCAGAGGTATATATATATATATATATATATATATATATATATATATATATATATATATATATATATATATATATATATATATATATATAAGGTTTGGTACTCTCTGGGTTTCAAACATCTGGTGGGGGATTTGAAACATATCCCCAGTGGATAAGGGAAACTACTCTATGCTAAACTTTTAGAGGTGGGCAACCGTGTGGCTTTTTATTTACTTGCATGACATTCATTAACCGACCACTATCGATTGGACGGGTCAATGACGGAACAAGGCTCAAATATTTATTTTCTTGACTACGTGACCCTATATGACGTGAGACTGGTGTTCATCTTTTTGCCTCTATACAAGGCGTCATTTCAATCCTCCATTTTAAGATGATTATTGTTATTATTATCATAATTATTATCATTATTATTATCTTTATTATTATTATCATTATTTGCAATCTCACACCAGTTGCCTGGTGGTATCCGCTGGAGTTTGAGTGACAGCAAGTCTCCTCAAGTCTCCAGCCCTTCTCTCCTAGTGCTCATAGGTCACAGTAATACTGTGGTTTACAGTTTCACACCGGTTGCCCGGTGGTCATTGCTGAAGGCTGAGTGACAATAAGTCTCCCCAGGTCTTCAGCCAAGATCTTCTCCCTCCCCCGCCTATCATGTCAGTGCTGCAGCTCACATTTCCGCTTTCATTTCCCTTCCTCTGTTGGGTCACTATTAACATTTAACGTTGCAGTCTTTATATTTATAACACTTTCCTCAGTATCCGCGCAGTTCACAGAAGTACTGTGGTCTGTACAGTCTCAATCCTTCCCCTTATCCCGATCTCCTCCAGTCTAGCCCTAAGTGTCTTCGGGACAGTTCCCAGTGCACCTACTATAACTGGCACTACCTTGGCTTTCATGTTCCACATCTTCCTCAGTTCTCTCGCTAGGTCCTGGTATTTTTCCTGTTTTTCACTCTCCTTCCTCCTTACTCTATGGTCTTATTTTCAATGTCTCTGATACAGTTTCCAGTGTGCCAATTATTATTGGTATTTCAACTCCCTTGCCGAATTCTAGTATGTTCTTGGCTCTTCACTCTCTTTCATATTCATTCTGTGACTCTCTATCGCCACTTTAATTATTTGTCAGGTTCTCTCTTCCTTTTCCACCATTACCAGGTTCAGTCTTCTTGCTAGGATGAGGTGGTCGATTTGATGTCGAAATCTCAGAGTAATTTGAGGCTTCTTTTGGTTGTCTATCATTCTTGCAACATGGCCTGCCCATTGCCATTTAAGTTTTCTAGGTGATATTAAATCTCCTGAATTCTCCAGCACCTTTCTCAGTGCCCTCACTTACCCAAGCAACGCTGTGGTCAGGACAGTCTCAATACTCCCTCGAAGTTTTAATTCATCGATTCTAATTTCTTGACATTTTTTTCAAGTGCACCAACTATTACGAGCTCGATTCTAACCTTTCTTGTTCCACAGTTTCTCCAGACCCTGGGCGAGGTACTAGTATTTTCCAGTTTTTTGCTCGCTTTCGTTTTCAGCCTTATGGCCTGTGGCCACTGAGACGTTCAATCTTTGGTTAGTTCTCTTCACCTTGTTTATGACTAGTCTTCTCCCTTAGGTAAAGTGGTCTGTGTCATTATTATTTATTTTTCCTGCATTTGCGTGTTCACACTTGATGTCTGGTGATAAACCCTGAGTATTGAGTGACAGAAAGCTTTCCCGAATCTCCAGTACTTTCCCCAGTATCCTCGCAGATCTCAGCAACGCCTTGGATTGAACTCTCAATTCTTTCACGAATCCGATACCATGTTTGGGGTAAAGTGTAACTATTTCTCTCCATTCAAAGTGTTTTTTAGACGATTGAACTCCTTGTCATTTGTATTATCAACTTGACGTTTTGGCTGATTCATTCTACGACCCTCTTCAGGTCTTCCGTATGTGATGGTGGTAAATAGAATTTTCCAATGGTAACCATGCTACTACGCTTCTTTTCTTATCAGGCCTCTTTGAATATTAATGACCTTTTTCAGAACCCTAAAAGATATGAAATACTAAATGTACTAGCTCAAAACGGCCATTATGCGATGAAGAATATTCTCGAATTTAGTTCGTTATTATTATCACTATTTTTTCCACAAAGCTCTTCATTCGACTTGGATATTTAAAGTGGGGAAACGTAATATCCGTTAAAAATTATTTCTGCAGATTTTGTCACATCTAGCTGTTGTAGATGAAGCTTCCAATCATGCAAGTAGGATATTCTAAGCATGTTCATTGTAAATCATTATTATTCATTTTTTGCTACTATTTACCTTCATCTTAATTGCTTTTGTTATTTACTGCATCGGAACTCCGGTTTACTTCCCTTCAGCAGTGAGTATATGAATTATTAGGGCAAATTGGAATAAAGGTGAGAATCGAACTCACCACCCTCTAAGCCGGAGGGTGGTTTGCTTGACGCACAGCACTGAACTACTGCAACTCAACAACATGCACTGGTCTAAGTTAGACTCATAAGCTCACCCCCTAATTCCATCTCACCAGCGTCATTTGTCCATTGATAATTCAGTTTCGGTAATCTACTGTTATTTCATTTGATGAAGTATTGAAAATCATTATTATCAATTTTTAGATGAGTTCAACATCTCCATTACTCACCTTTCCGGTACGTATTTAACTGACGTCATTTTTTCAATCAATTGTTCTCAGTTAACCGAAATCTCTTTTAAAAATCAATTCTTGCAAAAGAAAAAAAATATATGCGGTTTCACTTATACGTTTTTTGGTCATCAGTGAACGATCACTTTTCCTCTTTTAGTCAATTATCGTGATAGGTATAAAATTACGTCATTCATACGTCAATTACGTCAGGTATAAAATCACGTCGTTCATAAAGATGGGAATATAGGTTAAAATTGTTTTTTTTTAGATATTATTTATATAATTCATACTTTCCCTTTATGCAGTCCCCTTTATTCGCGGTTTCCTTCTCAGTGCCCCTCCCATCCACGGTTTCACTTTCAGTGGTGCCTGGACACATCATTAGAAGTTCGTTCTTCTTTGCTACTACTCACCTTTATCTCAATTGTTGTTGATTATTTTATCGCAACTAAACTCAGGCTGGTTTCCCCTCGGCAACTAAAAAAATACATTGCATAAAATTATACTTGAGAAATGCATTAGAATTCGAAAAAGGAGTGAATAGCCACGGTCAGGGATAAGGGCTAGCCTTGCTGGCTGAATAAGATTACTATATGTTTTATGTAAATGTATTTCTAATGATTTTTACCGTAGAAATGAATAGCAAATGAAGTTAATATAGAAATACAATGCAAACAATTTTGCTCTATAGATGCAGAGGAAATAAGGAGAAAATGATTCTTAGTGGTCAGTGATCAATGCAAGTGTTACCAACAGAAGAGGGTTATTGGATGTATGATAAGAATATATTGCAAAAAAAGTTCACTAAAGAAAATGCACAGAAAAATGATTGTCCGTGATCAAGATTGGAGGCAAAAGTTACTTGCTGAATAGGATTTAATAAGTATAACTAGTTTACACGTGCTATAAAAATGAAGACAGTATTTGGATGATTTTGCCATCGCACTGTACTGGAAAAATATCAAAAACATTTTTCGTTTAAGTTCAGTCAGAATGAACCCGGATTGTAAGTAAATGGATATATAGATAAAGGAAGAAAGAAGGAAAGAGAGAAGGGAAACTATACTATCATATTACATTCAATATTTATCTCCTTTGGCAAATGCCAGAGACAAAAATATTGACGCATATGTGGCGTTTAATATAAGTAGGTTTATCATTTGGGACATCTTGGCAGCCTGCAAGAAAATGTCAGCATTGGTTTTGCTATGTGACAGTCTGATGAAAGATCTTTGATTAAAAAATAATTAGGAATAAACAAGAGATTTCAGCTTTACTTCAGGAAATTGAATTTGTATTGGAAATAATTCGCTAGATAATTAAGTTATGAATTGTGGATTGTGCTTGCACGGTAAAGTTATTAACTTTCACATCGAGAGGCTTCTTGCATAGTCCATCTGCCTGTGGTCGGTAAATGAAACAATTTAGACTCAATAAAGCGTGAGATGAACAGCTTTTATTAAGAGACGCTGGGAATGTTGATGAGAAAAACTTTCAGGGCGGGGTAATTAGATACAATTCTGTCTCTTGCAGACTCTATCCTTCTCTTTCCATCCAGGCTTCCTCTCTCGTTCATTGCCTTTTCTTTTCTTGTAGATTTTTTAATTAATTTTTTCTTTCCTTCTTTCTTCCTAATTTTTCCTTTCTTTCTCCTTTTCTTTCACCCATTCATTCATTCATTCATTATTTCTTCCTTCTATTATTTCATCCATCCTTTCTCCCATTCATTCATTAATCCATTCTTTCTTTCTTTCTTTCATTCGTTCATCCATTCTTTCTTTCTTTCTTTCATTCATCAATTCTTTCTTTCTTTCATTCATTCATCCTCTTTCTCTCTTCATTTCATTCATTCTCCCTTTCTTCCTTTCATAATTTAATCAGTTCATTCTTTCTTTCTTTCATTAATTACTGATTTCCCTCTCTTTCTTTCTCTCTTTCTTTATTTATTTCACCCATTATTTCTTTCAATCTTTTCCCTTTCTTCTTAATTGCTTCTTTCTGTCTTTTTTTTTTCTTTGGACATTTCTTTCAATCTTTCCTTTTTCTTCTAAATTGCTTTCATCTATCCCGGTGAATTTCTCTTAATCCGTTCTTTCTTTCTTTCTTTCTTTCTTTCTTTCTTTCTTTCTTTCTTTTTCAATTTATTTCCTAAATGTTAGTTCTCCTTTCCTTTCTTTAATTTCTTTTCTAATATTTCTTTCTTCGCACTTTCTATAGAATGATGATTACCAAGCTATTTTAGAGGCCAAGGTCAATGAGTACGATCCTCACCGAGAATTACACTGTTGCACCTTTGTATCAGATTAATCTAGCTTAGATATTTAATTGGACTATTATACATATAATGTGAATGCATTGCTAATTATTTTACTCTAGAAATGCATTCAAAATATTTTCTTATTATAGAAAAGTATTCTAAACAATTTCAATTTCGGAAATGCATTGCAAATCAGGTCAAAAGAACAACTGCCACTGAGCGATGGTTAACAAGTCTTACAGTCTATTGCTAATGATTTCGATCTTCATTCCCTTGTACCAAAACTGGCTAAACTTAGAAAATATCTTCTTAGGACTGCTGCTGTCTGGGCTTAACTAAGCTCAGCAAATTAAACTGGACATCTACCGTAGTGTGATTACAGACGAATTCAATACGGCAGTGAGATTGATCTCTACTGAGTGCCCTCACTACAGTGCCAGACTGGGCCAAGCTTAGCGGATAACTATTCGACGGAGGACTCCAAATTCATGAATTTGTTTTTGTGTACATGGGCGTTTAACGCAATCAACCTAATTTCATTCTATCACCAAAACAGGTGTCCTCATTTAAAATGATCTCGATTACCTATTACTTGTTTAACGTATCAAGTTTTGTTTAATTACAGTGAACATTCTCAATTTCGAAAGATCGCATAATTATAGGCGTCTGCCATTCTTCATCCTAAGGAATTTCAAAATAACAGTTGTAGCGAACGGAAACTTTCGTATAACGAGAAAGTCGCAAACGTTTATTTACAAAGCACTGTTTAGTTTGGCACAGGGTTACATACACTATATATCTGTATAAACCAGTGGATATATGGATAAGCTAAGCTAATTCATCCCAGTTTGTTTCTATTAATATACTCATAAAAATCTATTGAATATTGGCACGTAGCCAACAAACATTGCATGTCATTGTCTTTAAAGTTTTGACCATTACTGTGTCATCCAGAAAACTGTCGTTGAACCGAAATTAGCTTAATTTACCAAATATTTTTTTGGTTGCCAAATGACTGAGATAGTTACCTGTTTTATTCAAATGTATGTTATTTGTATGTTGATTTTCAAAGCCTATTCAGGGCTTTCTGATTTTTGATGGTTGGCGAAATACGGTCTTCCTATGTGCTAGTAATCAGTTTTAGTGTAATTGTAAGATCTACAATACCTATGAGGTATTGTGTATAGTTTTGATAAGAATCATCAATATTTATAGAGGTTTTTCTTTCAGTCTATTGAACTCCCTGTTCATTGTGTTCGTAACACAACGTTTCGGCCGATCCATTCTCCGGTCTTCTTCAGGTGTACTAACCGAATGTGATGGTAGCAAAATTTATAGCGTAGGATTCAGACGTTTACCCCTTTTTTTCCTTCTTTGGTCTGGATTTCTCCGCTGTTGAGTAGCGGAATGAAAGGAAAACGCCCGAATCCTACGTTTTTAGAGTTGCCACCATTAGAGAAAAAATTTGTTTATCACCATCACATTCGTATAGTACACCTGAAGGAGGCCGGATAATGGATCGGCTGGAACTTCATGTTGACTGCACAAACCTATGAAGAATATCTATCTCTTATCGTATTATGCCATCTTTTGTTATTCTATCACGACCGAGAGAGAAAGCTAATAAGCTAATCTCGCAGACCATTGCTAGTTTAGTGAATTCTAATCTGACTGTGAATCTCACAGTTGTAGCCCTCAGCTTGATTAGTTTAAGCTTAGTAAATATATGTCTGAACTTGTTGATATAGACATTTACATCGATATTCACATAGCCACATGTGCAGGACATTCAGTGAGAATCGAGCTCACTACGCTAACGGATTGGCTCCTTCCTAACAACGACACCATGGTAGGCGCCCATTCAATTAATCTATCTATCTATCTATCTATCTATCTATCTATTAAGGCTTATTCCAAAGTGAGTGAGTAAGTCGGCAATCTACACTCCAATAATAACTTGCTCAGTTCTCAGTAATATTAGAGTTTATTCCCTGTTAGTGGTACCATGTAACCGAATTCCATCCGCTGTGTATTTGGAGAGGGGATGGGTGTCGCCAAGTTATACCAATTGAAATGGATATAGGACCCTGACAGCTTAGTCAGTTATTGCATCGGTGATTTAACGTTTTGGGAGTAACCAACCATTTACCAACTTCCAAATCATGCCTGTAACAACTCTGTAGCGATCACAGGCATCAGAGAATACCCTGGTCCTTTCTCTTAAGATTCATGAGTGTGTGTACAGGTATTCTCGCAGACTAAAGTCAACAAAAGAATGATTGAAGTGTATGCTTGCTACTCTTCTGCAGGTTTTCATGGATAGATAGGAATCGACTGGGATAGATAGATAGATAGATAGATAAATACTAACCTTTTTTTACCCAAGCATATGGTTGAACGAAAGAGAAGATCATGTTGCAATGATTTTTCAGCCGAAAATGGCCTGTCTACTGAGAGAACGACCATTCAAATATCTGACTTGTACCAAACACAAGCAATAGTAACTTTCACTCTTTATTTCTCGATAAAAAGTGAAATAAATTATAAACATATTTCTATTACAAAATAGGTAGTTATGATGGGCAAAATATTCCTAGTTTGTCATCAGAAACTAGGGTGAGGACCGTCGAAATACATACATTTAGGTGTTCTTATAAAGCCATAGCTTCTCTTTTTGGATGGTCAAAATGTGGTGCTTACAATGCAATAAAGGCCTACAACGTAAATGAAGGAAAAGCTCAGATTAGGGCAACTGGTAAAAACATAATATGAGTGCTTGGCACATTAACAGACTTTCGATCAGTGATAAGAAAAAGACTCATCGATATAAGCCAAAAACCACTTGATCGGTGGTGGGCTTTTCAGTATGATAACGACCTGAAACACTTTGCCCGAATTGACAGACTCTAAACTGGAGACTTTAATATTGAGGTGCTGCGATGGATGGCCGAACCAACGACTTCAAAGCCAGAACTTTAGCTAAAGATTTGAAATTAACATCTGACACAATAAGCGTAGAAAACACGAATGATCGCTACAGTGATATGCTAGGGTGTTGAGAATATCCTAGTGGAAGCAGTAAGAAATCTAATTGCATCGATTCCTCGTATTAGTGACATGCATTCAATAATATCAGTTCTTATTTCAAGTATCAAATCTTGTTCTCTCATTTACTCTTTTTATTTGTCTTTGTGTACTTATTATTTAATAAAAAGTCCATAGAATTTTTGACCGAGGTATTTTTGACGAATGAGCATCATGGTTACTAGGCCTAAATCATTCACGTTATATCAGAATATATCAGAAAAATTTGCTTGAATCTATGCATGATTTAGAGGGTACACAATGGAGTCAATTTTAAACCAATATAGTTGTGACCATAAACTAAGTGACATTACTGTCAAGATCGTCTCTGGTGGTAAAAGTTTTGCTGTTGTTGCACAGGTAATCATAAGAGAACAGTTTTTCTGCCCAAGTGCTCACTCACTCTTTCTCTTTATAGTCAACCATTGTAGCACGCCAGTAACGAAATATTTTGTCAAGGAATCTGGCTAGAACAAGGGAAACTGATTCAATGAGTTTCCCAAGGGAATTAGTGTGAAGTAAACGTAAAACGCTTCGGCCAGAATTCAAATTTGTTTGACTGATTCTGATTTCGGTGCATGAAACACTGATACCACTTCACAATCCTGTGGCTCGCCAGAGAGGTTGATGTTCGAACCCAATTTAGAACTTACGGTTTCCAATGATGACATTAAAGGTAAACTCGTTCATCCGGATCATTGGCGCTACACAATCTTCCTACTCAATTCCCCTAATTTGGCCCTTATGCTGTACTAAGTTTAGTCAATATCAAGAATATATATATATATATATATATATATATATATATATATATATATATATATATATATACATGTGCGTGTATTTTTGTGTGTATATATCTATGTATTTGGTACGTCAATGTGTCCATTGCCTAAGGATGAGAAAAAAAAACACATTTATTTTTCAAAGCAAAATACCTAAATTTTTTTTTCGACATATTTTTTTCCTTATTATTGCTCTTAATTTAGTGGTGAATATTGAAAATAGCAAAACTTTGAATTGAAATTCAAGTAATGAAAACTTACTGATCCTCCTATATATACATAGAATTAAAAATTTTTCCCTAAAAAAAAGACCTCTGGAAAAAAAAAAGAAAAAGAAAAGGCCGAAAGAAAGCATCTAAAGGATTTGAAGATGACGTACCTTTTTGTAGGTGCGGCGGCTTACACGAACCTCGAGCGGCAGACAGATGGAGGATGAAAAACGAAGCCGCGTGAGATCCGCTCCGGGTTTTATATACTCCAGGGCAATAAGACCACTGCACTTTCTATATGCATTCATTCACGAATCTACACACACATCAGACATACGCAAACGCACATATGCATACCCATAGCGATGCATATAGACAATTACGAATAAACTTTCTCGTTAAGCGGCACATTACGGTTATGTTCGCAAACGCGCTCACGCTTACACGGAGATGTCACATTTTCGCATTAAGTCTTATGCAAAGGCATACGCTCTTTCCAACCCCCTCTCTCTCTCTCTCTCACTTCCTCTTTCTCTCTCTTCCCCCCCCCCCATACCCACACACATATATAAGACACAATAAATGCAATCAGTCTCTGGTCAGAATTAGATTATTAATGGTTTTGTTTTTTGTTTTTCTTTTTTTTTTTTAATACAGTTTTAAGGATTTTTCATCACTCCACCTTTCAATAGTCAAGTGTGACCGCCCATGGGCAGTTGTGAAGAGAGAGAGAGAGAGAGAGAGAGAGAGAGAGAGAGAGAGAGAGAGAGAGAGAGAGAGAGAGAAAACTATGGGAGAGATAGGAGTTTGGGGAGGAAAGTGAGTTGAGAGAGAATTGAGGAGATTAAAGAGAGAGAAAGAGAGAGAGAGAGAGAGAGAGAGAGAGAGAGAGTTTGTGTATAGGAAAGAACCAGCACCTTAAAGAAATAAGTGAAAATGAAAGAAAAAAAGAAAGGCTGGTAAGTGAGAGAAAGAGGTGGGAAGTACAGAGGAGGAAGGAGAGGAAGGGGGATAAGGAATGTAAGGACAGGGGTGTAAGATGGGTCAGGGGGGATGATTTAGATCTTTAATTAATTATATGATTTTTTCTGAGGTTATAATTGCACTGATTTCTGACCCAATTCTTGGAGATCTTCAATTTGTTGACCTCAGGCAAATGTCTTAATAACTTTTGCAAAATAACGACTGTATCAACGTTAACAGAGGCCAAAGAAGTAATACCTTTAATGGTGCATTAGTATAAATTTGCCAACCAAACTGATGTCTTTAAAAGAGGCAGTAGGATCTCATACCTCACTTTGTAAACACGATCGTCCCCAAAACACGACCGTGTTGCCTCTTAATACTAGAACTAATTTTACTAAAATTCAGGATTGTTCACCAGACTTACGGAATTTCCGACTGTAGCAACACTATTGTGGAATTACAAGCATTGGCGATTCTACGGGGCTCAGAGAGAGCCATGCCCCCAATATTGGCTCGCCTCTAGATCCCTACTCCGTTCATACGTTATGATGCAGGTCTTTAAGGGTATTGCAAGAATACAGCAAAGTACATTAGAGAGAAATAACAGGTGTCTGAGATAACAAAAGGATCATTAAAAAAACTCGGATAGCAATGGTCTGGCCCTGTTGTAAGAATGTCAGACAAGAGCTGAACATCAAGACTCATACCGTTGATCTCCAGAAATCATATATAAAAATGTAGCCGGCAAAATATGAGATGGTAGGACAGACCAGACAAGTTTAGAAAGTATTGGTTCCACGACGCCCATGATAAAGATCTATGTCCAACGATGTATGCTAAAAGACTGATGATGACGATGATGATGATGACGATGAGGATGATTATCTCATATTTACGGAAAGAAATTCGCCTGTAAAGCACCTGTGTCGTAAAATATAATAACTTGAAGATTTTGAACATGGTAGCTTTTATTGTAGTATTGCTGCACAAACTGCTTTCGTGGACCCGATATTTGACTGTGATGAAAGATTCATGTTTGAGTCAACACCTGGTTTTGAATTATAAATCATCACTTGTTGGCATAGAATTTGATGGAGCATCAGTCATGAGAGGAATATTGAGCAGTGTTCAAAAACACATCTATGACAAAGCTACTTTTACTTATTACGTACACAATTATGGACACAGACTAAGCTTTGAATTGATGCTGTAAAATGTGTTCCTAAAGCCGCAGGTTTCTTTAGCGAGCTTGAAGACCGTATATCTCTGCCAATAACTGTTGTTCTCGAGAAAACTCATATACAAATACAACGAAAAAGTTTTCTCGAAGAACAAGTCCGATAACTGCAACATCTTAGCGATACACAATGGTGGTGTTGTGTCACCTCGAGCGAAAATGCTTTGCTGCGTCTAGATTGCATCATGGGACTCTCGCAAATGAAACAGGAGCTCGTGCTATATCCGCCCGGTCAAACAGATTCAGAATTTGTTCACCTTTAACAGTTTTTTTTTTCCGGATATTCTTGAAAGTGTTGAATGAGTATCGCTGTAGCTACGCGACGAGCAGATTTAAGAAAAGCAGCAAAACTCATTTCTTCGCCCCATGAAGATTTAGCTGATATAAGAAACTCCTACTTGATTGAGCGTTACTCTGATAAGGTTAATGAACTCTATACGAACAACTATACGAAAGCGAACAAGAAAATCTAGACGGTTGGAATTCACCGGTCAAAGATCAACTTTTTCTGATTCAAGTCATATCAACATCTGAATTTATTAGTGAATTACACAGTCGTTTCTCTAGAGATCCATCTGTCATTGTTTGTGGTATTTTAGCTCTTTTAGAAAGGCCTTAAAGGCATTTGCAACTGCATACTCGGTCAATGAATGGGATTTGAAACATGAAATTCTTCTGGTGAGAAAACTACTTCTGAATGAGCCATAACAAACAACATCAATCGTGTAATTCCTGTTATCCATGTTCTTATAAAGCAGTATTTGACTGCTTCTACAACTTATTGCCGATGGCTGTAACCTGTTATCAGCGATTCACGCGAGAAGCTCGTCAAAAGTGAAATTCGTAAAAACATTCCTGAGAAATCCTCTGACCAATGAAACGCTGAGTAACACTACACTGTTATCGATTGAATGTTTGTGAGATGAGAGAATTGACTCGTTGATGTTTTGAATTTGATAGTCGTCATATGATAATTATAAAATTAACCTGCACTAAATATTTCGTGAAGATCACTTACTTAGTATATTGGAACTTTTTCGCATTAGTCATGCATATTTTAATTACATTCGACCAGCTAAAAGTTATCTGGGTTTGCACCGTCAGACCTTTCCATAGATGAACTCCTTGAAGGATTGTCTAATGAGAATAAATGAGCGTTTTACGTGAGCCGGACCCTAAAGCTTTAAGAATTTTGAACGCGCTCTCTTCGGGATAACGTAGACGATGGACATATGACAGACTTATGTCACCAGACATCAACTTCAACCTCCCAACAAGACTTCATTAGGACACCAACAGAGATCAACAAGTCTCGAAATATCCTCAACTATAAAAAGGCTTCAACAACAAACCTTTCCAGAACTCTATAAATTCTTTATAATCGTTAAAAGACTTTTGATAGTAAGTTGCAAGGAGCACTTTTCTTGCAGCGCTTCACTTTCTCTTTGTTTTCTATTATTAAACATGTGAAAATAAGGAGGTGTGTGTTGCCTCCTTTGTCCACATATTACACGGTCAGGCTAATTAGACTTACTTCACGTAATTATTTAAGTTAAATTCAAAATCCTTATATTTTGCAATAGAATTTCTCATAAGTAGTCACTGCTACTACTATTACTATTTACGAAAATGATTTGATTTAGTAATATTTCATTTCATTTAATTAAGTATTATACCGATTTTTGGAAAATCATTTACTCAAGTTATGTATATCAACTTGGTGGAGTATAAAAACAAAACCATGTCAGTCAAATCTAATAATTGTTTAAGAGAATAACTGCTGCATATATATATATATATATGGATGTACTATTCAAGGGAAGGCAGAACAGGCGTATACAGTGTTTGTGGTATCTTTGATTTAATTGCACATCAACAGTGGTTATATGTTCATGTGGACTTCAATAGTTGGAAGGTGATGAAAAAGATATGTGCAGTTTTCGATAGCAGAGTGTGTAAGGTGTTATAAATGGAGGTATACGTATTCTCATCCTTTCTGAGTGCTTATGACTATTAACCGATTAGTACATAGGTGTATGAAAATGTATGTTTTCCCCTTATATATATATATATATATATATATATATATATATATATA
>OY735207.1:22689772-22772272 GCA_963457665.1 Thysanoteuthis rhombus | reverse complement strand
GCACTATTGTCAATACCATTAGGTTCCATTAAGAGTTGTGTACATGCCCCCCACCCACCCAGAGCTGAACGCCCAGCGTAAAAAATAAAATCTATCACGAGAGACACTCTAAATAGATACCTATGGAAAAAAAACACTCTTATATTCATGACGAAAAAAATTAGAATTTGGAGCGTAATTTTGAATAATAATATTAATATTATCGGCAGTATCGCTGGTAAGATACATTTCATGGTGGACGAAGGATGACCCTCAATCAATGGACTGGCGAACGAGGAAACTTATATCGATGAACGATGCTCTACGTTCCATATATGACACGGATAGACAGTATGTAAAGGGGAAAGAAGGCGACAGAGGACTCATCAGCATAGAAGACGGTCCAAAAATTCAAAATGGGTTTAGAAACGAATGTGCAAGCAAGGAAATGAGATATTATGCAAAGCGTTTGAAACAGTGGAACAAACAACAACAGTAAGAAAAATGAGCGTAGGAGACAACAAGGAAGGAAGATAAGAACAGAAAAAAACTACAAGGGGAATTTAAAAAGGCAGATAGATAGTATCTCAGATGAGAGATCATGGACATGGCTACGCAAAGGAAACATGAAAAGAGAAACAGAACTGCTCATCACGGCAGCCCAATAATAAATGCATCAGGACAAATTATGTCAAGGCGAACATCGACAGAATCCACTCAAACATCAAATGCCGCCTATGAGGAGAGAGGGATGAGACTGTGAAGCACATAACCGGTGAATGTAGTCAACTAGCCCAGAAAGGGTAAAAAAACAGACACGACAGGGTAGCAGCAGTGATACACTGGGAACTAAGCAAACGAATGGGATTCGACCATGCAAACAAATGGTATCTGCATGAACCAGCGACCTGAGGAGACTCACTGTCACTTAAGCTTCAGCGATAACCACCAGGCAACTGGTGTGAAACAGTAATCAGCGGCACTGCTGTGAACTGAGGGAGTGCGAAGAGGAAGGCTGGAGACTCGAGGAGACTTGAGGAGACTTGAGGAGACTGGCTATCATTCAGTCTCCAGCGGTGACCACCAGCCAACTGGTGTGAAAATGCATAAGAAAAAAAATGCAATTATAGTAGTAGTAGTAGTAGTAGTAGTAGTAGTAGTAGTAGTAGTAGTAGTAGTAGTAGTAGTATAACGAATTAATGCATTTTTGAGTGAAAAATTTTTAAGAAATAGTTACAAACAAAAGTTTATTTGTGGACAGATTTTAGGACAACCTATGTGTATGTGAGACGTGATGTCCACATACACATAGGTTGTCCTAAAATGTGTCCACAAATAAACTTTTGTTCGTAACTCACAACATGGATCCCCAGAGATCACATAAAAAAGCTGAGGCCGACAGAACACAAGATGGAGAGATGAACTATATATATATATATATATATATATATATATATATATATATATATATATATATATATATATATATATATATATATGGGGATAGATTGATTGATTGATAAAATTGATAGAATCATAAATTCATCCATATATGTTTAAGTAGTATTGGTAAACAGGAAGAACAAGTATTTTGACACCAACTCATATCAGCTTGTGAACTCGAAATTCTCGGCACGAATTTCAGGACGTGACTTAGTTCGTTGCTTAAGTAAAATGCACAATCAGTAAGAAGAATTTACATACCAAACTGATAAAGTTTTTGGATTACAAAAGCAGCTTCATTGGATACCTTGAATACCAAAGGGTCGTTGGAAATGGTTAATTGCATTACGACAATTACACATTCCGTTTACTCAGCAATGTTAATTGAAAAGAAAATCCCTCCCCACTTTGTATATGTACAGGCGCATCAAATCACACGAAATGAACGTGGCCGATACTCTCCTCCCAACATGATTGTATCTAAGAGAAGAGGAAAAGGGAAGATAGAGAAAGAAAGAGACATATACTGAAAAGAAGAAAGAAAATTTAGATCATTTATATTTGGTTGATACAAAAGTTTCCAGAATTTTTATGCCAAATTCTTTTGTTTTTCAAACTTCAAAAGTGAAGTTGACCATATTTTTCTACCCAACAAGAACAACCCTCACCAAAATTAGCGGTCTAAGCCGATATGTAAAAATCACATTACCCTACAAATCACATTACCCTACAGTGATTTGAATTTATGAGTAACTGATTACTGAGGAGGCTGTCTTACTGACTGAGATAAATTGGCAAGTCTTAGATATTAAGGAAACTGATCATACCGATACGCACGGGCTTATTTAATTCTTACAAATAAATACATTTAAACAAAAAATGTATTTTTGATATTTTTTCATATATTACGTATACGATACAAAAGTTGCAGTAATCATTCTCAGTCGGAATAGAAGTTGGAGAGGAATTTTACCCTTCAGCGGTCAGTCTTGTAGTCATGAGAATTCATAACAATATTCAGATTGATTGGATGAATTTTCTCGATATTACGAATGCTCCACAGAACGAAACAAGTAAAGGTGGGTGACGAGTCGGGAGAATATGCTGCTTATATATTTCGGCAATAAATTATTTTCAATGCATTTCTATAATGAAATAATTCGCAATGCATTTCCATGACATAGTCCAGTTGATCGTTGCAAGAATTGTTCAGCTGGAAATAAAATTGTGAAATTCGGCACAAATATTATCTAACAGGACCTAATCATTTTCAGATATGGAAATAATCTAAAACTGTCTGTCCATACCAACAGTTGCAAAGGAAGTTATTTTCCATGGCAACTGATTAAAAATTAGTTCTTTTAAATTTTTACAATAACAGCCTTCTCAACAGTGCCGCTAAATGACATACTAAAAGTAAATCCGCTCTGACTTCTTGAGAGATATAATTTTCGAAGTCTTATTACAAACATACTTCATGAGTTAACGATGTTTCCCTACAGTAATACACGCTGTACAGACTAATTCTTGGGTTCACAGCAAAATTGAATTTCTTTCCCACCCCATTCATTGAGAACTTTCGGAGATAGTGTGCAGACTGTCAAGAGTGAATAGAAAAACATATGAAAGAGAAAGAATGAAAAAATATTTCTCAATCAAAAATAAAGTCCTGGATCCGCCTCTAAATTCCATCATACCTATATGTGCTTTACCCTTCCTTTCATTGAAATTCATAGAGAACTATTGGAGATATTGTATGGACAGACAGGAGCAGATACAGAAATGTATGAAAGAACGAACGAATATTTCTCGATTAAAAACAAATTCCTCGAAATTATATCGAAATTCATAGGGAACTTTTGGAGATATCGTGTAGACAAACAGGAGTGAATACAGAAATGTATGAAATATTAAAACGGATAAATATCTCTCAACCAAGAACGAATTCCCGGTACAAACCCAACATTTGGCTACTTCTCCCTTGCAATGTGCTTTATCCTTCCATAAAGTTCTCATTAAAATCAATTGAAGTTATCTTGAGATATCGTATAGAGAGACAGGCACGAATATAGACATTTTTTGGGGGAAAAAAAGGGTTTTTTGTTTTTTTCGTACATTTCTGTAGTGGCTCATGTCTTCTTGCTCTATATCTTCAAAGGTTTTCCACAAATTTCAATGAAATTTGAGCCATAAGATGAAAAAAAAGAGAGATCAAATTTTAGGGTGCATCCAGGAACTTGTATTTTATCTGAGAGATATTCATAAGCTTGCTAGGTTGGAAACATTTCTGAGACCCTGTTGCTAAAGAAAGTCCATTTTAGAATGTCCCCATATCTGAAATTGTTCAATACACCCTAAAGTATCACTATGGTAAGTTTTATGCTTTTATCTCAAATTCTGCATGGATCGTCCGGACTAATATATATATATATATATATATATATATATATATATATATATATATATATATATATGTATCGTCGAATTGAGTCAGTTTCTTTTGTCATTTTCAATGCACAGTATACGGAATGAGTTGAATTTTTTCAATGCATTTCTATGGTAAAATGACTGTTAATTCATTTACATTATAAATATAATATCCATATTTCAGCTCGCATCTATTTTGGACCGATGACAGCATCACTCTTTCTGATTTCCCATGCATTTCTGTGGTAGAATGATTATGATTTGGCCTTTCAAAATAAAAGGTTTACCCCAATGCGAAATTTCAGAGGGCGAACTTTTGCTAAAAAGTTTGACGATCGATTGGAAATGATTTCTGACCTTGAACGAACTCCAGGATAAACCTCACTCAGCCTGTTACTCCCGATGTGCGAGGATGTAACCATATGCTCAGTTTTAGCATTTTTGATTTAAAAATGTGTCTCACAAATTTTTTAATCGGCTAGGAATGATCCCCAGTGACCTCAAATGACATAAGAGGTCAACTTCGTATCCCATATGATGTTTTCCATAGAACATTCATAGTCAAGGTCAGATAGATTGCAATCTTCACTGTGAGATTTACCCATATTGCCAAATTTCAGCATCCTTGGTGCAAAATTGTGGCCCACAACTCTTGATATTGGCTAGAAATGACCAGAAATAACCTCTAGTGACCTCGAATAATCTCCAAGATCAACCCCACATCGCCTATGTGGTTTATCCCATTTCAGTGTATATGAAAAATATAAAGTCGATAGGCCTTGTTGCTTTAGCAGTGAAGAGTCTATCCTCAAATTGTTATCACATGAGTGTGAGATCACTTAATCGAAAATTTCAAGCCAATCGAGCATTTATGGTGAAAGCATATAATTTGATACGCTTATAACCAAAGACATTACCCAAAATTTGGATATTTAGCCATCGTGAATTTCCAATATGCTATCAATGGCTGCCAGCGGTAACTGTTTTCAGATGAACTTTCTTATCAGTGATGGATATTACATGATATTGAGGATATAAATGGAATAATTTTTTTTTGCCATAGATAGTTCTTGAAAATTACCATACGTACTAGTCATCGAAAATTCAAGATAGTGGCAATGGCTCGTATGAAAAGTGTTATTATGATAAACTTGCATAGACTGGTCTAGTATGGATGATCTCCGTCTCAAATCATACATCTTTTATGATACAGATTTCGAATTCGGTACTTTAAGTTGCACCCAAACTTCCTCACAAATCAATACTCAGAATAAGAAGTAAGAATAACTGCCCTATCGCGGGATTTTTATTTTTAGCATTCCTCTTCTCAGTAACAGAGGGCTGCAAAGTCTAGAACAACTTTTTTGCACTTGCACAGCTAAACACAACTCTCCTTACATTTGCAGGGAACAATTTCATAGTTGGGCTGGCCTGGATCTGGTAAGCCTATTCTCCATGGTATTTAGGGAAGCCTTTGTTGAAAGGATTGACTGCGCATTGTCCGTTTTCACAAAAGCTCCATCCCTGTCTGGTCTATTTCTGTGTACGTGCTGTTTCAGTCGTATAACAAGATAATGAACCACTCGATAGTGGCCATTACCTCCTGTGTACGTTATCCGGGATAGAAGATTGTCTCGAGAAGGTATGTCTAAGCTCTAGATAGAATGTGTATACAACCAAAGTAGTCTCTTTCCCAATAACCAAAGCTTGTGGCAGTTTCACAGCCTGTCAATATATGGAGTAGTGGAAGTGCTCGCGCCTTGTAAAGGCCTAGCTCTTGAAAAGTTTCATGGAATACTAATTATTGAAAACTTCTTCCAGTTCCTAACGCAAAATGAGGCTCAATTTGTGGCTGTAGACTCTGAATCACTACATCAGCTAGCTCCACAACATCGGTATCAACAGTTTTAATCATGATCTTCTGATGGCTGTTTGCTGCTGCGAGAATCTAAATTCAGTCATAAAATATATAAACTGTCAACACTAGAGAGAAGTAACCGAAATACTTCAAAGCCGCAGTTTCACGCAATGGAACGAAAATAACTTCACATGACAATTAAGGTAGGCTACTAAACATGCAATAAAGTCTGACCCCTTCCAAAAGTGCACCTTTGGAACGGGCACTGTCCAAGTATTTTGATATAACCATTTTTAAGGCATATTGTTTTCCCCTCGGAATATCTTAAATATATCTATGCAAACAATATTATCTATTTTTTACAAATGATTATAAAATAAATGTGAATTTATTTACTTGTTTGTGTGTCAGTGTGTTTGATCTAGGTTGAAGGCTACAGTATTGTAATTAGGAAGCTGGAATTTGACATAAAGTAATATCTCTTCAAGACAAGAGTTATAGACTGCGACTCCTAACTGTATATTTTGGTCGATTAAAATCAATTTTCAATTTTTCTGAATTTAGGATGGGTCTAAAGGAAGCTGCTGTGGCCTTATGCATAGTTAATATTCGATACCTCATTGAGACTACTGAGTACTGAATGTATGACTGTTAAGCTTCCCAATCGGAAATCAGAGTAATACCTGGCCTAATCTTAGCCCTACTGAATTGGAATTATTTACGAATTCTGAGCGAGAAACCTACATAACAATATTTTGCAGTTATCGAGGCAGTCACCAAATAGACTTTTTTTGGATAACTTGTAGGTTCAACGATCGTATTTATCAACATGATTTCTTGCCTAGAGTCCTCTGCTGGTGTACGCGGTAACTCTGTCAGAAGTGGAGAGGCTGATCAGAGGGCTGGGTCTGAGCAGTGTAGCACTGTGTAAGAGGAGTGACAAACTAGCTCCTTATCAACAGCTTCGGCTTGGAGTTCAGGGATTTTCGCATGGTAGAGGCGCTCCTCAGCCGAGAATCGAGGGACATTAAGGTGGTATCAGCAAGCATAATGGTGCTTTATCCATAGCTTTTCTAAGAAGGAAAGTTTTTTGTTGACAAATAAAACAAGCTCAATGCATAAAAATGCATACAAAATATTTTCCCCCATTAACTGGAAAATTGGCTTCCAGATAAGTTCCAGATTAAAAAGAATTCAAATGGAGTAAGTACATAAATTAGTACAATATTTTGAAACACAGGATTTTCCTAGGAAAATTGAAAAGATTTTATAAGAATGAAATTTTATTTCACGTCTCTGTTTATGAAATGTTCATAGATTTGCAAAATTTTCAGAAGGTAATAGAACTATGTAATAATTTTTGGAAGCTACAATAATAATAACACACGCACACACACACACAAACGCACACCTAGAATATATATGTACTCGTTCCGGTCCTCGGCATCAGAAAAATGGTTATTATACCAGGATTTTCGTCGATCATTCTTATCAGGGAATGCATCTATTTCTCACAATAAAATCTATTCAAGTTTCGGTGTTTTTTGATCATATATTGCCTTTTTCGCTATTAAAAAGTTGATAGCATCAGTAAAAGTAACACGTGGATGAATTTGTTCCTCCCTCTACCCCTTCTCTTTTCTCAATGACGAAAGGTGGTGGAGGGTGACGCGTAAGGACATTATTGACATCATTATTATTATTATTATTATTATTATACGGCTACGTCGGATTAGTTGGGTCATCTTCGTTTCAGTTGGTGGACTTCCTCAGGTATATGCTGTGTATCATCATCATCAACCCCCATACATACCACCATCATCATCATCAGCAGCAGCTTTTTAGCGTCCATCGTTGGACAGATTCTTCAGACTACTCTATCATGAACGTCACGCAGCTGATACTTGCTGAACTTGTCTAGTTTGTCACGTCATCTTACTTTGATGCCTGTCACAGTCTTGCATATGATATCTTGGGATCAAACTTGTAAGTTAGGATGACCAATGGTGGTCCAACTCTGTGTTACTTCTAATTAGGTCATTTCTTATTATATTTTCCAAGTAACTTTTTTACGAAATGTCATAAACCATTATTATCGATTTTCTCTACTATTTACTTCCATCTTGATTTTGGTTGAATTCTTAATTACAACTCAAGCAGGGACATCAATCTACGGCAGTGGGCAGACTTCATAAATTGCAAGTAAAGATTTAAGTCCCAGTGTAAATATTCGCTATGTTGGTAAAAAGAAGTAAAAAAAACATATATTTCAAAATATTGTGTTTTTTTTCAAATTCAAATTTCTCCGGGCAACACCTGGTATCCGTGCTTATATACATATATAATCATAAATTCCATCATACTATATTGAAACTCTCATGTGAAATGATTTCTGTTATTATACAGTAAATGCATCATTTGGCCTAGAAAACACAAATAGAATAAACTCTAATTGTTTATTCTATTTACGTTGTCTAGACCAAGTGAGACATTCACCGTGTAATAACAGATCATTTCAGATAAAAGTTTCAATATGATATAACACAATATATGATCATTCCGTCGGATCATACATCCATTTCTTATAACACACACACACACACACACACACATATATATATATATATATATATATGTGTGTGTGTGTGTGTGTGTGTGTAATAGGAAGTGGATTCGCTACACAAACAAGTTTATGTTTCCGCCCCCTCTGGAGGCAAATCCATTTCCTATTATATATTTTCAGCTCTACCCTAAAACAACTTGACGTTCGAAGTATAAAGTTGAATATCGAGCACTCTATGAAATAAATCCACCACATTGCTTTATATTATGCTCTATTGCTAACCTGATCTGTACCATATGTACTATGTCGGTTTCTTGATATGGCCTAGAATTAGAAACAAACAATCATTCAAGGAAGCAATGTCACTATTGCCTGAGCCTACTATCAGCGTTTCATACAGAGATAAGTTTTGACCAATCGATTTGGGCAGATAATTGTTTACATCCTTCTTCGAGGTCAACATGCAGTTGTAGCAGAAGGCATCAAAGTTGTTGCATCCCACGCCAATATCTTCCCTTTGACTGCAATGAAAAGCTCAACACTGAATGGATAAACGAAAAGGGGTTCGATGAAAAATGATGAAAGTCAACTGGATTGGAGTTCTCGTCGTTTGTGCTGACGATCGCAGTCTCAGAGGCCGTCGATAGAACAAAAACTGAGAAAGTGACTGGCAGTGATGTTGTCCAATCGGTTGTCAATGCAATTGCACAGAAAAACATTTTCCATGATGACCACCTATTCGTACGTAGAATGGTTTATGTCGAGACACAAGACGGTGAAGATAGCTTTACCTTCTGGCCTGGCTTCTATGGAGGAATTCAACAGAGGAATAGAGGGATGATACGAATTTGTATGCACATTTTCTGCTATATCTATTGAGTTGACAAAGCTCGTTGCGATTACCAACTCTTTGAAAATATGGGAAAAAAGTGAGGAAACTCTTATTGCACAGTAGCCAAGAGATAAAAGTTCTTGCTGGTAAAATATAATATAAGTAACTCTTTATGTAACCCGTAAAAGATCAGTGTCTTCTCCATGAGGTAATCTCACAAGAATTTCGAATGGAACCTTTTATTTGATTTACGGCACTATATCGTACAAAAGATGAAACACTATAGTAAAGATAACCAAAGGAGAAACTAGTACAAATAATGAATTTAAAATAGTGACAACGTTTCGTCTAATGGATTCTGACTAACACTTTAGCATTAATTATAACACAAACCCATGAGAATACAAATAAGTCAGGCAGTTATAAGAACCAATGCCTTTACCTGACGAGCCTTTACAGCCTCGTTATCTTCCTTGTTGATATTTCATGTATGGTATTTGGCCGGCCTCGCACGGACAACATTGGTGTTTCCTTGATCAAGTTTGGCGACGTTATCACGATAGTTTTCTATTTAAACCAACACCAGACCAATCAAGGAGTTGTTGATAGGATTAAACGTTTAACATAATGGCTGAAGGCATCGACACTGTTAGCAAAGAAGTGTTCAAAGAAGTGCATGAAAAAAATGGCATGAAAGAAGCCACACCTCGAGTTCTGGTACTAATAACCGACGGTAAGTTGTTCAAATGTACAAAAGTTGAGCAAGCTTCCGTAATAAATTACCATGTTGACAATCGTATCAAGTATGCGTTATACTCACCCAGTGCCACCGAATGAGGTTACGACTGTTGTATGTCACAAGAGCAGATAGCATAATGTTTTCTTTAGGAGCTAAATTTCATAACAACATCGCCAAGGCTTGATTAACGCCCACATATCTGTAGTTCTTCCTTTGAAAGTTCAACAGCGAATACTTCAATTCATCCTTCACTGGTCATTTTAGTATTGTCATCAATCTCTGAACATACAGTTAGTGTACTGATCTGTGAGGTTGTATTCCTTGACAATCGTACTTTTATCAATATTTGTCGAGTGGTGTTGGTCAGAAAACAAGAAAGTGTACGATGTAGAGGGAGACAGATTATATTTCATGAGGAATTATTAATCTGATTAAAGAGAAGATGGCGGAACTGGCGGGTATTATTTCAACTGAGAGCAAGTCGAAGGATTTGATTCGATTATAATTGTAGCGCATCGAGATTAAATCAACTTATCAACTTCTCTTCTCGCAGATATTAGGTACCTGTGTTCCCAGCTCATCTCAAATCTACACACTCAAAATTGAGTCAAAAATATCTTAAAATATCTAAATCTTTCGGAAAAATATCTAAAGAAACATCTAAAAATATATTACATATTTATTCAGACTTTTTCTGTTGCAAATGATGAAGATGAAATGTAATTCAACATTTGTAACCAAGAGGTCTTAATTCATTCCAAATTGAGATTTAATTGTTTTTGGTCCCTTTGAAAAAATTAAGAAATACTCACATTTGTGCGAGGTGAATATTTTTTTCAGCTCAGATTAATGTTTAAGTTCTGAACTTTCTAGATGAATATCTAAAAAACATATATTTTAAAGGATTATTTATTATGATAAGTTCAAGATATTTTCTAAAACGTTTAGATTAATATCTAAAACCTTTAGTGGTGTATAAAAAATATCTAAAAGAATATCTCATCAAAAAAAGTATCTGTCTGAGTGTGAAATTTCTGAACATATTTTCTACATCTAAATGCGTAAAAAATATTCAGATTTTCATGTTAAATATCCATTGCCACAGCTGCAAACATCAAAACTTGATAGTACCTCTTCTTAGTGCAATGGAGAGGTGCAGCTTGGGAGATGGATACACGTCACCTAAACTTTATTCATCGGTCACGAATGATCAGTAATCGACTCTTAAGGAAATAGCCCTTGAAAGTGTGATATCTGCGTGTAATATATTTTAGGATTATCTATAGTATATTTCCATATCATACATATAATATCATTATTCTGTCAGTAACGCTTCCATTAATACCCGACAGCTAACAATACATTTTATTTGATTTTCAATGCCCAACATACAGAAAATAAAAGGAAGTGACTAAAGCAAATCACGGTTGATATAGAGTTGCGGTAAAGTCAGTGGGCAGCTGTAAGAGAAACCAAATTTTTGCCTACGTACGCTGGGTTCGAACGTTTTTGGTGCTAAAATAAAACTAAGATTGCCATTTCCGAAATTTTATGTTTTGCTGTATACATAATCATTAGAGTGAATGAATATTCTGACGTCTTTGTTTGGTGTACGTTACTTGTTATATTATGTTAAATGAGAATCGAAGTTTGTTTTTGTATTTTCATCAACACGTGATCTGGTGATCTAGGCGAATCAAAATTGTCTTCTTTTTGTTGTGAAATTTTCACTTTTAAATATCCTTTCTGATTTTACTTGTTTTTTTTTGTTTGTTTTTTTTTTTTTCGATTTCTATGCGAATTGCTATCCTGGCCTGCTTTTTGGGACGTCTTTGCACAACACAATGCCGGAAATAATCATCAATTGAAAAACAAACTGCTTCCAGTCATATACAACGGCTCATTTTTAATAAATTTTATTGCGACGTTTTCTCATCAAACTGATTCATATTAAGGCGAATGTCATTACATTTAGCACGTGCATTGTTTGTTATCAAATTTCATAAAAACTGCACCTAGCGCCAGTGCTGATATATCTTGATTGGTGCAGTTGATTTGTTCTGTCATTTTCTGTACAATTCAAAACTGCACTGTTCTAGGTCATCATAATATCATCTATCTTATCTTCAGCTTATGTTTAGTTTCATTGATTTGTACAGCAATGCCAGAACCGTACTAAAAAACCTGCACTATTTCAAACCTTGTTATTCAAAGCATCCCTGTATTACCTACGATAGGGCGCTTTGAAAGTTTGGAAGCTGTTCCCATGGATAATTGTCACTCAGTGGTGATTTCGCCTCTCAGTTTGCACCCTGTTCTCGTGCCAAGCTAATCCTAATTAAGCATTAATTGATACAATCCGTTCTTACTTTCATTTTGGACGTGGAAAAATCGGAAGATACCATTGCAGTTCTATGAAATCAATGATTTTATCTTTCCTCGTCGGTGAAGTTTGTTTTGAAAATGAAATCATACGGAATTGCACTAGCATTGACCTGATTGGAAGCAAATGGAGAGACAAAATTTGCCCCCGTGAGTTACAAATATCATTATTTCGTAATTTTCCCTCTGTTATTTTCTTTGAGCGGGTATAAATGCCTTGCCTACAAACACATTTATGGTCTGCCTCGCTTGGAATACGTAAAGCCTGAGACGTTCGCCACTCGTTATTCATTTGAAGTACCAAGTTGGCCAACATTAGTCTGCAGAATAAAAAATCCTCAATTTCAACTAACCACGTAGCAGAGAGTACTTTTTTTTAATTGTAACATAGAGCAAATCAGGTCTTTACAAATACAATATTTCTTTTGGAAATGTGTTTATAGAGCTCATGTACATTCAGCTAGTCTGGCAGGCCAATGTTTATGAATCTGATCCTCACTGGGTGCCCAATAATTTTGCCTTGTATCGATAAATATCTATCATCTTGGTGAATATCTATCATTTGAAAGTGACAATCGGATCAAATATGCAGGATATCCGATGGTTAATGATGGCTATATTCCTAAAGAGCTCGTCTTCATGATATTTCTATATCTTTTGTTATTTAGTGTTACCAAGATCGATATTCACAAATAAAATGTAAAGATATTCAGCTGTGTGGTACTCCGAATTAAATCTGACATCGATAGAAATAATGCTGCTCTCCATGTAAGATTGAGCATGGTTCTCTCGTGCGTGCGTTGCATGATTCTCTGTTTGCGGGTCTGTCTTTTGGTTAGGTTCAATGTTTCAGCTTCATAAGTGACTATTGGGAGAAGGCATTGGATTATTGGATTATTGGAATCATCTGGTATTTGAAAGTTGAGCTTGCTTTGCCGAAGGCTTGCCATCCTATGGTGATTTCCTCTTCCTTCGAGGATCTCAAGTGGATTCGTTGTCCTAGGTAGATGTAGTAGTCTACTTTCCCCAGATTTGCATCATAGATTTTGACGGTTGTTCTTATTCTTGCAAGACTGCACATCTGAACTTTTTTGCACTTCCGCGAATGCATCTCGCGATTTTTGTACATATAAAAGGCTATAAAAATCGACATTTTCTAAAAATATAATGTGAATCATACAATCGTTAAGAGAATGCAAACTAGCCAAAGGACAACCTGAAATGGACCTCCATCCAAGGTAAGTTTCGTTGTGTTTTGTAGGATTCCTACGGTATGGTCTACTTCGACTTATTACCCATGTTACAATTGCAGCAATCATCTATCATCTGAATCAAGTGTTTAAATGCTGCTTTGAAGGAAGGAAGAATCGGTTTGATCAATCATTAAGATCCAGTGTTTTATTATTATCACACACTCAAATTTACAGAGTTTACCGAACCATTTCTTGAAAACACACAAAAAGATGGAAACTACCCTCTTTATATTCTCTTTTATTTCAACCAAGATAACTTTTACAAAAAACGTTATCATGGAGATTATGAATCGTTGAAAGGAGGTAATTGATAATGATCAAAATTATGTTAACGATTTTTAATTAAACATGATTTGAAATATTTTTCTGGACCTAAATTTGGACATCATTCATAAGAGGACCTGATAAATCTAACTTGAAATTGGGGGGGGGGTTATCACTTCACCAAAAACACAACATTGCTTTCAAAACAACTTAATATGATTTGATTCTATATATTCTGATAGAATCAATTAAAATAATGAAAATTATTTCATCACAAGATGTAGATAAAATCCAACAGATAATGAAGAATGCTGCAATATAAGTACATTTGAATGGTTATCTTTTGTAGCATAGTCGGTAAAATAATTTCGTGGCAAGGGATGCAAGTTCAATTCATGATGGAAGCTATTTGTTAAGTCTGATTCTTGGTGCTTACTTAACGATTGCAAAATATACTAACGCTAATTTGAAATTCAAAATACTATAATCTTTTCTTTTATTTCTTATATATAATCATTTGGCAGGTGACAGTGACATATCTTCCAATTGGTGGGAACCCAAGATCGACTAAGAGCCAAAAAATTGGTTTTTCCTTACCCTAACGATAACACTAAATTTCTCAAATGCGATATGAAAGGGCGTGTCTATGTAATTATTTGTCCTGAGGGATTGTTCTACGAACCAGGCCGCGACAGCTGCGGCACTGATTCCCAGCTACCGGAGACCAAGAGGCCTTTGGACGGTAACAACCCGTGTACCCACGAAAACTTCATTCAAAACCACATATACTTCCATTACCCTCAAAATCACAAATATTATATCCAGTGCGACCAATGGGGCGGTGCCTGGGTTGTCCCTTGTCCTGATGGAGATGTATGGGATCAGAAAGTATTACAGTGTATCCCGGAAAATATTGAAGTGCAGTCTCCATGCACAGAGGAAGCAAGAATTAAAGGCATCTTATTCTTTCCTTATCCGAGTGATAAGCACAAATATTTACACTGTACCAATAATGGCAATTTCACAATCCAGTCATGGGGAAATATGATTTATAATAACAAAATCCACAACCGTCTGCCAGATTAAGATGTATAACCTAAAATGCATTCAGTTCCTCTAAAAAGAAAAAAAAGAGAAATAAGCCAGAGATACGTCGACGTCCATGTACACGTTGAGTCGCTTTTTCCCTCTGATCATCGGGAAAAAAAAGACCATTGGAAAAGGTTTGTTTTTGTTGGTCATCGATGCTGTCAACCAATATTGTAACCAATAATTTGGGACCTGCGCAATTTTCAGTGTCATTTTCAGAGTGATTTTGCTGTAGGGGCGGTCCCAGAAAAGCAAGATTGCACCTCGTAATGGATAACCAAGAGTAAAGATATACCAAAAAAACAAAACAATGTTAGCCTACAGAGAAGTATAAGGATACCCTTTTCTCAGCCAGAACATTGTGAACAGTAAAAATTGAAATAATCTCCCGATGAGAGAAACGGCAAGTTAAAAAAAAAAAAGAAGAATATTTTTTCACAAGAAATACTGTTTAAAATTAAGGATAATGATATTTTTCATCAAGATTCTAATTTCATTCAGAAATAAATCTTCATCTAGGTGGGAAAATACTATATTTCTCCGAATTACCAAAAAATAATGTTCACTTTTATTATGTTAGTAAATTGTTCTGCACAAAGATATACACGGGGAGCTATCCAAAAGTTTGGCCTTTACGGATGTGCTTTTCGCGTTGGATCAGTTGAAATACAGTCTTTATATGATCTTCAAAAATATTTAGTGAAAAGAAAGATATATTACGATAAATGAGAGTGGCAAAGAGGTAGACGGTGCCACTTTTCCAAAACTGTGAGCGTAATGGTCACAAAGGTAACTCAAAGGCAATTTAACTCTGCTGAATATGATAAAGACCAGCCGTCGACATCGAAGTTTCTACCTGAAAAAAAAGATTTTGAAAATTAAGAGAGAGAGAGAGAGAGAGAGAGGGGGGAGGGGAAAGAAAGAAAGAAAGAAAGAGGGCGATTACTGCAAATTCTGGTGGTACAGAAAAAACGATAAGAAATCACTATTGTATTTTAGCATCGACTGAACCTAATGGGCAAGGTATCAGTTTATCTTATTGATAACCACTGACTTTACTGCTACTCCACCGCTCCCCATTTAGCTTCAGTTATTTTCTGCACCAATAATCTCCTTTTGAGGATAGCAAATGAATTTGCAATCTTCGACCAAAAGGTTTTTGAGCAAGTTTTGACACTTTGTGCGAATGTTGTGCATTGAAAGTCACGGAAAGGAATAGTCAGAGGTCATGTAATCATTTATCTCATTTTTCAACAATTGTTATTGTGTGCGTGAGCTTTGTTTAATTTCATGATGCTATATACATCATGCAGCATTTTGTATTAGTTATTTTATATGTATTGGGCTCTGCCTAGGTTATAATCGATGAAACATCTTACCCTGAGTCGAATCAACAATTTGTAACGGTAAAAAATTATATAGTACGATTTGGCTCAATCATCTATGACGTTGCTTTGCGAAACGGTAGTTAGCTGAAAGTGTATGAAAGATTTTGATGTTGTTCTTTTAGATTCTGTTAACATGTAGTTGCAGTTAGGAAAAAGGAGAGTGAGAGACAAGTGATAAACGACTGCTTGAAAGCATCTTTGAATGGAATCCAAGAAAGAACAAGATGTTTTCAATGGTTGTAAAAACAAATTTTATTTTTACAGTTGATACATTTAGTTGGTACATTTGATCATAATTGTGGTTTTCTCTTCAAAGTTCGTATGACAAAAAGCACATCAAAGTTTGTGGTTGTTCAAATACTTGTGCTTACTTAGGGAATAATTGTTTGGCATGTGAGGAAGAGAAAAATATATTTTGATAATCTCAATGGATACGTTTTAAAAAGCTCATCAAGAAGTAAAATGTACAAGGAAAAAATGTTCTGTTGTATGTGCAATAAAGCGATATTATAATGTGGTGAGTAGCATAGACATGCAGCTGTTCAAATGCCTAACGAAGTTCAGAATGCTCATTCATAGCTTTTTCAGAGGCTACAGATATTGTTTGGAAATCCGGTTTTCTTATGTTTATTGGTTGAAAAACACTGCTCGATTCGTGCTCATTGGTCGGAAGGTTTCATTTTTTATGTCTGGCGTCCATTTTTTTTCTCTCTTTATTCATTGCAGTTTTCATCCTACCTTTTTTTTCTTATAGAAATGATGTTTGCTCATTTGTGATGTCAAAGTGATAGTTTTAATTTCGGACTCTATACGTATGTAAACTTACACCCATACAACGTGAAAGAATCATGCTTAACCTCATACGGAGAGATCACAAGAGAGCACAATGATTCAAGGAAAAACAGTCATCACAGAATCCACGAGAAAACTCTAATGGCCATGGGCTGGTCATGTTGAAAGAATGGCAGCCACCGATGGACATCATGACACATATAATGGATCCATCCCCAGAGATCACATGCGAAATAATGAAAATAACAATGAAAAGCCCAACATTGACTGAACACGCCAATATATATTACGAATTTTGCATAAAACTGATAATGCGTTGATCATTTAAAGAAACCCTCTGAAGACAGGTACGAAACCGGTCAAGGCTTTATAGAAAATACTATACATTGAAACTATCACAAGAAGGTTTGGCTTTCCTCTTTTATACTTTTCTCAAATGTATTTATATAATGTCACAACGTCTTGAGTTTACTATCTCGGTTTATAACTGAGATAAGTTTTGAGCAATTGATTTGAGTTGATAATTGTTTACATCCTTCTTCCGTGGCAACAATGTCAGCTGCAGCTAAATAAAAATTTTCACACCCCACGCTAATACCTCACCCGTGACAATAACGATAAAAAAAAACCTACTCTTAACACAAGAAAAAGAAAGTCAGCTGGATTGGAATCATCTTCACGATATCAGAAGCCATCTATATGGGACAATAACTGAAACAGCGACTGACAGTGATGTCTTATTAGTCGTTGAAGCAATTGCACAGAAGTACATCTTCCTAACTTATACGGAGCGATGAAACATAATACGGAAGACAACATTAACTACAAATACTAAATACAAAACTTGTTTGATAATCTATTCATTGATCTAGTTAATACATATTCCAATAACATTTCTCTTGGAAAAAAGAGAGAAATACACGTACGTGAACCTAGAATATATAATAAACAGCTATAAGAGAACACGTTGATATAATACAAATCAGAGTGAAATCGGCTTGCATGACACACAGTCGTATATACTTTGAGACTAAACGTAGAAATCGACTAAAAAAAGTTTCGTTTTTTTTTTAGCATTACAATATGAAAGGCTTACATGACTATAAATGTTGTAAATTTGAAAATTGGAAGGTGACAAGAAATTTTAACAGAAAAACAGGTGTTACATCTCGAAAATCTGTATTATCACATGGGGATGTTTTGATGCATTTTGATGGTTTTCAAACAACCTTTCCAAAAAGCTTTGCAGCAGTTGCAAAAGAGTGGTCGGTAAACTTCCAAAACACTTCAATTCACCTTCCGATTGTCAAATCACCAGCATTCTTCTCGATCAGTGCACATCCACACAACAGAAATGGCTATATATATATATATATATATATATATATATATATATATATATATATATATATATATATATATATATAGTTGGTATAAAGTTGGTAAATTCTGCAATAAGGCTTGAATGAATTTAAGAAAAATGTAAGAAGGAAAGCCAAACTTTTTAGTTATGATTTTGAAGTATAGTAGCTTTTAATAAGCCTTAACCAGTTTAGTACATGTCTTCAGAAGGCTGATGGGATTTTGTTTCTGGTCATCATTTTCCACTGTAAACTATACCTTGAAACTATAGCTAAAAGGTTTGGCTTTTTTTTTAAAAACTTTTGTTTTATGTATATATATATATATAAATTGTCACAACGTCCTGAGCCTACTATCTTAGTTTTTAATAGCGATAAGTTCAACCAATCGATTTGAGTAGATAATTGTTTTCGTTTTTCTTCCGTGGCAACAATGCAGCTGCAGCTATATAAATATTTTCACCTCCCAGACCAAAACCTCGCCCATGATAGCAATAAAAAGCCCTACTGTGGACACAAAAATCAGTTCGGTAAAAAATGACGAAAGTCAACTGGATTGGAGCCATCTTGTCGTGTTTGCTGACGATTGCGGTCTCTGATGCCGTCGATAGGACAAAAACTGAAAGAGCAACTGGCAGTAACGTCGTCCAATCGGTTGTTGATACAATCGGGGATAGGTGTATCTTCCCAAACGATCGCCTTTTTGTAAGGAGAATGGCTTATGTTGAGTCAGAAGACGGTAAAAACAGCGCTACCTTCCGGCATGGCTTCTATGGAGGAATTTGGCAGGTGAGTGAAAGGATGTTGCTAATTAGTGAGCACATTTTCTGTAAGATCTGATAGGGTTCACAAAGCTCGTTACCAACTCACTGCACTGTAGCCAAGTGATCAAAATTTGTGCTGGTAGAATATGATTCGAGGAATTTCAAACGGGCCCCTCTATTTGACTAACGATGATAAATTGTACGGCATGGGAAAGATTACCAAAGGAGAAACTAGTTCGAAAGAATCGATTTTTAATAGTAACAACACTTCGTCTGATAGATTCTGATTAACATTTTTGCTTTAATTATAACCTTAACCTATGGAAATATAAATAACCAAATATACTCTTGTAAAAGTTGAATTTTTTTAGACCAATTTTAGAGGTCGATTATTACGTGAATACTACTTCCGAGGGGCTGAAATTCTCAATACAATTCGAAATAACGTATCGATGAGCAGAAGTTCAAATGTTCTCTAATTGAATAAAAACTAAAGACAGTGAATTACAGTAATAATACCGATATTTATTCGCATCAAAGCACACTCCCCACTAACAAAAGACACCAGGCCACGTAGCTCTTATAAGTTTGAGCAATTTTAGAGCCTTATTATACCATACTCCTTTTTCCCTCCTCTATTTATTAATGGACAACTAGAATTCAATGCTACTGGTATTTTTTCTAATAAGAAATTATCATACATTTGACAGTTGTACAGTAGCACTGATCGCCGTGGCCGAATGAAGTCATGTACAGCTGCATGAAACGAAACGCAAGTATTCGTGAAAAAATAGATCAGTAGCGTCTTATTGAAGCAAAGATTGTGACGATATGAAACTGATAGTAATAACATATCGTTAATGCATTTCAGCCTGAAAGTGTTTACATCTGCAAACGGTAGGCAGTCTCGTGCTATCATGATTTTGAATTACCTTAATTATACGGTTATTTAAAATAGTCGTAAATAGCTTAGAAACATTAATTTCTTCATTGTAAATTTCCCGTTCATGATAATACTTCTATTCACAAACATAGATTTGTTGTCTGTGAAAAACTAGAGTCGATTTTTACATGAAATACATAGGAAAATCACATTTTGGTGGGGAAATAAGGGCTCAATCTTTACATGAGATCGACTTTTACACGAGTAGATACGGTAGTCAGGTAGTCTTAGGAACCAATCTTTTTCCCTGATGAACCATTACCACTTTCTATTTTTCTTGTCGATATTCCACTGATTGTATTCGATTTGCCTAGCTTCCGTTTTCTTGTCGGAGTCTACCACGGTAATTTGTATTGGAGCCTAGGAGTCATGAGCCATTTCATTTGCTGATTGGAAATCTCATTCAAAATGGAACAAAGTTTGGTTAGCTTCCTCATTTTGGTGCCGGTAACAAAGTTGTTCCATTTGACGTTTAGTATTAGAAAATCGGAACATTGCTTCAATCACGCTAGACTGATCAATCCTGAGAACTAATCATTGTATAACTCCCTCAGATGAGCTTTGTTACCTTCGTTGTTAGATCCACAACGAGTCAGCTGATGCACCCTTTAACTTTCCCAACGTGTATGCTATATCATCATCATCATCATCATCATCACCTTCTAGTGTCCGTCATTGGACATCCCCCAAATTCTCCAGAACTCCCTATCATAGTATCGCTGAACCGATACTTTCTTCATCAGCTTTTTTACCTGCGATATCTTCTCATGTGAGTCGTGATGTCAAGCGGTTGTCCAACATTCTTGCAACATGACCAGTCCATTACCATTTTAGTTATCTTATGGATTCTGTTTTTTTCTGTGTTGTTATCTCTTGACCATTGTTCTTTCGTATTATCAAATATGCCATACCTGATAATCCAAAATTAATGATAAGAAACTCAATCCATGAAATACTAAAATGGTCACCCCTAATGTACTGATCGGTTAGAATGTCACTTAGTATTATTTGTCAAATAAAATAGACAGGCTTTCAATATCTTTACAGCATATAGGGAAGTTATTTTCACAGTATTTTTCTTTTGCTCACCTTTGCCTCTCTCTCTCCCACCCCCTCTCTTTCTCATATACATTACTTTTCTATTTGTCTCTGTGGACAGATATCGGAGAGTAAGTACGAGGCAACTAAACTCTGCAAAGGAACACTTCAGGAATTCTGTACCAAAATCAAAAAAGAATTCTCCATTGATTGGCAACAAACTTCATGGAAAGATCTTCTGAAACCCTTTTATTCAGGTTTGGCCGCCTACCTCACCCTTGCCATCGACAACCAGACCGTTCCCGTGGATCCAGTTGAACAAGGAAAAATCTGGAGGCGCTTGTTCCACTCAAAGGTCTTCAAACACAGTCGTGATTTTCCAGAAGTGGCTAATGCGTTATCATCGAGTAAGTGACGCATTCTTATAGATCTTTACCAAGCCTTACCAAGTTTAAATGGGACTTAATTTGGTTAGAAAGATTGTGTTGCACCAGCTTCCCAAATTGGGCTATTCTGGCTGCTTTGAAAATCAGAATTTTGAATCCAGGCTTTTAATTGGCATCGCACATCAACCAGTGACTGGAAATAAAACACAACTAACTAGCCCACATAGCAAGTAGTTGTTTTGTCGAGCTCAGCTTAGTTCGGCACTAACCACAGCACTGGGGCACCCAGCAATGAGTGGACCACACTAACTAGCTTACAAGATGTATTTTCTAACCATTATACTACTGCAGGCGCTCTGAGTTTACCAGACGGTTACAGTTGTGTGGTATGGAGTAAGAGTCCAACTCGGTATACAACTTAAATTGGCCGACAATGCCTGGTGAATAGAGATCCGTTCCTTGAACTGCACCGCCTATTCTTCTAGGAAGAATGAGGTTGTAGGTATGATATCTCTAGCATTGACCGAGGAAACTTGGCAAATTTTAGATGACCTACCATAAAATACATTGTGTTGTGTAGTATATCAGATAGAGATTGGGACACCCACATGAAAAAAAAATTCCAGACATTATAATCATTTTCAATCCAAGACCGTTTAGATACCTGATATAGCTCATAAAACAAGGTACAATTTTATGTTGGATCATCTAAAAATCGCCAACTTTTCTCGACTTGTACTGCAGACATCATGCAGTGTCTATGAACTTATTCTTTCGACGATGGGGATATGCTGCCTGGAGGACACATTTCCGGTTATCAGGCTTCAATAATTTATTGATTTTTGGGATATTTCTGGTTGTACAACATGAAATTTTTACACGTTCTCAAAGTTTTGTTCCTTGTTAATCTTTGCTTTTTTCTTTCTTTCTTTTTTTTTTGTTTTTTTCTTCTCGTTCTTTTTCATTTGTTTAAGAAACCGTTAACCCAGACTGTCACCAAAACTGTCGACAAATGTTTCTTCAGTTTTCAAGTTGGTCTGGATGGCTGGCTGTAAGTATTGTGAATGTATCCCACTGCACCAATGAGATAAGAAGGCTGAAAATTTACTCTTAATCATTTTAAGAAAAATCTTATAAATTTTTTCAACTCATTCGTTGATCATCCTTTTTTCCAATTTTTTCATTGTTCACCCCCAACAAACGTATTGCCAAAAGACATTGGCCTAAAGACAGTTTCTATTGGTTGACTGACCAGACCTCTTTCTTTTTTCTTCAATTCGCAGGATGTAATGGAAGAGCTGACATTGTGTTTTTGTTGGACGAGTCAGCAAGCGTGGGGGCAGAAAATTTCGATATAGAGAAAGATTTCTTGGTAAAGACCGTCGGTCAGCTCTCCATTGGAACAGACAACATTCGTGTTTCCTTGGTCAAATTTGGGCATGTTGTCACGATAGTTTCCTACTTGAATCAAAACCAGACCAATCAAGACGTTGTTGAAAGTATCAAAGGTTTAACATATAATGACGGGTGGTCTACAGAAACGGACCAAGGCATTAATACTGTTACCAATGAAATATTTAGCACGGAAAATGGCGCGAAAGAAACCAAAGATGCAGCTCGAATTCTGGTACTCATAACCGACGGTAAGTTTTTCAAATGTACAAAAGCAAGCGAGGTTTCGTATCGAAATACTACGTTACTTGTGTGTCAAATTACGTTATTCTCATGTACAGTCGCCAAATAAGGTTACGACTATTATATGTCACAAGACAATTTAGAATTTTGTTTTCTTTAGGAGCTAAAGTTCATAACCACTTCGCCACGGCTTGATTAACGTCCACATATCTGTCGTTCTTCCTTTGAGAGTTCAACAGCCAATGGTTCAATTCATCCTTCACTGATCATTGCAGTATTGTAACCAATCTCTGAATGTACTGTTAGTGTATTAATCTGTGAGGTTATATTATTCTCCTCGGCAATCGTGCTTTCATCAATATCTTTCTTGTGACGTTTCGGCTTTCCATGGTCTGAAAACCGGAGAGTATACAAGGCGGGGAAGACAAGTTATATTTCTTACTTATTTACTGATCCGACCAAATATTCGATGTAGGAATTGGTCTATGAGATTTCTGTTTTTTTTTCTTCTGTAACGTGTATTGTACCAATACAAAAGGACTCCTCTCCCCTACATATTTTCTTTGTTTACCGCAAAATCTTATCAGTTGAACTATTGTCCTACAAGGTGAACCTTGACACTTGACCCTACCCTCCAACATCAAGATTAACTTGGTAGAATATCAGTGAGTTATCGTTTCATCTATATATGTTGAACCATATTCCAGAAGCATAAGGCCATATTTTAGAGTGTTTGACGAGGACTGGTCTCTAAAAATGGAGAGAACTGAACAATGGGAAGAAAAAATAAAATAAAATTGAATCTCTCGCTTAAGTTTGTTTCCCAATTCTGTTTAATGTTAATAAGTTAAAATTATTGATGGTATTACTGATCATGGATTTAGCAGCCGTTATTCTTATTCATTAGACAGTAATTATGAAGAATTTTTCTTTTCAAGTTCCATTAACTTCCTGTTCACCTACGACCACTCAATTACCCGTGGTCAAGCAATATCAGTAACCGAAAATTGTTTTTATTATATAATTAAGTCGTCAAGTATTTTCCTCAAATTTGTGTGAATTTATTCATATTTAAGCAAAACTTGGTATCATATCATAAAAAAACGATTCCGGTCTGGATTCGATGAATTCTCACAGGAATTGTTCGATATCTTGAACGTGTTGGAACCACTAAAGCACTCAAAGTGTTGAATGGAGTGGGAAAAGTTATAGTCTGAAGGTGACAGGACCTGAGAATATTCCAAATTTTTTTAGTCACCTTCAACCCAGTTTCGAAACCAATATTCCTCAGATTATAAAATCATACAATATGTTCGTTTTTTTTTAATTTCTCTCTTTTACTTACAGGCCAATCCAGTGATACATCTGAGACAATCAAAGCAGCTAGGAATGCAAAATCGAACGATATAGAAATTTTCTCGGTCGGAGTCGGTACCGGAATTAATGACGACGAACTCCGCCAAGTAGCATGCAAATGTAATCAGGTGTTCACGATGAACACATTTGATGACTTTGAAAGCTTTATCAATGAATTGACAAAGGAAGCATGCAAAGGTGAGGGATGTTTTGAGTTCCGTAGAACTATCTATGATGGGGTATCGATTTTTACCTTTTTGTCCCTAGCTCGTGGGAAAACACAATACGTTAGTATTGTCATTGGCTTAGTAAAGAGCAAAGTCAATTTTGGTAACCTACTTTGATGGCAGAGGTAACTTCATTTAACGTGAACGCCAATGATTGGTATCCTATGCCAATTTCAGAAATAAAACGTTGATTTTCGAAGCAAGAAGACCTTCTCCACTTGTAAAATTGACGCAACACACGCTTCCTGTACATATTCCCATCTATTTGTCATGGTGGTATACTGCTAAGTTTTGCAGAAGTCAAAGACAACTGAATTTTTTCTATGAAGTTAAAATAGTTAAAAAGTAGTGTATATATATATATATATATATATATATATATATATATATATATATATATTATTGTGTCATCCACAGACAGCTGTTTCTATGTATTACATCTCTTCAGTGTGGCTATAGACTTTCTATTATCCCATCCAGTACCGCGAGGCAGAATTTTAACCTCCACATCAGACCAGCAGGCCGATATCCTACCTCTGGACTACGGAACTGGACAGGCAGTAAAGCTGAATTTAAGCAATATAGTTATTTATACAGAAATTCCTTATCCACCAGAGTGCTCTATTCCTATGGAAGAGTATATCTATCTATCTATCTATATATATATACATATATATATATATATATATATATATATTTTCATCCACAAAAAAGTACAAATTTGTTTGCTGGTGTCATATTATTTTCAGCTTATGAATCAATCACATTCTCCTTTATAGTGTATATATTAGGCATGTTTCGATGAAACTGAAATTATTGCCTTGAGCTTTGACGTTCAATTTCTGTCTTGGGCTCAACTTTGGTTCAATTCATCACCAGTTAGGAAATGTTATCATTATTTCTATCTAGAATGTCATATTGAGAAATTAAGATTTTGTAAGTTTGTTATTCTCGTCTCCAGCTACATAACTCAGACTAAAACGCAATACTGAACAAAATAGTCAAGTTCGAAAACGAAAGCTTCAATATGAGTTAAGATCCTCACAAAGTGAATTGAATCTACGAACTGAATTCGGATATTCGTTTTAAAACGATTTAGACTTGAATGTGTGAAAGGCAGAGAAGTTCAGAAGAAGTGATCAGAGGATCAATATCTATGGTCATACAGAACTTCTTTCACAGCAAATCGCCAATATACTTGAAACGTAAACTATTCAATCAGTATATAATACCAGCTATGACATAAGAGTGCAAAACCTGGAAACTTACAAAACAACCTACTCAGAATCACACAGAGAGCAACGGAAAGGGTAATGTTGAAGGATATCTTTCAAGCAATTAAGCAAGAAAAAAATGGTGATGGGCAAAAGAAGGGACAGCAAATTAAGCAAAAGTCTTACCGTTTGTTGAGGAAACGGCCCTTAAAGGTGTGATGTCAGTATGTGAAATATTTTAGGATTATCCATAGCAGAGTTTATCGGCTTCTGCTATATTGACCACTGGTGGGCATTTTCAACTCTTGGGTGGGCGTTGAGATGCTTTGCAGATAATGGTGATGTTTTAAATATTTGATGGGTGGTATAGGATTTTGAGAATTATAATCTGTAATTGACAATAAAAATGAGTCAATAACAAAATTCTATTTTAATAATTCACCAAACAGCACTGTGATATGGCATATCATGTAAACCCAATGTATATTGCTGCACCAGACCAGACACATTCATGATATATTGAAACAGTATGCGTGTGCTTAACCTCTGATGTTGCTTTTTGCATCACTTTCATTCAAGAAATAGCGAAATCCGTTCATTCTTATTGTTTTTTGAGAGTTAAAAGTTTTTTTGTAAACTTTTGAATAATTACAACACAGATGGGCAGTGAAACCAAAAAGGTTGAGGACCCCTATTCTGTTGTATATTATCATCATATTATACATATAATAGCCTTATTCTGTCAGCAACGCTTTCATTAATTCCTGACAGCAGCTGGTGACCTTTCTTTCCTGATTTTCAGTATACTGAAAATAAAATTTTGGACCCCAAATCGCGAAATACGGTGTTTAATTGTAGCAATTCTTTCTGCCATCCTACCAGCAAAATATTCAGTTTGTTAGTGCAGGGAATGACTAAATAAAATACAATGTGAATATAGAGTAACGGTAAAGTCAGTGGGCAGCAATGAAAGAATATCTTGTCTACGAATACTAAAATCAAATGCAGTCGGTGCTAAAATAAAACCATGATCACTACATTTTGCCCACTTTCAAAATTTTCTCTTATTTGTGTGAAATAATGTTCTGACATCTTTGTTCAAAAAACTTTAATCGTTATATCACGGTTCACGTAAACTACTGGTATTATAATAAGTATATACTACAAGATGAACTAATTTTACTATGTGTCTGCATCAAAACAATCTCTTAGTATCATTAAGGCTTTAACATCTCCAGCACCTCTTTAGGGTTTATTCACATCGTTCTAATTAAAAGAGAGACCGTACTGGTCATAAAGGAGAGCCTGTCTTTAAAAATGTTGAATAAGAATTTAAGTTTGTTTTTTGTTTTTTCATCAGTAAAGGCCCAAGTGAATCTGGGCAAAAGCAGCGCCAATGGTACAGACACCAAAAACGATACAACTGAAGTTGAAGTCAAAGTCAATGGTAATGGAACAGAAACCACTCTGGCTATCCATAACAACAACACCAACGGCGACACCAATAGCACCAAAGATGGGCAAACCATTGTAGTAAGTAGATTGCTTTTTTTCCCAATAGTCTAAACTTCTGAGATCATACTTTATGATAACTTTGTTTTCTGCTCGTCAGGTCACCAGCCTTCAACAGGAAGGGATTTGGACCAGTAGTCCTACTCTTTAACTATTTGGGAGCAGCTGATAGGATATTTCACACGAAATTTAGTTTTTCCAGGTTTTCTTACTTCTTGGCAGTGAATCTGATATTGATTCAACATAGTCTGTATTGATCACTATCAAATAGAAGCAGTCAGGTACCTAGGAATGGTTGAACTGTCAAATGTTTCGAAATTTGATATTACCTTACAATTTTTTAGATTCAATCTAACGCTTGAATTCTTTTTCAACTCAGTGTTAAGACTGGTTTTGAAGCAGTATCATTCAGAAAATGACTAGAAATACAATTGGTGAGTTGATAATTGTCTAGAATTATTGGAACGTTGCCCTCACGAAGGCAAAATTAATGAACTAGAAACAAATAACTTGAAATCATTAAGCATGGGCGTATGGGAACTCTTCGGTTGAGTGGGTAAAAAAGGTTTGGTTTGCCCCCAAAATTGCAGTTTTGCTCTAATTTGAGAGAGGGAACATATTGTACACCTTTCCTGGCTCACATATCTATGTTATGAACACTAATCAGAATAAACCTTTTAAATCCTTTCTTTTTTCCAATGTGTATTCAGTTTTCTTCTAGATTTAACTTCCCGGATAGTCACTGCCAGAGGGAAATACTGTTGGTGATCATGTTCTCGGTTCAACGGTCCGGCGGAGAATGACAATTTAACTTCTGTTCTATGATAGCAATAGACAGGGCGTTTTCGGTCAGCAAAACGAATTTAGCAGCAAAATCACAAAATGTATCTTCCGATCCATAAAAACAAGCCACCGAGGACACTTGTGTTCCGAACCCCCTTTCACTGGAATTTCTCCGATCTTTTATATATATATATATATATATATATATATATATATATATATATATATATATATAACTATCCACGACACACAATGCTACAGAAAGTTGAAAAGATCATTATCAAATTAGAAGAAAAAACTATTAAATGATTGATAAGAACGATGTTTCATTTAGATGTAATCGAACATATTTCTGAGTCTCTGTATGCACCAGGATTACTCGGCAGCTAGCCATTATACGAATTCGCGAGATATACTAGTCTTTGGTAGTACAGTGTTGTGTTTTGGAACGGGCAATACCCTAATGTATGGTATGCAGAAATCTTAGAACTATTACGTCTATTATTAGTGTGGTCTGAAAGTACAAAATAAGGATGAACAAGAGACTAGAAAAATTGATTATGATTAAAATAATTCATTTAAGAAAATCGAACAAAATAAGTGTTTGATACTAAGTTAAGTCAGCCTTTGTCTTTTTTGTTGTCTTAATCACAACATTTAGACAGCTGTACTCTCCGACCTTCTTCTTGTGACAAGTTGTTGTTACTATCCCTCATCAATTCAACAGTTCCCCTATCCCTTGTTTCTTTTTAAAGACGTTTCAGTCGTTGTATCCACAGGCCCTCTTTCCATGATATGATCCCGTTACTACTATACATTCGGACCAGCTTCCATGTTTTTATTTGATGCTTTTATTACAACATTTCGGACATTTCGTATAGTTACGTATTTTGGGTTATCTAGCATTTATCCCAATAATTTAAGTGTTTTGGGTTTTTTTTTGTTTCTTTTTTTTACTGTTGCAATATTTGACGTTTCAGTTGATTGATTGATTTTTCAGCCTCCTTTGGGTGAATGATTTTCCCATCAGTTATTGTCTCTCAAACAATGTTTTTCTAATCGTTGATGTTTTGTTATAAAATCATGTCCCCAAGACTTTTGAACATGTATTATTATAAGGGAGACGCTAAACACTGATTGTGATGCCCTTATATATTTATATACACGTAATTAAGAATAAAAACATTAAACCGTAAAATGAAATTTTATCTTTCGAAATGTAACAAAATTTACAGAAACATTTGTCTACAGTAAACATTACGGCTCCAGCAGCATAATGCATAAAAACCTAACATTTGATTGAGAATGCAAAGACTACTCTAAATCCAATAAAAGTCATCCAATTTTTCTACACGAGAATCGGGAACAAATAAACTCAGAAGAGCATATCACAGAAGATTGACATAACACGTAGTGAACAAAAGCTACAGTAACACATACAATGCACACTCTTATACTTTCACTTTTTAAAGAAATTGTTATGAAGGGAAATGCTCATACAACTAGAGAGTAATCAGAGACCGTATACATCCCCGGATGTGATTCCAGTGGGGAGTAAATTTTGCATGCGTCCACCCCCAAAATTTATTGATAGCCTATTGTTCACATTTGGAATTAATTGAGAACTTTTGGAGATATTGCGTGGACATTCTTAGGCGTGTACATGAATGCAATTAAAAAAAATGAGAAGATCACAAAAGGATATCGGAATCCACCCCTAAATGTTACCAACCCTTACTTACCCAATTGCCCAGTCTGCCAATAAAATTCCATTGAAATCCATTTTAATACTTTCGGCGATATCGCGTGAACAAGCATATAATTACGACGTAAGGGGGGTAATTGTGTATGGATCCGTTCCAAAATTCAATCAGTTTTTCTGTACTCCCTTGTCCACTCTTCTACAAAATTTGATTGGAATTATTCGGTAACTTTTGGTGATATCTTACAGACAGAAAAAATGGGAAATAGTGTCTGGTTTTGACATATAACTGCGACGTTGGGGAAGTCATTATACTAGGATCCGTTCCAAAATTCAGCCAGTTATTCCATATTCAATTGTCCACCCTACCACAAGTATCCTAGAAATTTATTGAGAACCTTCGGAGATATCTTGTGGACAGTCATGAAAATATGGCGATATCATGTGGTTTGGACATATAATTACAACGGAGGGGAGATAATTGTGCATGCATCTCTTCCGAAATTCACTCAGCTCTTCCATAGTCAATTTTCCTCCCTTTCACTGAATTTTATGGGAATCGATTGAGAATGTTTTGTGATATCGTGTGGACAGCCATGAACGTATACATAAATTGAGGAGAAAAAAATATCTCACGATCAGGAAAGAAATTCCTTTATCTGCTTCATAGTTTCGCAGGCACTTTCTTGCCCTATTGTCCAACATTCCAGAAAGTGTCATTTATTCAGAACTTTCGTTGATATCAAGTGGAATGGAAAACGAACATACGATATCAAATACAGGTACATCTTTTCAACTTGGTTGACACAGGTGAAAAGTACGCCATTTACACCATAGTCCGTGGTGAACCCGACACAGGAGGGAAACTCTGTGGCCCTCCCCACTTCACTTGATGCCACTAGCGCGTACTTATTTTGCTTAATGGTTAATCAAGGGTTTATTAGTATGCTATGTCTTACGACTATCAAGATCAAGTATAGTGTGTCGAGTGTGCTCTTATTTTTTAGGTAAACTAACAATTATTTAAGAAATTCTCTGCGTGTGTGTGTGTGTGTGTGTGTGTGTGTGTGTGTGTGTGTGTGTGTGTGTGTGTGATCTGCGATTACTCGACAACTGGCCATTGAACGAAGTTGACTTTCACCAGATATATTAGCCTGCACATAAAACGTTGCGTTACTGAGTTTGAAGTTTTGTGGTATCGGCAGTTTGAAAAATCTGATGAAGATAAATAAATAATGACAGATCACAGATCTTCTATCTAAAATCATTGATCTAAATTTAGATATAAGATATCTAAATTGGCAACAGATTTACATTTAGATATAAAATATCTAAATTGGCCTGACAGAAGAGAAGTAACCGATATATATATATATCGAACTCGTGGTTTCTCACAACAGATGGAGAAAAAATCACATGACTATTATGGCAAGCTGGCAACATAACACACTTGTATTATTTAACAGTAATACTAACCTTTCCAAAATCCTCTTTAAATTATTTCAATTTTTTAGGAAATACTTAATCCAATTTTCTATGGTGGTATTGTAAATAAGTATCAATCAAAAGATGAGAATGTCTATTTGATTCTAAATAAAACCTGCCGTCTGCTATCCAACAAAGTTATAAGAATTCATTTTGATCAGAGTTTCCCGAACCCCTTCTGACGACCACCGCCTTTTAGACTATATAAATCATCAGATCCCCTCCCTGTTGAGTGGAAAATCTTACACTAAAATTTCTTTTTCTTGAATTTTATCATTTATTTCATAAATAAAAATATAATTGCCCAAAGAAATTTTTTAAAAAGTTCTTCATTGAATAATAGAAAATAATTGATATGAAGGATTGGCCTGATGTAATGAGATTAATTTTCTTGTCTTTCAAAGATCTTCTACAGGTTATTTGCTTTTCAGTCCCTTCCCCTTATTCTTCCATCACCCTAATGGGTGGTAGCACCTACTTTGGGCAATCACTAATGTTGATAGTTTCATGCAATTATCGCCAGTGATATCCAGGCAGTACATTCAAACACATCCTAATGAGTTTTTATTTTTATTTTTATTGTATCAATAGGTTGAAACAAGTTGCGTTGTTGTGAAGGTATACGGGTCGTATAACCATAATCCCAGTGAGTCTATGTACGAAATTAGTGGTACTGCAGTCGATGGTCGACCATTTGTTCTGTTTGTCAAAGCCAATAAAGAAAACAAGCCCTTACTTGTTAAGTTCATCGCGACTAAACTGAACTCTACGGAAAAGATTTGCACCAGCGACGGCCGTTTCGTTATAAAAATTAACGCAGGTGAACCAAAAGGTGAATAATGTTTCCATTTCTTACGATTCATTTTGACTAGTATTTCCATCATCTTGTTTCTGTTGTTTTTTTTATTGCAACTCCCAGATCGACATTCTACGATCATTAACCAAGCAGTGCAGACTGGAAATAAAAATCTATTACACCAGATACTACGAGTGTAAAACATGTAAATAAAGAGACAATATGGAGGCGTGTAGCGTTTGGCCAAGTTCAGAGTATGACTGTGTGACTAAATTTGAATGACACCTGTTACTCAGCCCTCGTGGCATAATTGGTAAGAAAGACAGGATCTTTAGAATAAGGGATTGGAGTTCAAATGTTTCCAGTGTCTCATTCTATATATACGATCCACGCTGCTTATATAACGTAATGCAATAAAAAGCAACATAATGAAATCAAATGTCAAACAATTTAAGAACATTTTTTTTATAAATGTATGATTATAAGTTGCGTTGTGTCATATAGAAAATTATTTAAAATGATCTCCCATCGTTACACAATTGATACAACATCCACCCTAGACAATGTAAATTGGATAAACAATTAGAGGAAATGGGGCTGCATTAGAAATCGAATTTGCCACCGGTAGGGTAGCCACTTCAATTTAGCGATGCTCTTATCGTTGAGCTAAACAGCTGCCCTTAATGCAAAGGCCGAAATACCGGTTTCACACCGAATTCTCATCTCGTTTATACATCAACCGGGGAACGACGGGAGGTAATTTCAAATAAGTTTCTATATAATATAACGCAATTTATAATCATTCTGTCGGATCACTTATATCGATTTCTTAATACACACACACACACACACACACACACATATATATATATATATATATATATATATATATATATATATATATTACTCATTTTTATTTCATTTCTTTGCGAATCGCCACTCACGCCTGCTTTTCAGGCGTCTTCACAATACGCAATGTCAGAAGTAATCATCATTTGAAAATCAGACTACTTCTTGTCACGTGCAAAGGCTCATTTTAAAAAAAAATCATTGCAATGTTTTTTTCAATGAACTGATTAATATCAAGGCGAATCTCTTTACCATTCATGTGTTTATTTCTAAATGTCATAAGAATCGCACGTAAAACTACTTAAGATATACCTTGACTAGTTCTTTTTAATTTAATGCATCTTAGTTTTCGGCGTATACTTAATTGCACTATTTCGCATAAGAATACTATAACTGTACTACAAAACCTGCGCAAATAGAAACCACACTATTCAAAGTTAACCGCATTATTTATCAAGGATGCCTCACAAGTTTGAAAGCTGTTCCCATAGATTAATGCAACCGAGTAGTGGTTCGACCATCATTTTACGCAAAGGTAAACTTCATAAGTAACAATGTTATCCATTAATTAATACTATCCTTTTTTTGCTTTCATCTTGGACGCAATCGAATCGCAAGATATCATTGCAGTTCTATAAATTTTAATCATTTTTTCTTTCCCAGTCGGTGAAGTTGTTTGCAAAGAAAATGGAGTTATACGGAATTGCACCAGCGTTGACCTGATTGAAAGCAAATGGAAAGACAAAATTTGCCCCCGTGAGTTTCTTTCGGAATTTTCCCTTTGCTAATTTCTCTGAGTGAGTAAAAATAGATTACCTACAGATACATTTATTGCCTGAACCCCTTAAAATACGTAAAGCGCAAGGCGTTCGCCATTCGTTATTCATTCAAAGTACTGGGGCATGGCCTAACACTCCCCAGGGTTCTCACGGTCGAAAATATACTGGCCATTCTTGCTACATTGAACTTAAGGATAAAAATCTTCTGGATTCCCAGAAATCATGTGCGAGACTGTGGACTACAAAAAATTAAGATTGCGTTATGAACTAGCCAAATTCAAAAAATACTGGCACCGAGACGCCCATGATAGAAAGGTCTGGCAAATTTTGGAGAAGGTTCTTTCCAACGACAGACGCTAAGAAGCTGATGATTAGTGCAAACTATTCAATCCTCAACTTCATCAAGATACCTAGCAACGAACACGTATTGTTATTGTAACATAAAGCAAATCAGATCTTTATAGACAAAAACATCCGCTTCTGAAGAAGCTTTTACAAAGCTCATGTACTTGATTAATTATTTAGTCTTTAATTCATCTTGGGCGCCTGTCGTTCAGTTAGTCCGGTTGGTCAATGTTCATGAATCCGATTATCACAGGGATCGTAATTAATTTTGCCTTACGCCAAACTAAGTTAAGCTTAGTGAATATCTATTGTTATCTGAGAGTATTTCAAACCATAGTGAATGGATGGTATTGATGTCACGAGCAGCTTATGATCTCTGAGGGTTAATGATGGCTATATTTGTGAAAAGTTCGTCTCCGTAATACTTCTCTCTCTTTTGTTATTTGGTGTTACAGAGATCGACATTCATTGAAGAGATAAATAGCTGTGATTAATTGTATTCAATTAAACTTCGTTACGGATGATATTCAGATATGCAGCGCTTTGACTCTTGTCTGATATCGATAGAAATAGTGCTGTTATGGCTGACGAATGACTTCAAAAACTGAAATCAAGCCATCCAACGGTTCACCGCTATCTGCATCAACTCGGAAATATGTGTAAACCGTAATGTGTCAGGGGCCAACCGTAATGCAAGAGTGTAGATCTGCACTTTTCCACACTTTCGAGAACACATCTCGCTACTTTTGGAAACTGGTGATAAAAATTCATTAAAAAAATTCAAAGCGAAGCAGACAATGTTTTAGAAAATGCGAACAGGATAAGGTACGACCCAAAATAGATCACCTTCCAAGGAAAATTCTTCTGTGTTTTTTGTTTTTTTTCATTTTGTCGGTGTGATTCACTTTCAGTTACTACCATTTTACAATTACAGCAGACATCTATTGTCGGCTACTAGAGTGTTTTAACACCGCTTTGAAGGAAGAAATCCCCAATTTCATCAATTGCAAAGGTGTACAGTTATGATAATGCATAACCCTATGATGCAAAGATCAAATATAAAAGTTCTCAATCTCCATATATTGTTCCATCTGATTAACCACATATTCTAGAGATTATAGAACAACCTTGATTAACTGATTCTTAAAACAGACATGAAGAGATAGGAGCTGCATTATTTACTACAAAGCAAAAACACTTTTATATGAACGGTATGATGAAGCATGTGAATCATTGGGAGGAGGTTATTGATAATGATTGAAACTATGTTGATGAAAGATTCTAATTAAATGTGATTATTTCCTGGCCCTAAATTTATACATTACTTGTAAGATGGCCTGATTAAACTTTAGTTACATTTGAACTTCTCTAAAATGTGACATTGCTTTCCAAAAATTTAATATAATTTATTTACATTCAAATTTATATACTTCGATATAATCAAATGAAATGATGAAAAAATTTCAACACAAAAATTCAATAAAACTGCACGAATATTGTTACTATGCATTTATTAAGAAATTTCACCCTCCTTCTAAAAGAAACCTATATCAAATCATTTCATGAAATTGAATGTCCTCACAAGATGTCTGGTGGTTATTGCTGTGAATTGAGAAGTAATAAGTCTCTTCAGACATCTATCACCTTCTCTTATTACGTCAACTTCTACGAGGTGTAAACAAAAAAAAATGGCCGGATAGTAAAGTTAAATAATGAAGAATGCTGCAATGTATGTTAATGTAAATGATATCAGCCGGTTTGTTTTACCGATGGGGCGACTTTTCCTGGCACGGGACGCGAGTTCGAATCTTGTTGGAACCTGTTTGTTATTTTTGATTCATGCTGCTCAGCTAATAGGATATAAAAACGACCATACCGTTGCGATAAAAAGTAGCTGAAATAAAATGAAATAGAGCCGTTATCATTAAGACTTTACCAAATGGTTGATTATTTTCTGACATTCAAAATTCTATTGTCTGAGTTTTCTTTTCTTTCATTTCTTAAATATAATCATTTGGCAGGTGACGGTGACTCATTTACCATTGGTGGAAACCCATGTACAGCAGATCGACTAAGAGCCAGGAAATTGGTTTTTCCTCACCCTAGCGATGATACTAAATTTCTCAAATGTGACATGAAAGGGCGTGTCTATGTAATTACTTGTCCCGATGGACTGTCCTACAAAGCAGGTCGAGAGAGTTGCGGCACCGATTTCAATCTACCGGACACCAAGAGGCCCCTGGCCGGTAGCAACCCGTGTACTCACGAAAAAATCGTTCAAAATCACATGTACTTCCCTTACTCAAAAAATCACAGAAACTATATACAGTGTGACCAATGGGGCGGTGCCTGGGTTGTCCCTTGTCCTGATGAAGATGTATGGGATCAGAAAGTATTGCATTGTGTCCAAAAAAAGCTGATATCCCCATGCACAGAGGGAAAAATGAATAAAAATACCCTCTTCCCTTATCCTGGCAATGAGCGCAAATTTATAGAGTGTACCGGTGATGGCAATTTCATAATCCAAAACTGTGGAAACCTGGTTTATAAAAAGTCTATTGGAAGCTGTGTATAAGCTTAAATCCATTAGCTTCCTTAGAAAAAAAAGAAAAGGAAATAAGCACTGAGATACATGGACGTACATGTACACGGTTACTTGCTTTTTCCCTTTCATCATCAAAAGTTGGAATTTTAATAGTAACAGAAACAATGGCAGTTGTCTGGTGAGATGGCGTTTTGGATATATATATATATATATATATATATATATATATATATATATATATATATATATATATATATATATATATATATATATATATAGTAGAATGTGGATTCTCTACACAAACTAGCACATGTTTCTGCTCTCTGTGGGCATCATCCTTGCTCTACTCTAAAACAACTTGACTTTCATAGTATAAAGTTGAATGTATCGAGCACTCTATGAAATAAATCCATCACATATCAGACGTTGCTTTATATTATTTATAAATCATTTTTATTATATTATGTTATACTGCTAGCCTGATCTGTACCATACATATATATATATATATATATATATATATATATATATATATATATATATATATATATATATATATATAGATGGAGAGAGAGAGAGAGAGAGAGAGAGAAATAAAAGGAATAAATATAATCAGGATGTGTTGACTCTTTTGTATATAATGAAGCTAAATTCCCGAAATAGATATTCGTTATCAATCTACAGTTTATACAAAAATGTATATTTTCAAGAAATCTTTTTAATGAATAAAATCAATCTGCAAAATTCACTTCCCTTTTTCTTGTAAATAGAGTGATAGCTGACTAACAGTTTCATTAAGAGTGTAAATCTCTGGGTGAAATTAATATTAGTATGTGTAACGTCCGATCGGCTAATCGGTGAAATTTCAACTTTATTTTTTTTCCCCGAAAGTAAATTAAAATGAGCTACCCAATAGTTCAAGTAATTTGAACAAGGTTCACAGACCAAATATAGTTCGTAATTGTGCATGGGATTTCGTAAAGCTCCTGGGACCTCTGTTTACGAAAAATTATCCCGAAGTTTTTTTAAATTTTGAAATTGCTTTGTCATCATAAGAAAATTAAAATTTCTTCTGAGTTCTTGAAACAAGTTTCAGGATTTTTTTATAGTCAAAATTTGTCATCGAGTAGAAAAAGGGTAAAATGGATAATCTATCTATATAAACGCCCGTATCTGCATATTCGTAAGGCATAAAAGACGCAATGCTACGCTTTTTCTCCATATCCAAGAACGAAGAATAGATACATCTCTTACATTTTGCAAACATAACCCAAAAATATCCCAAGAAAGGAACATAAAGAGAAAAAATTCTTTTGAATACCTAGAGTAAAATTTAGATTATTTCTAAATTCTTTGTACATAAAGTTAAGAGGCAATGTAATGGGAGTAAGTTTTCTATCGTTAAAACGAAAAAAGTCAAGTACCATCGGATATATAAAAAGAAACCCTTCAGTTCTCTGCTCTTCAAATGACAAAATGTATCGTATAGTTCATTAAAATTTATTAATCATTTACAGAAACAATCTAGTAAAAGTAATTTCGTTTATGTTCTATCCTGTTGTCAGTTATCTTGGCAGTAAGTTTTTCCATTGAGATGAGAAAAAGAGAAAGAGTAACTTGATGATGCAATCCCCAGGTAAATACTGCCCAGACAAATTACTATACAGCTTCATCTATTGTCCGTGGTGACAGATATGCTTGAAATTCTTTTGCTTACTAAATAAAAGTTGTTAGCGATGCAGTAATTCAAAAGGATCGTGCAAAAGATGATACCCTTTTTTGGCATGGTGTTATAGCAGATCGTGGGGTTTTCAGAAATCACTGGCAAAAAGTTGGCACGCCCCCCCCCCCCCTGCCACACAGAAAATCAAAAATGGCTGACATCAGATACCAAATTTACAATATTTTGGCTTTTACTGATCATATTTTCAAATATAATATTACTTTTCCCATGTCTTGGGCGCAGGGAATTAATTTCTGAATGTTTGGGTTTAAGGTTGATTTTCAGTCATATTAGTCATACCAATGTCATTTTGTGCTCTGAAACGTAATCCAGTCGAACTATGTTTTTAATTGAGATAATTGAGATAATTAAAACATATTTTTTCACTGAAATACATTTCTATGAAGTCTCCGGAATATCATACTAAATGTCCCAAAAAATCCAACCTGATTATCCAAGATGGTGACCATCTTTCAATATGACCATCAATTCGACCAAAGTTGTTTGGGATCAGAAAAACCTGTTTTTACAGATGGCATCGTATATCTTCGGAAATATAATTTTGTCAGTATTCCAACGGTATATCTTCTCAGTTTGTATCTCTTCTGAAAGAGGTACAGACAAAAACGTGAAGGTAGGTATTCCGTCATAAATTAGTCGATCGTGAGAAGTGGGAATTATAATGGGGTGATCTTTGCAACCACGTTAAGCCATACGTAAAAACAATTCAGATTAGGAAAAAATTGTTATCTGTTTTTCTATGAACTTTGAGCGCAGCCATTTTGACAACCAGTCCCCATGATATATCCAGAATTTTTCAATTAAATTTTGTGGAAAGTTAAAGCACGGAATGAGATACCTGAATTTTGGAGCGAATTCAGGAATTCTTTCATGATATTTTTTCTGTTTCAATATCTTACGCATTTCTGTATTTGCTCCTGTCTGTCTACACGGTATCTCCAAAAGTTTCAAAAGAATTCCAATTTTTTTTTGGAAGACACATTATTGAGAATATGTGGTGGAATTCTTGTGTGGATCAATGTATTCCTATGAAGTCCCAAGAACACCATACTAAAAGTAAAAAAAAACCCTGGTTGAAAATCCAAAATTGCGGCCATTTTCCAAGGTGTCCATCAAATTGACATCGCTATGTAGTTTTGGACCATAAAACCTTATGTTTGTACAGATGACTTGAGTATTTTATCAGCTTCCTAACAACGTAACTCTGTTCTGTCCCTTTTTATCCTCTCAATAAACTGACTGATTGTATTTTCCCCAATCCACAATCTCTTCCTATCCAATTTATCCAATGTTTTATAATCTTATTTACTACTTTTTATTCCTCTCTGGTCACTTCTATTCCTTTTATTGAACTGACTTTATCTTTTCACACCTTTCTCTTTCTATCCCCCCCCCGTAAAGCCATCTGACTTGCTATACCTCTTTTTTCCTTAACCTCTCAATAAACTGATTAACGTTTCTTTCTCCCCTCTCTTTCTACCCCTTCAGCAAGCAACCTTTCCTCCCCTCTTTGTACCCTTATATCTTATATCAAACAACCTAACCCAAGTTTATAATTTTTAAAAAATATATATTCTAATTAAATAAGTAGTATTTTTATTTATTCAATTGTAGTAAGAAAAATAAGTAATGCATTTTCATGAACAGAAGCCTCTGTTCTGCTAAAATCTCAGAATGGACTACAAATTCTGGCGATTTCGGGTGGGAATTGAAAAAACAAGCTTCTATGCCGGTGGGTATAGCTCGGTTAACGAGCGACCATTCTTGTCACAGAACTACAGGTCTCAGTTTGGAGTGTAAGTTCAAATTAAATTCTAAAACTCATCACATAACCCGGTCTCTTCTACTCAATGTTTTTTGTTTTTTTTATGAACTGGTTGTTCAACATCGGTTATCTAATATAGTTATGTATTTCTATCAATAGATGAAATATCGAAAATAATCGACAACTTTTTATCACCATTTCATCTGAAATTCTGTTGCTTCTTATCTCGAATAAACTCAGTCCTCTTTCTTTTTGCCAGTGAGTGACTAAATTTTTCTCGGGGATCAGAATAAGGAATGAATACCGATTGACAAACAAACTCACGATATTATGCCGTGGATGGCTCAGTTGACGCCCAACTAATCTTACCACAGAGTTACAGGAATCAGTGGCAAAAGCTAATATAAATCATTCACAGGAATTGATCGCCTGTCCCTATCTCGTCAGCGCCACATTTCTTTTTAACAGTATCAGTATTCCAAATTATTTATCTATTCATTTATCAGATGAAGCATTCTCTATTATTGATAATAATAATAATAATAATAATTTTTTTTTGTCTACTAAACTCAGGCCAGTTTCCTTTCAGTAGTGATTAGAATGAATCACAGCGTACATTGAAATAGAGTATGATTTCCGGTCGTTAATCAAACTCACGACACTTAGTTGGTGAGGTTGGGGTCAGTTAACAACCGACTGATCTTACCAATGACCTACAGAAATCATTTGCAAACATGAATACGATTCTAACACATGAACTCATCCTTTATCCAGATCTCGTCTGTAACATGTTTCATATTTATTGGTGGTTAAGCAACGGTAATCCAATTCCTTTATTCATTTCTTTATCTAATCTATTTGATAGAGTATTGTCAATTATGATCCATAATTATTTATAATTGTTGCTACTAATTTACCTTCATCTCAACTCTTATTACTTCTTATCGCAACTAAACTCGAACCGTTGAGTGAATAAATCAACAACGTAATTAAAAAATGATTTCCAGCTGAGAATCAAATTCATGACACTCAGTTCTTGAGGGTGGCTCGATGTATGTCCATCGGCTCTTGTCATTGAGCTACAGGTATCAGTAGTAAGTGTGAGTCGAAATCAAACACCTAAACTCATCCCTCTCCCGGTCTCCTCGACGCCATGTTCCTTCTCCACTCGTAAATTCAATATTGGTGCTCCAATTTATCTATTTCATTAGAAAAAGTATTCTGAATTATTAACAATATTTTGGTTCTATTCAGCTTCATCACAATTTTTGTTGATTTTTGTCGTAACTGAATTCAATCCAGTCCCCCTTCGACAGTGAGTGAATAAATATCAGGTGAGAATTGAACTCACGACACTATACTGAATGACAGCTCAGTTTTCGTGTAATTACAGGGGTACATAAGTCAATGGCAAGGGAGAGTCCATAAGAAACACTTAAACTAACCCATCCCTTCATGTGCCTTGTTTCAGATTAACTAGCAGTTCAGTATCGCTGATCGAATTCAAACTAAAATATGGCCGATCTCCTCTTGGGACTAATTGAATAAAATCACTGCGTGGCATGCATTGAAGAATACTCTCCAAGTGACAATCGAAACCTCAATGCTGAAGGGTGGCCCAGTTAACGACTGACCTTGCTTGCCACCGAGCTACAGACATTAGGAGCAAGGGCAACTCCAAATCAACACGTGAAGCCCTTCCTTATCTTGATCTCTTCTGCACCGTGTTTCTTATTAACTGGTTCTTCAGTATTGGTAATGATATTCATTTATTTAATTTGATAAAGTATCGTAAACCATCAAGAGTTGTTTGTTACTATTCATCGTCATCTCATCTCTTGTTTGACAGTGAGAGAATGAATTATCACCCGGAATGAAAATTCTAAAAAATCAGTTCCGGGTGAGAATCGAACTCACGTCACCAAGCTGGAGATTAGCTCCGGCAGAGCATCCTCTTTCCCAATTCTTTTTTTTTGTATTTCGTTATCGGAAACCCAATTTATTTATCTTATTTCATGAAGTATAGTAGATCATGAACAATTTTTGACACAATTTACCATAATCTCAATTTCTGTTGCTTTTTATTACGACTAAACTCTTTCCTTTCAGCGGTGAGTGAATAATTTAAGAGTACAGATTCTGATATCGAATAATTCCCAAGTGAGAATCGAACTCAAACCATCTCTGCTGTAGGAGTCGCTGGTAATGGCTGGTAATACTTGAACATATCCTAGCGTCTTTTGTGCTATGTTTTTTAATCGCTGATAGTTCAGGGTCGGTAATCCATTTCTTTTATTCATAGGATAAAGTTTTGTAAATCCTTGATAATTCTGGTTACTCTTCACCTTTATGTTAATTTTATTGCTTTTTAATGCAACTAAATTTCCCAGATTCCCAATCTCTTCTCCGTCGTGTTTGTTATGAACTGGTTTTTCAGTATCGGCAATCAAACTCATTTTTTGCTTCCAATAAGACGCAACAAAACTTTCTCGCTTCCTTTCTTTTTCCCTACTTTCTTACTAAATGACCAAACTTCACACTCACACACACACACACACACACACACACACACACACACACACACACACACACACACACACACATATATGTGTGTATATATATATATATATATATATATATATATATATATATATATATATATATATATATATATATATAGTACAAATCAGGCTAGCAGTATAACATGATATAATAATATATTGATAATATAAAGCCACTTCTGATTTGTAATGGATTTATTTCATAGAATGCTTGATACATATAACTTTTTACTAAAAAGAGTCAAGTTGTTTTAGAGTAGAGCTGGAAATAAATAGTAGAATGTGGATTCGCTACACAAACTGTTTCTGCTCTCTCTAAACTATATATATATATATATATATATATATATATATATATATATATATATATATATATATATATATATATATATATATATATATATACCAATTAACATGGAAAAGATTGTTGAATATCTGATATCCAATATCAATAATTGAAGTTGACTATCGTAATAAAATATGTAATATTTGATGTATATTCAAGAAAAAAAATAACGATTCATTTCCATTAAAAAATGTGGAGTTTTTGTCGTATGTGGGTTTGTTTTTTATAAAACCCAAGTTGTTTGGATAAAGCTTTACGGTTACACATTGAAATGAATGATCATAGTCCAGTAATGACCATCCAAACTCAATGGTTTTTATCTATAAATTTGAAATGAATGAATAAAGGATATGTGCCAAAGTTAAGATGTGATCAGGCAGCAATACTTTGAAATAAAAGTAGAACATTCCTATAAACTTCAAAGAAACCTTCCAAACTTTGCAAAAATGGATCTAAAGAATATACACAAGAAAACGGTCTAAAAACTCCAGAAATATTTCAATCAATCATATTTCTTTTTTTTCTGGAATGATGTAATAAAAAATCAAAGCATTCAGATGTTTGTTTGCTGCCTTTCTTTTTTCGTTCCATCCTTTTCTCTTTCTATTTTCAAAGATAAAATTCAACAAAATAGTTAGTTCGCCAAAAAGAAAAACTCACCGTACTAGCTATGATAAGAGAGTTCACTATATCATTTGAATTTAATCTTTAAAAAAATACATGAAAAGAACTTAAATTTTAATGGAAATATTTGAATAATTTTTTCAATCATTATTTAATTGTTAGCAAAATTAAACATTAGTTGTTGGTGAAGAGGTGTTTTATCTTCACCCTCTTCTGTTTTTCTTCTTTCCTTTCTTTCCTATCTTCATTCTCTCCTTTCTTTCTTTTTTTTTTCAGTAGTAGATAACACATATTTACTTGGTTTCTTTCTTCGTTCCTTTCTTTCCTATCTTCACCCTACCTCTCTTTCTTTCTTTCTTTCTTTCTTTCTTTACTTATTTCTATAGCCGATAATACATCTTAATTTTGCTTCTTTCTTTCTCCTTTCTTTCTTTCGTTCTTTCCTTTTCACAAAAACATACGACAACGACAGCCAATGACACAACCAGCATTTCCTCCTGCTCCTCCTTCCCTCTTGCCACATTTCTCTCATATAATTCATCTTCCTCTACTTGTGTTGCATTGTAATCCATATTCTGTCTTTTTCTGTCACTCTTTCTCTGCGTGATATCAATAGACTGAGAGTTTACAGATGGTTCCAGATACGGCTATTAATATACACATTAATAATTATATCAACGAATATTTAACGAATTTGAATTTTCTAGTCGAACGATATGTTTTCAAACAAATTCAGGCATTGTTCAAAACTCCACAGACGGAATATTGTCATCATTAATTCTAACTTTCCATCTTATTTTGCTGCCAAAGAATAACAAGTATACGATTAAATGTAAATAAATAATGATAAACTATACTGATATGGTGCTGTCTTTTGATCTCTCCATTTTTTTTCATTGAGTCAGATTCTCTCCACTTCACGTTGCATTGTTCTCAGTTTAGGGGTCAACCTTTTATTCAGGTTCCAGGCTTCAGCTCCATAGTTGATTATTGGGGATGCATTCGTTTCAAATCCCTCTTTTTAGAAGTTGGAGTTTTCTTATTCTTGAAGTTTGAGCTTGTTCTACCAAAAGCTTGTCATCCTAGAGTGATTCTCCGCTTGATTTCTTGCCCCCCTTTTGGATTTCATGGAGATTTGTTGTCCTCGGTACATATAATGGTCTACTTTTTCTAGTTTAGTGTTTTCGATTTTGATTGTTGTCTCCAACGTGTTCTTGTTCATGGCATTTGTTTTTCGTAGTTCATGTGGAGTCTGACTTTACTGCCTTCTTCATTCAGTTCAGTCTAACGTTATTTGGAGGTAATGAACTGGTTATGTCGCAAGAATGGCAGACAGCTGTTGGATATCATGACTCACTATGTGGATCCCCACAGATCACATACGAAACTGTGTCCGCAAAATATAAGATGGTGTGACGAACTAGACAAGTTTAGAAATTTTTCAAAATTAATGAAGGACTTTCATTATTTTGGTATCCATTTTTTATGGTAGAGCCCTATGCTGCTTACTTAACGGTCGTAAAATGAAAAGACTACCTTAGAATTGCGATGGAAAGAAGCTACAAAAATAAGATGAAAGAAAAACTAGTCAAAAATGAATAATGGCGATACTTCGTCTGATCACTTGGAATTATTACGTCTGCTACTTTTAGGTGTGAACAAACAATATGGCTAAGAATTGGTTTGATAAGGAAGCTAAATGACAACATTTGAATTTCGTCCCCTGATAGGCCTTTGTAGCCGATCGGTAAAGCACTATCCACGTCAGGCAGGCTCCCGAAAACAGGAGGTTACTGATTCATGATACTTACTTTCGTAAAACAACGACTTGAGCGTTGCAATGAATTAAAACTCTTACAAGCAGGCTCAAGCTGGTATTGCTGCTATTCCACATACGCGTGTTCTGCCAGAAATCCAGTATTCTCTACAAGTAAGAATTCTGTATCAAGGAAAGTAACTATAAAGGCACATCTCTTGTATGTGTTATTATATTACACAGGGGTGATATAGAAACTAAAGTTTTTCATTCAATTTGTATCACTTTGTCAGTACAGAAGTGCTGTAAGATAAAATATACCACAATTGTTCACGAAAGTAGACATTGTTATGCTTCTGCGCTTCTGTACTCTCGTAACGTTGATTCCCTTCTGGATAATCAGTAAGACAATAACCAGTATAGCCTATGCTAGCACCACTCAAAACACCAATAGATCAGACGCTAAAACCCATGATTAATGATTACCTACTTTCTATTTAATCACTGTCCCACCACAGCAATATGTGACACAAGGTCGGGCTTAACGTGGGATAGCAAATTTTTAACAAGTATTTGCATGTATACCTAAATTATTAGATGTCGATTTTGGGTAACACAAGAGAAGAGATACATGTTGTGATTGACTACTTAACCGGAACATTTTAGACGGGGCAATGTCCCTACGTCAACCAGAAGACCTATTTCAATCGGCCAAGGAGTTCATTCTGAAAAATTAAGAATATCTTAAAATTATCTTTTGTTGGAGACCAGCATTTGAGGCGATTAGTGGCAGTTCCTTGTGTTTCACGTTGTTAAAAAGTATCCACTTCCAATCGCCCGTCACAATTCGTTTCAAAAACTGACCATTTAAATCATACCCTGTAGTTTTTTACGTCAATGTGTAAATTACACATTAAAGCGACTAATATAACCAAACTGGTAAGAATGATTTTCATTGCTATGTTTGCATATTTTGAATACGTTAGTTGCTTTCCGTGTCTTATGAGGTCGATTATTCTCAAGATGTCAAGATTTGATCTCTATTTTCTTCAGCTGCTCAACTTGATCATGGGGCAACGTTTAAATCTCCAGCGTGAAACTTCGCAAACCACTTTTGACATGTTCAGTCATTCTCAGTACCTTCTCCGTAAACTGCACACATCTTTTTTGGCTTTGTTGTATTTTAGCTTTCTTAAAATTTAAAAAAAAAACATCCATGTAGTTCAATATCTTTGGTCTTGAATGTTAAACTCAATAAACATCAGTTTTCAAAATGTACGCCCTAATGACAGCAGTCACAGTACAATCAAAAGTAATCTTGGTGTTTCTCTGAATTTTTGAGATGAGGTATTACTTTTATTATTTCTATTATTATTATTCAGACTATCCTCATGGACACATAGCGTAGTGGTCGGAGAATCAGACAGAACTACCGCAAGCAATCTAATGGTTCTAGGTTCAATCCCAGTGTGAGACAATAATGATTCGAAAATACTACTACTGCTAAGAGGGGATTGCGGTGTATATGATATACCACCGTCGGTTAAATAAAGGGTTCGGTTCGTTACTTCCCCACACCTACCTGATGAAGGCCGTAGAGTACAACGGCCGAAACGTTGTATGAAAAACAACCAAGATGAGGATAGTCCGAATAACAACAGAAATGAAATAAAAGTATTCTTGAATGAAGATAGTTGAAAGTTACTAATGCCATCTACAGAAAGAAAACCAACCCTTTTAATAGTATTTCTCAACTGCTACAACGATAAATCATATGACAAATTTAATGCCGTCTAAATAGAATATGTATTCCTTGTCGGTATGACAAATGTATTTGATATTTGTTTTTCATATTGTAGAGACTGTTGGGTTTTTAAATCTTAATTTTAGGTTTCCAACTTATGATATCCGTTATACACTGGGTGTTAGTAGAGATCAAAATGATAGAAAGAAAAGGAATGTCATAAAGGTGAAATATGCATGAGATAATCGATAGAGCTAAAGAACACCCCCCCCCCGAAAAAAACAAAAAAAACGGATAGGTTAGAACTGATATTAATATTAATTCCTCGAAAGTCTGATAAAACTTGCTAGATCACTTCATGTTGTCTCGCTTATAAAGAAAAGCATGAAATAACGAGATTTGAACTCACAACCCATATCCTTGGTAGCAAGTGCAAGACCCCAATTGTACATTTAGTAGACCTGAGACTAAGAATCGCCTTGGATAAAACCCATTTGAAATTACAAGACTGACGATTGCATTGTTGGATTTTTCCTTTATCTGAAATTAGGATTATCTGTAAGATCAACTTCAGAATGACCCCCTGGCCTAATATCTATATTTCTCAGAAAGATAAATTTCAGCAACGTATTTGAGTAGATAACAGTTCACACATTTCCTTAATGACAGCTGTCGCAGAAGACGTCAAAATTTTCATACCCCACGCCAATACCTTCCCAATGACAACGATAAAAGGATCTACACTGACTGGACGCACCAAAAGGAGTGGAAAATGAACTGGATTAAGATCGTCTTATCCTTTGTCCTAACGATCGCGGTCTCTGATGCCGTCGATAGGACAAAAACTGAAAGAGCAACTGGCAGTGACGTTGTCCAATCGGTTGTTGATACAATTGGGCAGACATGTATCTTCCCAAACGATCGCCTTTTTGTAAGGAGAATGGCTTATGTTGAGTCAGAAGACGGTAAAAACAGCGCTACCTTCCGGCCTGGTTTCTATGGAGGAATTTGGCAGGTGAGTGAAAGGATGATGCTAATTAGTGAGCACATTTTCTGTAAGATCTGATAGGGTTCACAAAGATCGTTACCAACTCACTGCACTGTAGCCAAGAGATCAAGGTTTGTGCTTTCCCCATTCGGTGACTGCCTGAGCGTGTTAAATGAATCCTTTATTTGATTTGTTTTACGGTTGGTGAAACATTATGATAAGCATAACCGAATAAGAGCCTGGTTTGAAAGAATGAATTTATTATAGTAACGATCTTTCTTCTCCTAAATTTGACAACCATTTCTGCAGTAATTTCCATCCAAAATTATGAAAATCCAATACAATACAAATCTAAAAAAAAACAACTTTGCCTGATAAGCCATAACGGCCTTGTTATCTTCCTTTTAGATATCTAACGTATAATAATACTGTGTCGCCCAAAAAACGTAAATACGACAGATGGTCTTTTTTTAAAGATTAGGATACCCACACATTTTCGTGTAATAGATGTTCGAGGAATTAATATCAATTACGAATATTTTGTTACACTAGAATCTGAGTGTAAAAAGAGTTCATGTTGGCAATACATGTTTTCGGAAAGATTTACTCTCATGTCTCCAGATAATATACTTTCACTTTGAGACGCTGCGAATCAGGCTTATTTTTAAGTTGACGTGTTTCTCTTCGTCATTTTACTTTTTGCAGCAATCCAGTTGACATCAATTATCAGGTTACTGCAACAACAAAAAAAGAAAAAAAAAAGAATTTCAGACAGTATATCTCAACTCAGGATAAAGCTCTGAATTCCATTTATTCTGGAAACATAGAACTCTAGGGTCCGGGAACCAATGAATTCTTCGAGCTGCTAATTGGTTGTTAAAGACCTTCCCTCGTACGAATTGGTCGAAATGTCTGAAAAAAATGATAGTCGATCGGAGAGAGGTTTTATCTTAGTTCTATTTCTGCAGGGTCATCCGCGCGATTGACCAATATTGGCCGCGGCCGTTTCAGTTTTTGGTGCATTTTGTCGATATTTTGGCAATACTTCTTTGCTGTGATTGTTTCGCTAGGATTCAAGGAGTTGTAACGGATGACCACAATCTTTTTTCCCCTTTTTTTTTCCTTTTCCATACAGGTTTGGTTTGGTTTGGTGAAGTGTTCTTGATGCCCTATTTCTGTCCTACCACTGCGCAGAACGACACCCATTATTGCACAGGGTTCACGTTTCGTCACATGTCACAATGTGATCAAGAAAACTGATCGTTTTTGTTGCGCAAAAGAATCACGTTGTGACGATGATTTTAAAGATTTCTGTTCAACTCATGCAGCATCTGTTTGTCGAGCTTTTTCGCTTTTCAAATTTGGTGAAACTATTGAGTGGTCAACGTTTAGTTCTTCTGAAATTTCACGTGTTGTTCTGTGTGGGCCCGCCTCAATAATGTTCCTCAATTGGACGTCGCCAATCACTGAATGACGTCCACGACCCCGCTCATCTTCAAGGCTTTCTCCTCCATTTCAAAAGTTTTGGAACAAATGTTGAGCTGTACGTTAGTTGACAGCCCCCTGGCCAAATACTTGGTAGATATTGTGAGCAGTTTCTGTCTCTTTACGTCCCACTGCTCGTGCAACAAAATTGCTTGAATTTGCATTTTTCCATCCACTGGAAAGAAAACGTTCGGCTCAAATAAATAAAGAGAAATTCCTTGAACATTGCGATATAATAGTTTATTCTAAAATAAGCATTAGATTTAGAAATCTGCAATAATTTTGCACCAGCCTAATGCTTGATTTGAATGCAATCAGTTCATTGTATCACTTTGGGGTGTAAAGTCAAGAAATGATATATACACACCAATTATTCAACAGTCCGAGCACATCTCTGTATCCTTGTCATTATATCTCTTTAGTTTCTTCATACTTGCCAATCGTATCCTGGTCATATCCTACCCTCCTCTAAACAAAGGCTAACTAATAATCCAGACATGGGCTGATAGGTAGATATAAATATGTATGTAGCTATAATGTTCTCACCAAAAAATAGGAGGATTTGAACACTGAATTCTTTCCTGTAATCTTTCAAATCGAAAGGCCTGCTTACCCGTCTAGAAAATCAGCTTTGAAAACCCTGGCTTCTTACCTTGGCTTGAACGCCGACCTCTGATATCAATGAGGCATTGGTAACTCTTTAAGTCACCAGGCAGGTCATAATGGCTCTCAATTATCTTCAATCTATGATCCTATAGGTAATTCTTGCAATGAGAAATAGATAAACATATGAGTAGAAAACTTTATTAAGAAAAGCTATTCACCAGACACTCTTGATAGACCAACATAGAGAATCTTGTCTCAGATACATTTCTGTTTTAATTTCTGTGATAGAGTTATTATTCTTTGAATACTTCGGATATGTAGCGTCATTTTTATTATGTCATCTACTACGTTTCAACTAGTGGACTCTCCAACCATCCCAAGTCATAGGTTATACATAGTGATCTCCATTTTTTTCTCAAAACCTCAAGTATATGAAACCCTCAAATAGTCACCCCTGTAATATCGACCTGCTCAAATTTTACAGAGTGTTATTGGTCGGTAAACCCCCCCCCCAAAAAAACGGGGTTTCACCATTTTTTTAGATCGTAATTTTATTTTCACTAATTTCTTCACTTGCCATTGCTTTCATATGATTTTTCTATTTGTGTCCGTGAACAGATAAAGAAGAGTAACTACAAGGCCACTCGGAAGTGCAAGGGAAATCTTAGGAGATACTGTGACGAAATCAAAGAACAATTCAATATTCATTGGCATCAAACTTCATGGAAAGATCTTCTGAAACCGTTTTATTCCGGCTTGGCCGCGTACCTCTCTCTTGCCCTCAATAGCAACAACATTCCTGGAGATCCAATCAAGCAAGAAAAAATCTGGGGCAAAGTTTTTGACACGAAAGCTTTTAATCAAAGTCGGAGTTTCTCAGAAGCATCTACTTTTTTATCGTCGAGTAAGTAATTTGATATTTTCTAAACTCGGCCCACGGTCAAATGGGGATGCAGGTGGTGAAAATAGGAGCCCCTTTGTCTGCCTAGAAAATCAGCATTTCAAATGCAGGTGTTTTACTTGGACTCAAACACCGACCTCTGGTTCCGGTGGGGAATACGCAACTATTTCAGCCACGAGGCAAGCCATATTTACTAGTCTTTGTTCAGTACAGCACAGAGCCGAAGTTATTTATTGAGCCTAATTTGCTCTGGCAAAAGAACACGAGTGTAGGGCATTCAGTTCATATTAAACTGAACATAGCCGTAATTATCTGTGGCCTCAGATGGCTACCTATATGTTGAGGAATCCTAATCAAGTAACGTGTTCTATTACCTTAAATAGTATTGCTTTTTCTGGAGTATATTGGTATCTTGAAACGAGTACCTCTTGTGAGGTAGTGGTTTGTTTGCTGATTTTGTGATCCATTCTTCTGTGCCAGCATTTTACTTGCTCTGGTGTTAACACCGTTGAGGGAATTTATACCGTTGAACTAAGAGGCACAGTAGCTCATTGCAAAAATACCATACTTTGAACCTGAAGATACAATGTCAAGTACATCGTTATTTGTTTAGAGTTAGTTAGTATTGAAAATCATGGAAAATGTACGCACTTCAAACTTCCCACTTAAGCAAAAGCATATATACCTTGACGTGCATATGTTGAGGAGGAAATTGGACTGAAGGCTCAGACGATTTAGATTGCCTGTCTACGTAGAAGACAATAGTGATAGATGTACAGTTATTGAATACTGATTTAATGCATTGACAGCTATTATTAAAAAATCTGTAAGTGTATTAATGCAAAACTATGGCGGTATTTATTAAACAAATACATCAACACTTACATTTATGCCAACGATTACATACGAGGGCGAATCAGTTAGTCCGTTGTCTGACAAACTTATTAGCTGAAATTTGATATGAGATTTTCACTCAACACGGTCTACAAAGGAAATTCGAGTTTTGTGTATTGACGAGGAAGGAGATTGTAAATAGCTGTAGTGTAAAATAAATGTTTTTTTCATCAATATATCATGATAAAAATATATTATATATTCTAGTAACTAGGTGTATACTGCAAACAATTCAAAGACATCGTCATATATATTGATTCAATATAATTAAGTTAATTCAATAACATAATCGGATCAAAATGGGAAATTTTTCTGGCCCCTGTAATGAAGTATTTCTATAGATGGCATCACATATTGCATAGATGGTTTTATAATGTGACATTAGGCGGATAGTGCAGTGATGGGAGAGTGATTAAAATTAAGGTCCAAAGTGTGAGATATTTCAGCAGCTACCGTGTATGTTCCTGGTCGTATTGGGGGTTTATGTACAAATACGTTAAGAACTGAACCGATTTTCTTCATGATAACTCTGTTCTTGCAACACCATGATAAATCCAGTAGCAATTTGTTCCCAAAACTAATCATACTCAGAAACTAAGATGAAGTCAGGTCGAAGATTTTGGAAGTATTCGGGCACAAATGCACTTTTACGAGCTGACATGTGTCGACGAAACAAGCAAACATCGATAAATTTAATGTGATAGTCTTGTGCCATTCGTAAGAGAAATTATTGTCGAAAATTCTGATAAAAATCATTTGTGCCTAATGTAAAGAGTCGGTGTTTTTGCCTTTGAAAAATTGTTTACAATGGGACGTGATAATTCTACAAAAAAGTTATACGAATCAAGCATAGAGAATTGACAGTTAGTCAGTTAGTTAAGGTAGGGGGGAGCGGATATCAAACACGGTAAAGTTGCTAGATTAAAAAAAAACATATGCCACCAAAAATCTCAGAGTACATTGACAAGGAAATTACTGATGAATCGAAAAAACATACAATGGGTTTCAAATACAAATTATTTTTCCATTTAATACCTGGTTTCGTCAATTTAATTTTCAATATATATTACTGTATTTACTCAAGTACTATGCAACCTCGAATAGAATGCTACCCCCCACTGTTTGTAGCAAAAATCAGTGATATATTCCATCATCTTACTGCTGTAAACTTAAAAACACATAAAATATAAACTCTAAAACTAACATTGTTCCTGTTTTTACTCTGAAACTTTTGGTTTGTATTCCCCTAAAAATCCAACGAATAATTCATAGTGCTTTAATTCAAATTCAGTTTGTATACTTCAGTTTCTACTTTTTATAAAATTTTTTATTACTTTCTTCTATTTTCTTTTATCATCATACCTTATTTCTAATAATTTATGATCTCAGTTTATCAACTTACTTGATATCAGTTTATTTTATTGTTATCGTATATCAATTTAACTTATTTCCATCAATTCATCTTATTTAGATTTGATTATGTAACTTATAATTACTTCTATTTTTCATTTTGGAGGCGTTCTCGCATCTCTATAAGAGGCTCTGTCGGTTGGTCGGTCGGTCTGTCTCCACATTGCCCTCAGCTGTTTCAAGTCATTTACTTCAAACTTCGTGGAGAAGTGTCCCTTGATAAAGGTGTCCCTTGATGAAGGTGTCCCTTGATAAAAGTGTCCCTTCATTTTTACTGGGAGAAAATCTTCCTCTCGCTGTCACGTGTCCTGTCAATGATGGCGTTTAAACTTTATGTCTAAGAATCGATTTTCTCAGCTGCTGTAAGTCAGATTTACTAGTCAGGATCAAACTCATCACTCAGTTTGTAATAGTCTGCAACGCCTGAAAAATAACCAATAGCAGTGCTGGCATCAGAAATTATTCTGAATTGTGCCGAGAACACAATCATAAAAGCTATGTTTTTAGCGATAAATGTTCAAGTCATAAAAACTGAGAAAAAAAAAAGACAGAAAGTGTCGAGTTTTTAAAAATCTGAAGAATGTCACGTGACTTATAAAATAAGATTTCCCTAGTAGAAATGGAAAAATGGGAATATGAACAAATCAAACAGAATGAAAACGGGTCTGGATAGTCATGCGATAGAAACGATCACGTGACCAGCGTCTTTTAGCAGCATGCCTTGTTGGGGGTGATTAACTGAAAAAATAGGAAACAAGGGGGTGATCAATGAATCAGTTATTTTTCTCGCCATTTGTTGGTTGGTGATCAAGACATTTTTTTAAAAAGTGCGATTAACATTACATTATATATTGAAAGCCAACTAAAAACCTTTTTTAAGAAAGAATTAAAAAAAGACTTTTTTTTATAGATATAACAAGGAGTGAATGCTTGAATTCTCCGCCCTCTAGCTCCGTTGAGGTGGCCTGTACACGCGACACATGCGTGGCCACCGGGACAGACTCATCTAAAAACTAAAGAGACCTATCTTAGTGACAGTCTTGGCTGACGGTTTCTAACAGTCAAAATAAGATTTTCCAAGAATATCTGACAGTTAAATACTTTCTGTTGAGGTCAAACCCAGAGAAACGATTGACTAAAGAAATCTTCATGACTGACAACAAGCTCTTTTAGTTAATGCATTGTTGAGAACCATGCAACATGCACATGAAATAATAATACTGGGCCTCACATGGAGAGACCACAAGACAGCACAGTACATCCAAGAAAAGACAAGAGTCAGGGACATCATAGAATCCATTAAAATGGCGGTGGGCTGGCTATGTTGCAAGAATGGCAGACAACCGATGGACATCACGACTCACAATATAGACCTCCATCACATGCGCAACCGGGGCCGGCAGAATATTAGATGGAGAGACGAGCTAGACAAGTTCAGGAAGTACTGGCTCCACGACGCCCATGATAGAGAATTGTGGCAAATCGTGGTGAAGGTCTATGTCCAACGACGGACGTTAAAAGACTGATGATGATGATGATGATGAGTATCAATCAGTATGATATAGTACATATATATATATATATATATATATATATATATATATATAGTTTTGTAAAGCATTAATAAACAGATCTGGTTAGAGACTCAGTCGAAACCGTCATGTGACCAACGTCTGTTGGCAGCATGCATGTTGGTAGTGATCAACTAAAAGATTTACGAAGAGGGGTGATCAATTGATGAATTACTTCTCTCGCCCTATTTTCGAGCAATCAGCCTGAAAGCTGCCAGACACAAACCAAGGGACCATAAATTTGCATTGTAAATTGAATCGCCCGCTAAAAACCCTTTTCAAGGAAGAATAAGAAAAACATTCTAATAATAATGATGAGTAAATGTTCAAATTTTCAGCCTTCTAGCTCCACTGGTGCGATTAGTACGCGTGATACATAGTCAGTCAGTAAGACAGGCAGACTAACTAAAACTGGAAAAAAAAACTTGAAATTTTCGGTGACATTTTCTAATACGAGAATAATATTCTTTTGAAGGCGCCGAAGTTCAGCTTAGATGATAAGATAAGGTTGCATTTCTCCGTGTATCATCTTACACTCTTTATCAATAGTCACACAAAGGACTGCTGTCAATCATAATTAGAGATTGAGTTGAGTAAAATACCACGGTGCAAACCATTCCAAAAGGTGCGTGAGAGAAATTAACATAGACGACAAACTTTGATGTTCTTGTTAACTTAAAATGAAAAGGAGGACAAGCCTGGCTGCTGAAGGGTCAAACTCCACTCCAACTTCTATTCCGACTGAAGATGATTACTACAACTTTTTGTAATGTAAATGTGGCAAATAAAAAATATATAAATTTTTTTTTGGGGGGGGGGTAAATAAGTATTAATTTATAAGTAGGAAATAAGCCTGCGCGTAACTTTGTGATAACTTTTCATCGATATCCAACTTAGCTTAATCAGTAAGACAGCCTTTCGTATGACCGGTTGGTCTTGAGTTCAAATCACTGCAGGGGAGGTGGATTTCAAATATCCGACACTCATTTTAGTGTATGTGGGGGGGGGTGCATTCTTGATACTGTAAGAAAACAAAGTCAACTCCAGAATTTGTGCTTGAGTTTTAACCGAAGGAAGAAAGAAAGGAAAGTGACTCTTTTGTCGTTTATTTGCAGGTTGTAATGGTAAAGCAGATCTTGTGTTTTTACTGGACGAGTCGGGAAGCGTAAGCAGAAATAATTTTGAGAAAGTGAAGAGTTTTCTGATCACAACTACCAAGCAACTCACGATTGGTCCAAACAACATCCGTGTGTCCCTTGTAAAATTCGGGAGTAGAATCACAGTTGTATCCTATTTGAACAAAGACGGCAACTATTCAGAGGTTGTGAAAAGCATCAAAGGAATGCGCTACGGAGCAGGGGGGACACGTACTGACAAGGGCATCGACACAGTGACCAATACTATATTCAGTGCTCGTTACGGCGCGAAAGAGACCAAAGATGCACCTCGGGTTCTGGTACTCGTGACGGACGGTGAGTACTCACTTAATAATACATTTTACAGCAGTGGCGCAACAAGGGTTCTCAACATCCTAGGCGACTGTCCCGACTCGCCCCACTTGCCACGTATCTGACAAGAGCTTATTTTAAGGTTTCTATATCAGTGGTTCTTGATCTTTATCATACGACGATAAACAATTGGCGTATCAAGGGTTCTCAGCAACCGGGAACAAAGACAGCGTCCGGGATAGTTTCGCTATATTCTACAGGATGCCCCATACACAACCCACCCATATATATATATATATATATATATATATATATATATATATATATATATAGTTCTTGATATTTTTCTATTAGTAAGAATATCTAAAATATAGAAGACAGAGAGATAAAAATAGATTTTATCCGTTGTTGATGAGATTCAAATTCAGTGCTCAATATCTATCAAAGTAAATAGAACTAATATTATATAGAATAAGACTTAAAAGGATGTCTACCCGGTGAATATCAACATTTAGTGCCTAACGCACTCTTCAGTACCCGGCAATATGTATTGAAATAAAAAAAGAGTGTATGTATGTGTGTGAGGGCTATTTATTTACACCATCTAAGGCTGCTCGATTTGATACTGAGTAAAAAAGCAATGTTCTAAATGAAATGTCTTCATATCAATCACATAAAATGTTCATTAACTCATATTTTGCATATATATATATATATATATATATATATATATATATATATATATATATATATATATATATATATATATTGTTTTGTTTTTTGCGGATGGATGAGTGCAGCTTTGATTACCTCTGTATTTGATGATCATTGTAGAGTGCCATGCCATCCGGAACCATTAGATTCGTTCTGGCATGCTTGGATCACTACAGCTACCTTTGTATTGGGGACTTTAAGAATATATCTACAATTTAGTTAAGCGCAGTTTTTCCTGTATAAAACAATATCCATAATCATCTGGATATAACAGATCAAAGGACATTCTGGACATATCTGACGCTATAGATATAAGATAGATAATAGTATTTAGTTGAACGAGAGGATTACTGAATGGCCGAAGCAGGAATCGAACACCATTTTCGTAATAAATCAATTACCACTGCTTGCAAGTTGTTCGGTCCTTGCAACGAATGAATAGAAGACGAGAGCCGACAGAATTGCGTAGTATCTACACTGTAACAGCTGCAAATATCATAATACCTCGTATGCTATAACTGGTACGAACACCGGCCTGAACAATACACTGAAGCAGATGTAATCATATTATGGGACTTCACTATACTTACTGATAGGAGTATAAAAGCCAACCGGCCGGATATTTTAGTGAAAGACTTCTAAGGGAAAACGTGCCTCTTATTCAATATGACTATCCCAGCGGATGGAAACGTTGCTATCAGGGAAATCGAGAATCCACCTCTAGCCACTTTGGCTCTAATCAAAGTGGAGTATCTGCACCACGGTAAATGGGCCAGGGACTGCGGGACGGGTGTTCAAGATCGAGCGTCCAGATGCAATGCCGTAGCTAATGAAGGGACACTGAGGCTGTGCATTACTTAACCCAGTTGCAGGGATGCAGTTCGCCTCGAGGCGGTGCTATCCTATTGCACTAAGATTCGGAGCGGGTGAGATGGCGTAAGTGGGTATTGCAAGAGGGAGAAACTCCGAAAACGAGGAATCCATTAAACCTTGATCCCAAGGGATTTCTGGTTATAACAGAAAATGGCAAACCAAACTTTTCTTTGTACGAGAGCCAGTTACGCTCGGAGTCATCATTTTTTCATGGATTCGGAATTAATCAATCGATTTTCTGTCTTCCTGACATTATTGTCCGTCTAGCGAACTTGAAGTTTTATCTGAAACTTAGAACTCACGGTTTATAATACGCATGCCTGTTCATTTCTCATGACACATGAGAAATTACCGGGTGTTCGGTGACGATAGAACTTTAAAAGAGTTCCATACTAAGAGAACCATATTATCTCTGTAACGGGATCACAGATAATGAAATTCAGGATCTGATATTGTGTCACTAAACCACTCATCGGGACGATCATAGTATATCACAATAAGTGGAAATTTTCCCAGTACTTGCGTGGGCTGCAATAAGACAAAATACCTTTTTTGTCCGATCAGTAAACACGTGGAACCCTCTAGCGGAACATGATGTTACAATAAAGACAAGAAATACATTTAAAACCCACCTGCATAAATTTGGGGAGTAACAGATTTTGGATGACAATTATAAGGCAGAAATTATCTTTGATTTTTTTAATTAATAATGAAAATCATTTCAATAATCATGGCAAGAAAACAATATTTCTACGACTTTCATATCGTAACAAGGCCGAAGATATTTACTAAGTTTAAGTTTTTCTAGCACGATGTCACAACAGGAAAGTACCCAAAAGTGTCTGTGGGGATGCATTTGCAACCCCCGGAAAGGTTCTACTCATTTATTATACAAAGTAATAGGAGTTATCAACTCAAAAAGACACATCTGATGAGTAAAAGTTCCAGAATTCGTAAATAATCTTTAATACAGTGCTAAAAAAAGTAGACTTCAGAATGATTATATAACTCTCGTTACAGAACGAATCCATATAACTGGTGTGCTCGAAGGATAAAAGACTTAACAACAGATAGGGATCGAATTGTTGAACGTGCCTAAGAATTCTATAAGGAAAACACTAACCTTCCAAGAAATGATCAAGATATAGAAGTTACGAGTAACCAGTTCGAAGATTTTCCAGATCATAGAATCCATTAGGAAACTCAAATGGCCACGAGCTTGTCATGTTGCAAGAATGGCAAATAGACGCTGGACATCACGACTGGATAACGAGATTGCGTGACGAAGTACACGAGTTCAGAAAGTACTGGCTCCGTGACTCTCATGATAGAGAGGTCTGGCGAATTCTGGGGAAGGTCTATGTCCATCGGCGGACGCTAAAAGGCTGACGATGATCCCGTGAGAGATGGATCAAACCATCGAATGAATAACTGGGGATCGAAATCACTATGTTAGCGAATGATTTGCGGAGCCAACTTGATCAGCTACGCTCTGCTGTAGGCGCCCTTAGGCATGGGTTTAAATTCTAATAGTTTAACTGTTTTCCGTTTTTTCTTTTTCTTTTTTTCTCATATTTCATGATTAGGTCAATCTAATAACAAACGCCGGACACTCAATGCTGCCAAGAGAGCCAAAGCGAAAAAGATAGACATCTTCTCCGTCGGCGTCGGTAACGGAATCGATTATGACGAACTCCGCCGGGTGGCGAGTAAATGCAACCATGTGTTCACTGTGTACGATTTCGACGACTTTGATAACTTCATTTATGAGCTGACAAAACAAACTTGCAAAGGTAAGATCCATCTATCTATCTATCTATCTATATATATATATATATCTAAGTTTATCTATGTATCGTAGTTTATTCATATCTACCCTTGTTTATTCATATCTATCAATCTCTCCGAGTTTATTTATATCTATCGATCTATTCATAAGTATCATAGTCTATTGAAATCTATCTATCCATCCTATTTTATTCATATTGATCTATTCATGACTATCGTAGTCAATTCATATCTATTGAGCTCTCCATATCTATCTCTCTATCCCAGTCTATTCATATCTATATACCATAGTCTATTAATTTCTATCCATCGTAGTCTATTCATATCTATCAATCTTATCATATATCTATCTGTCCCAATATATTCGTATCAATCTATTAGTACAGGGAGGTAATCTATTTTGTTCATGCAATAAAAACCCATTCAGATTAAATATATTCGTCAGAATCAAAATCATTATAATAAGCATCGACAGAAGCGAATCATTTAATTCCTTGTTGACGGGTTTTTTTAAAAGCCTATTCTTTATTGACGATCAGCTTACATAACGTTCATAGAATAATGATCTGAGAGTTACGATACAAAGCCAAAGAAATAAAATGAAAGAAATTCAGGTTAATTCATTGATACATTACTGATAACGACAATACTTTATCTGAGATATCTGTAAAATACTGCAACCAAAATAAATATATTCCTTTTGGGGATTCCAACGTGTATGAATGACCCACTCTTTGAATCATAATGCAGAATGTTCGGACTTCAATATAAGAAAAAGTGAGCACAGTAGCACTAGAAATAACGAAAATATCAACTTTGAAAAAAATGATTCGTTAGGCACATCATACACACCCACTCACATATCCCCATAAAATCATCAAAATAGGAAACAGAAGTCAATATATTGACCAAGCCAGTTTCGGCAAATGGTCACATTAAGGAAATATCCATCGACAATTGAGCTTATGATACTAGCTTACTGACTGTCACTCTGTGGTAGGCGCCAATTTTATCTATTCTGTGAAATCGTTTCACAACTTCATTTTGAAGGTAATGTAAGAAAAAAGTAAAGAGAAGAAATAAAATGGATTCTACATAGTTCCTGGAATCTGCGAGTTCTTTATAATAAATGAAACTAAATAAGTTCTAAAAGAAACTATTTCATTAGGCGTACTTCAAAGATAATTGAACTGAGATTTGCCTAAATCCTAGTCGTCAGATCCTAAGCTCAGACTCGAGCAGAGCTTTTATAGAATGATTGATTCCAGTACGGTTGTCCTGGTGTGAAAAGCCAGCTTTCCAACCTTCATGTACTGGTTAAAAATTGAACGTTTTATTTTGTCCTTCACTAGCAAAAGCCCATGTGACGGTACCTGAATCTAACGGAAACAGCACAGATGCCAACAGTACAATCACAATCGTCGAAAAAATCACTGGAGATAAGGTGAAACGTGGCGTTGTTGTAGATCAAGGTCCAAATAACAACACAGAAGGACACACCATTGTGGTAAGCGGGTTGACCATCTTTGAATATCAGCAACGTGCAGGTTATTACGATCAAAATACAGTCATGTAAAATCTTTGGGATGAGGGAATATTACTGCGTAAAGCTTTTTAGCGGACCTTTGACCTCATCTTGGTTCATTTTTTTTGGACACAACATTTTAGCTGTTATATCCTACGGCCATCTTCAGGTGATGAATGGGTGTATTTTTTTTATAATCAGGTCTGAAGAACGCCCGTCTTATCGGTCGCATGGAACAGTACGCATTCCATTGTCTACTATCGCATAAGTCCGCAAAAAATTTACATAATGCTATTCCCTCATGTAAAAGATTCAGAAATTATCAAAATGCAGGTTTGGACAGTTATTAGCTTTGCCAGGTAAGAATATAAACGAAAATATATCTTACTTTGGAGAGTCGATTGTTGATGTCTTGTTTCTTTCTTCCATTTCCTCATTTATTTAGTTTATTTTAGTTAATATCTAAAAATAGCTTTTAAGATTATAGAATTGTTGATACGTAAAACAAAGATTTATTATACCAGTACTGTTTCTGTAAGACCGAATTTCAGTCATTATTGTTGAAATTCCTGTTATTTTGACAAGTTGGTTATCAATTGATATCTACTGAGCTTAATTTGGTCTGTCATGGGTTAACACTTGGGAACCGGGATATTTTTATGCAATGTCATATCGGTAAGATATATGGTCAGCCACTCTAAGACAATAGTTGCTTTCATTGCTTTCGCCAATTTTGCGAATTATTTCAAATCCCCATCAGATTTAATACCAGAGTTGGAAGGGCCAGAAAAAAGGAATCACTTGCTACAGAAAGAACGGCAATCATAGATATGTTCCTCTGGTACTCTGCCTGGATGGTGAAAAGAACTAGCGAATAGTAAGATAGGAAGAAGACCAGCCTCTAGCCCGAATCTTATCATCGGCTCTGAAAACGCACTTATGCTAATTTGTATATCGTTCTCAACAGCAGCAGCAGCTGTTAAAAGTCCCCTGCTAAACAAAGGCCTTTTTCCATCTCCGTCCATGACGAGCGTGATTCGGCTGATCTCTACCTCGTCTTACCGGCTAACTCTTCTATCTTGTCTCTCAGTCTTGTGTCTGGTATTTTTCTACGGTGTTTATTGTCCCTCGGAAACCAAACAGTTAACCTTTTGTTCCATCTTTCGTCCTTTCTCTTTGATCTGTTCCTTGTTTCCATTTTTGCTGATTGACTACTTGTAAAACGTGCTTCACCCTGGTCCACTCTCGGATCCACGTTGTATAAATAATCGTAATTAAATCTCACTTCCAATGAATAACAGCAACTGAACTTGAAATTCTGGCGACACTTACATACAAATAAGTTTGAAATTAGATTTTAAAAAAAACACTCTGATTATAAAACTTACATTCTTATAGTATACTGGTATACTTTATAGATAGGGCTTGAATTAGAGTAGAATATGGAGAAAGAACTTTAGCGTCTAAGTGTCGCAAACCGTTGTGAAGGAATTCGTTTCCCGTTCGGGACTTCATGGAAGTTGTTAAGCTCAGCAAATATCCACACATGCAGTTATTGAGATTAAGAGAGTTAGTTATCAAGATTGTTTTGCAAAACCACTACAAGTAAGTTCGATCTTAATACCTTGTTTCAGACTAAGCTGTTATTAATTATATGCGTATATATTTTGTAATATTTGAAGGTTCCCGCTCTCGATAAAACGTTTGCCAATTAGTCTTTCAAGCTATTGTAAGATTGATCAATATCCGGTGATCCAAACATTCAGCCTTGTGCCACACTACTAAGCTGAAATAGTTTCGCATTTGGTCTTCTAGAGGTTGGTCTTCAAACGTAGGTAAAAAAAAAAGATTTCGATTGTCGAATGTTCCCCATTTGAATGATTTCTACAATACAATTTTTCTATACAATTCCGCCTTCTTCCATACCAAGCTGGGTGTCGCTGGTATTACAAGCATGAAGCGATATCGATAAAGAGTTGTTTAGTACAAGTAACAAATGAAATACCAAATCGGGAGCGTTTTCGGCCTCCATAGCATAAATTCATTTTGTGACAATATATGGATTTTAAAAATTTGTAGCAAATCTATGAACGCTACTCTAGAAGCTTGCCTCGTAACTGAGATTATCAAATATTCGTATGTCTTACTCGTCCCAAAGATTAGTGTTTGAGCTCAGGTAAAAACAAAACCAAGATTAAAAAATATCGAAAACTGATTTTCAAGGTAAGTAGGTAAGTGTTCTGCTCTCTTGAGAAATTGGTAAAGCATAATCTTCCTACCCTAATTCCTTTCTGTTTGATCTTGTCCCATTTTGAGCTAAGCTTAGTAAGTATCTGTGAACACAAATCATATGACCTGCTTTGTGATCGATATTTATGTACTTTTTTCTGTAGTTAGAATGAAAAGTCACGGTTTCGAATTCTATTTTTCAAAACAGGCTGGCACTTGCAAGATTGACCTAATGGAATTTCTCGGGCACAATTTTTGCATATTGGTCTTTGTCGTTCATAGCTATATTCCGTAAATAATGTAAGCATGCCGTGAGCCAAGCATCTGTTAATGAAAAAGCAATAATCGGTATACTCCTAATACCAGCCACCTAAAGTTTTGGGAGCTTGAGGGCTTGAAAATTTCAAATCTTTTAAAAATATCAATTCATTCATGATGCCATTCGGGGGGTCTTATTATCTAATAATCGGATGTCTGTGATCGCAACAATAGACGGTGATCGATTGCTTAAATTCAACGAAAATCTATAAAGAGTAACAATTTCGTTCAGTAAAAGTGAAGTTTCTGGAATTTGAATTAATCTAATGAACCATATACCGTATCTGTGTTTTTTTTTCTTGAGAGCCTTTAGCAAAATTCATAAATTTACTTGAAATAATTTGATAAAGGTAACATCGGCACTACATATTCTTTGAAAGGCAATTTTACGAAGTTGGCTGAATATCATCATAAAGTATATCAGTATTAATTTGGGTCAATGAATTCTCCTAATGTCGGTTTGCAATACTGGAACACTTACCTTCGAATGAAGGAAATGTTTCTGTTGAGCGATTCGAGATGAGTGACGTAAAGAAAACAGTCATTACAAATCATTGCAAGCATAAACATCACAAAAATCCCGTTAGATAAGATATCGCGACTGGTAGCTCGAATTGATTTATCCTATTAATTGTTCCAAATCCTCAAATTTTCAAAATGGCCGATATTATGGAACTGGCTGGCTGGAATTACAGTCTCCAATTCAAAAGAGTTGTAATAACGGTAATTTTTTTTTTTATATGAGGGACCTACAGAAGTAGACTCAGTACTACCACTCCCAAAGTGTTTACTCTTGATGCTCATATTCTAATCCATAAAATTATGGATCTGGAGGGATTTTTAAAATCCATATATTGTCACAAAATGAATTTATGCTATGGAGGCCGAAAACGCTCCCGATTTGGTATTTCATTTGTTACTTGTACTAAACAACTCTTTATCGATATCGCTTCATGCTTGTAATACCAGCGACACCCAGACAGTACAATTATTACCAATAACTTGCCCATAGCCCTGATGAGTATGTTTAATCGTCTTGACAGGTTGAGTCAAAATGCGCTGTGGTAAAGATCTACGGCTCGCATGATAACGAAAACCCCAGCGAGTCTATGTTCCAAATCACTGGTACGGCATCCGATGGCCGACCTGTCGTTCTGTTTGTCAAAACAGACAAGGACGGGAAGCCCTTGTTTTTGAGTTTTGAGGCGAGCAGAGTAAACACCTCAGAAAAGATTTGCTTCAACGGCAGCAGTTTCGTAGTGAAAATCAAACAAGGTAGACCAACAGGTGAGTAATATACTTCTTTCAGCCATTTTATTTTGCTAATTAATCAATGTTCGCTACTTGTCATATGGGGGGTGGGGTCTTTGATGCTGGGTAAGTGATATTTGTCGCTTCATGGTCTTCAGATTTCGTCTAAAAAACCCCAAGAGATGTCCCTTGAGAGTTGCGATAAAAAGCAAGAGAAAGAAATACATATCAAAAATTTATGATGATCACGATGCTTCGTCTAAGAAATCTAAACAACTTGAGACTTTAAAGTTTACGGCTGCTGAGCACAGAGCAATAGAAATGAAATAGAATAAATGCTAGTCAAAAATATTCAAAAAATGACGATCTCCGGAGTTCCGAATGATAATGCAGTTTCTTTCAGCCATTTTGTATTACAGACCTATAAATGGCCATTTTTTTTTGTTGGGAAAGGTGCCTAATCTTTTCTTGTGATCTTTAATTTTACCTATGCATCGGTAAAACTTTCAGTAAGAGATTGTCATTATTTCAGAAGATTCAATTTTTTTCGCAATATTCCGTGTAATAATGATGAATTTTACAGAAGGGTTAATTTTGCTGAGTATATATAGTGGGTCTGTATAGATTATCAGTTTCTTGATTAATTCAATTTTGAGAAAATAACTTATATTCCATCCTTGGTTCACATTTGTAATTTTCATAATATATGAGATTGATATTCACAATTATTATTGAGTGTGAAATTTAGAATGTTATTTCAAAGGGTACATAATTGAACTGCACTGTTTCAGCCTCTTATCACAAAAAAGTTCACTGACTAAACAAGAGTTTCGATGATCTCAATATTGTATATGTTACACCGAATCGGCGGAATTTACTTATTTTTTTGTGGGAGAAAGTTTGATTTCATTTTGATAACAAACTTTTGGTTGTAATTGTTGTTTTATATCCTTTGATCAAATCAAAATTGTGTATTTAGTTATTTTTTCGTTGGAAAAAAAGGCAAAACTACATATTTACTGATCTTTTTTAAAAATGTTTTATTTCACAAACTTTTGGTAGTGAAAACATTGTTTTTTTATCCTTGTTTTGATAGAATGAACTTTTGATCGATTTAAAACTACATCTTTTTTCTTATTTTTGTAAAAAAAAAGGTTCAAGTGTCGCCAATAAGACAATTTCACTAATTTGGTGTAACATATATACATAAGAAAGTTAGATTAGTTCAAGACAAGTAAAAGTTGCTTGTGATTATTTTAGAAAGATTGTTTTGCATCAATCTCCCAATCGAGGTTACCCTAACTGCCAGCTTTGAAAATTAACATTCAAAATTATAGCTTTTACTTGGGCTGGCACCAGTAGGAGATATGCAACTATTTCATACATGGTACAGAATGTAGGAATGCAGTTTTAATCGTTGACAAATAATTACAATAACAATATTCATGTTACAAATGTTTTTAATCATTGGCAATGATTTATTTAGAAAAAATGATTAATTATTTCTAGGCATTTGATTTAGCAAAAATAATTGTCAGTGTGTTTAATTAACGATTCTTCTTTTCCAGAGACTGAAGTTGTTTGTAAGGAAAATGGAATTGAACGAAATTGTACCACTGTTGACTTGATCAAAAACAAATGGGGAGATAAAATTTGCACACGTGAGTCAAAATTGAAATTTCTTCAGTTCAAAAGTTTTTTGTTTTTTTCTCAAATATCTATCCTAAAGGAAGCGGTGACATTTTTTTTGATATCTCACAGCTTTCGATATCCGTCTGAAAATTCGCGATGAATTGCTTTAAATATTCAATGTATTCTTTCTTACTTTTATTCCTACCACAGCATTTGTGTTGGTTCATTTTTTGGTCAGTGAATACAGTCTGTGCTTGGTCAGTTAGGTTTGTTTCATTGTGGGATGTCATTAAGGGACTGCATTTTTTTTTCTGGTTTTGAGGTTAAGTCACTCCCATCAGTTTTGAGAAGGAAGGTCTGCAACCAAATCATCCTCCCAGTCGTGATCTATGAAGCTGAGACCTGGAACCTAACCAGAAGATTGGTCCTCTAGAACCATGCAACAGGAGAGAATCATGCTCGATATTACATTGAGAAATCACATCATGTTAGAAAACAAATATGATTCAGAGATATCATAAAAAACATTAAAAACTTAAATGGCAATGGGCTGGTCATGCTACTAGAATGTCAGACAACTACTGAACATCAAAATTCACAACTTGAATCCCCATAAATCATACATGAAACTGGCCGGCAAAAAATAAGATGGTGTGATAAACTAGACAAATTCAGAAAGTATTGACTCTGTGACGTGCATGAGAGAGATGTCTGGCAAATTTCGGAAAAAGTCTATGTCCAATAATGGACGTTAAAAGGCTCTTGTTGCAGATGATGATAATGAGGATGATGTCTCTTTGGGTGAATGCCAAGTTCTGTGGAGAATTTCATTTACTGGATCCTAGATAGTTCCAGATCCCGTTCAAGGCTTACTCATGGGATTTTCACTTTAAACATTCCCTTTTTTTTAAATGCTGAAAGATCTTCACTATTTTAGCTTCAAATGAAAAAAAGTTGAACTTTGAATTTGAAAAAAACTTGATCTCAATTTAAGGATTTGCACTCATATTTAAAACAATATTTTTTTTTCAAAAATTGAAGCTAAAATGGTATAGTTTCAATTGGAAAAAAACGTTTCTGTATAATCACTGTTATATTTATTTTTCATTGACAAGTAAACTATGCAACTCAATGTATTGACTAAGAATATACTATTGTAAAGTAAATGTCTGTTTTTGGAGGTACCAGTCTTCTATAAGACCCCCACACACGTTGCCATATTCCAGACTAAGTTAAGACTTCAGTTTTTATTGAGTGTCTCAAAGTCATTTAACTTTAGGAAACTCAATGGAAAGTCTCTACAGTAATGTTTTAGTTTGAAGGTTGGTGAAAGTTGATTTCCCTAGTCGTCATGAAATTGTATAATATTGTATCTCTATTTGAACTATATATAAAATGAATGCATGGTTTTTATAAGTATTTCGATTAGCTCGTTAAAGCAATCAGTGGAAGACTGGGCTATGTCCCATTTGTTTTTCTGAAAGAGTTGCTAATATGAAACAGGATTCAATGCATTGATTCAGACCGAATTCACTAAGTAATATCTATTTAAAATATATACTTTTGATTGGATATTTTGTGTTCGAGGGAATCATTGCAACTCTTACACAAGAGTGAAGGGCAAATTACAGAATGGTTGGCGTCATCAGAACAAAAATGTTAGAATTTTATCACTTAGTATAAAAGAAAACGAGTTTAGTTATCCATCTCGAGGGCGAACATGTGCTACATACCATACCAGTGGGATGAAGTATAAATATCTTCTCTGATCCAAACTAAGCAATGAATAACTTTATGGCGAACTGGATCCTTCTAATTTGTTTGAAATAAGACGGTGTCTCTTCCGATTTACAACTTCTGATCTGGTAACTATCAATGAGATCTCTAGTACCCTTGGTAGGTTTTTTCTTGCTTGGGTTAAATAGTCTGTTTGGACCTCAAAAACCTAGAGTATTTAGCTTCTTTTAATTTTCTAGGCCAGCCCCTTGTCTGCACTCCTACGATTTGTTTACAGAAATAGACGAGGTGTTATCCAAACGTACGGCAAATTTGGACAGATTATTCTGTTCTTTCATCAAGCTATTCACCGGCTCCCGTGTCCCGTGAAAAATCCGGCACGTCTTTCAATATCACTCACCTAGAAATGAAAAACCTGATTTTCTATAAATGCTCTCCTTTATGGAAGTGATTTTTTCGCCCCAAGCTCCCCGAGCCTCTTGATTGCATAGTTTTTATGTATACATATATCATCCAAAAAGATTAGAAACAACACACCCTTCTTCCAACCTGTCCGAAGTATCCAATCACCTATCTATTAAATGCTAAACACTGACCATCTTCATCTTTATCCCTCCCCCCACACCCCTTTTTATGTAAGAAAAGCCTGATACATACCAAAGACACAAATATACCCTGACCTCTCCTCTCACCGAGCCTTTTTTTTTTTTTTTTTTATTTCAGACCAAACTTGACTAACCTACACAGATATAAACATCTCCCGTCCCACTCCTACAACCGATAACACAAAAATATCCCCATTTCTTTCCTCAATCTCAAACATATAAACAGCGTACAACTTACTCTGAAAAAGATGTCTAACAATCATTGAAATGCATTGAAACATGCCAGCGTGATAATAAAAAATCTAGGGGTGTAAAACCTGATTTTCTCTCAAGTTGTTTCTCTTCACTAGTATGTTCTCGTATCATATTGCATAAACACACACGTGTGTGTATGTGTGTATTGTATATGTGAAGTGATCCGACGGAATGCTGAGGAAAATGACTTTTGGAATGTGTAGAAAAGAACTCAAGAGATAGGAGTTGCATCTCAATTTTTAAAACAAATTATCATTCCGTTGGCGTTGTTCGATGCATTTGGACGGGGGGCAGCCATCTTTTTCAGAGAAAATATATAAGCTATCCTCATTGACATTACCAAACAGTTATTTGTTGACTTGAAAAATTCTATTCAGTGTGTTTTTTTCTCCCTTTATTTCTTATATATTTTTATTTGGCAGGTGACAGGGACATATCTTCCATTGGTGAGAACCCATGTACCCAAGATCGACTAAGAGCCAAAAAATTGGTTTTTCCTTACCCCAACGATAACACTAAATTTCTCAAATGCGACATGAAAGGGCGTGTCTATGTAATTATTTGTCCTGAGGGATTGTTCTACGAACCAGGCCGCGACAGCTGCGGCACTGATTCCCAGCTACCTGAGACCAAGAGGCCTTTGGACGGTAACAACCCGTGTACCCACGAAAACTTCATTCAAAACCACATATACTTCCATTACCCTCAAAATCACAGCGCGTAACTTTGTGATAACTTTTCATCGATATCCAACTTAGCTTAATCAGTAAGACAGCCTTTCGTATGACCGGTTGGTCTTGAGTTCAAATCACTGCAGGGGAGGTGGATTTCAAATATCCGACACTCATTTTAGTGTATGTGGGGGGGGGTGCATTCTTGATACTGTAAGAAAACAAAGTCAACTCCAGAATTTGTGCTTGAGTTTTAACCGAAGGAAGAAAGAAAGGAAAGTGACTCTTTTGTCGTTTATTTGCAGGTTGTAATGGTAAAGCAGATCTTGTGTTTTTACTGGACGAGTCGGGAAGCGTAAGCAGAAATAATTTTGAGAAAGTGAAGAGTTTTCTGATCACAACTACCAAGCAACTCACGATTGGTCCAAACAACATCCGTGTGTCCCTTGTAAAATTCGGGAGTAGAATCACAGTTGTATCCTATTTGAACAAAGACGGCAACTATTCAGAGGTTGTGAAAAGCATCAAAGGAATGCGCTACGGAGCAGGGGGGACACGTACTGACAAGGGCATCGACACAGTGACCAATACTATATTCAGTGCTCGTTACGGCGCGAAAGAGACCAAAGATGCACCTCGGGTTCTGGTACTCGTGACGGACGGTGAGTACTCACTTAATAATACATTTTACAGCAGTGGCGCAACAAGGGTTCTCAACATCCTAGGCGACTGTCCCGACTCGCCCCACTTGCCACGTATCTGACAAGAGCTTATTTTAAGGTTTCTATATCAGTGGTTCTTGATCTTTATCATACGACGATAAACAATTGGCGTATCAAGGGTTCTCAGCAACCGGGAACAAAGACAGCGTCCGGGATAGTTTCGCTATATTCTACAGGATGCCCCATACACAACCCACCCATATATATATATATATATATATATATATATATATATATATATATATATAGTTCTTGATATTTTTCTATTAGTAAGAATATCTAAAATATAGAAGACAGAGAGATAAAAATAGATTTTATCCGTTGTTGATGAGATTCAAATTCAGTGCTCAATATCTATCAAAGTAAATAGAACTAATATTATATAGAATAAGACTTAAAAGGATGTCTACCCGGTGAATATCAACATTTAGTGCCTAACGCACTCTTCAGTACCCGGCAATATGTATTGAAATAAAAAAAGAGTGTATGTATGTGTGTGAGGGCTATTTATTTACACCATCTAAGGCTGCTCGATTTGATACTGAGTAAAAAAGCAATGTTCTAAATGAAATGTCTTCATATCAATCACATAAAATGTTCATTAACTCATATTTTGCATATATATATATATATATATATATATATATATATATATATATATATATATATATATATATATATATATTGTTTTGTTTTTTGCGGATGGATGAGTGCAGCTTTGATTACCTCTGTATTTGATGATCATTGTAGAGTGCCATGCCATCCGGAACCATTAGATTCGTTCTGGCATGCTTGGATCACTACAGCTACCTTTGTATTGGGGACTTTAAGAATATATCTACAATTTAGTTAAGCGCAGTTTTTCCTGTATAAAACAATATCCATAATCATCTGGATATAACAGATCAAAGGACATTCTGGACATATCTGACGCTATAGATATAAGATAGATAATAGTATTTAGTTGAACGAGAGGATTACTGAATGGCCGAAGCAGGAATCGAACACCATTTTCGTAATAAATCAATTACCACTGCTTGCAAGTTGTTCGGTCCTTGCAACGAATGAATAGAAGACGAGAGCCGACAGAATTGCGTAGTATCTACACTGTAACAGCTGCAAATATCATAATACCTCGTATGCTATAACTGGTACGAACACCGGCCTGAACAATACACTGAAGCAGATGTAATCATATTATGGGACTTCACTATACTTACTGATAGGAGTATAAAAGCCAACCGGCCGGATATTTTAGTGAAAGACTTCTAAGGGAAAACGTGCCTCTTATTCAATATGACTATCCCAGCGGATGGAAACGTTGCTATCAGGGAAATCGAGAATCCACCTCTAGCCACTTTGGCTCTAATCAAAGTGGAGTATCTGCACCACGGTAAATGGGCCAGGGACTGCGGGACGGGTGTTCAAGATCGAGCGTCCAGATGCAATGCCGTAGCTAATGAAGGGACACTGAGGCTGTGCATTACTTAACCCAGTTGCAGGGATGCAGTTCGCCTCGAGGCGGTGCTATCCTATTGCACTAAGATTCGGAGCGGGTGAGATGGCGTAAGTGGGTATTGCAAGAGGGAGAAACTCCGAAAACGAGGAATCCATTAAACCTTGATCCCAAGGGATTTCTGGTTATAACAGAAAATGGCAAACCAAACTTTTCTTTGTACGAGAGCCAGTTACGCTCGGAGTCATCATTTTTTCATGGATTCGGAATTAATCAATCGATTTTCTGTCTTCCTGACATTATTGTCCGTCTAGCGAACTTGAAGTTTTATCTGAAACTTAGAACTCACGGTTTATAATACGCATGCCTGTTCATTTCTCATGACACATGAGAAATTACCGGGTGTTCGGTGACGATAGAACTTTAAAAGAGTTCCATACTAAGAGAACCATATTATCTCTGTAACGGGATCACAGATAATGAAATTCAGGATCTGATATTGTGTCACTAAACCACTCATCGGGACGATCATAGTATATCACAATAAGTGGAAATTTTCCCAGTACTTGCGTGGGCTGCAATAAGACAAAATACCTTTTTTGTCCGATCAGTAAACACGTGGAACCCTCTAGCGGAACATGATGTTACAATAAAGACAAGAAATACATTTAAAACCCACCTGCATAAATTTGGGGAGTAACAGATTTTGGATGACAATTATAAGGCAGAAATTATCTTTGATTTTTTTAATTAATAATGAAAATCATTTCAATAATCATGGCAAGAAAACAATATTTCTACGACTTTCATATCGTAACAAGGCCGAAGATATTTACTAAGTTTAAGTTTTTCTAGCACGATGTCACAACAGGAAAGTACCCAAAAGTGTCTGTGGGGATGCATTTGCAACCCCCGGAAAGGTTCTACTCATTTATTATACAAAGTAATAGGAGTTATCAACTCAAAAAGACACATCTGATGAGTAAAAGTTCCAGAATTCGTAAATAATCTTTAATACAGTGCTAAAAAAAGTAGACTTCAGAATGATTATATAACTCTCGTTACAGAACGAATCCATATAACTGGTGTGCTCGAAGGATAAAAGACTTAACAACAGATAGGGATCGAATTGTTGAACGTGCCTAAGAATTCTATAAGGAAAACACTAACCTTCCAAGAAATGATCAAGATATAGAAGTTACGAGTAACCAGTTCGAAGATTTTCCAGATCATAGAATCCATTAGGAAACTCAAATGGCCACGAGCTTGTCATGTTGCAAGAATGGCAAATAGACGCTGGACATCACGACTGGATAACGAGATTGCGTGACGAAGTACACGAGTTCAGAAAGTACTGGCTCCGTGACTCTCATGATAGAGAGGTCTGGCGAATTCTGGGGAAGGTCTATGTCCATCGGCGGACGCTAAAAGGCTGACGATGATCCCGTGAGAGATGGATCAAACCATCGAATGAATAACTGGGGATCGAAATCACTATGTTAGCGAATGATTTGCGGAGCCAACTTGATCAGCTACGCTCTGCTGTAGGCGCCCTTAGGCATGGGTTTAAATTCTAATAGTTTAACTGTTTTCCGTTTTTTCTTTTTCTTTTTTTCTCATATTTCATGATTAGGTCAATCTAATAACAAACGCCGGACACTCAATGCTGCCAAGAGAGCCAAAGCGAAAAAGATAGACATCTTCTCCGTCGGCGTCGGTAACGGAATCGATTATGACGAACTCCGCCGGGTGGCGAGTAAATGCAACCATGTGTTCACTGTGTACGATTTCGACGACTTTGATAACTTCATTTATGAGCTGACAAAACAAACTTGCAAAGGTAAGATCCATCTATCTATCTATCTATCTATATATATATATATATCTAAGTTTATCTATGTATCGTAGTTTATTCATATCTACCCTTGTTTATTCATATCTATCAATCTCTCCGAGTTTATTTATATCTATCGATCTATTCATAAGTATCATAGTCTATTGAAATCTATCTATCCATCCTATTTTATTCATATTGATCTATTCATGACTATCGTAGTCAATTCATATCTATTGAGCTCTCCATATCTATCTCTCTATCCCAGTCTATTCATATCTATATACCATAGTCTATTAATTTCTATCCATCGTAGTCTATTCATATCTATCAATCTTATCATATATCTATCTGTCCCAATATATTCGTATCAATCTATTAGTACAGGGAGGTAATCTATTTTGTTCATGCAATAAAAACCCATTCAGATTAAATATATTCGTCAGAATCAAAATCATTATAATAAGCATCGACAGAAGCGAATCATTTAATTCCTTGTTGACGGGTTTTTTTAAAAGCCTATTCTTTATTGACGATCAGCTTACATAACGTTCATAGAATAATGATCTGAGAGTTACGATACAAAGCCAAAGAAATAAAATGAAAGAAATTCAGGTTAATTCATTGATACATTACTGATAACGACAATACTTTATCTGAGATATCTGTAAAATACTGCAACCAAAATAAATATATTCCTTTTGGGGATTCCAACGTGTATGAATGACCCACTCTTTGAATCATAATGCAGAATGTTCGGACTTCAATATAAGAAAAAGTGAGCACAGTAGCACTAGAAATAACGAAAATATCAACTTTGAAAAAAATGATTCGTTAGGCACATCATACACACCCACTCACATATCCCCATAAAATCATCAAAATAGGAAACAGAAGTCAATATATTGACCAAGCCAGTTTCGGCAAATGGTCACATTAAGGAAATATCCATCGACAATTGAGCTTATGATACTAGCTTACTGACTGTCACTCTGTGGTAGGCGCCAATTTTATCTATTCTGTGAAATCGTTTCACAACTTCATTTTGAAGGTAATGTAAGAAAAAAGTAAAGAGAAGAAATAAAATGGATTCTACATAGTTCCTGGAATCTGCGAGTTCTTTATAATAAATGAAACTAAATAAGTTCTAAAAGAAACTATTTCATTAGGCGTACTTCAAAGATAATTGAACTGAGATTTGCCTAAATCCTAGTCGTCAGATCCTAAGCTCAGACTCGAGCAGAGCTTTTATAGAATGATTGATTCCAGTACGGTTGTCCTGGTGTGAAAAGCCAGCTTTCCAACCTTCATGTACTGGTTAAAAATTGAACGTTTTATTTTGTCCTTCACTAGCAAAAGCCCATGTGACGGTACCTGAATCTAACGGAAACAGCACAGATGCCAACAGTACAATCACAATCGTCGAAAAAATCACTGGAGATAAGGTGAAACGTGGCGTTGTTGTAGATCAAGGTCCAAATAACAACACAGAAGGACACACCATTGTGGTAAGCGGGTTGACCATCTTTGAATATCAGCAACGTGCAGGTTATTACGATCAAAATACAGTCATGTAAAATCTTTGGGATGAGGGAATATTACTGCGTAAAGCTTTTTAGCGGACCTTTGACCTCATCTTGGTTCATTTTTTTTGGACACAACATTTTAGCTGTTATATCCTACGGCCATCTTCAGGTGATGAATGGGTGTATTTTTTTTATAATCAGGTCTGAAGAACGCCCGTCTTATCGGTCGCATGGAACAGTACGCATTCCATTGTCTACTATCGCATAAGTCCACAAAAAACTTTACATAATGATATTCCCTCATGTAAAAAATTCAGAAATTATCAAAATGCAGGTTTAGACAGTTATTAGCTTTGCCAGGTAAGAATATAAACGAAAATATATCTTACTTTGGAGAGTCGATTGTTGATGTCTTGTTTCTTTCTTCCATTTCCTCGTTTATTTAGTTTATTTTAGTTAATATCTAAAATTAGCTTTTAAGATTATAGAATTGTTGATACGTAAAACAAAGATTTATTATACCAGTACTCTTTCTGTAAGACCGAATTTCAGTCATTATTGTTGAAATTCCTGTTATTTTGACAAGTTGGTTATCAATTGATATCGACTGAGCTGTCATGGGTTAACACTTGGGAACCGGGATATTTTTATGCAATGTCATATTGGTGAGATATATGGTCAGCCACTCTAAGACAAGGGTTGCTTTCATTGCTTTCGCCAATTTTGCGAATTATTTCAAATCCCCATCAGATTTAATACCAGAGTTGGAAGGGCCAGAACAAAGGAATCACTTGCTACAGAAAGAACGGCAATCATAGATATGTTCCTCTGGTACTATGCCTGGATGGTGAAAAGAACTAGCGAATAGTAAGATAGGAAGAAGACCAGCCTCTACCCCGAATCTTATCATCGGCTCTGAAAACGCACTTATGCTAATTTGTATATCGTTCTCAACAGCAGCAGCAGCAGCTGTTAAAAGTCCCCTGCTAAACAAAGGCCTTTTTCCATCTCCGTCCATGACGAGCGTGATTCGGCTGATCTCTACCTCGTCTTACCGGCAAACTCTTCTATCTTGTCTCTCAGTCTTGTGTCTGGTATTTTTCTACGGTGTTTATTGTCCCTCAGAAACCAATCGGTTAACCTTTTGTTCCATCTTTCGTCCTTTCTCTTTGATCTGTTCCTTGTTTCCATTTTTGCTGATTGACTACTTGTAAAACGTGCTTCACCCTGGTTCACTCTCGGATCCACGTTGTATAAATAATCGTAATTAAATCTCACTTCCAATGAATAACAGCAACTGAACTTGAAATTCTGGCAACACTTACATACAAATAAGTTTGAAATTAGATTTAAAAAAAAACACTCTGATTATAAAACTTACATTCTTATAGTATACTGGTATACTTTATAGATAGGGCTTGAATTAGAGTAGAATATGGAGAAAGATGTTTAGCGTCTAATTGTCGCAAACCGTTGTGAAGGAATTCGTTTCCCGTTCGGGACTTCATGGAAGTTGTTAAGCTCAGCAAATATCCACGCATGCAGTTACTGAGATTAAGAGTGTTAGTTATCAAGATCGTTTTGCAAAACCACTACAAGTAAGTTCGATCTTAATACCTTGTTCCAGACTAAGCTGTTATTAATTATAAGTGGTTATATTTTGTGATATTTGAAAGTTCCCGCTCTCGATAAAACGTTTGCCAATTAGTCTTTCAAGCTATTGTAAGATTGATCAATATCCGGTGATCCAAACATTCAGCCTTGTGCCACACTACTAAGCTGAAATAGTTTCGCATTTGGTCTTCTAGAGGTTGGTCTTCAAACGTAGGTAAAAAAAAAGATTTCGATTGTCGAATGTTCCCCATTTGAATGATTTCTACAATACAATTTTTCTATACAATTCCGCCTTCTTCCATACCAAGCTGGGTGTCGCTGGTATTACAAGCATGAAGCGATATCGATAAAGAGTTGTTTAGTACAAGTAACAAATGAAATACCAAATCGGGAGCGTTTTCGGCCTCCATAGCATAAATTCATTTTGTGACAATATATGGATTTTAAAAATTTGTAGCAAATCTATGAACGCTACTCTAGAAGCTTGCCTCGTAACTGAGATTATCAAATATTCGTATGTCTTACTCGTCCCAAAGATTAGTGTTTGAGCTCAGGTAAAAACAAAAACAAGAACAAAAAATATCGAAAGCTAATTTTCAAGGTAAGCAGGTAAGTGTTCTGCTCTCTTGAGAAATTGGTAAAGCATAATCTTCCTACCCTAATTCCTTTCTGTTTGATCTTGTCCCATTTTGAGCTAAGCTTAGTAAGTATCTGTGAACACGAATCATATGACCTGCTTTGTGATCGATATTTATGTACTTTTTTCTGTAGTTAGAATGAAAAGTCATGGTTTCGAATTCTATTTTTCAAAACAGGCTGGCACTTGCAAGATTGACCCAATGGAATTTCTTGGGCACAATTTTTGCATATTGGTCTTTGTCGTCCATAGCTAAGCTCCGTAAATAATGTAAGCATGCCGTGAGCCAAGCATCTGTTAATGAAAAAGCAATAATCGGTATACTCCTAATACCAGCCACCTAAAGTTTTGGGAGCTTGAGGGCTTGAAAATTTCAAATCCTTTAAAAATATCAATTCATTCATGATGCCATTCGGGGGGTCTTATTATCTAATAATCGGATGTCTGTGATCGCAACAATAGACGGTGATCGCTTGCTTAAATTCAACGAAAATCTGTAAAGAGTAACAATTTCGTTCAGTAAAAGTGAAGTTTCTGGAATTTGAATTAATCTAATCGAACAATGAACCATATACCGTATCTGTGTTTTTTTTTCTTGAGAGCCTTTAGCAAAATTCATAAATTTACTTGAAATAATTTGATAAAGGTAACATCGGCACTACATATTCTTTGAAAGGCAATTTTACGAAGTTGGCTGAATATCATCATAAAGTATATCAGTATTAATTTGGGTCAATGAATTCTCCTAATGTCGGTTTGCAATACTGGAACACTTACCTTCGAATGAAGGAAATGTTTCTGTTGAGCGATTCGAGATGAGTGACGTAAAGAAAACAGTCATTACAAATCATTGCAAGCATAAACATCACAAAAATCCCGTTAGATAAGATATCGCGACTGGTAGCTCGAATTGATTTATCCTATTAATTGTTCCAAATCCTCAAATTTTCAAAATGGCCGATATTATGGAACTGGCTGGCTGGAATTACAGTCTCCAAATCAAAAGAGTTGTAATAACGGTAATTTTTTTTTTATATGAGGGACCTACAGAACTAGACTCAGTACTACCACTCCCAAAGTGTTTACTCTTGATGCTCATATTCTAATCCATAAAATTATGGATCTGGAGGGATTTTTAAAATCCATATATTGTCACAAAATGAATTTATGCTATGGAGGCCGAAAACACTCCCGATTTGGTATTTCATTTGTTACTTTTACTAAACAACTCTTTATCGATATCGCTTCATGCTTGTAATACCAGCGACACCCAGACGGTACAATCATTACCAATAACTTGCCCATAGCCCTGATGAGTATGTTTAATCGTCTTGACAGGTTGAGTCAAAATGCGCTGTGGTAAAGATCTACGGTTCGCATGATAACGAAAACCCCAGCGAGTCTATGTTCCAAATCACTGGTACGGCATCCGATGGCCGACCTGTTGTTCTGTTTGTCAAAACGGACAAGGACGGGAAGCCCTTGTTTTTGAGTTTTGAGGCGAGCAGAGTGAACACCTCAGAAAAGATTTGCTTCAACGGCAGCAGTTTCGTAGTGAAAATCAAACAAGGTAGACCAACAGGTGAGTAATATACTTCTTTCAGGCATTTTATTTTGCTAATTAATCAATGTTCACTACTTGTCATATGGGGGGGGGGGTGATGCTGGGTAAGTGATATTTGTCGCTTCATGGTCTTCAGATTTCGTCTAAAAAAACCCAAGAGATGTCCCTTGAGAGTTGCGATAAAAAGCAAGAGAAAGAAGGATGAAAGAAATACATATCAAAAATTTATGATGATCACGATGCTTCGTCTAAGAAATCTAAACAACTTGAGACTTTAAAGTTTATAGCTGCTGAGCACAGAGCAATAGAAATAAAATAGAATAAATGCTAGTCAAAAATATTCAAAAAATGACGATCTCCGGAGTTCCGAATGATAATGCAGTTTCTTTCAGCCATTTTGTATTACAGACCTATAAATGGCCATTTTTTTTGTTGGGAAAGGTGCCTAATCTTTTCTTGTGATCTTTAATTTTACCTATGCATCGGTAAAACTTTCAGTAAGAGATTGTCATTATTTCAGAAGATTCAATTTTTTTCGCAATATTCCGTGTAATAATGATGAATTTTACAGAAGGGTTAATTTTGCTGAGTATATATAGTGGGTCTGTATAGATTATCAGTTTCTTGATTAATACAATTTTGAGAAAATAACTTATATTCCATCCTTGGTTCACATTTGTAATTTTCATAATATATGAGACTGATATTCATAATTTTTATTGTGTGTGAAATTTAGAATGTTATTTCAAAGGGTACATAATTGAACTACACTGTTTCAGCCTCTTATCGCAAAAAAGTTCACTGACTAAACAAGAGTTTCGATGATCTCAATATTGTATATGTTACACCGAATCGGCGGAATTTACTTATTTTTTTGTGGGAGAAAGTTTGATTTCATTTTGATAACAAACTTTTGGTTGTAATTGTTGTTTTATATCCTTTGATCAAATCAAAATTGTGTATTTAGTTATTTTTTCGTCGGAAAAAAGTCAAAACTACATATTTACTTATCTTTTTTAAAAATGTTTTATTTCACAAACTTTTGGTAGTGAAAACATTGTTTTTTTATCCTTGTTTTGATAGAATGAACTTTTGATCAATTTAAAACTACATCTTTCTTCTTATTTTTGTAAAAAAAAAAGGTTCAAATATCGCCAATAAGACAATTTCACTAATTTGGTGTAACATATATACATAAGAAAGTTAGATTAGTACAAGACAAGTAAAAGTTGCTTGTGATTATTTTAGAAAGATTGTTTTGCATCAATCTCCAAATCGAGGTTACCCAAACTGCCTACTTTGAAAATTAACATTCAAAATTATAGCTTTTACTTGGGCTGGCACCAGTTGGAGATATGCAACTATTTCATACATGGTACAAAATGCAGGAATGCAGTTTTAATCGTTGACAAATAATTGCAATAACAATATTCATGTTACAAATGTTTTTAATCATTGGCAATGATTTATTTAGAAAAAATGATTAATTATTTCTAGGCATTTGATTTGGCAAAAATAATTGTCAGTGTGTTTAATTAACGATTCTTCTTTTCCAGAGACTGAAGTTGTTTGTAAGGAAAATGGAATTGAACGAAATTGTACCACTGTTGACTTGATCAAAAACAAATGGGGAGATAAAATTTGCACACGTGAGTCAAAATTGAAATTTCTTCAGTTCAAAAGTTTTTTGTTTTTTTCTCAAATATCTATCCTAAAGGAAGCGGTGACATTTTTTTTGATATCTCACAGCTTTCGATATCCGTCTGAAAATTCGCGATGAATTGCTTTAAATATTCAATGTATTCTTTCTTACTTTTATTCCTACCACAGCATTTGTGTTGGTTCATTTTTTGGTCAGTGAATACAGCCTGTGCTTGGTCAGTTAGGTTTGTTTCATTGTGGGATGTCATTAAGGGACTGCATGTTTTTCTGGTTTTGAGGTTAAGTCACTCCCATCAGTTTTGAGAAGGAAGGTCTGCAACCAAATCATCCTCCCAGTCGTGACCTATGAAGCTGAGACCTGGAACCTAACCAGAAGATTGGTCCTCTAGAACCATGCAACAGGAGAGAATCATGCTCGATATTACATTGAGAAATCACATCATGTTAGAAAACAAATATGATTCAGAGATATCATAAAAAACATTAAAAACTTAAATGGCAATGGGCTGGTCATGCTACTAGAATGTCAGACAACTACTGAACATCAAAACTCACAACTTGAATCCCCATAAATCATACATGAAACTGGCCAGCAAAAAATAAGATGGTGTGATAAACTAGACAATTTCAGAAAGTATTGATTCTGTGACGTGCATGAGAGAGATGTCTGGCGAATTTCGGAAAAAGTCTATGTCCAATAATGGACGCTAAAAGGCTCTTGTTGCAGATGATGATAATGAGGATGATGTCTCTTTGGGTGAATGCCAAGTTCTGTGGAGAATTTCATTTACTGGATCCTAGATAGTTCCAGATCCCGTTCAAGGCTTACTCATGGGATTTTCACTTTAAACATTCCTTTTTTTTTAAATACTGAAAGATCTTCACTTTTTTAGCTTCAAGTGAAAAAAAAGTTGAACTTTGAATTTAAAAAAAAACTTTATCTTAATTTAAGGATTTGCACTCATATTTAAAACAATATTTTTTTTCAAAAATTGAAGCTAAAATGGTATAGTTTCAATTGGGAAAAAAGGCGTTTCTGTTTAATCACTGTTATCATATTTATTTTTCATTGACAAGTAAACCATGCAACTCAAAGTTTTGACTAAGAATATACTATTGTAAAGTAAATGTCTGTTTTGGGAGGTACCAGTCTCCTATAAGAGCCCCACACACGTTGCCATATTCCAGACTAAGTTAAGACTTCAGTTTTTATTGAGTGTCTCAAAGTCATTTAACTTTAAGAAACTCAATGAAAAGTCTCTACAGTAATGTTTTAGTTTGAAGGTTGGTGAAAGTTGATTTCCCTAGTCGTCAT
>OY735207.1:22659772-22684772 GCA_963457665.1 Thysanoteuthis rhombus | reverse complement strand
AGACTGATGAAGTATTGATATATGCATCCTTCCCAGTCTTTCTTTCATCCTTTAACAACGTCGGGTACAGCGGTAACTCTAATTATATAGGGTGGTGCGAAATAAGCTGAACACTTTGCTTCATCAAGTAAGCAATAGACCCTTCTGCTCAAAGTTACGGAGAGAGAAACAGAAACAAGTGGAGAAAGTCATCCTTAACTCTAATCGGAAATGTCCATTCTGTGACTGTTGGAAATTTCCGTCATTTGCATTTGATCCATAGAACTGCAATGACGGAAATTCCAGTCATCTGGGGGTTGATAGCTTAATTAAGAGTTCAATCTCTCAGACATGTTGCATTTGTTTTTATGGTCTCCCCCCCCCGGCTAGGACGATATTCTTAAATGATTATGGTATGAAAATCTCTTATTTTAACAATTCATAACAAAGCCTGATCGATACTATTCTTGGCTAAGATGATGTTGCTCGCACTGAGTGACAAGAAACAGCAATCATGAGACTGATATGTCGGAATTAATTACTACGGCAGTGTCCGTTCCAAAGGTGCACGCTTGGAAGGGACCTAACGTTATGGTGTATGGAGCAGCCTGCCATAGTAGTCATAAAATTAATTTCCAGCCCTTGTACGAAAGTATGGATTCGAAGTATTTTAGTCACCTATCGTCAGTGTTGCCAACTTGGATATTTCCAGTCAAATTTAAATCTAATTCTTCATGAAAGATCTGCAGTCTGTAGTTCTTTTTTTTTTTCCATTTCTATTAGATTTCCAGAGGCTGCTATGCTTGGTGTGTTGACTTAAATATATGGTGAATCTTGACTTGACACAATGACCAGTTGTCGAGTAATCTCGGTGCATACATACACACGCAGATTTCTTCAATTATTGTTAGATTAGCTTTCTGTAAGAACCCCCCCTCCCCAAACACAGACATTTCTGACGTTTCTTTAATCTTAGCCGAATCAGTAACAGACTCGTCTAAATAAGGCCACAACATTGCACCAAAACGTTCATTGTGTGCCATGTATTTATTAGAATTAGATATTTACCTTTGTTTGGCACAAGGCCACGACAGCAGGAGGGTCTATTTACGATCGAATCAACTAGACTCAAATCGGTCTGCGATCTAAGAAAAGGGTATCACGAAAGTGGGATTAAATTGCAAGATGAATTCTTTATTTTCCTTAAAATAATCGACTACCGTACAATCAAACATGATGTGCTTTCCGTGTATCTTATAGAATTCAAGTTCTTTATCAATATTTACTCAGCTTTGTTTAATACAGCATAATGCCTACTAGAGTGAATGGTAACCCATATTTCACTATCTATAACCCGCTACCATAGATGATCTGCATCTCCGATTGACCTTCAATTTCGAACGAAAAATGCATTATCCCGTGTACACATATTTCCGTAGATAATACGCACCTGGATTTTCTAGCACAATATTTACAGAGAAAAAATCGGGCTTATAAATGGTGAAATACGGTAGGAATTTTATGCTGAAGGGCTTTACCGCCACTATTTCGAGTCTGTATTAGTGATTACTTTACCTCCATTCGAACACATGCCACTGGCATTATGGCAGAGAGATCTCCACCATGTGTTCTATTATTGTGGTCTTGAAAGACTATGTTAAGTTCCCATTTAACACTATAGAAGCCGCGTGCGTTTGTTTCTAGACTTGAGAAAAGTGAGAACAAGTATTTCCCATCAATGTTTAGAATTTGAGGTATTTTCATATCTAAACTGTTATAAGGGTTTTAACAACAAGAGAATAGACATTTACCTTACCTGAATAATATTGGTTTAAACAGCAAATAATTTATCTTGGGATATGTTTGAAAACTTAAATCTGGACAAAATTCAAGTTTTATTTTTCGAATTTTATTTTTTGAATAGAGTAAACAAATCAATATCCGTTCAAAGATATATGTACAAAAATCTGCTATGCAGTTCGGAAAAGACGATTTTTTTTTGTCTGAAAAACAAAAAGAGAAAACATATCAACGAATACTGGCAGAACATTTTTCCTCTCTTGTCAAGCATTATGCCAAACAAGGCTCGTCTTAGTGAACGGAGATCCCATCGAATATCAAAAATCAATAACAAATCCATTTAAAATCAACTTGAGCAAAATAAGTCTCTTCAATAGGGTTGGTTGCAGAGAAAAGAAAAATATTCATTACGTCCTACATAGGGTCATCCTCAAACCTCGATTAACTTTGATATTCCAGTTTTCTGAACAATTATCCTTAGTTTTCAAATTTCTGTTGGTCTTGTGTGCAGATTTCTGGATTGAAACGGAAGTATTTGGTGCTTGATGAATCATCTGAATCCTTATATTGTAGCTGACCTTTCCTGCGTCGCCAGAGCGGTCTTCAGATTGCTTCTTAAGAGACATTTTCCCTTCTTCAGCCACTTCCGGTTGATCCAAGTCACTTTGGACGTTGCTTACCCTCAAATCAGCAACTGACGGGCAAACTGGGCACGCTTTTCTCCGCATAGACAAACTAAGCTCACAGCCACATTTGTGCAAGGTGGATAAAGAATAGCATTTTCCAGATTCCATAATGATATTTCCTGACGATGAAGATACTTCCCTTGTGCCAGGCATTTCAGTTTTCTTTATCACCAACTTATTGAGGCGATGACGAGGAGTCGCCGGTGAAGACCGTGACAATATCGGTGAGGATAAACCATCATTGAAATGATCAGTTTTTCTTGGCTTGTTTGGAAAACTGTATGAGTTTTTCTCCGAGTCGGTTGGGGCTTGCAGCTTTTTCCTTTCTCTCTTAGATCTTCCAGTCAACTTTGAACTGAAAGGTTCTTTTTTCTTGCATTCTAAATTGGATTGACTCGTAGGATCGAGTGAAACGTACGTGTAAGAGGTATTTTCATGACCAGGGTTGTCTTTAAGGGATAATTTCTTTAGGCGCAAGAGGAGGCTTTTATTTTTGCGAGGAGTATTCAACGCATAGCTACCAGAATTTTCTATTGACGGATCGTCTGGCTGTTCCAATTTTACTTCAACTTTTGTTTCCTTTGCTTTATCTTTCCTCGTCTTATCTTTTTCTATGGTGTTGTCTATCATCTCTTCAGGTCCTTTTATCACAATTTCTCTGTCCATTGCCACCATCTCTTGCTTTACCTTTGCCATCGCCCCTGCCTTTATAGGTTTATGTCTAATTCTCGTTTCTGTATTGGACAGATAGTTTTCACGAGCATCCAAAGTTGGTTTGATCCTGGATGACTGCTCATGGGTGGCACAAGGAAAATTGTTCTGGAATGGGGTGTTGGGAAATTCAGACGAATCGGTGCTTAGGAAAGTGTGCTGGGGAAACAGCTCTTCCATTTTCACTATCTCCCTGGAATCAGAAACATCGTTTTGCCCAGCTTTCTCCGACTCGGTGAACTCGGGAATTTCGTAAGTGTGGTCTTCATCAGTATCGTTAGGATGGGGAAAACCATCTCCCCAGAACGGATCCTCTTTAATTGTTAGTCCAGAACGCACGGGATCCGGAAATTCCGACACAAAATTGGCGGGAAGACTATGACAACTGCCACTGATATCTGGTTTTAAGTCAACCGTTCGAGTTTCACTTTTCCACGGGTTTGGGATTTCGAACGAATGAAATAAATTATCTGGTTTTATATCGGCTTCATTTGAAAGTTTGAGCTCTGTACCATTAAACAGTGTCTCTGGTTTTCTGGCTGAATCAAAGTGAGAATCTTTTGAGGAGATTAAATCCTTTGTAACAGTTTTGCTATAAGACTTGCCTATTCTCCGGATATCGGCTTCCATATAGTTTTCAGAAACTAGGCACGCATTTTGATCGAAGGGTCTTATATCAATAGATGGAATATCGGTATGATATTGCATATTACTATTGTCCACATCGTTTTTTTGATAAAGTGTTAGTTCTTCCAAGCGTTTTCGTACATTCTCAGGTAGAAATTCTGGGTGGGAAGACTCTAGAAGATTGTTATCAGCGGAAAGTTTTACTTGTTGATCATGGTCCGCTGATGCAGGAATGGTTTGTTCGCTACGTGGAGAGACCGTTTCGCTTGGGTTCAGAATCTCTTGTTTGACTTCAATTTTACCCGGCAAAGGTTCAGAATTAGATTGGTTGCTGCTGCTTGTGTTAAACAAATCTATTTCGTCCTCATTCTGAGAGGGGAGTGAAGTGCCCGAACTAACTACAACACTTGTAGCAGACTGAACATTCAAAGACTCGATGCCGTTCTCATACTGGGCAGACTTTTCATCCGAGCTCTGTAGACAGACACTGATTTCATTAGCGCGAGAAACGTTCATCTCAGCACCATATTTATTTAGAAATTTATCAATACTTGGGAATTGCCAAAGTAAATCGTCGATTTTCAAATATGACGATTGAGAGACATTTTCTTTGTGCGTCTCTCCTGTGATGTGGTTCCACATACAAGGAAAGGAAAAGTCACAAATTTCGCAATGTCCAGAGAGATTCACGTATTTATTTTTGCTCAGCTTATCTGTGCGATCTCTGGCCTGTGGCTGACAGGAAGAAGAGGTCTCTGAAGATTTTATCTCGTTCACGTGTGCAGAATGAAAAACACTGCGTTGACACCGGCAGAAGACTAGTTTTTCAAAAACATTTACTTTATACAGAGGCTTCATTTTACGACTACAGTCCTCCACTTTTAGGAAGTTTTTCTGTAGTAACTTTTGCTGGATACCTGGTGTCGAAGATTTCTGGAAGTTTCTAGTATTTTTATTAAAGAAGCGACGAACCAGATTAGTGCGTCGTGCGGACAATTTGCGTGACTGGGAGTTACTTTTCGTTCCTTTTACAATTTTCGTTGGATTTTCAATCGTCATTTCTATTTGAGAAGGTTCCTGGACGCCCTTGGTATAAGTTTTACTTTTATCAACAGGAAGATTTTCTTTAAGGAAAGTAAGAAATCTTTCACAGGAATAGATCTTTATGCCGTTCTCGTATGCCATCAATTCAATATTGTTTTCCTTGTCTTCCTTATGGTTTAGCTCCGAGGCCTTTTGTAGTAGCATGTGGCTACGGGTGCCCGCTGGAGTTGAGCATTTAATATTGAAAGGACGATTGGCTCTTTCTTTAGACATCCTGTCAGAAACAATAAGTGAAATGTCAGGCGATACAACGTTACTGATTTCGCCGCCATGTTTATGAATGGCGTTCTTTATTTTCCTTTTCGTGTAACTGGAATGAATGTCGAGGTAAAATAACATTATTGAAAAATATCAGACAGTTCCACAAACGTGCAATCTGAAAATACTAATTAAATCACACAAAGAATTTATAACGGTTTTAATTTCTACATTTTATTGTTAAATATGCTCACAAAAGTTACGATTATTCAGTTAATGTTTAAGGTGAGTCCAATGTTAGAAAAGGTTATTAAACGTTACGTTTCTTATACCATGAGCAGAGACAAAGAATGTATTAATCCTAAGCTAATCGTTATTTTCCCCCACATTGCAAGAATCGAGTGAACCCTGGCTTTTGAAAGAAAATAGAACAGAAATCTCTTAGTTCACAAACCAAAGAATATTACTTTTCAGAATTGTTTTGTTTTGGGGTTTTTTTCCCCCATTTGTGCATTTGCGAAACTAACTTGCCGAACATCGCTCTGCGGCAGTCACCATTCCCTAATAAGAAATAAACCGCCCGTCTCTTAAGAGATACTCCGTATGATATATTACCTCGTTGAGACCAAGTCTGCTGGTCACCAAATGGCATAGAATAGGGAGAATGGATTTCAAGGTTCAAACCTCAGTTCAGCAATACACGTTATTAAAGTTTCTGGCTGAATACAAGTGATCTTAATTTTTCGCCCGGTGCCCTCGTCTTTTTACAACCGATCTTTATGGTAGATAATGTTTATATTTATGTACACTTGGAAGTATTTTATGAATTTTATATTTATTCAAACCTTGATGTGAACATACTGTATGAAATTGGAGGTGCCGAAAGAGGCATGATAAATAAATGAATCTAGAACAGATAAAATCTACGGTGTCCAATAATGCAACAATGATAATCATTTCATTTTCCCACCCAATAATTTTACATTTGGGTATATATATATATATATATATATATATATATATGTATATATATATATGTATATATATGTATATATATATATGTATATATATGTATATATATATATGTATATATATGTATATATATGTATATATATATATGTATATATATGTATATATATGTATATATATATATGTATATATATGTATATATATGTATATATATATATATGTATATATATATATATATGTATACATATATATATGTATATGTATATATATATATATATGTATATGTATATATATATATATATGTATATATATGTATATGTATATATATATATATATGTATATATATGTATATGTATATATATATATATGTATACATATATATATGTATACATATATATATGTATATGTATATATATATATATATGTATATATATGTATATGTGTATATATATATATGTATGTATATATATATATATATATATATATATATATATATATATATATATATTTATATATATATATGTGTGTGTGTGTGTGTGTAATTATGAACAGCGTTGTATTATACTGAAAAGGCTTCTACCGACGGTTAACAAAGGTTGCTGAGCGATCTCATGACAATTATTGTTTAGCGGCCGTAATTGGACATACACCCTCTCCAAGATTCGCCAGCCCTATCTATCTTGGGCATCTTCCTGAACTTGTCTAGTACGTTCCGCCATTCCAGTTCGTCAGGTCTTCTCATTAGAATAATGGTCATAATCTTTCCGGTTATATATAATTGATTTTGAATTTCAGATATCCTTATTGATGCTCATTGCAATAATGGTCAATTGAAAAAAAAGTATTTTGCTGGAATCCAAAATATATCTCATGAATAACTAAGAAAATATAAAATCAATGAAACTATGACATTTTTTTTATAAATTACTACGATTAACTATACACCCACCTGGGAGCTAAATCAAACTCACTCCTAAACCAACCACCTAAAGTTTAGGGAATTCGTGGATTTCAGGCATTTAAATGATATCAATTCATTCAAGATGCCAGTGGACGTGTTTTAATTAACGAGAATATTGTAACGTTTTACAAGTGATTGCTTAGTGTCATTCCAATCTTATCGCTACACGATAACATTTCCCTTCTTTAAAGACAAGTGTTGCAACATTACAAAGCGTAACCTCTGAAAATTGAGGGTACATTCAGAGGTGTAGCAAGAGAGGGGCCAGTCAACCCCGGAGATGAATAATGTGAAACAAGGGTACGCGATTGTCATAGACAAAATTCATGTATTCAATCGATATATATATATATATATATATATATATATATATATATATATATTGTGTGTGTGTGTGTGTGTGTATGTGTGTGTGTGTGTGTGTTCGTGAGTGTATGATAAGCGAGAGTGGAAATTCTTCTATTAATTACAATTATGTGTCTGCAATCATCATGACTTAATGTTTTTAAAGAAAGGAAAGAAAGAAAGAAAGAATTGGAATCGAAATTAATTGGCGTCACTTAATTGTCATTTAGCGAATAAGTACGTGCATAGGGATAATGTAATCGCCTGTAACACACACACATACTCTCTCTCTCTCTCTCTCTCTCTCTCATAAACTCACGCTCTTTTGAACCAACTACCAGACACTAGACAACCGCGTCTTCACTAAGAGTTTTGAAAAATTAAGCTGAACACGTGACGCATGAATATATATAAAAAGACGCAACTATCCCAGCGACTAGGCTCATTCTACAAAAAGAAAAGCAATGAGGATGGTTCACCCGAAAATCTGGTTATTCAAAAAGTAATTAATAAGTTTAAATCAAAGTAATTGTACAATTGTTATCAATAATTTGTTCTGGGGTCACAGTGTATGTTTATTTTATTTGTGGGCTTTGAATGGGTGTATCTAAACATCTAGCAATAACCTTAGCTGAAAATCGAAAAGTTTAGTCTATTTTTGCCATTTTCACGGACAATTTTACTTATTATTAACAAATGACACGAAATAATTGTAGCTGGTAAACGAAACACCTCTCCTTCCTGTTTCTACTGTTTAACATAACTGAGACCGACCGAGGGACTGACGGACCGGAAAGTGTCTTATACAGATGTACAGACACATCTAAAAGAGAAAAAAAGAAGAAATAGTGGTAATAAATTCTAATTAAAAAAAGACTGTTTTGCGACATCAGATCAATCAATACAAAATATATATCTAATGTTTTTTTTATTTGTTATATATACAATAAAAAAGGTTTCAATAATCATCTTCAGTCGGAATAGGGGTAGGAGTGGAGTTGGACCCTGCAGCACCTAGGTTTGTTCTTTATTTGTGACCTCTGCTCCTTACTTAACAGTCATTGTATAACGACCTTGGAGTTTCAATAAAGCAGAAATAAGATGAAAAGACGACTTTTCAAAAAAAAAAAAAAACAATAATGGTTAGGAATTCATCATCTTGTAAGAATGAAATTCAAATCTTAATACTCCTAATGCAACTGGTATACGTAAAATGAGTAACAAATATGACAGTAGTAAGAGCCAGGGAAGAATAAAGTATAAGTCTATACGGTTAAATTTGACTTTTTTGCATTGTTGGCTCTCTTGGAGCAATTGGAGTACATAGACAGGTGAAAAAGGATACGAGTTTGAGTCCTACCGAGGTGGTGAGCTTATTCTTTACTTCCGATCCACATTTTTCACTAATGGACGTAGAATGTCGGTCTGAGTAGTTACGATGAAAACCAACCGATAATAAGATGAAAGAAATACTAATAAAATATACACTGGTTTACAATACTTCATCTCATAATAAAAACAACCAAAGAATATTCCAACCTTAAGCTGTCGAATACATTTCTCTTGTATAAATAATCCATCGAAGTGATCTTGAAAACAAAATTCATCACTTGAGAGGTTCTGATATCAAGATTAGATGAGGTAATATTACTAACAACGTACTTTTCAACTCTTTGAGGTGAAATGTCATAATCATTAACCAGTACTGTCACACAAACTGTTAACACGGGTTTCTTCAGTTTTTAAGTTGATCTGGCTAGTTGCTGGCTGTTTGTGTATGTATCACGCGCAGAGAGTGCACAAATGGGGCTAGAAGGCTGAAATTTTCGACATGAATTCCTTTTTATGTCTAAAAAAGAAATTTGCTTGAAGATCCCTTACCAATAGATTTTTAATGTGTTGGTCAATGTGCTCTGTATGTTTGAGCTAAATTAATGCCCAGCAGCATTCGCGCTTATATCTTTTGAACATTTCAACTTTTTGAGTGATCTCTGTTCAACAAAATGTGAGAAAATTAACCCCTTTCATTCATCACCCGTTTCCCAAATACTTAAATGATCACCAAAAAAAGGCATGCTGCCAAAAGATTTTCATCATGTGATAGTTTCTATTGAGTGTCTGACAAGACCTGTTTTGCTTCTTTTTTTTTTTCTTTCACTTCTTTTCATGTTTTTAAGGAGCTTCCGTTAAAATATCTTATTTTGCAGCTAACACTATTCTTGCATCGTATTTCATTCACTGGTTGTTGGTATAATGACTCTCAACAACTTAATAGAAAAAAAAGGATATCCTTTGATACAATTTGAGGCACTTTTCTCATTGGTTGGATTGTTTTTGAAGTTTAATGTCGGTGCTTTGTCGTCCACTTAAATGCTTGGAAAAGACGAGTAACTGTGTCAAAGGTGAGTGCTTTCTCGTAAAACTTCATTTAAAGTAATTTAAGTGTTAAGTGTTATGATCGAAAAGAAAAAAACAACCGCGAATTAATTTTCAATTTTTTAAAAATCCAAGTTTTGAGGTCCACAATGGAGTCAGATATGATTTGATCTAATTGATTTAAACCCTTCCGTATCATATACCTAATCTCCCTGAATTATACATACATTTTTTTATTTCACAAATTTGATTCTTATTGATTTTCTTATGATCTTCAATTTTACTCCTGGGTTGTCAAGCTGGTCCCTCTCGCTTCATTTTGATGCAATATAATTTAGTTACAGATGATAGAAACCTCTTCATTTCCTGATTTTATCTATGAACATTGGACTTGTTGCAACCATCCCCGATAAGAGGAGAGAAAGGTTTGGTAGTTTTCATACCAAAATCAATAACATTCGAACTGGTGGAATAAAAAAGACAGAGGTGTTTGGAAAGACGTTTCTATAACACTTAGATAAAATGGATGGATACAAAACGAAGATAAGAAGGGATTAAGGAGAGAAAGATAAGATACGGATGGAAGGCAAGAGAAGAGTTGAGACATGAGATGATGGATAATCGTAGTTGAAATTTTCACTGGTCCAGCAAGTGATTATAAGAATAATTTCATAGGGCAGAAATAATTGCAAAATGGTTAGCAATTTCACTTTTCTTAGGAGTAAATAAATCACATCGGGATAGGAAACTTATAAAACATAAAAAATCGTGCACTTGATGATACCTTTTTAAAATTCAGTATGGCATTAGGCCTGTAGCTGCAAAATTCAAAATTCAAAATTTTACTATTTCTATTATTATTCGGACTATCCTCATCTTGGTTGTTTTTCAACGTTTCGGCCGTTGTACTCTACGGCCTTCATCAGGTATCATCTGGTAGGTGTGGGAAAGTAACGAACACCTACCAGATGATACCTGATGAGGGCCGTAGAGTACAACGGCTGAAACGTTGTATGAAAAACAACCAAGATGAGGATAGTCCGAATAATAATAGAAATAATGATAATACCTCATCTCAAAAATTCAGTGCAAATGTACAATATCTTGGCTTCTAATGATCATATTTTCAAGAATATTACAACGTTTCCCATGGGTTTGGAGACATGGAATCTATTTCTAAAGAGTATTTTTAGTTTTACGGTAGAGTTTAAGGTCATATCGGTCATATCAATATTATTTTATGTTCTGAAAAATTTTTCCCAACTTCACTTACCAGATTATAAGAAGCTTTTGTTATTCTATCCTATTGGCTGATTTTCAAAAATGTTTCCAAAAGCCAAGGGTTCTTGAAAACTTCATTGCATGATTAAGTGACACTTTTTAAAAGCTAGCTGGGGTACTAAGTGCACAAATATGGGGCCCAATGTCAGGTTTCTCTCCCGTGGGTTGATGCTAAAGCGATTATATTTAATTGAATGTGAGGAAATGAGTAGCTTAATTCCGATGTTGATTTGAGTAATAACATTTTTTATGATCATATGTAAGAAGTATAAGAAATATTCCTTAGTAATTGTTATAAGATTGATATTAGTTGGCCTCCACACTCCCCTTACAGCCAACCATTTCCGCCTGTTGCTTTTACCACTCTTGAACGCGCCTTCTTTTGTGAATCTAACCATTGAAACACTATTAACCACGCCTTTTGTGAATCCAACCAGTGAAATACTGATGGCCACACCCTCCAATTTCAAAACAATTGTTTTTCATTATCTCTTGTTGAGAAGCAAATATATATCAAAAAAATATTTTCTTATTCTTGATTGTTTTGTATTTTGGCTCTGCACCTGCATTTTTTAAAGGTATAAGGGTCCTCAATATGGCCTCATTAATATTACTTTCATTCTGTCGAGCAACTATCAAGAAACTGTGTTGCCAAGGCTTTTCACGCGTGATTGGTCTTTTAGACTATTCTGAGGATAACAATCTCAAACTGCGTCAATTCCAGTGGTAACCATGTTCATCTGATTCTCCATGAAGGGCAGGATGTGCATTCATACCCTGGGAACAGTTGCAACGCTAATCAGGGACGGTTGCAACATATCAGAAACACATCAAATTTTACTGATAATTTTGCTTTTTGTATAAATGAGATAGTATTCTGAAAATGTGTATTGTTTTCTAATGATATAATATTTTAAATTTATCCATCGAATAACAGTAATTGAGTTCTGTTTGCACAAAACATAGGCCTATTTTGAGTCAGTGTGCAGATGTTACAGATGTTATTCAATCTCTCCATATTCCAGTGTTAAACAGGGAAAATGGAACAATTTACACTGCAGAAATCTTTTATTAAACATGCGTAACCGTTTCAAAAGCTGATTTTTGTCACACTGAAGCAAATGTGAACTGCAATCTTGGGTTTCCTGAAGGACCTTTAAAAACATTCTTGAACATATCTTTAAAACATATCCATTCCAAAATGACACAGCAAATGAACTTTTGGAAATTTTTAAAACAAACCTTGATTTTGAAAAACTTGTTGCAACTGTCCCTAGCCCTATCGGCCATGACAGAATATCATGTGCTATCTAGACACACTGGCTTTGACACGTGCTAACTATGCCAATAAGAAGTCAACAAAGCAATGATTCAAAAAAAATATTTCGTACCTCCAAAACAATATATACTGCAGCAGATGTTAAATGTGTCTTCTATCCTTCTGGTAGGGGGGGGGGAGGGTTGTAACTGTGCATATGTAGTATGAATACTATCACTGTAGAATGAATCTGATTACGACCATACCCGGTCTCCCCTACAAAACTGCGTGCGCATACGTGGAGTGAGGTACCAGGCTTCGTTGAATCTTCTTCGGTACTATTTTTATAAAAGTCTTTTGATTGGGACGAAAAGAATGAGGGAAGTAGTTTTCACATCCTCATATGTTTCATGAACAAGTCTGTCAAGACAGTTTTGTAAACTACAGCAATTAGATGAAGCAACCTAATGCAACGAAGTAACTTACCAGTTTAAAACTGTACAAACATGTGTTAACGTCTATTTTCATCATTTAGACAATGCACAATGGTGAAAACAAGCGGTATCAGCTTGCCTTGAAAATCAGCATAGGAAATTCTAGAAATTACTTTGGTCGAACGATGACTACTGGAGCCGATGGGAAACTCATAACTTCATCAGCCACCAAAAAGGGGTCTCTCTCCACACACACACGCACACACACACACGCACACACAAACGGAAAGAGGAAAGAACAGCGAGTATTTGAGCAATTCATTGACGCTACGTTTGTGTTTGGTGATTCAATGTTAATGGAAGACTCAAAATTATTGCTGCTTCAGGTGTGGAAGACCTCACTTATAATGATTTCATGACATTAATTCTGAAAGCAAAAAGAGAAAAATTAATTGAATTATTCAAATCAAGAAAATAGTCTTGAATTCTGAAACGAGTCAGAATCATTAAACCGGGATTGGTTCGGACCAATACTTTTATCCGTATTGGGGCTTTTAAACATGCATCAACCAAAACGTCGTGATGAAACCAACAAGGATGAGATTATGGATTGGAAATTGATAAAATCGCAAGCCATTGGGAGTAAATGAATAAAATCTCACCATCACGGTCAATAATTGAACCGAAGCGTTGAATGTTGAAATCATATAAAAATGATTCCACCGAAGAATAAATCTGGTCGGGGGAAATTCTATGATATCAGTGGCGCTTTTCACTAAAAAGCGTCTAAAATAGACTTTAAAAAAACATCTGGAAACATCTAAATTCTCCAGAATCTAGATGTTATGTATAAACCTATTAGAATAAGGCCTTCAAAGGCTCAAAAAAGCCTTTTTTTTTTTCGTCCAAAAATCAAGTGGAGTATCGATGTCAATTTTCAAGTCTATAGACAAAACGGTATGACCAGAAGCGCTAGAACAAATGAAAACAAACAAACACGTAAACACAAGAGGGTAGTTGGTTGAAGAAAGCATAACTTCGAGGATGTGAAATAGGGGTACAGTTGATTACATTATCCGTAAATGCCGACCTATTTGCAAAATGACATTCAAGTCATGCCAGTAGATTATGATTCTGCCCCTTCGCTGTCTCTCTTTTTCGTCATTGAAAAACATGAAGCGATGGCAATTGCAGACAAATGATTCTAATTAATCAAATAAGTAATTACGATTCTTTCAATTGTGATTAGTTTAATCAGCATTTCACGGAACAAAAGAGACTAACGACTTGAAGATAACTCCCATTCATTCTTAGTCGAAGGACTGGCATGTTTAGATTAGAAAATGTAAGTTATTTGCCTCGCTTGATAAAAAACTTATAATTATGATTATGATTCAATTTTCACACCAGTGGAATTCTCATCTATCCACGTGGTCACCAACAGGTGCATGCTGATAATGAATGAACATCCGTCTCTTAAGAGACAACTCCCATGGGAGTATATACAGCGGGTGACCAAGTCCCGGTTTCCTGCGTCAGCTGAGTGATTTCTGTGAGTCTCAAATCTGGTCGAGTTTACAAGGGTCAGTTGTGCACGCAGGAAATTTGTCCTAATGAATGGTTCGAACATTCTTCACTCATACTGAAATTCGAACCCAGAACCTCCTGCGTGTGAGGGAGACGTGCTAATACAATCCAGGCGGACAACGCTAATAATAAACGAACCAAATTATCCTACACCTGATATATCGTCGGGTGCCATGCTGGACCCTCATTGTATTTCTTGGGCCAACGGTAGTTACTAAGCGGTGTCCATCTCCTCCCCAAGTATCATACAGCAAGTTGTATCGAATTCTGTGGTACCAACAGGGATAAATCCTTGACTTTCCTTACTGTGAGAAGTGGATTCATGTCTTTCTTCTTGTGAGAGTGAAGAGAACACAAAATAAATGTCAGATTCCGAACTCGATTCTCTAATTCCATTTTCTGGGTTGATAACCGTTAATCAAACTCTGGACCGCCCCGAAAAAAAATTAAATTTACCACGTGATTAGAGTCGACGCCAAAAGATGTTCGTTTCTTTGCACCATGGTTGGGTACGGGCTTGACTGTAAAGGGGAAGAAACAATTAAATATTCCACAATGTTTATCACCGACATGACTTATGAACTCACTTATGAGTGATGACATGCGATAACATAAGGAGCAGATTAGAACAATTTCATTCGAAAACTATATAAAAATTAATTATATAGCTTTAAAATTTTCAAAATTAAATTGTCTGAAATTTAAGAATATGTTATTGATATAATAGCTGTGTTTTGGCAAGAATGCTTTCATCAATCCCTGATCACTAGCGATCTCTTTCTTCCCAATTATGTATTCCTATTCGAAAATCATTTACAATACATTCCTGTAGTGAAGTAATTTGGAATATATTATAGAAATGTATAATGTAGAAATGTATAATGAATTAATTTTACTATAGAAGTAAAATCATTTATAATACATTATTATAGTAAAATTATTTACGGTAAATTCCTACTGTAAATTATTTGAAATACATTTCTATGCTAAAATCATCAACAAAGCTTTTAAAAAAACATATTTCACAGTTTATATCCATATTATGTCAGTAATGTTTGCATCAATTCCTGGCCAGTAACAATCCAATTTTTTAAGATATTTTCAATACATTTCCAAAATAAAATCTTCACATTGAATTTCTACCGTAAAAATAGTACAATCAATTTCTAGAGAAAAATCAGTAGCAATGCGTTTACTTCATTCATTCTATTGCCCAATTCCGTCAGAGGTGTGTTCATTAATTCTTTAAAAAAAACGACCACTTCCTTTATGACTGTCAGTGCATTGCTATAGTTCAATCATTCACAACGTATTTCTGTTTATTTAGCACTGTAAATTCTGTTTCATTAGCACTGTTATTACTCTACAAATTTTATAGCTCTATTCTGTCAATGGCGCTTCTCTCAATTCCTGATCACCCACTAACTTATTCTTCCTGACTTTCTGGATCAAACACTGAATTTTTCAATTTTAACCAAATATTTGTTCAGGCAAATATCGGTACACACTATGCATGTTATCTATTGAAAGTAAGAAAGTAAAGTATTGTCAGTGGTCAGAAATAAATATAAGCATTACTAATAGATGAGAGCTATCATAAGCATACCATTGTATCCATGTCGTATGTCAATGTATGAAATATATGGCTACACCAATGTAATTTTATTTCCATTTAGATGAAGTATTATAACTATTTCTTGTTACTATTTACCATCATACGGAAACTGGCCTGAGTTGAGTTGCGATAAAAAGCAACAGCAATTAAGATGAAGGAAAATAGTAGCGAAAAGAAATATTGATTTACGCTACTTCATCCAAATAAAAATAAAATAATATTGAATTACAAATACTTGACTTGTTGCAAGAATGTTAGATCAAAGAGACCATATGTGAAACTGTGGAAGGCAGAAAGTAAGATGGTATGACAAGCTAGATAGATTCAAAAAGAACTGGTTCAGCGATGCCCATGATAGAGAGGTCTGGGGAATCTTGGGGAAGGTCTATGTCCAACGACTGACGCTAACAAGCTGCTGCTGCTGCTGCTGTTGCTGCTGCTGCTGATGATGATGATGATAAATTACCAGTTAATGATAAACTTAACGCGAAATGGGTTTAACGATCAGCTTTGGATACCCGTTTTACCATTGAGTTACAGTTGCTCACTGGTCAGAGCCGATACGCATTAATCGAGCCAGCCTCCGGCATAAGAGGTCGTGAGTTCGATTCCCATCTGGAACTAATTCTTCATTCCAATCTGCAGTGAATTTATTTACTCAGTGCAGAAGGGAAACTGATATTAGTTTGATTGCTATAAAAAGCAACAACAATTAAGATGAAGGTAAATAGTAGCAAAAAAGGAATGATAATGACATGGATCCACGTAGCGTTTCATATTTGTAAATGAGAGTATAAATTATGCAAGGGGCACAACTACGTGGACAGCAGGGAAAATATGCAAGGGACGCAACTCTTCCCATTATTATTTGGTAGGTTACTCCACCTTGGGTGTTGCAGTCAAAATATATGGGCTTACTCTTGGCGTAGTATATACTTTCTTGCGAAAGTATTAGCAATTATCCATACTTTGCATTACTGAATCACCGTAGCCCGCCTGTGTACTATAACTAATTATCTGAAAGATTGTCTAAAAAACAAACCTTCTATTTGAAATTATCTGAAAAAGAAATACCTCCACATGATTTGCTTTTTTTTTTATCCGTAATGACCGAAAAGTACTGTTTTGGAAAAACAAAAAAAATGGTTTTAGCTGGTGCCCTGTGGTGAGAGAGATCTCCGCTCAGAAGTTCGTGGAACTTGACGCGTAAGATGACTTCCTCAAGCAGAGAAATAGATAATTGATAGAAAATAACTTTCCTTGAGGATTGATTTCGAGAAACGTGTTACATGTTATATATATTCTAGAAAACTTTACTTAAAATTAAAAAAACTAAAAAAAAAATGTTTTGTGTCATTTCAGTCACTTATTTCCCAATTGTACGTGTTTCTCTTCAGTTTTTTCTCTAATTTTCCGGATACTTTGCTATTATGGTACGATGTATAACACACACACACACGCACACGCACACACACACACACACACACACACACATAGAGAGATAGATAGATATCGTTATTGTGTTTTACCGATGCTTTATTTATTTATTTGGGAAGAGGACTCGATATCATACCCACTTTGGATTTCTATAAACAAGGTGACTACTTTGAATGTGACGGTGAAAGTAGGTTTTTGGATGAGTAATTTCTTCCATAATCATAGATGTTCTAGATCATAAGTCTTTTATATATATATATATATATATATATATATATATATATATATATATATATATATATATATATAGTAGGTTGTGGATTCGCTACACAAACTAGCTCATGTTTCAGCCATCTCTGGGCCTCTTCAGGCGAATGATTGTCTATGTTTTTTGGGGTCTATTTATTGGGAATTTGGTGAGAATGTTGTGAGTGTGGTAGTGGGTGGTGTGGGGATATTCATTTTGTCAAAGGCGTTTGAACTCCACACAGGGGTCATTCCTGTAAGGATGGTTTGTAGTGGTCTGGGAGTAATTTCTATTTTGACCCAGGTATCTTAGCATTGGGTTTTATTGCCCCTGTTGGTGCCTTTTGTAGCTCTAGTGGATAGTATTAATCTTGATGTTTAATTTATAATATGCTTGGGTATGTTTGAAGGTAAAAGATGGTAATGGGAAGTTTTGGGGATGATGGACATGGAGACGAATTGTCTATTTTACTTAATGATTTATTGGTGTTGTTTCATGTTGATTAAAAGAAATTTAGAGTGGTGCCTGCACTGTATTATGGTCTCATGTTTTCTATCTAGTAGGTGTTCTTTGGGTTTGTTTTGTGATTCTTGTAAAATTTAGAATTTCATATTTTTCATTAAGGCAGGGATTGCATAAATTTTCTAAATTTTGGCATGCATTTTGGGATCTTTTTCATGATTATATTTGGGAGGTTGTATTTCTTGTTAGCATGTAAAAGTTCAGAGTTTTCCTTCATATCTGGTTTGTGGGTGTTGTTATTGAGGTTGAAAGTTACATCTAGAAGATATCCTATTTTTGTTGGCCTTAATTTCGACTTGAGAGTTCATTTTTCCTCATCTCTTTACTATATTTTAAAAATTTTCACGCATTTTTGCCCTTATTTTTTTCGACAACCTACAAACTGCAGTCTCGGTAAAGTCCTATATTTTTAGAATTTAATTTTACTTGCATTCTATTTTGATCTCGAGAACTGATTTCAAAAAGGAATAACATGACATTGTTCAACTTGAAAAAAGATTATTATTCTCTTTCTCTTATTAATTTTCTCTTAATAAGATAACAGCTTGCTTTCTTTGTTACGAACGCTGTCTATCTCTCCTTGACCATCCCCTCCCTCTCTCTTCGGGTCACTTAATTCATTACAAACACCGTTACCAAATTCAAATCAAGACTTGACATGAAATTTTCCCCGTTTTTAGAACTGCTGACTTATGTCGCACTTAAAAATAGGCAAAGTAAAACTTACACGTGATGTTATTGAATACATCCAATACGGCGCTCTCTGAAATGAATGAAATTGATTATTCTCAGCCAGAATGGTGAGGTTGTTGCAACAAATCAAAAGTATTTTCCTGACATTTAATTTCGAAGTGTGTTATCAGAAGTAGTGCCAAGATTTGCTGAACGATGGGGGCTAACTCCTCCGACACGGAGGGGCGTTAGATCATCTAGCACCCATCTGCAGAAACGGGGTATGCTCCCTAGGGTAATTTTGAATTTCACTAAAATTGCTATCGACTACTTTTTCTAAAATTACTATCTTCTTTTTTTTTTTTTACAACAATGTTGATTTCTGGATTCTCTTTCGTTAATGTATCCACAGATTTTCGAAGATATTGATAATTAAGAGCTTATCAACAGTACAAATTTATATTTCTGCACAAAAAAGATTTTGGGCTTTTCTCCAACGTTAGGGGGCTACGATTCCCCGTTACCCCTGTGTATTACTATTCCGGACAGATCTGGACAATAAGTAGATTGTTAATATATTGACTGTTAGCATCCGTCGTTGGACATGGACCATCCCCAAGATTTGCCAGACCTCTTTATCACAGGCATCGTAGAGCCAGTGCTTTCTGAATTTTCCTATCTCGTCACGCCATCTTACGTTCTGTCAGCCGCAGTTTCACATATGATTTCCTGGGTTCCACGTTTTGAGTTATGAAGTTCAGCAGTTATTGAACATTCTTGCAACATATCCAGCCCATTGTCATTTGATTTTTCTCACAGTTTCTATGATATCTCTGTCTTTTTTTCATTTATACTGGGAGATTGAGTATGATTCTCACATGTGCACGTTGTATGGTTCCCAGTTTGATGGTTAATCTTTTGGTTAGATTCCATATTTCAGCTCCATAGGTGACCATCGGTAGGATACATTGGTTGTATACCCTCCTTTTTAGGACTAGTGGGATTTTCTTGTTTGTGAAAGTCGAGCTTGCTCTACCGAAAGCTTGCCAACTTGATGTGATTCTTAGTTTCATTTCCTCTTCTTTTGATGATTTCATGGAGACTTGCTGTCCTAGGTAGATGTAGTGGTCTACTTTCTCCAGCTGTGCATTTTGATTTCAATCGTCGTATATATACACTTTATCGAAAAAAAAAAAAACGATCCGTATACGACGTAAATATTTTGTAGGCCAACTCCCGCTGTTCGTTCCTCTATTTTAATCTAACCAAATTTGCTGAAAAAGTTTTGTTTATTTTTGTTATTTTCTGTGCCCCTATCAACACGTCCTTTCAAGACTCATGGGACATAAGTATACCAAGATTTCTATGCTTGCTGGGGCATGTTCTGTATATCTCTTTCAGAAGTCTGCGGGGACATTTCAATTTAAGCACCTATATAAGTTAAAAGATACAGAAAAGGCGGACCATAATTATTTTATCGAATTGATACTACGTCATATGATCTCGTGAACCGCCCCCTCCCACGCCAAGAGATCATCCGAGCGAATGACTTATCTGAGCTGGCACTGAAATTATGGAAGTCAGACCTTAAACTTAAATGGACATCCCGCCCTCAACGCATACACACACGTGTGAATGTGTACATGTTCGTCAGTGTGTGTCCACATATACATACGCATGGACTTACGTCCTGTGAATCTATGTAGATATGTATGAGTTGTTATTTGACTATCTGCAAGGGCAGAATGTGACTCAAGGTCGGTTTTGATACGAGGGCCCACACGCGTACTTGTGGGCAACACATGCTTGCAATATCTCGTGTTTCCAAGAAGTCATTCATCTAAATACTGATTAGGCTCTAGGCTTATGAACTTAGTTGATCGAACTGGAACCGATGCTTTTGACCATAAATATATTTGGTTCTATAATCAAAGATACATAAATACAGGTCTTCAATGGGTATATACATATCTACATATCTGAATTTTAGCTTCAAATGATTCTTTTCTTTTCTTTTTCATTAGAATATCCTTCCAATTTCATCCAACAATGTAATGCAATACAAGTCAATTACTTTATCATTATTTGGATTTGGATTCTAATATTGCAAGTAATATATATATATATATATATATATATATATATATATATATATATATATATATATATATATGTGTGTGTGTGTGTGTGTGTGTGAGTGTGTGTGTGTGTGTGTGTGTGTGTGTGTGTGTGTGTAAGTGAACTAAACACCGAAACCTCGTTATTACAAGCATGCTCAATACTTATCCTTTGGGACAATAAAACGATTAAATGTATGAATTTTGTCTATGACAATGGTATACCCTTGTCCCGCTTTATTCAGCTCATTCGAATTGAGCGAAGCTAGGGTAAGCCATTGTCAAAGACAACATTTATGTTTATTAACAATATATATATATATATATATATATATATATATATATATATATATATATATATATAGATATATATATATATATATATATATATATAAACGTATGTTTAGTTCCGCTTGAAAACTTGTATATATATATATATATATATATATATATACGCACATATATATGTGAGTATATATGTGTGTGTATATGTATATATATATGTGTGTGTGTATATGTATATATATATGTATATGTGTGTATATGTATATATATGCATATGTATATATATATATATATATGAATATATGTATGTGTATATACATATATATATATATATCTGTGTATGAATATACATATATACGTATCTGTGTGTATATATATATATATATGTGTGTGTGTGTGTGTGTGTGTGTGTGTGTATAAGTAGGTATATGTATGTATATATAGAGAGAGATATAGATGTATCCATACATATGTATATGTGTATATATGTATGGATTATACGTTGTTATATCATATAGAAACTATTTGAGATAAATTTGGTGGTTATTTGTGCTTTTATTACCGGCGGCTGTTTAACTGAATGGTAGGAGCGTTGCTACGTTGAAGCAGCTATCCTATCGACGATGGCAGGTTCGATACCTGCAGCAGCTTCATTTTCTCTAACTGTTAATTTTATTCATGTTCAGGGCCAGTGATAGTTTAACTGTTTAATAGCGGGAGATAATTTCAAATAAATTGCTATATAAGATAATGCAATATATTATTCATATATATGTTTATGAATATATGTATAAATCTAAGTATGTATATGTATATGTATATCAATCCAAATCTTCACCTTGCTTATTATCGGTCTTTTCGTCTCCTTCCGTTGAAGCGGCTACCTATTTGAGGCAGGTTTGATTCCTGCAGCAGTCCCATTTTCTTGAATTGTTTATTCTATTTGTGTTGTCTAAAGTGGATGATATATCAACCGTGTTGCGACGGGAAATCATTTCAGATAAGTTTCTATGTAATATAACGCAATTCATAATTCATTCTATCGGACCTAAATGTCCTTTTTTTTCCAAATACATACTGTTGCGTTGAAAGGGATGAAAAAACCAAGAATAAGCGAAATGAGAATTAGGATTGTAAGCAGTTATTCAACCTTGCTTTAACGGTGGGCTGTTTAGCACATATGTATGTACATATCATATCTTTTTTTATACCTGTCGCATTGAAAGAAGCGAAAAACCTGAGAATAAACGAGATGAGAATTTTATGTGAAATACTTATTTGCGCCTTTGTATTTCCAGCAGGCTGTTTAGCCCAATGGTAAGAGCATGGCTACATATTATCATTTAAGTAAAAACGATCGAAGAAGTGCATGAACTGTGTTGAACATTAAACAAGTCAAAAGCCTTTTCATTGCTAATTTACGGTGACGGTCGAAGTAATTAAAAAAAACAACTGAAAACTTCATATGAAAGTGATTAGTGACGCAATAGAATTAATAGTAATTATTGTTTAAAACATCGCAATACTGAAGTACACAACAAAAAAATAATTTATTAAAGATACTGCTACAACCAAGTTAACACGTTCATAAGTCGCAAACAAGACAATGGTTCGCAAATGACCGGTACGCTATTAACCGACACGCAATTTAGTGGTACGCAAATGACTGAGACACAAAACAACCGATCGCAAATGTTCAGATACGCAAGTGACCGGTATGCAATTCAGAACGAATGACCTGACACCCTTTAAACTTCCCTTTAAGATTAGAATTTATGCTCTTATATAAGATATTTGTCCGAATATGTAAATTTTATCGCAAGATCGGATTCGCAGGGCATTCAGTGGGGATCGAACTCACTAGCTGTAGCACTAGTAATGGTTTGCTAGTTGATCTTGCGATCATTACAACTGAGTAGTGAATTTGATGATCCATATATGGGGTCTTGTACTAAGATTAAGTTTACCTTGATAAGTATTTATAAGGATATTTGTTAAGCTTGGTTTAAACCAACGCAAGTCCAAATGGGATAGTATTGGGTTTGAAGATTATGCCAATCTTTTAAATGATGATGGACTGTCTTGAAAATCAGAATTAAGAGCTCTGGATTAGTTCCTGATCTCGAACAATGGAAACCCCTGAAGCCGATAGAGTCTACACAACTATCAAAGCCTAGAATCTTTACATGTGAAGAGAGACATTGACAGGTGCAGAGATGGGAGAATCGAAAAATGCAAACGGTGCATCGATTTCAAATTTTGGTCATAAGTTTTAATGGGGATTTAGAAACAGGTGTAAATTCGCTCAGCTATCCCATGATTTATCTTCGAACTCCAAAACGATAACGAAGACTGGGTGTAAGTTTCGAACTTTCACCTCGTTTGGGTGCAAATGTATATCCTTCCATCGAAAATGAACGTGGTGTATCTTTAAGTAGAAATTCTCTTTGTAATAAAGCACTGGTTTGATGGTTATGAAATCAATATATTGATACATAAAGGTTGTGATCATTCAATCAAGTGGTTAGAAGTAGGGAAAGGGCGACACAAATCGCTGTTCTGTTTCTATGAACCATTGATTTATTTGAGCGTAGAATAAAGAAAAAGAAAGATTGAACAAGGGATAAGGCTTCCTTATTTAAGATCGTCTGACCACTTACATCAATCTGGGCTGTAGCTTAGTTAACCACGTAATTTGTGACGTATACTTACTGTGTCTTTCTTCAATCACGTCATGTCACCGTATACGAGAGATATGTCCTTTGATTCTTCGATACATTCTTCTTTAGATTCTTCTAAGTCAATGGAGTGTTAATGGAGAAACCACCAAAAATAAATATTTTTATTTGTTTCGGGAATCAAAGTAAATTCGTTGTTTTTTCTTCCTTCGTTCTATCATATGTCCTGGCAAAACAAAATGACTTGATGACTAAATAAACGATTTCGATAAGTTCTGCGAATGAACAGCCGAAATGAATTTCTCAAAAAGCGAATTACGCTTGTATCCACTATGACCTCCAGTATTTCAAAAAGACGATTCACCACGGTTTTCAACTTGACCCAGTAAACGAGATCAAAGTATTTACTTTGTAATCTTATCTGTAATTAAACATACAATTTCATTCATACTTTTGTTCCATCTGCAATTGGAATTGTTCAACTGACCTAGTGTTATCTGGTACTGAACTCATTTCCCCCGGTGAACCTTTTGTGGATAATTTTTCCATCACGCTTGCTTTTAGCATCAGACAAAATTCTTTATTATCTATTTTATCTTAAATTTTCTATTAAAAGGTAAACGATCAAATATCATTCGACACTAAACTTTGGAATCATTTTAAAAGATTAACCTTTCATAATTTCCATTATTCTGCATCATCATCATCATCATGATCATCATCATCATCATCATCATCATCCCTTTAATGTCAGTCGTTGGATATAGACCGTCCCCGAAATTCCTCAGACCTCTCGATCGTAGACGTCGTGGCGCCGTAATTTTCTAAACTGGTCTAAATCGTCACGACTTGTGTAGATCATATTCAATCTGCTTGGAATATATTCCATATAGATTGAAATGCGAATGGACTATTATTATGTAATAGACTTGGGCTATTCGAATGTTTTACATGAGGCATTGCCATTTTAATTAGAAACCGTCAATTAAAACTGCCTCTATTTTGTCAAATTGTCAAAATGTTTTTTTTTAAAGATTTTCAAGTTAGTCTGGCCAGCCGGGTATGAACGTATGTATCACGCGTACAGTCTGTACCGAAGGAAATAGTGGGT